>OX463820.1:23732500-24469730 GCA_949825045.1 Argyresthia goedartella | reverse complement strand
AATTTATAGTTATGATACCTGAATTTAGTTTTATGTTGCAGTTTCTCAGATTTTTAGTCGCGAAATTTAGTAATTTTGTCAGAAAAAGCCAGTATTTCTAGTCGCCCTCAGTTTGTCGCGCAATTCAGTAATATTGTCAGGCAAATCAGTATTTTTACAATCTAAAACTGATTTACGGTCATTCGTTTAAATACTACCCGATAGATTATGTGTGTTGTTTTTTTAAGGAAAATAACAAAGCGACCAAATAAATAACTTATTGAGCGAATAACCATGAGCAGCGGAATTTTACTGAAATGAGCGGAAAAAAATAATGAATTGCGTGTCAAAATTACTTATTTGCGCAACTAAATTACTGAATGGTTTAGTGGTGGGCAGGGTAGGTCAAGGATAAAAGGGGTTAGCGAAGCGAAGCCTGGAATCGCCAAGTTTTTTTATTTATCTGTAAACTACATACCTACATACCTTATAAATGCACCTGGTTACGTACATGGAGTATGAAAGATGCCGCACCAATTACTTTGTAAACAACATTTTGCTATGTTAAATCCAAACTATTCACTCCACACCAACCCTTCCATTGTACGGTGGTACGGAACCGCACCGCACTTGACCGTATTTTTTTAATATAGACTGGGTACGTGTAGAGTAAAAAACCCGGCAAAATGGTGCGTGGGACACGCACACAAATCTATCGATAACAACAATAGCTTTCAATTTCAAACGCGTCTTTAAATCGGGTGTGGTTTTCTTGAGGACTTTATGGTGCTTCAAAGTAACTACATATAGTACTCGTCAAGTTGTAATTTTAACTAACTATGTAGGTAGTCGTAGTATTTAAAACACCCTGGACACATTATCAAACCTTAACAATGTTACTACAAAAAAAAACAGTTATTGAACAGGAGAAGTTTTTTTTGGTAAGACCCAAAAAGTGTAAAATTGGTTTCCTTGTGAAGCTCATACGTTTTGAAGCACTAAACCGATATCAATAAAACATTGCTCTTCATCTGGGGGCCATGAAAAACGGCCCGCGTTTCTTAATCTTCTTACTTGGTAATAAATTCAAAACCTGTAAACCTGATTCCTATAGTAAAAAAGGTGAAAGCAACTTAGTGGAATTTACAGATTGTATGGGTGAAATTAGTGCAATTATTGAAAACTGTGCCACCGAATTCGTTTACGTCCTGGGCGACTTTAATGCGCATCCAAGCGGACGCTTCGGTAAGGAGATGGTGAGTTACTGTGCGGAACAGGACTGGATATGTGCGGACCTTCAATATCTGGGTATGGACTCTAATACTTATACTTTTTTAAGTGATGTGTATGGAAGTACGAGTTGGCTAGATCACTGCTTAGTGACAAAGGCAGCATGGCCCTCGGTTGTAAAAGTGTATGTATTGAGCAATGTATACTGGTCTGACCACTACCCATTAGTAGTGGAGTGCATTCTAGATTTGACAAAGCCAAAGAGATTTGTAAGTAAGCAAGTTAGAAATAAGGTGTTATGGAAGGACAGAAAGCCCGAACAAATCTTTAAATATAACGCGTTATGCTGTGAAAGACTAGGAGCTATAACTTGTCCCCCAGCTTTGAATGCTTGTAGCGACACTTATTGTGCAAACTCAGATCACAGGCTTTTAATAGATCAACTATACTGCGATATTACTCATACACTGATCGACGCGTCCGTGGCTACGAGTGAGTCACCAGCGGAAGCTAGGAAGAAGCGAGTAGTAGGGTGGAACAAACATGTCAGTCAGGCTCACAGGGAAGCTAGACTCAAGTTCCAAATGTGGACATTGAATGGTAAGCCCAGGGCGGGTTTTTTGTATGATGAAATGTATAGTAGCCGAAAATTATTCAAATCACGGTTAAAATGGTGCCAGCAACACCAAGAACAGATTAAAATGGATATAATTGCTTCTTATCATACAAAAAAGGATTTCCGTCAATTTTGGAAAAAGACCAAGGTGTTAAACGGTCAACCTAGATTGCCTGTGAGTGTGGAGGGTATGTCTTCACCTAAAGATATTGCAAATCTTTTTAAGGACTCGTTTGCTGTAAAATCGCCTCTAGGGCCTTCGACCACGGTGATTGATGCTCAGGTGTCAGGAACTGTGCTGGTGACAAAATTTTCTGCAGATGACGTCATCCACGTGTTAAGCCATATGCAAAGGGGAAAATCTCCAGGCCACGACGGACTGAGCATCGAGCACTTGCAACACGCTGGTCCCCATATTTACAGAGTTTTGGCCATGTTGTTCACACTATGTATGGGCCATTCATATCTTCCTCAAGATATGACTAAAACCGTAGTAGTTCCAATTGTAAAAAACAAGACAGGAGATATGTCGAGTAAGTCTAATTATAGGCCCATCTCATTGGCCACTGCTATTGTCAAAGTGCTCGACGGTCTGTTGAATTCAGTGCTCGATAAATACATAAAACTGCAGGATGCACAGTTTGGGTTTAGGCCTGGACTGTCAACTGAAAGCGCGATACTGAGCCTAAAACATACCGTCGGGTACTACGTTGACAGAAAAACGCCAGTCGACGCCGCCTTTTTAGACTTATCAAAGGCGTTTGATCTGGTAAGTTATGATGTACTATGGAACAAACTTGGGGAAGCTAATTTGCCCTTAGACGTTATAAATATCTTTAAATTTTGGTACCAAAACCAAACTAACACTGTCAAATGGGCAGACGCGATATCTGAACCATATAAGTTGGAATGCGGAGTGAGACAGGGTGGGCTTACTTCTCCTAAGCTGTTCAATATTTATGTAGATCAGCTGATCGGGGCGCTCAGCGGCGCGCATGTTGGTTGTTTTGTTGACAATATCTGCCTAAATAATATTAGTTACGCCGACGACATGGCTCTGCTGAGCCCGTCGATCAGGGGACTTAGAGTGTTGCTACACGTCTGTGAACAGTACGCGCAAACACACGGTCTCAAATATAATGAGAAAAAGAGCGAGATGTTGATTTTCAAGGCTGGTAAAAAGTGTCCATCTTATGTTCCACCAGTTTACTTAAATGGAACAGCCTTGAAAATAGTGTCGTCCTTTAAGTACCTCGGTCATATCATTACCGAGGACTTAAAGGATGACTTGGACATAGAGAGGGAGCGGAGGGCGCTGGCGACCAGGGCAAATATGATAGCACGTAGGTTCAGTAGATGTACAGCCGAGGTAAAAATAACTTTGTTTAGGGCTTATTGTACATCTCTCTATACGTGCAGCCTATGGACTAATTACACGCGAAAGTCGCTTAGCGCCCTTCGTGTCCAGTACAACAACGCTCTGAGGGTGCTGTTGCGGCTGCCGCGCTGGTGCAGTGCGTCGGATATGTTCGCGCGTGCGCGCGCCGACGGGTTTCATGCCACGCTGCGCGCGCGCTGCGCCGGTACGCTCGACAGGCTGCGCGCCAGCACCAACGGCATCCTGCGCGGAATAGCGGATCGATCTGACGGTCGATTCTTGGCGCATTGGACTCTGATCCATGTAAATAGTAATGCTAAGTACTAACATAGTTAAGTTTATAATTGTTACTAACACCCTTTTGTTTTTGTTTGTTTTTATATGGACCTAAATTGTCTGAAATAAATGATATTATTATTATTATTATTATAAAAGCCAGAGACCGGCTCCCGGTCAAATTCAAATTTCTTTATTTTCTGTAAATAGTCACATATTTTTAGAATACGTATTTTTTTACCCTTTCTGTACATTGGACAACTGTGGGAGAAAAGGGGCGAGAAAACTCCCACAGGTTGATTTTTAGATCTCTTTAAAATATAGGTTTAATTAATTCGTACAAATATTACATATCTAGTACAAATATTACATCGCTGCTCTGGCACTGTCAAGTGGAACGGTCGCGGGGAAGTCTACATAATAAAAAAAACGCATTAAAATCTGAGTGCTAGAGTGCGACAGACAGAAACGCAGACAGACCCTTCGACCTTATAACAACCCTCAGATACGTCGTCGGGGTTTAAAAATATCCATCAACCTGATGCGAACTATACACTTGCAATTTATCGTTCGCAGGTTTTGAAAAATTTAGGAAATATTCAAAAAGCCAACGACACGAAGTGTTCCCAGGCGGTCACCCATCCAAGTACTGACTTCGCCCGATGTTGCTTAACTTCGGTGATCGGACGAGAACCGGTGTTTTCAACATGGTATGGACGTTGACGAAAACCATGTTAAAATAATTTATTAGCTGCAGAGAAATAGAATCGTATTGTAAAATGATGATTAGTGATTACGATTACCATCAGTTTATATTCTAAAAAATATTATTTATTCCCCATTCCTAAATTCTTCTATTTATATCTGAATTCGCACCACCTGTTAGACTTCTTTTGAACTAATGTAAGTAGTTAGGTAGATACAGTTTGACGAGTAGGTAAGATGTGTAATACTTACCTACTTTATTGAGTTCCCTAATATTCAGATAGATGGCGTTGATGAATTCAGTGATAGATTACGTAGGCACCATTAGGGTTAAATGTGTAAGCTCGATTCGTTTTGAGTTGTAAAATAATCTAAAAATTGTACGTATTGATGGCGCCAGATTTCTATTTTCTAAACGAAATTTAAAAAAATAACTAGTGTAGAGCTGTAGGCATAGCGGCCTAAGTGCAGCCTTCCATCAACAGACTGTTGATGGAAGGCTGCACTTAGAACATACAAACTTATGAATGCACCTGGTTATCTGAATGAAAATCAAAGTAGATTTTGCGGTTTACTCGGGTAAACCGCAACTATTTATTTTTCGCCAAAATTGTACAGTGTGAATGTTCATAAAATGCACATAACGATCTGTGCTGAACATTCGTCGACAAAAAAAAACTCATTTCTCCCATTTTTTTAAAGCCATTTCAAATATAACTTCAGATTGGAAGGGTTTTGCGAAGTGAAATTGACTAATTCGTGATGATGACAGACACGACAGTGATGCCAGTAATAAAAAGTTGCAGAAAATGGTAGCTGTAAACTAAAATCAGCCAGTCGGCAATGGCGGCCGTTTTGTTACTTTCTCCGTAATGGTGAATCCTGCTCCAGCACCCGTAGCATGCCGAGCGCGGGAGGGGCGGGAGGGGTTATGTCGCGAAAGGTAAGTGACAGAGCTTTATAAAGCTTTTAGCTCTGTCCCTCACTTTCCCGCGTCAACACCCCCCCGCGGGGTCGGCATGCTTCGGGTGCAGGATTACTCACACATCGGGTCTTTTCATTGGGCGCCGATGTTAAGTTTTGACGAATTTCTCCTATTCTATTTAGAATTATGGTTAATTTTTATTAGAATAATGATCTTATTAGAATTATTTACCCTTTTCTTCCAATAGCCCCTTTATTCCAGGTTGATTACAGCTAATTAGTATTATTCACTATGAAGCATCCTAAGTTGTACTTAATTTTCTGAATTATTTTAAAATTAAAGCAAGATTTGGCTTTAAAGATTGGTTTTATTTATGCGTTATCATAGAACTATAATAAACTCAAACACAGATAGTCTGCATAAATTTATTTATCATAAAAAACCCTTTTTCAAGCGATACAAAAATAGGCCTCTTGAAACCATCGAAAAATAGGTACCTTAAAAGGGAGCTAATTGGAGTTGAGGAGCTAATTGGAACTAACAGAAAATGCAGCCAAATCTCTGGGGCTAATTGGAACTAATAGAAAATGCAGCCCGATCTCTGCATTTTGTATTAGTTCCAATTAGCCCCTCAATTCCAAATAACCCCCTTTTACCGGTATATAATTTACAACTATTTAATTCACTCTTGGCATTATAATATTTTATTTTATTGTATTAGGAGAACAAACAGTTTTACAAACTCTATTAATAAACTTATATAATAACTTATAACCATTAATGTGTTCTCGCATGTAGAAGCTAAAAAAAAAACTGCCTGCCTGCGGTTAAACAGAGAAAAATTAAAAATATAGTTATGTCTGGATAACAACATTAGAATGTATAACTTATATATAATTGACAAGATTTATAAATTTAATCATAATAATTAACAAGAAATTATAGGTACAAAAAGACAGAACTGTAAGTTAAAAGAAAAAACATAATGCACAAAAAAAATAAAAAAATAGGTACAAATAGTATTACCTAATAACAAATTAATTAGTTTAAGATGCTAACGCAGTAAACCAGCGCTTTGTCAGGAGTTTCTTAACACTTTGCGGTTTTGAGTTGAATAAGTCAAAGTCGGGGGATATCGACCAAACCGTTAAATGTAGCTACCGGTCTACTGAAAAAGCAGTTTTGTCTATAATTTGTGAAACTGAAAGGAATGTCTAGATGAATAGGATGTCTATTAGGGACTTTAATTTTGATGTGTTCAAGAAGCTGGACAATATTATGTACAATATTCTTACCATATCAGCTATTACCAACTATTGCCTCGAAGTTGTAAGACTATGGGCCCATTTTTTAGGTAAGTATTTTAGATTCAATCAAAATCAAGCAGTAAAGTAGCCGCAAAGTTTTGTGAGGATCGCTTGGAAACTGTGGCCCCTAGACCGCAACTGACAGACATAGAGACAGACGAAAGCAAAATCAGCCTCCTATCTGGTCGAAATGGAGCCCTTCGCTCGCTTCGCTAGCTCGGTCAATAAATAAATAATCTGTAGGAGATGTACAAAAATGACACTGTTATATGAGACAAACAATAGTAGGTAAGAAAATCCTATGTTTTGGTTAAAAGGTAGTATGTAGTTATAAAAAGGGGTCTTTCATACAAATATTTTGACCACCATTCTCATAAACATTGCAAATAATCACCCACTTTGTGACCCCATAGAGGCTAACGCACATCCATCCATATCTCAGTGGGGACACTAATGGGGCTACATTTATTTATTTACTACCTTATGACTTTACGTAGGTCTTTAAGATTAAGATTTGTTCCGAAAAGTGAAAATCGGTATCACGTAATGATTTAAAAAAATATATTAGGTCTACCCTCGTAAGGGCCAGTCAGGGAGGAAGGGATACCTCTCTGAAAGGGTAACCAAAAATGCACAAGAGGTCAATTTAAATGTCAAGGTCAATGATTTCGAGGGCAATGAACTGAAAACAACATAGAGCGTCAAAAACGGCAAAACTAAGAATTTTCTTTCAATTCAATAACCTAGAGGTCAATGAATTTTGAGCGACATCGACCGTAACAAATGGCTAAACTGAGAATTTTCAGCAAAATATACACGAAAGGGCAAATCATAGTTCAAGTTCAAGGTCAATGTGGGGATGTGCATAAGTGTAAAACCAGTTGGTAAAACGTCTAAATTAGTCGTTTCCCCATCCTAATACTCCCAAATCCCCACGGTCCCGAATGCTTAAACTGACGATTGAAAAAAAAAACTCGAAAACTAACTACATATTTCCGACGGTTCGCTTATTTTAAAATGATCTATTTATAGACACTAATCTTTCTAAAGTTCTTCCAGTAATTCAGTCAGGCAAAGCCTCTATTTTTGCCTTTTTTTATAAAGGCTCGGTACGAGTAGAGTAAAAAACAAAGTACAATAAATAAATTAGACTTTGACTTTTTCTGGGGGACTTTATGGTGCTTCAAAGTAACTAAAGTTTGCGTCAGGTTGTGATGGCCTTACTATGGTTCGCGTCAGGTTGTCGTTTTTACTATTAATAACTAAAAATTAAACATTTAAAACACGCCCGACACAACATGAAACCTTAACCTAACCTTGTTACTACAATAAATGTAACACATAGTTTAACCTTAAAACAAACGTCAAATCCTAACATTTTTGGCTTCAAACAAGTGTTGAACAGTAGTTTATTTTTTCGTGGTAAGACCCTAAGAGTATATTTTTTTTCCTTGTGAAGCTTATAAGTTTCGAAATACTGAACCGAGTTTGATAAAAAAAATGGCCCGCGATGTTGAATCTTACTGCTTGTTTATAAAGTTCAAAACCTGTGAAAGCCAGAGACTGCCTCCCAGTCAAATTCAAATACAAAATTCTTTATTTTCTGTAAATTTTATTTTTATTATTTTAATATTATTTCATAAGCTTGAAAAGTAATTGTTTGCCCCTTTTCAACATTGGACCACTGTGGGAGAAGTAGGGCGAAGAAACTCCCACAGATTAATTTTTAGATCTCTTTTAAACATAGGTTTTGTTAAACTAGTACAAATATTACATATCCAGTACAAATAATACATCGCTGCTCTGGCACTGTCAAGAGGAACGATCGCAGGGAAGTCTTTTTACAATAAAAAAGCGCATTATAATCCGTCCCACCGTTTGAGCGCTAGAGTGCGACAGACAGACATACAGACCCTTCGACATTATAACGCTCATCATCAGCTACGTCGTCGGGGGTTAAAATATAAATAGATAGAGATGACATTTTTCGTTCGTAGGTTTTGAAAAATCAAAGAAATGTTCAAAAAGCCAACGACACGAAGTGTTCCCAGGCGGTCACCCATCCAAGTACTGACTTCGCCCGATGTTGCTTAACTTCGGTGATCGGACGAGAACCGGTGTTTTCAACATGGTATGGACGTTGGCGGAAACCTAGATGAAATAATTTATTAACTGCAGAGAAATTGAAACGTATTGTAAAATGATGATTAGTGATTACGATTACCATCAGTTTATATTCTATAAAATATTATTTATTCCCCATTCCTAAATTCTTCCATTTATATCCGAATTCGCACCACCTGTTAGACTCTTTTTGAACTAATGTTAGTAGTTAGGTAAGAAGGTACTTACGGATTGACGAGTAGGTTCCACTGAGTTCCACAATATTCAGATAGATGGCGTTGATGAACTTCCCTTAGGCACCATTATTGTTAAATGTAGATAAAGCTTAGTTTTGAGTTATGAAATAATGTAAAAATTGGTTCGTATGCATTGTACATGGTGTCTGGCGCCAGATTTCTATTTTCAAAATTATATTTAAAACACTAGCTTATGGATCAGTGAGCTGTAGGCCTCGCGATTGTTGGTGGAAAGCTGCTCTTAGATAATACAAAGTTATGAGTGCGCCTGGTTACCTACATGAAGTATGAAAGTAGCCGCACCAATAACTTTGTCAACCACATTTTGCGATCTAAAATCCAACCTGTTGACTTTTCACCAAAATCATATAGCCTATCTTCAGAGATCTAACGACGCCTTATTTTTTAATGTACGTTAAGCCGTTTTTTGTTCAATGTTCTTAACATTAAATAATGCCACTTGGAAAGGCAAATAGATTTTTACAGCGCTAAAGATCTATCCTGTGAAACTTGGCCATTCTTCAATTTCTGGATAAGCTTTGTCACTTCTGGTATGGCATTAGGATTTTTGCTTAGATGAAAAATGTTTTTTTTAGATATGAATGAATGAATAGATGCAGCAATTGTTTTCTTGGAGTTTTTGCTATCCTACTAGCTTCATCATCGTTGTTTCCATTTGCTGACTAAAGTTCTGCTTGGTTTTCCTGTAAGCTGTTGTTTCCTGTAATAGTATTCACATATTTGTCGTTATCTCCGTGAACCACACTGAATCTTTCCAATAGCTGCCCCAAAACTTTGGTTTTCTTTTTCCAAATATTGGTGCCTTCGTATATTGTCTTCTCAAAATTCTATACCTGCTGCTTAACCCTTTCTTCTTCTTTTTTTTGGGCATGTTCTGGAAAATCATTTTTGCATTGGCGACTACCTATTATTCGTTGTTTATTGTATTGTGGACTTTTTATATTTAACATGGATAACACTATGCGATATTTTCAAAACATAGAACTTATTTTACATTCTTGAACAATACTTGGATTCACTTCAGAAGGCCATACGCAAATCACCACTCACCCGGGATACCACAACTTTCTGCATGTACTTAGCAACACTTGTTTAGTTTACCATACTTAATTATGTCATTCACAGGAAAATACACACTTGATCACATAGGTTCATGAGGCTTTAAACATAATTATTACGAGTAAAAAGTATCATTATCAAGTCAAAAACTTCGTAATTTTCATTTACTACAAAGTGTTTAGCAGAAAAGATAAAATATACGAGTTGAACATTAAGTGAGATGATCTGTGGATCTATTCCACTATAATCAAAAGGTCCGCGTCAATCTGTGCCACACCTCCCCATTCGGGAGAGATGGGTTACTTTATCTTTACCTCTCAATGACCCATGGCACCTATAGATGCCATTTTTCCGTTTAAATTTATAACAATGTCTTAAAAAATCGATGGTCTTTGAGTCATTTATGGCATTATTCGAGTCCTTGTTTTTGTCTTGTCTAATTCCGATTAATATAACCTTATCGAATCTTTCATTCATTGTGATTTTGGTTTATAGTATAGTATAAAGTTATAAATACTGAAACGATCTCACCCGAATTTGCGCATTGATTTGACTGGCGCCTGCGTCCTCGCAGCCCCTCTCTCTCCGAAACCATATCCAGTGGATGTACTTTATCATCGAACTATTTTTAATACAAATAACAGACACAATCACAAACACGTATCTTAATTTTTAGTATACCTAATCCAAGACACTTCACTTCGATAAGTTCGCCTATGGGTCCGTTAGGCAAAAAAGGGTCTACGTCCGCTAAAGCTGAAGGTCGTCTCCTTGTGAGTACTCGTTCTTGCTTCTGCAGACTGGATCCTCATCTCGTTTCTGGTAGTTGCTTCTGCTATTTGGCTACGTTCATTCTGATCTTCTCTGATCCGGCCGCTTGACCATAGGTGCATCAAGTCCCATGACCGTAAAGAGATCAACCGTTTCGCAAGCAGGCCAATTAATGTTAGTTTTCAACCATATACGACAGGGCTCATTGCATTGCTCTGATTGCTTCTGTCCACCTTTTCCTTAAATACACCGTGAACAACCGGCAAAACTCCTTGATTTTAATGATCGTCGTCTGACATTTCACATTATAATTTACATTTTACATTATATTTTATATTTTAGGATGGTATGTTGTTTTTGCGAAATATGCACCCTACAAACTTTTGTAGTAACGAATGTTTTTACTGTAGTCAATCAATATCTGTTCTTAAACAAAGAGATAGAAATTATGACTTTGAAAAATCAATCATATCTCTTCTTATTAAAATTTGTTCACTGATTAAAAAGTTCAGCCTCACAAGATAACAAGTTAATCAAATTATAGTCCTATAAGGGTTCATGGCTCAATCTTACTCTTATCCGGGTACATTACATGTCCGTGTCTCTCACTTGGGACACGGGCCCGTACCACAGAGCGATATCTGTGGCCCGTACCTACCCGGTACGGTAATGAACTAAATTTGTTTCATTTAAGTGTCGAGAATATTTTATTTTTTTAATTTATAGTTATGATACCCGAATTTAGTTTTTTATGTTGCTGTTTCTCAGATTTTTAGTCGCGCAATTTAGTAATTTTGTCAGACAAAGCCAGTATTTCTAGTCGCCCTCAGTTTGTCGCGCAATTCAGTAATTTTGTCAGGCAAATCAGTATTTTTACAATCTAAAACTGATTTACGGTTATTCGTTTAAATACTACCCGATAGATTATGTGTGTTGTTTTTTTAAGGGAAATAATAAAGCGACCAAATAAATAACTTATCGAGCGAATAACCATGAGCAGCGGAATTTTACTGAAATGAGCGAAAAAAATAATGAATTGCGCGTCAAAATTACTGATTTGCGTAACTAAATTACTGAATGGTTTAGTGGTGGGCAGGGTAGGTGAAGGATAAAAGGGGTTAGCGAAGCGAAGCCTGGAATCGCCAAGTTTTTTTATTTATCTGTAAACTACATACCTACATACCTTATAAATGCACCTGGTTACGTACATGGAGTATGAAAGAAGCCGCACCAATTACTTTGTAAACAACATTTTGCTACGTTAAACCCAAACTATTCACTCCACACCAACCCTTCCATTGTACGGTGGTACGGAACCGCACCGCACTTGACCGTATTTTTTAAATATAGACTGGGTACGTGTAGAGTAAAAAAACCGGTCAAGTGCGAGTCTAAATCGCACACGAAGGGTTCCGTACCACCGTTCAATGGAAGCGATGATGTGGAGTGAATAGTTTGGATTTTACACAGCAAAATATTGTTTACAAAGTTATTGGTGCGGTTACTTTCACACTCCATGTACGTAACCAGGTGCATCCATAAGTTTGTATGTGGTATTGAAAGAATTGTTGTATGGGAGCCCCCTTAAATATTTCTTTTATCCTGTTTTTTAGTATTTGTTGTTATAGCGGCAACAGAAATACATAATCTGTGAAAATTTCAACTCTCTAGCTAGCTAGGTTCTTGAGATACAGCCTGGTGACAGACGGACGGACGGACGGACGGACGGACAGCGAAGTCTTAGTAATAGGGTCCCGTTTGGAACACTTCGGGTACGGAACCCTAAAAAATAACTAGTGTAGAGCTGTAGGCATAGCGGCCTAAGTGCAGCCTTCCATCAACAGACTGTTAATGGAAGAACATACAAACTTATGAATGCACCTAGTTACCTGAATGAAAATCAAAGAAGATTTTACGGTCTATCCGACCTATTTATTTTTCGCCAAAATTGTACAGTGTGAATCTTAATAAAATGCACATTACGACCTGTGCTGAAGATTCGTCGACAAAAAAAACTCATTTCTCCCATTTTTTTAAAGCCATTTCAAATATAACTTCAGATTGGAAGGGTTTTGCGAAGTGAAATTGACTAATTCGTGATGATGACAGACACGTAGTGTTGCCAGTAATAAAAAGTAGCAGAAAATGGTAGCTGTAAACTAAAATCAGCCAGTCGGCAATGGCGGCCGTTTTGTTACTTTCTCCGTAATGGTGCATCCTGCTCCAGCACCCGTAGCATGCCGAGCGCGGGAGGGGCGGGAGGGGTTATGTCGCGAAAGGTAAGAGACAGAGCTTTATAAAGCTTGTAGCTCTGTCCCTCTCTTTCCCGCATCAACACCCCCCGCGGGGTCGGCATGCTACGGGTGCAGGATTACTCACACATCGGGTCTTTTGATTGGGCGCTGATGTGAAGTTTTGACGAATTTCTCCTATTCTAGTTAGAATTATGGTTAATTTTTATTAGAATAATGATCTTATTACGATTATTTACCCTTTTCTTCCAATAGCCCCTTTATTCCAGGTTGATTACAGCTAATATGTATTATTCACTATGAAGCATCCTAAGTTGTACTTAATTTTCTGAATTATTTTAAAATTCAAGCAAGATTTGGCCTTAAAGATTGGTTTTATTTATGCGTTATCATGTCTAGAACTATAGTAAACTCAAACACAGATAGTCTTCATAAATTTATTTATCATAAAAACACCTTTTTCAAGCAATACAAAAATAGGCCTCTTGAAACCATCGAAAAATAGGTACCGTAAAAGGGGGCTAATTGGAGTTGAGGAGCTAATTGGAACTAACAGAAAATGCAGCCAAATCTCTGGGGCTAATTGGAATTGAGGGGCTAATTGGAACTAATAGAAAATGCAGCCCAATCTCCGCATTTTGTATTAGTTCCAATTAGCCCCTCAATTCCAAATAACCCCCTTTTACCGGTATATAATTTACAATTGTTTAATTCACTCTTGGCATTATGGACATTATTCTTACCATATCAGCTATAACCAACCGTAGCATCGAAGTTGTAAGACTAGTAGCTCTGTGGGCCCATTTCAAAATCAAGTAGTAAAGTAGTACCAATAACTTTGTAAACTACATTTTGCGATTTAAAATACAACCTATTGACTTTTGACGAAAATAGTTATAGTCTATTTCACTCACTCACGTGGTCTGTATAGATCCTCTTTACTAATCTGTCTCCTACTTCGAGGAGTCCAATCTTGGTATGTTTTGAAAAGATTTCTTGGATTTTTAGAAAGCAGGCGGGCGAAAGGTAATGGTGTAGTATATTTTCAGAACCGGCTCATAAAGCCCTTTAATTTGATACCTCACACGATAGGTTTCAGAAAAAAAAAAAAAAACGTACAAAAAATTAATGACCTCGTAACTCCCCCCTAGGGGAAAATCGAGAAAACCTCTTGACAAAAAAAAAACAATGAACACGTGTGCAAAGTTTTGTGAGGATCGCTTGGAAACTGTGGCGCCCAGACCGCAACTGACAGACATAGAGACAGACGAAAGCAAAATCAGCCTCCTATCTGGTCGAAATAGAGCCCTTCGCTCGCTTCGCTAGCTCGGCCAATAAATAAATAACCTGTAGGAGATGTACAAAAATGACACTGTAATATGACACAAACAATCCTATGTAATAAAATCCTATGTTTTGGTTAAAAGGTAGTATGTAGTTATAAAAAGGGGTCTTTCATACAAATATTTTGACCACCATTCTCATAAACATTGCAAATAATCATCCACTCTGTGACCTCATAGAGGCTAACTCACATCCATATCTCAGTGGGGACACTAATGGGGCTACATTTACTTATTTACTACCTCATGACTTTACGTAGGTATTTAAGATAAAGATTAGTTCCGAAAAGTGAAAATAGGTATCACGTAATGATTTAAAAAAATATAGTTAGTTATTTAGAAACACAATTTGGGTTAGGTTTCATCTGAAAGCCTACAAAATTAAGAACAATATTCCGTAACAAAATAATTCCATTTTGGGAACCAAATTTTGTGGAAATCTGCAATTACTAAAAAAAACTCGAAAATATCACGATTATTTCTTAAACAAAGCATAATTTTACTTTACAGTTACCACTTTTTCTGCAACTTTTTATCACTGGCATCACTACGTACCTTTTATCATCACGAATCAATCAATTTCTCTACAAATAATACCCAGATAGCGCATTTCAATATTAAAATGACTATAAAAAAATATAGGAGGAGAGAGTTTTTTTTTGTCGATGAATTTCGATGTTCTTCAACCCAGATCGTTATGTGCACTTCATGAATATTCACACTGTATAGCTTATTTCAAAAAACTGTTTCGACAAAATATTCCACAAAATCATCGAAACAGCTCACAAAATTCCGTTCGATTACGTTTTTTATTTTTTTTCAAAATGGTGGTTTCAAAGTTATTGGCGCGGCTAATTTCATGCTCCTTGTAAAGTTTGTATGTGGTATTAAAAAAAAGCAGTCGGGTTATTTGTTTTTGTAATAATTCCACGATTAAACTTCATGGGGTGTGAGGGGGCGGAAAATCATGAAAAAAAAAAGGAATTTCCTGTGTAGCTCGCGAAGTCTACAGCTTACAAAGCCATAAGTATACTTTGCACAACAATGAGTAAAGGAGGCTGGATAGATAAAAGTAACTAAAGCTTTTATGACCCTTCGTAAAATTATACAGTTTCTTACATAAGTACATATTACTATTTCATATGACAAACGCACGCTGATTTTATGCAATGTCCAAATGTTACACATAAATCGTTACCATGAAGCTTAGTACCAATTCAACAACCGGCTCTCAATACACCCTCATGGGCGTCTACCAAGACCTCCAAAAGAGAAAGTTATACGCCTTCGCGCATTGCGCGCAGCGTCTTCGCACTGCCTGCGCACGCGCACGCCAGACAGAACCTTCGCAATCATTGAACGGGCACGAGCTTTTGTCGTGTATCTCCTTTCTAGATCAGTGTTTTGGTCGCACCCATCATATATCAACGTGATTAACGAAATAAAAAATTGTGTGCGTGGACCGAAGATTAATACCATGTTTAATAGATCTGTTTTGTTGCCAGTGTCGTGTGTCGTTCAACAATTGCCCAGTAACCCGCACTCGTATAAGTCGCTCGTGCTCACCGTTGCTTGCCATCTGATATACGATCTGTGTACAAGATCTGGTATCTGATATGGTAATTCGACCTGCTGATCTCGACCCGCATAGAGCACAGGATAGCATTACCTGGGACAGTTTAACACGTCTCAGCATCACTTCTATTGGAGACTTTCAGAGGTAAACACGCAAATCGGAAGTTGTTATAAACCTCACGAATGCGTCGTAAATCCGACGCGGCGACGACCACGCCCAGTGCAGGACGTGGAAGAAGTCTCATATCGACCAGAATGAGTCAGCAGCAGCAGCGGAAGCCAGGTCCGGCGAAGGCTCGCCTGGGAGACCTACCCAGGAGCTATAGCTCCCCGGCCCCCGCCCCGAGGCTGAACAGACCAGACAAGCCAATGACTCAAGACAAAAACTTCGTCGCCAGGAGTTTCTCCACGCCTGACCCAAAGCCGACGGAATACAGACGAAACTCCGACTTTTTCTACCGCCCAAGATGCCACGGATCGAGAGAAGAACTTGACTCCGATTTGGAGAACTTCGACCAATTCGGAGAGTGCTTTATTGACATGGACCAAGATCAGGATCAGACGATATTCGGGTCGTACAGTCACAGCCCGAAAAGGGAAAGTCCGAGACGGGTGGTGACGTCGCTCTTGCCAGGGAGTGGTCTGCAGAGGATAGCGACCAGGCCGGTGGCAAAAACTGCGACGCAAACCTTTCAAGATGGAAAGGCCGCCAGATCTGCTATGTGTAAGGGTAACAGAGTATATTCTTATAAATTGTTGAAGTATTTTCTATCTCTCTTAAATACAATGGTCCCATATTTTCCGTCGTATATTCATATTGGTATAATACACATATCCTTTTGTTTGAAATTCTCTGAAATAATTCAATACTATGTTTTATCTCCATTGCTATTCACATTTATAAATTAATATTTTAAAGTCGCAATAACAAAGTGTGAAGGGTGCAACTATGCAATACAATAAGACTACCTGCCTACGTATAAGTATATCGCATATTAATTACATAGAGTCACGCCTTTTCCCATACGGGGTAGCAAAAGCAAAGTGGCTCCCACCAATGATAGATATATTCACATTTGTACCTTCTTTGAACAATGAGGTTTATAATATGTGGTCATAACCGTTCCAAAACTATTTGTAGCTCCCTACAATTCAATCCATCCACATCAACATTGACAGCTTTCAACATCAAATCAAAACACCAAAGTACAAAAATATGTAGAAAACAACAAAATTTTAATTTACCTGAACCACAATGTAGACCAAAACCCCTTTGCCAGGTCCAAACCTCCAGAACTACCGACCGCTCACTATCAAGATGCCGGCGTACAGCATCATGGCGCCCAACGCATCAGCTCTGGGCATCGAGGAATTGCAGAATAGCCCCCTGCTGGATATGGAGACAGCTGAGTTGCAGAGGCAGATGGAAGACGCGGAGCAGCAGATGGAAGCCGGGGTGGCCATTGCGGCTGAGGAGAGTGATAGTGATACGGTGAGTGGTTTAACTGTAGTTTTTGCTTACATCTCAAAAATTACGCGTCATAGGAAATTTTGTTGTTCTACATTCTGAAAGCTGGTAAAATTCTCTACAACTTTGATTCTATACACTTTTAACCTATTTCCGATCGTTGAGCATGAGCTCTGAAAAAGAAAAGAAAATGTGTTTTTTTGATAGGAAATTTTGTTGTTCTACATACTTAAAGCTGGTAAAATTCTCTACAACTTTGATTCTATACACTTTTTACCTATTTCCGATCGTTGAGCTCATGCTCAACGGTCGGAAATAGGTAAAAAGTGTGCGAAAAAGAAAAGAAAATGTGTTTTTATCTTACTTTTTCGTTTTTGATTGACCTCATAATTTCCAATAAATTATACGGGTCGCCTCAGAGGGGTCAGGACTTTTAGTATGAGTATGTTTGTCTCCTAACTAGTTTATTCTTTTCCATCTAGACCCCCTTTGTGAGCACTCATTTACTTAGCTATAAGTCTCGGCTTTCTTGTGTTTCATTGTGGGAAAATGCCAACCCTTGTCTGTGTGTGTGTTATTTTGGAAATAACTATCTATGTAGGGAAGGGGAAGGGACCCAAGGATTCATAGTTTACGTTTTGTAGTAATGAGTGTGCAATCTACAATGTCATGTATTTACAATACAAATGCTACGAGTTAATACCTCGGGGAACGTAAAACTTAATGAGATATGAACATTAGTACAAAATATTCATATTGCCTCTAGCCTAGACAATTGTCGCCCACGCACACGTTAGTGGCTTTAGATACGAATCGGTGATCACATAGGGTACCTGTGAGGCTGACCTTATTACACAAAGGGGTACCTAATGTACACGTAATCGTGTAATAATATTTTTTTGTTTAAATAATAGTAGTTTATGTGACTGCTACATAATGGAGGGCATTAATACTCGAGAGTGGGTTTATGAAACGAGCCGAAGGCGAGTTTCATAATAATATCACTCGAGAGTTTTAATGCCTAATTATGTACAGTTACATACACTAGTTTATCTACACACATATCATAAGCTCTCTTTGATGTGTTCAGGAACCGCATGTTTGACCGGCATTGTGGCTCTTCAGTTGTTTAGCTTGTTCTGTTGCACCAACTTCGGGCGTCGGCGTTCGAAATTTGAATTTCAGTACCAACTTCACAGACAAACTAGGGGCATCACGAGGCGGGCGTCGGCGTTCGAAATTTGAATGTCATATAATGTGTAGAAAAATTACATATTATGGTCATAATGCGTAATTTTTCAGATAAGAAATGAGTTTTTACCAAGTAGTTTAACATTATGCTGATCGTAACGTGCGGTTTTTGTACGCAGTAAAGAGGGTTTATGATACGAGTGTAGATAAAATATATAACAGTTGTCAAACGATTAGCCTACGTACATAGACCATAGATACAAGGGGGGCGTGGCAGAGCGTGTAGGGGGCGCACAGTGAAAAAGATTGGGAACCTGGTCTAGACTGACCATAGCATCATCCATTCATGGATGATGCGATGCTTTAGTTGTTCACAAAACTTGTCTCGAAGGTCGAAATACATAATAATTTTATGAAAGAGTTAATATTTTTGATAAGATCTTGTGGAGATATTCCATTTGGATTCTAAGAGATCCATTTGATAAATCAGCTTGAAATATAGTTACCTATCTACTATTTTTATTATTATCAGCCCATATTGTCCTACAGCTGGGCAAAGGCCTCACTTCCCCTCTTCCACTCTTCACGCTCCTGGCTTTTTCCCACCGGGTCTTGTCGTTGGCCCTCAGTTCGTCACCCCAACGCTTCCTGGGGCGACCACGTCCTCGTTTTATAGGTACATTCCGATTCCAGAGACTTTTATAAAAAATAACTAATTTATGTTTGTAGACCTGTTTAAGCAAAATCCTCTTTACACCTTGATGAGCGTTTTTTTATTTTTATTTATAAAAGTACAGCGACTCAGTTAACTAACTAAAACACTGTAGTGAGTTCGTTTATTCTATTATGGTCTGTGGATGTTAGCTGAAGGAAGATAATCCAAAGCCGTAAACTTAATAAAAAATAAAAAGGTCTGTGTATGTGTCAAAATTATGTGTTCCAAAAACTACTTATGTGTTTTAATCCAACCTCAGATAAACAAAACTCCTTCCTCTGTGGTTCCAACAGACAAAAGAAAAACAACCAACATAAATTCATACATTGACAACTGACTGACGTTTGCTTTTGGCATTTGGTGTACACCAAAGAGAATATAATGTGTGATAATACCTAGAATGGGCTTATCGGACAGTTATAGAAGGGTCTGAGCTACTTTAAGTTGCAGAAGGTTTATAAAGAAACTAATATACAGATTTTATTTTATAAATCACAATTTTTTGATAACTGTTTGTAAGACTGTTTTAACTCCATATTATAAGTGTTTAATAGAAATTGAATCTTTATAAATAAAATAACACTGTTATCTATGCCCATTGGCGTGGTTGCTTAGGAGCGACGTGGCCGGCCCAGTCCCACTTCATATAGGCCGCTTTTCCGCTTCGTATTTATTTTTAGATCGCAATTCGGTATTGAGGACTCGGTCCAACCTAGCAACATATAGTTATAAATTTAAAATTTAAAACAACCCCGAAACATTAATAGACCCTTACGGCTTACGGCTCAAATTTGTTTCTCTTGTTTCCTATTTAGGTTGATAATTTTGAACCTCTGAACTGATTTTAATAAAATATATCGACGAACAATCGCAGTGAAGTCTACTACCAACTGTAAAAATTGCATTAAAATCAGCCCACGTTAGACCGCTATTCCGTATTAAGCTGAGAGCTTTCGAACTACTGGACCGATTTCAATAAAACAAATCTACGATTTTTCACAGGGAAGTCTACTACCATCGTTTACTGAAAACCGCATCAAAATCGTACCACTTTTTTGACCGCTAGAGTTACACGGGCAGAAGTACAGACACACAGACCTACAGAGGCTTGAAATTTTAATAACACCTCACCTGGTCGTTGGGGGTTAAAAATGTGGAAGTCAATCTGTGTCTCAGTTTCTGACTTGTGTGCACATCACCAAAATCCGTCCACCCGTTTGAGCACCTATGCCACAGACCCACAGCACAGACCCCTCTTTTTCGTCGTCTCTGACTTGTACCATATCACCAATATCCGTCCACCCGTTTGAGCGCTAAGGTGCCACAGATAGATATACACATAGACTACCCTCTACCCCCATACACACACCCTAACACACACACACACACACACACCCCCTAAAACACCCACACCTTCACACACACACACAGACAGATAGATAGACGCCTCAAACCTATAATAACACTCATATTTTTCGTCGTTTGGTCACAGATTAGATAAGTTAAAAAGCCTAAAATTTGGTTGTCTTGTGTCCTTGTTAAGCTTATAATTTTTGAACTACTGAACCGATTTTATAAATCATAGCTAAGAACTATCGCAGAGAAGTATACCATCATTCATTAACGACCCGAATGGCCGAGTCGGCAGTGACCCTGCCTACAAAGCCAAGGGTCCCGGGTTCGAGTCCCGGTGGGGGCAAATATTTGTTAATAATGTAATGAAAACGACTTGGCAAATTATAAACAGAGAGACTAGAAAGGCCAAAGCCACACATAATAACTTCAAGCTTAAGATAGATAATCAATTGCTAAGTACAGACCTAGAAGTAGCAAAAGCTTTCGAAAATTTCTTTACGGACATTCCAGTTTCAACAACCAAGTCTTTAAATTCATCTCCCGCTGCTGCTGAATCTATACTTAAACAAAACTTTGAGGAATGTAAAACAGATTTTAAATTTAGGCACGTAAATAATGAAGACATTGTAAAAGCGTTTAAATCCCTGAAAATGAAAAAGACAGCTGACGCCCATGGTCTATCAGTAAAAATTATTAGTTCCATTGTAGATTGTATTGCACCTCACCTTTGTTGTATATTTAATCAATGTATAGATAATGGTGTGTTTCCTGACTTGATGAAACTAAGTAAAGTTATACCTTTATTCAAAGCTGGTAGTACATCAGACCCCACCAATTTTAGACCCATATCGATACTACCAACGCTTAGCAAAATATTTGAAAAACTCATACTTAACCAATTGCAAAGTCATTTTTATCTCAATAATTTAATTCATATTGCTCAGTTTGGTTTCACAAAGGGTCGTTCAACAGCCGATGCTGGTGTTGAACTAATCGACAATATTTTTGATGCCTGGGAAGACGCAATGGATGCAATAGGTGTCTTCTGCGATCTATCCAAGGCTTTTGATTGCGTCCATCATGACACTCTTGTCAGGAAGTTACGCCATTATGGTGTAAAAGATCAGGCACTTGGCCTTCTGGAGTCATATCTAACAGATAGGGTTCAGATGGTCGATGTTAATGGGAAAAGATCACCTGGGTCTTCAATAAGTATGGGCGTACCGCAAGGTTCAATTCAGGTCCTTTCTTGTTTTTAGTATATATTAATGATTTACCTTACCTTGTTAAAGCAAAAAATGGGTTAGTATTGTTTGCCGATGATACTTCTTTGATATTTAAAGTTAAAAGACAGCAATCAAATTATGACGAGGTAAACAATGCTATCTCTAGTATAGTGAACTGGTTTACTGTTAACAATTTATTACTTAATGAAAAGAAAACTAAATGTATTAAATTCGTGTTACCCAATGTGAACCCGGTAACTACAGACATATTTATAAAAGGACAGAGATTGGACCTTGTGCAGTCGACTGTCTTTTTGGGCATTACTTTAGACGCCAAACTACAATGGGATCCTCATATAAATAAATTGTCGAACAGACTGAGTTCGGCAGCGTTCGCAGTTAAAAAAATTAGAGCTCTTACCGACGTAGACACCTCTAGACTAGTCTACTTTAGTTACTTTCATAGTCTAATGACCTATGGTATTTTATTGTGGGGTCACGCTGCGAATGCTAATAGTATATTTATTCTGCAGAAACGGGCTGTTCGTGCAATTTATAGATTAGGGCCTAGAGTGTCACTGAGGGAAAAGTTTAAAGAAATCAATATTCTGACATTTGTGTCTCAATATATCTATGACAATCTTGTGTATGTAAAAAGAAATATAACTAATTTTCAGAAGTACAGTGATATACACAATTTTAATACTAGAAATAAAGACAAGTTGGTTGCTTATGTAAGCCGACTACATAAAATTAGTAATTCTTTTAAAGGCAATTGTATACGCTATTACAATAAGGTCCCTACTGATATTAAAAACTTACCTTTAGACAAGTTTAAAATAATAATAAAACAGAAATTGTATAAAAAAGGTTACTATAGGATATCTGATTACTTAGAGGACAGATGTCCATGGGAATAGATTGTTTGAGTAAAAGGCTGTTTCGATATATAATTAGCATTCATTTTGTAATTTGACAATATTTTATTTAAAAAAGGAAACGCAAAAGATGCGACGACTGTGGAGTTTCTTCGGTGAGCTCTTCTCCACAGATTCCGCCATTGTGTTAGTGAACTCACCCAAAAAAATGTAATGACGGATCTAAGTGATGTAACAACATCCTATGGAAATAAATGATTTTTGATTTGATTTGATTTGATTTGATTTTGGTTTGATGACAACGGATGTTTGTACCCTAGTCATGGTTGTTTATCTATCTAAGTATAATATTTATTTATACATATAAGTATGTGTATCGTTGTCTAGTACCCATGATACAGGGAATCCTAGTTTGGGGCTAGATCAATGTGTGTAAATAGTGTCCAAGGTATTATTGTTATTATTATTAACATAAAACCGCATTCAAATCCGTCCACCCGTTTGACCTCTAGAGTGCCACAGACAGAAATACACACAGACACATACACACACACACACACACCCAGAGAAAACAGACAGACAGACACTTCAAACTTATAACACCCCTCTTTGTCGTCGGGCGTTAATAATTAAAAACCGGTCAAGTGCGAGTCTAAATCGCGCACGAAGGGTTCCGTACCACCGTTCAATGGAAGCGATGCACAGTGGTCTAGGATTTGTTCCTCCATACTCATGGGAACATAATGTCTGGAATAATTATAAAAAAATATGCAATGTCTCCGGTATACCTCCTTATATGTCATATTAAAACATGGAGTGGATTAATATGACATAAAGTAAAGAACAAGTCCAACTTTCAGGTGTTTTAAACACTTCAATGCCGGCTCTACTCTCCCTCCAGTCGCAACCTAATAGGGAAATCAGTGTGATTTACATTTGGCACTTTGGTGACTTCTATTCTTTCTATTAGTTGCTCCACAAGTGAGAAAAAAAATGTTGATTATTTTTTTTGTATGGGAGAAAACACTTAAAGTACATTATTTCGGAACTAATTACAACTGATGGGCTGGTGCTCACATGGTCTATTGTACCTTGCACGCAGAACATAATGACATATAATTCATGCACTTTTCGGTGCAGCTTTGGATGTAGTTAACTTTTAAAAATTTGAATATTTAGTATGAGCGTATTCGTTTATGTTCGACATAATGAGAGTAGTTCATAGGTAGAATGCAGCAAACATGAATACTAGGTACTTGTGTTTATGTAGGTGCATCATCAATAACTTTGGGGATGTCGTTAGTTAATAGCCCGTTGTAATAACTTTGGGGATATTGCTAGTTAATAGCCCGTGTTTGGCTTTTATGAATAATAATGAAGTTAAAGAAATTACATTGAATGACTAACCAGATCGTTATAGTAATGGTTTAGTTTCAAGCTTAATGACAAACATTAATTAAGGGAATTGCAATATATATAGGGACATTTAAGATGGGTTAATTCAGTAGTTTCTCGCACTTGTAAGCGCTTACTATACTTCATACGTTCTATTCATTTCCGCGTTATAGTGGAAGGATTTGTAACCAATTTGGACATTTTCCTGTTTGTTGCAAATAACAGTTGTTTCTCAGAGCCCAGTGTATTATTTGAAGTTTTTGTGAATGCAGTTAACTTATCAGAAAGTGAAAAGAAAGAATTGAAACAATTCTGCCAGACATATACATGCGCTTTGAAACAAAAGTGGATCTTGTCTAGCCGTGCGAGGCATACATTTATCAAGAAGTTTGAAACATGGTTGGGAAAAGACATAATATGGCCTAAGAATTTGAAGGAAAAGATGACACCATTATTGTCAGCAGAGAAACAGCCATGTTCCAGTTCTCATTTCAGTGTAAATGAGGATGCATCAACATCCTGCCAACCAGATATGTGCAGTGTAAGTACCTCAACATCAATTATGATTGAAAGGAAACCGTTTTCGGAGTTAAGCCCCCTATAGAAGAGAAGGAGAGTGCAAGAACTCTTAACAAATAGTACGGAAAGCCTTGCTTACGCAACAGGTTTAAAAGCAGATAGCCAGGATGTAGCAGATATAATAAAACTTGTTATCGAGAAACCTGAAGAGGCAACAAAGTTAAAGGAATTATTGAAGCCGAAGAAAGCAGTGCCCATATATTCCGCAGATAAAGCTTTAGGTATTTTGACCTCTTTGAAGCTATCAAAGTGGCAATATCTGACTATGAGAGCTAGTGCAATAGCAGAAGGAGTGTCACTTTATCCTGCATACAATGCCATCCTAGAGGCAAAAAAGGAGGTCTACACATCAAGAGAAACCACAGAATTCAACAAAAGTGGCGCAAGAGTACAGCTTCAAGCAGTTTTGGACAAAACTGTAGCTAGATTTGGAAAATTCTTACGTTTGGAAGATTCGCTGGCTGGTAAAGAACTGTTGCTAATTTGCAAATGGGGCTTTGATGGAGCTTCGGGACAAAGCCTTTACAAGCAAGCAACTGACGGAGATGATGACTCCAGTATATTCATGTGCTCCTTTGTGCCTTTGCGCTTTGTATGTGGTGAGAAAGTGGTGTGGGAAAACTCAAAACCATCTTTTACAACGCTGTGTAGACCACTTTTCTTCAAGTTTGTCAACGAAAATAAGTACAACAAGAACAAGCCCTAATAGTAGCCGAGATTGCTGCCCTGGAGCCTTCTATTATGGGGAGCCACGCTGTTAAGCATTCCATGCTTATGACAATGATAGATGGAAAAATCACTTCTGCACTATCAAACACATCAACGCAGACTTGTGACATTTGTCGAGCTACCCGTTCGGAAATGAATCAGTTAGAAAAGGTTTCACAGTGAGTTATTCAATAAAGTAATAAAATAATGTTGTCGTTCTGCATTACATTACTTGCCTTTTTACTAACTTGTTTATTTTCTTTACAGAAAACCAGTTTCAGAAGAGATTTACCAATATGGTTTGTCCACTCTTCATGCGCGGATCAGGTGTATGGAGTGTCTGCTCCATATTTCGTACAGACTGGACTTTAAGAAATGGCAAGCCAGAGATGACAGTAGTAAGCAGTTGATGAAAAGTAGAAAAGAAGCAATACAACATAAGTTCCGTGATGAAATGGGCCTTTTAATAGACATCGTCAAACAAGGTGAGTTAAAATTATTATTTCATAACGATTCTTTTCTTCAAGTTGATTATTATATTATAAATATAAATTTGATACCTATTAAAGTATATTTAATGTCCCTACCGAGGGGCACAGGCCTTTGCCCGGATACGAGTAAGATTGAGCCATATCTCTTCTCCTAGTGCAGTATTATTTTTTGTTCTAGGCTCGGGGACCACAAATGACGGGAACACAGCCAGAACTTTTTTTAGCAATCCAGAAAAAACTGCAGCTATCACAGGCTTGGATTCGGGTTTGATCCAAAGATTTGGTACAATTTTGCGTGTACTTGCCTGTGGGGAACCCATTAACATTGAAGCGTTTGAAAGTTTTGCGCGGCTTACTGCAGAAATGTATGTAGAGCTCTATGGCTGGTATAACATGCCTTCGAGTGTCCACAAACTTTTACTGTATGGTGCTGAAATCATCAAACACTTTAATGTTATTCCCATTGGAAAATTATCAGAAGAGGCATCGGAAGCTAGAAACAAAGACTTTAGAAAAATCCGGGAACATCATTCGCGCAAATTTTGTCGGGAAGCGACAAACGAAGACATATTTTATAGTCTTCTTGTGTCGTCAGATCCCTACCTATCTAGCATAAGACCTGTGTTAAGAAAAGGTAAAAAAACGCTCGTGACTGATGATATGAAACTTCTCCTAATTAAGGACGATTCAGTGATAGATAAAGAAAACATAGAATTTGTTGATGTAATACATCATTGATGGACTCGGATAAAGAGGACTGTGATGATGACTAAGCTAAGACTCACTTTTTCATTTTGTCCTTGACGTCTTTTATTAGATATATCATAGTAATATTTGTGTTTTTATTGCAGTATGTTGTATAGGTATTACGAATCATGTCATTAAATTAAGAGATTACCTAAATATTTGTGATTAGTACATAGTTTCTAATTCTAAGAGATTACCCAAATATTTGGTATATCTATACATATTTAAATTACCTCTATTATTGTTAATAAAGATCATTAGCAGCCTGTTGACTAATGACAGTTTTATTGTTATTGATGTATTTTGCCTTATTTTTTTTTTACTTTTTAACAAGCTATTATTAATTATTATATTAACCATATTGTAATTTCCGTATCAAAAGAATAAAATAAAATAACTTATAAACTTTGTTTTTGTTATTGTTTGCATTTCTATTATTTTTATGGTATTTTCACTCTCAAAGAGATCGGCTGGCATCTCATTATGTCAAAGATTATAATGATAAAGCTGATACAAAAAATTCAAAATTTCAAAAAATAACTACTTCCAAAGCTGCACCGAAAAGTGCATGAATTATATAACATTATGTTCAGTATACCATGTATAATAGATCATGTGAGCACCAGCCCATCAGTTGTAATTAGTTCCGAAATCATGTACTTTAAGTGTTTTCTCCCATAAAAAAAAATAATCAACATTTTTTTTCTCACTTGTGGAGCAACTAATCCACTCCATGTTTTAATATGACATATAGGGAGGTATACCAGAGACATTACATATTTTTTTACAATTATTCCAGACATTAAGAATAAAGAATTTCCTATGAGTATGGAGGCCAAATCCTAGACCACTGTGCGATGGTGTGGAGTGAATAGTTTGGATTTTACACAGCAAAATATTGTTTACAAAGTTATTGGTGCGGTTACTTTCACACTCCATGTACGTAACCAGGTGCATCCATAAGTTTGTATGTGGTATTGTTGTATGGGAGCCCCCTTAAATATTTATTTTATCCTGTTTTTTAGTATTTGTTGTTATAGCGGCAACAGAAATACATAATCTGTGAAAATTTCAACTCTCTAGCTAGCTAGGTTCTTGAGATACAGCCTGGTGACAGACGGACGGACGGACGGACGGACAGCGAAGTCTTAGTAATAGGGTCCCGTTTGGAACCCTTCGGGTACGGAACCCTAAAAACGAAATATCCAGATGCTGAACAGTTTGAAATCATAACTATTTTAGGTTCTTTAATATCAAATATTTAGCATTCCACGACCAAAAGAGCTCCTCGTATAATAAAGTTTGGAATTTCTGTGGTCAGCTCCCGAACGGCTTATTATGACGCCTTGTGTTAGCCTCAAATTCATCTAGGTTTTAAAACGCCGAGTAGTTAAAACACAGATACGATTGGCTAATGCCGCTGGTTGGTCCAAATAGAAAAGTCAACTCGAGATTTGAAAATATACTTTTAAAAACTTCAGAGAATCCCAAACCCACAGTTGGTTTATAGGCTAGTGTAAATTACGATAAATGCTCGTCGAATCGGTAACCCACTTTGACCTACTTTTGACCTACTTTATAAATGCGTCCTCCGTCTAGCACTCACGCATGGAACAACATTACGAAACCCGAGTCACTTCGCTTTCATGGCGACTTTGGTATTTCTGATTTCTGACGAAACCTTGTCATTTAGATCCGTATTCAACAGGAAAAACTTTCATGGCATCAATCAACATATTATAGAGTTTTAAGAAGATAAAAATAAAACAAATATTAAATCGATCGTACACGGATCTTATTTTGATCTGTATGACTGTATGTTCTGACATCATTCACTTCACCAGTCAAATTGAAAAATCGACTAATCGGAACATGATTATTTTAGAAGAGCAGTCTTTTCTTACGATGTGATTGGTCGATTTCGTATTGAAATTTCTCAGAAATACGTAATAAGGCTGCTGGATTCGTCGTGCTCGATCAAATAAAGAGTTGACTGAACCAAATGTTTCTCCAATTTTTAGAAACTTCAACCGTTCGCTTACGTGGTGCAGTTTCAGGAGCACGTGGATCTACACCTACACAATCGGTATCTCTCAGTTTATGCTGTTGCACTGACGCAGCAGTGCATTAGGTATAGTCATAATTGTACCTACTAATACTTAATTATAATTAGTGTGGCACATGTAGACATACCGATAAAGCATGCATGGCTCGCCTCGCATCGTATCAACCACAGTTGCTATTGACAACATGTAAATCAATCGTGTTGTTCAGTAGTATTTACGATTAAGACTTAATTGCTCGTGTGATCGGCTTATTGAACACTTCAGTGTTGTATTGTGAGTAGTTTGTAATTGCGTGATGATAATAGCCGTGAAGCGTGCTGGGTGCGCCGTTCCCGTGGCAGCTACACGTAAACAAGACGCAATCGATAGTAGAGTCGACGGTGTTGTGCTGTCGTTCGGCAGAAGCCAGTTAGAATTGACTGCTAACTCGAGCGGATCTCATATCAAGCGAGACGTCTGAAACGTGCGTCTAACAAAATAATGAGCACGCCTTGACCTTCAGCGGCGCGGGGGCCGGGGGCACGATGACGCCACCGCGGCCACTCGGCCCGGCTTTCGGGTGCGATCCCTCGCGGACGGCATCCGCGTAATCGGCGGTCAGCGCGATTTCGGTCAATTCGGAAATACGGCACGGGTGGGTGGCGCTCCCCGGTGGCGGCCGCAGAGACTCGCGCGGCGCTCATTCCGCTGAGAGGCGCCAGCGCCGACGCTACGAACGACCGACCGACCGAGCCGACTCCCGCCGACCGAGTAGCACGCGACATGCGTGCCCACCGACATGGGTAATGTGCAGTGCTGCCCCAGTGGACGCTTCCACCACGGCAAGCCATCGATGAAGCCGAAGAACAAAAAGAAGAAAGCCAAGGACTCGAATAGGAAAAGTGATAAAACGAACAGTGTGAGTGGTGGTACAGACGCTCAAGATTTGCAAAAAGTGGCAATGGCTGAGGAAAGGAACGAGCGGGCCGCGCCGGAGGAGGCGCCGGCGCCGCAGACAGCGGTGGCGGGAGACCCGGCCGCCAGCGACCCTCCGCTGGAGGAAGAGACGGTGGACGGCGGGGACACCGGACCCGGCGGGAGACCCCGGAACGAGAGCATTTCAGTCGCAAGGGAACGATTCTTCGGACAGGTACAAGATTTTTCCTAAAGCATTTTGTGGTACAAAAAAGCAATCATTGTGGCTTCGAGTCTCCGACCTCCCTGGTTAGAGTGGGTACTGCGTTACTGTAAGTGGATCTGTTTCACATCAGACGTTACATTCACGAATACCACTCTCGGTCTGATAAAAACCTTATCTTGTTTACTCACATAATTTAAGAGGGTGTTCTTAGAAGAGAGTTTATTACAACAAAGTATGATACAATAATATTTTTATCGTAATTGTAATGGAATTGTTACTGCTGTAGAGAATAAATCATTGAAACATGTAAATAGGTACCTACTCTCACACGCAAAAAAATAACATGTCAACGTTTTAGTTTTGTGCAAACATTTCCATATTACCTACCGACTTAAATACATTCGTGCTTACGTGTGTCGGTTTTCAATGCTATTAAACAGGTTTTTAGAGATGATCTAATGTGCATGGTAAAATAATGCCTGATCTTTCAAGGATTTAACAACCATTTTATCAGTTTTAAGGTTTTCATAATTTATTGTTTTATCAGAAAGCAATTGTTTGATGCTTTTAGGTAAGATCTCAGAATGTCTAAAAGGTCCAGACATAAAACGTCTTCGAATCAGTATTCGTCCCAACAGTTTTCCGCCTCACTCGACCTCAATTTCCGACAAAGATACAACAAGTACCAAGAAGTCATATTTCCAGAAAGCTTCCGCGAAATTCGTAATTCAACCAAAGATATAGCCAGTAAAGTTATCAAAACAAATCGTAAGATCGGATAAAGATAGAACTTTTGCTAAAATGCCGCATTTTTCTTGGTCTTGTCCGAGTCACTTTGCCGTTATATGTGGTGGATCTTACTCATATATGTGGGAATGTCATTGACTCACGAGAGTCTCCTGTAATTCTGATTCGGACAAGTTTTGGAGCAGGTCCAGGCGATTTCCCGAAATAACTGCGAAATACCGTTGCGAGTTCATACATGAATTTATTGCAATGAAATCTGTTACAGTTACAGTTGTTCTGTTAAATTTACTGCTTCATGATATTTGGCTTGCAATTACGGATGGTCTTTAGTCAATATTTACTACGGGTTTACTACTCTTTGAACTTTCTTAGTGAGACTCTTTTTATCAATGATTCAACTTCCTTTCTAAATAAGCATAAACGTCAAATTAAAATAAACTGTATCGTCTCTGCGATGCATTGCGATGGACATCTGAGACGAAAGATTAGCATTTTTATCAAACTTTTGTTGAGAACTGTTATTTTAGCCGATCCTTCCAAGTTGAGGTGCTTGTGTTCATTCTCCGTAACTTATTTACATCCCAGTCCGTCGCACTTAATTCAAGGGTGTTTGTTGTCTCGTTAGCACGAATGCTTACGTCGGTTTACCTTGCTACTCGGCTACATCTCCGTCTTTACTTTACAATTCACAATCTTCCTTCCGGTATCAGGTCTAGAAACGAATGTTTGTCTCTATCTTGATATGGATTACCTAATACTACCTATAGATGTATTAAACCCCAGCTAACTCTTTAACTGGACTGATACAAGGACTCTTCCTTGGCATACTAACTTTAACCACAGATACTATAATATTTTACTAATTCTTTAACTACCTAAGTAATTAATGTAGAAAATCAATAAAACATTCATACCATCTAAATCAATGACAATGCCAATGTCATATTGATAGAAAAGTGCACATTGTAACTACTTATATAATAGGTAGGTATACTGACGTTAAAACAGTTCACAAATAAATCTTGTAACCTTGGATCGGTCGTAGTCGAAGGTACAAGTCCTACGTAACACAGCATTCGAATAAAGATGGAAAATCAATGTTAACCTCTCGTCTGTCTATTCCATCGTCATAAAACGTGGTGAGCACAATTTGTTGATCATTATTATTGGATTTAGGCGACTCGACTCGAATTATTTGCCTGTAACTATTTTAACTACCTTCTAATCGTAGTTCGAGAAATCTTCTCATTGCAATGATAATAATATGCTATATATTACCCACACATGTTCGTTCATAATAATTGTACCCCTGCATAATATGCTATATATTACCCACACATGTTCGTTCATAATAATTGTACCCCTGCATAATATGCTATATATTACCCACACATGTTCGTTCATAATAATTGTACCCCTGCATAATATGCTATATATTACCCACACATGTTCGTTCATAATAATTGTACCCCTGCGTAATCATTTGCACCCATTTATAATACCTTTCTATATGTTGTTTGTGTGCAATAAAGAAATTATTTATTATGAATTGTCACTGGACTATTTCGCATATAATTCATCGTAGTCGTGGGGGGTTTATATATTTATAGCGATTCAGACTAGGTTCAAAATAGGAAATTCACCGTGGCAACCATTTACATTCCATTAAGCCATAACAGGCTTTATTAACCGAATAGCAATATTTGTTTTAAGGTGATACGAAAAAAAAGAAAAAGGAAAACACGATTGGATGTTTTTTTCTTGTTAGAATTTAATTACGAAAACACCTCTAAATTGTTTTATTTTTTCCTGTAATTCTGAAATCCTAACTAATTTCAGTGTGCAATTGCATTAAAAATGTGGATATTATGTATTGGTAAACTCTCCTTGAAAATATTTTTGACAAAATAGAGTAATTTATGTGTAAATATTTTTTATGTGGTTTGGTGCAACTTTATTTTAGTTTGAGTCGAACGCATTGTTTGGGCTCTCTTTTCTTTCCTATGTGAGTGGAAGTGATTAACGCTATCACTTTCGGTAACATTCGTATTCCTTTTATATAAATTTTTTTTCGTATCACCTTAAGACGGACATGGCAATTTTGCGGATTAGTTTAGGTTCTTCAACTTAATCGGCATAAGACGTTGTAGTAACCTGCCAGTACTGTTTTCGATCTGCAAACCTCATTTTGCTCGTATATACTTACAATATTAGTTTGGTACGAGACAGTCCGACCTAATTTAATTCGTACTTCAACATTCCTAGTCAAAACATTGAATTGTCGACGATACAGATTGCGTCAACATTTTGGCACAATTTTTTCTTTCTTTAATTATTTTTATTATGATAGATAATGTTGGCGCTCCGGAGTAAATAGAAAATGTTTCACTACACTCTTATTTGTGGAAAAGATTGTATGGACGAAATTTGTTAATTCTTTTACCAAACCTTACCATGTGAATCGTTCAAATGACGACGTTCGTGACGACCCGAATGACCGAGTCGGCAGTGACCCTGCCTAATAAGCCAAGGGTGCCGGGTTCGAGTCCCGGTAGGGGCAAATATTTGTTTGATGAGAACGAATTTTTGTACTCTAGTCATGGTTGTTTATCTATCTAAGTATAATATTTATCTATATAAGTATGTGTATCGTTGTCTAGTACCCAAGATACAGGGAATCCTAGTTTGGGGCTAGATCAATGTGTGTAAATAGTGTCCAAGTGTCCAAGTAATTTATTGCCTAATATTTATTTATAACAACGCAGCTACAACAGCGTTGTCATAAATAAATATAAAACTACATACAACTATGCGCAGGCAAGGCGGAACAACGATGCATGACGATTATTTATTTTACTCTGATAAAGATATGTAAGTATTTGAAGATTTTTCTTTGAAAATTCAAGTTGAGGAACACATGTAGATCTGACATATATACATATCACAATTATTTATCCAAAAAATAAATTTAAAAAACGGCCAAAATTATATCTGCTAAGTAAATGTAAATATCTACAATAATAAAAAAATTATATGTTGATTTTTTGATGGCACAAATTACATTAGTCTTTTGTGAAGGATGTAGAGTTCCTCCAGCCAAAGAAAGGTTTTCGGATATTTAACTTTACTGTGATAGACCTTGTTTCGTTTCATGATTCTAGTTCAACGAGAAGTATCCTATACGTTTTTATTTCTTCGCGAGTTCAGGCAAATTCAGCTAATTTGCAAGAGAAACTTTCGTATCTTTTCATTGCATTGACCAAAGTTTTTTTTTTACAGTTGCAAGTGACCATCACAGACTTGAGTAATTGATATTGATTGCTACAATTGCTTGCCTTGCTTGATACAATATCCAACTTTGGTATCAAATGGTTATTTATAAAAACTTGTTAGTGTCAAACTTATTTGTAAATGGTTTCATTTATCAGTGATGTTCAATTTATTATTTCCTTATTACACACAAACATTTTAGAAACAGGTAGTACATAAATAGTGTAATAAGGCCTTCTTATCTTCAACGATATTTTTACATGATTGGTGAATGAAACGATCTATTTTTATTTCATACTCTTTCATACCTCGTACTAGTCTAAATCATTTTCTTGCAAAAATATTAGCTAAATTTTGTTATATTTTTTTTTCCCGTTTATTTAAGTCATGAGACGGAAGCATGAGTGGCACGTCGGGAAAGTGGTTCTTCTTTTAACTGCCAGTTCCTATAATATACAACAATAAATAGGTCTATTTAATTTAATTTTTATCTGAAGTCGACCTCTTTTCCGACATGTTAGTTGCTCGTGCTCTTGGCTCTGCCGACGACACTCCAATGTGGAAGGTGCGGTCTCCCCTAACACAGGTTTTCTGTAAACTTACCAGGGGAGTCCTACTATTTGTGTTAAAATGTGACTTGAATAAACGAATTTTGATTTTTTGACTTTGATTTTGATATTAATTTCAACTTGATACCTCCTCCACGCGTTCCCGAGCAAAAGGGTCTTCAAAGATAGTCATACGGAACCAAAAAATCCTGTAAGGGTTCCTTTGTTATGGAACCATAAAAATAATGTTTAGGTTCCGCGGAATATGTACTTGTTTGTATTGTTAGTATACGCTAGTTAATCTTCGGGACTGAGCATTCAGCTTGGATACTTCTTAAATATATTCTAGTAAACATCAGCTCGATGGAGTAATGTTGCATATTTCATGAATTTTATGACTCACTCTATTAACCTCGTATCATCAACATTAGGTGATCCAGATTTTCAATGCGATGATCGTGCGCCCACTATGAAATTAGTAACGGTACTGAATTCGAGCATTACTCATGCGAATTCCCCTGTGTTACCCTCCCAGCATTTAGAATACAACGAGTTCCTAAACTTGCCATGCCTTTGATAATATTTGGGCACATCAAAAACCATCGAACGATATTTTAACACTATGAGAATAATCGAAAATCGATTGCCAATATGTACTGTCTTTATAACTAACACGGTGTTAGTGATCGATCAAGACGATTAGACATAGCTGACAGGCATACATGATGATCCAACAATATTAAATTAACCTAACATTACAAAGGTTAATGTAACAGCATGTCATTACTTACGCAATCAAAAAGAAAGTTAGGTACTTGTTTAAATCAAATCAACACAACCACAACAAATAAGCAAACCTAGAGGAGGTGTTATTTCTGTAAGCGAACTTTTCAGCGCGTTTTTCACAATGTGTGGTCTAACGACCACACTAATTAGTAAGACTGGTTGTTGACATTCGCCGATTTAGACCGAGGTCAACACTTATATACCTATAACATGTGGTAATACATTATTTATTGTTTACAATGTGAGTATTACTTAGCAGCGGAATCGATGTATGATTTGTTTCTGGTGCGTCGTGGATGCCTACCGCAGCCGTTTTGACTTTTATTTGTTTAGTTGATATGTTAGTCTGATTTGATCATCAGAGTTATGATCCAGTGTGCGAAGTGCTTGTGATCGAGAGACCAATGCCACAAATTGGCCGGGTTTTATGTTCAATTTGCAGACTATACCCTAATACAAATAATAACGAAAGAAATGTTTGCACTTTTTGGTAAAAAAAAAATAGAGGTGGGGTAAATAATTCGTTATTTTCTCAAAATAGGATGACATCATTTAAAAATGTTACGATAACTACTTTTTATTGAGAAATAGCTTATAGCTGCATAAAAATGTATTTTGTAGATGGGCATGATTTTCATACCATTGTTCATTGACAAATCATATGTGAAAATAAAGCGCACAAACCGGTAGGTGATTAAAACATCAATTTGCAAAATATTTTATCATATTGGTAATGGGAGCAGCGAAAAACGTGTGTACTGTATGACGATCATATATTGAATGAAACATTGAGTGAATCATCTTTATGAGTGGTAAATGAATGAACATTTTATAGATGAGTGAATGGAATTTTGTATTCCAATAGTCCCCCTCAAAATTTCTACTGTTATATAATTCAAATAAGTATTAATTACTTACGAGGCAAACTTGAAGTTGACTGATATGTGCATAGAAAAAGACTACAATGAATCTCGCCACATTACCTCTATCCAACAAGAACTAGAAGTAGCCAACCTAAGCACTATTGTTCAAGCCATGCAGACAAGCATCAGAAAAATTAAAAAATATTGTAAATTAAATAAATTCATGAAAAAAACTAGAGGTAATATAAAAGTACTGAAATTAGCCTTGAAACGGCAATCAAACAGAATATTAAGAATCTCCTTAATGCAAGAGCTCCGGGGAAAAAATGTAGGTTTACAGTCGGACCTTCAACATGCCCGAGTAGAAATCCAGCATCTGCATGACCTGCTAGCAAATACACTACAATGTTATGCCAAAGAGCAAAGTGAGTTAGCAGAACTCAGAGCCGCGACGTCTGAGTTAGTACAGCTACAACGCCAGAATGCGGAATTGGTGGGCGTTCTAATTGAGAATGAGGAGAATGAGACCAGCAAGGAGGACGAGCCCACATCACTAACTTTGGTCTCGACCCCCCTCAACGAGAGTGTTGCAGCGTCCACCGCTGCCCCAACCAAAAAACAGCGTCGCCGTCGTCGACGAGGAGACACCTCGCAGCTCAACAGCGCGAGCACCGCGCCGCTCGCTGTCCCTGCTGAGGCGTGTGTCATGCCGCAAGCTGCCCCGAAGGCCGCGCCGTTCGCCGTTGCGCACGTTGCGACGCTCGCTGCCGCGAATGCCGCGCCAACCGCCGCCACGTGCATCAAACCGCACTCCAACATGTGTGTCCCGCCACTCACCTCCACTCGTGTACCACCAGCTACCAAAATATGTGCTCAGAGAAAAACTCTGTTGTTCTCCGACAAAGTAGGTGCAGGATTTGGGACTCTATTACATAACCGGCTTAACCAAAAAGTAACGAACATTTGCTGTCCAAATTGTTCATTTGTAGATCTAGTGAAGATGATTAGTCGCGGTATCTATGATGAGTACAGCACTATTGTAATTATGGTAGGAAATCATTCAATCATTAGTCGGAATGATTTGAATAAAAGTGTTGAAACACTTCTAGACTTACATAGTAGGATGAAATGCAAGTTTATACTATGCAATTTTCCATATGCCTGTAATTTGACAGAACTACAGAACAAATCTGTGCATAGAATGAATATTCATTTATTTAATTTAACATTTCATCACAGCGATGCTATTTTATATTTCGACATGAATAATTTTATTCATAACTTTACTCTGACACGGGATACATTGTACCTGTCTAATAAATATAGAAAATTAGTAGCTACATTGTTAGCTTATAATATATGCGACGCAGCTATAGTTGGTTTAACTAAGTTCAACTTGACATCAGCTTATTTTAAGAGTAATATGACATGCACCCCTATTGGGAATTCACCTGTTAATTATACTTTGCATGCAACATTGGAATCTGTTCCAAGTAATTTAAATTAGTTCATAAGACAATAGAGGAAATCTCTAGCATACAAGAGCCACTAAATATGTCAAAATGTAAGCCCCAGTTAAATATTGCCCATCAAAACATCCAGGGGCTACCTGGCAAAGAACTTGTATTAGAATTATTTCTAAAAAATTCTGACATTGATATTATTTGTGTTACTGAACACTGGTTGAAGGAAAATATGATGTCTTTTAACATAAATAGTTACAAAATTGTCAGTGCTAGAGATTTCCTCTATTGTCTTATGAACTAATTTAAATTACTTGGAACAGATTCCAATGTTGCATGCAAAGTATAATTAACAGGTGAATTCCCAATAGGGGTGCATGTCATATTACTCTTAAAATAAGCTGATGTCAAGTTGAACTTAGTTAAACCAACTATAGCTGCGTCGCATATATTATAAGCTAACAATGTAGCTACTAATTTTCTATATTTATTAGACAGGTACAATAGAAAGACTGCTAATAGAGGTGGTTCTTTAATCTTAGTGAAGAATAATATTAAGGTGAAACAACGGAATGATATTCTTGCACTTACTGTTGAAAGACAAATAGAGGTATCCTGTGTTGAGTTAGATAGCCATATTATTGTTTGTGTCTACAGGCCACCGAGGGATGAAAAAGGCCATGGCAATTTCGAAATATTTGAGAAAATTATGGAGGAAGCCCTCATTAAACTTTGTAATAACAGAAAAAAAATAATTATTTGTGGCGATCTTAATGTAGATCTGCTTGTAGATACAACACTGAAGCGACGATTAATAACTCTGTTCAAATCATTTAATTTATGTCATGTATTTCTAGAGCCGACTAGAATTACACTTACAAGCCAAACTTGCTTAGATAACGTTTTTTGTGACTGTGCATTCACAACTAAAAGTGTAATTAACTGCTTACCCTCCGATCACAGTGGTCAAACAGTTTCATTCCCAATTAGTATTAAGGATAAGACTGGTCCAACATTTTATAGGCCTATTACATCCCATAGACTAGAGACATATACGAAAAACTTAGATATAAATTTGCCAGTACCAGATTTTAATGAACAGAACCCAAACAAAATCTACTCAGACTTCTTCAACATTATTCAGACAGAATTCAATAAAGTTTTCAAATTAAAGAAAGTCAGTGACTACAACGGTAAATCTAAATTTAATGACTGGGCAACGTTTGGAATTCGTAAAAGTAGAGTTATCTTGTATGACCTTTATGATCAAAAAACCTATAACTTTGATCGAAAATTTCATGACTATGTTAAAAAATATTCCAAATCTTTCAAGTTGGTTTGTAGAACTGCAAAAACTTTACACATTAATAGAAAAATTAAAAATTCAAATAATAGAATGAAAACAGTTTGGCAAATAATAAACCGCGAAACTGGCAAAGTTATACCAAGGGACAGTGATTTCTGCCTAAAGATAGGTGATGATGTTGTTAAATCCAACGCTGATGTTGCTCGAGCTTTTGAAACATTCTTCACCAATGTACCCGAACTCACAACGGACAGTCTAAATTCATCTCCATTTGAAGCAGAGACTTTATTAAAAAATAACACTAGCGTCAGTAATGTATATTTAAAATTTCATCATGTATATCCCCAGGACATTGTCAAAACGTTTAAATTACTTAACTTAAAAAATACGGAAGACCTGTGGGGTATATCAGTCAAAGTCATTGGTTCAGTAATTCTAGTTATAGCCCCACACTTAGCTTATATATTCAATAAATGTGTTGACGATGGGGCTTTTCCAGACCTCATGAAACACAGTAAACTTATACCGCTGTTCAAATCGGGAGATAAGGGCGATCCTTCAAATTTCAGACCAATATCTGTTCTTCCAACACTAAGTAAAATATTTGAAAAGATTATACTCAATCAAATGCTCTCACACTTCAACCGTACAAAACAACTCCACGCTAAACAATATGGTTTCACTAGGGGTAAATCGACTACGGATGCAGGTATTTCCCTTGTATCTCATATTTATTCTGCATGGGAGGCCGCACAGGATGCTATCGGAGTTTTTTGCGACCTGTCGAAGGCGTTTGATTGTGTTGATCATAATACGCTATTAATTAAATTAAATCATTACGGAGTTAGAAATAAAGCGTTGGATCTACTAAGATATATCTAAGCATTAGAATTCAAAAGGCAGAAGTTAACGGCGTAAAATCTGATGGATCGGGTGTTAAAATTGGCGTTCCACAAGGTTCCATATTAGGCCCTTTCTTATTCCTGGTATATATTAATGATCTGCCTTTCATGGTGGAGAAATTAACTGACATAGTGTTGTTTGCTGATGATACTTCAATGGTCTTCAAAATTGAAAGACAAAAAGGAGATTTTGATGATGTTAATGGTGTATTGTCTTTAACCTTGAATTGGTTCACAGTTAATAATTTATTGTTAAACGCTGGTAAAACCAAGTGTATCAAATTCTCACTTCCAAATGTCAGGCAAGTTGAGACCAGTTTGGTGTTAGACAACAGCACGTTAGAATTGGTAAATGATACGAAGTTTCTTGGAATAACCATTGATAGCAAATTGCAGTGGGGACCCCACATAGATAAATTGGCTGGTAAATTAAGTTCTGCGGCTTACGCTGTTAGGAACATCAGACAAAGCACGGATGTGGCTACATCTAGGCTAGTATATTTTAGTTACTTTCATAGTGTGATGTCCTATGGTATCTTGTTGTGGGGGAAAGCAGCGGATATTCAAACTATTTTTATTTTACAGAAAAGAGCTATTCGAGCAATTTATAATTTAAAACGAACAGACTCCTTAAGAGAGCTTTTTAAAGAAATTGACATACTAACAGTAGCTAGTCAATTTATTTTCGAAAATATAATGTATGTACGCAAGAACCTTACAACATTTTCCAAACTTAGCGACAGCTGTAATGTTAACCTAAGAAATAATCACAGACTATGTGCGCCCCGTTTTAGACTCGCGAAGGTTAGCAATTCTTTCAAGGGTCAGTGCATTCTCTACTACAATAAGATACCTCTGGAGATTTTGAAATTGCCATTTGAGCAATTTAAAAAGCATGTTAAAGTGACTTTGTCGAAAAAGGGATATTACAATGTTCAAGATTACTTAAATGACAGGACTGTATGGGGTTAATCTGGCTCAACACAGACCTTGCTGTTAATAATTTTGTAATTATTTATTCCTGCTTATTAATCATAACAATTAAATTTTTCATATTTGTATTAGTTAAGCACAACCTATTTTTAAAAGAGATCTAAAAATAAATCTGTGGGAGTTTCTACGCCCTTCTTCTCCCATAGTGGTCCAATGTAGAGAAGAGGCAAAAAATGACGTTTGCTAAGTATATGTAAATATCTACAGTAATAAAGTACTTTGACTATTGACTATTGACTATTGACTATTTATCAATTGTGTACTCACATAATTTTAAGTTTGATTACATGTAAGTATCTCAAATTATGTTTTGGTTACATAATTTTTAGTATTTACACAATGTGTATTATAATTTCAGTAGACATTTAAACTATAATAAGTTTAATTTTGATCTTAATTGGAGGAATTTTTCTGATGGTACCATTTTCGTGAAGATGTCAGCCAGTTGATTTCCTGAGGAAACGTATTCTAACTTTATTACTTTGTTAGTAATTTATTCACGTGTGAAATGGTATTTAATGTCTATATGTTTTGATCTTTTATGGTTTGTGGGGTTATTTGCAATACATATACAGCTATTGTTATCTTCATATATTGGAATGGGCTGTGGTATTTGGATTGCAATACTATTTAACAAAGATCTTATCCACATTGCTTCTCTCACAGCTTCGAATAGGGCCATATACTCAGCTTCCGTTGAGGAGGCGGCAACTGTGCTTTGTATGCCAGTATTCCATGATATGGAACAGTTATCAAACACTTGGAATATGTAACCTGTTGTGCTTTTACAATCATTTTCGTCGCCTGCCTAATCGGAATCTGCATACCCATGAAGTAATTGCTGATAATCGCACTTCTTATAGGTCAACTTTAAATTAAGAGTTCCTTATATCTTAAAAGATGTTTTAAGCATTTCCACAATTCCGTATTATTCTTGCTTTGGTACCTACTCAGAATACAGATTGCTGAGCAAATATCTGGCCGTGTGCAAAGCATGGCATACATGAGGCAGCCTATAACGTTTTTGCAAGGTGCATCATAGTTTGTATCGGAGTTCAGGGCCAGATGGTCTAATTTTGATGGGAATGGTGACTTTGATGGATTACAGTCACTGGCAAACTTGCTTAAAACATTATTTAAGTAAACTGACTGATCTAAAGTGATTGTATCATCAATTCTAATTACTCTTATGCCTAAGAATAATTTTATTTCATTTAAGTCAGTCATGTCAAACATCTTCATTAAACATTCTTTATACATTTTTAAAATATGAGTTTGCTTTGTACATAAAATCAAATCATCAACGTAAAGTACAATATATACATTATTGTCAGTGCAATTTTTATCAAGAATGTATAAACATGGATCTACTCCTGAATTTTTAAAACCAAGTTCCTTGAGAACGTGATCAAAACGTTGGAACCAGCATCTAGAAGATTGTTTTAAGCCGTACAATGTTTTAGTTAACTTGCAAACCTGGTTCGGTTTTGCAGAAACACCCTCAGGCACCTCCATGTAAATATCATTTTCAAGTACTCCATTTAAAAACGCAGTCTTTACATCTAAGTGATGTACTTGCAAATCATACTGATTTGCGAATGCTAACATGAATCTGAATGTAGATATACGCGCCACTGGTGCGAACGTTTCGTCAAAATCTTGAAGATATTTTTGCGTAAAACCGCGAGCTACAAGACGTGCCTTATAACGGGTTGGTTCTCCCAACTCATTATTTTTAATCGTAAAGATCCATTTACAATCCACTATATTCACATGTTTGGGTCTTTCTACAAGAACCCATGTTTGATTTTTATGTAAAGATTCTATTTCACTCTCTACAGCTTTAAACCACTTATCGCTATCGTCCCTGTTTGAAATATCACCATAAGTGCTTGGTAGCGACTGAACAGTAGTTAATGATAAGTAGCACAAATCTGTATCACACATTTCTTTATAATTTATTGACGGCAGTTGTTGAATTCTTTCACTTCGCCTTATTTTGTTTGACGAATTTTCGGCATCCGATTGATCATCGGGTAGACTCTCGTGTTTCGTGCCTGTTGACTTATTATCACCGTTAGGCATATCAACTTCGGCGGGCATTTGTTTACTTTGGTTTGTCGGCCTGGAATGAACAAAGCTCAATTCGTCGAATATGACATCACGGGCTACAAAGGATTGGTTATTTTGAACATTGAACAGCTTATAACCATTATTATCGTATCCGATTAGTATTGCTTTAAACGATTTATTCTCAAACTTTGTTTTTCTCGTTTTATCATGGACATAGGCCGTTGCACCAAATATTCTTAGATGTCTTATTTTATGTTTTTTATTATGCCACATTTTGTATGGTGTTTTGTTGTTGGTCAGAGCTTTAGTAGGGAGTCTATTTATTAGGTAGGTAGATGTTAATATTGCTTCCCCCCAAAAAGACTTTACTAATTTCGCATTTGCAATCATGGTTCTAGCCATTTCGGTAAGCGTGCGATTCATTCGCTCTGACACACCATTTTGCTGTGGTGTATATGGTACCGTTAGATGGTACGTGATACCCGTGGAAACTCAAAACTCTTTAAAATCATTTGAAAGATATTCTCTACCGTTATCGCAATACAGATTTGTGACTTTCGTATTGAATAGATTTTCACTCTTAGCAACAAAATCTTTAAAACATTTAAGCACTTCCGATTTTGCATTCATTAAGTACGTCACTGTATAATGAGTGTAGTCGTCAATAAAACTAACGAAATAGTTTTTGTCATCAACGGTGCTAGGCGTTATCGGACCACACACATCTCAGTGTATAATGTGAAGGGGCTAATTCAAGTGCTTTTTCTCTTTAGTTTTTGCAAACGGGAGACGGGATTGTTTACCAAGAATACAAGGTTTACAAATGGTATTGCTGGGATTTATCTCATTTATCAATGAGTGGTCGCTTTCATCTATTGTACCCTTTAGTATTTGAAACTTTTGTTTGTTGACATGTCCAAGTCGTCTGTGCCACAAATTATAAGCGTCAGCGGAATCATGGGTCAAGTGAACATCGTGTCGATTTACTCGAAAATTTAGTCTGAACAGGTTATTACTGTTGACCTCAGTCATAATGCATTTGTCCTTATGATGCACCTGAACACCGTTGTTGCCAAAAATCACTGTAAAAGCTGCATGTTGCATCCTATTTACAGAAAGTAAATTATGACGTACCTCGGGCGAAAACAACACATCATCAATCAAGCCTTTAATACCCAAGTTTGTTGTCACCTGGATTGTTCCTTTACCGTAGGCTTGTATAGACTCGCCGTTTTTCGCAACTCCGATCTTGAGAGGCGTCGGTAGTTCCGAGTACGTGGTAAACACATCAAGGGTGTTTACAATATGATCAGTCGCACCCGAATCTAAGAGGAAAGATATTTCCGTATTAGTAAAATTACTGTTAGAATCAAATAACTTACAATCGGGTGAAACCATAAAAGCGAAACTGCCCTCGTCATTGTTGCAGGGCTGCGCGTTGTGCGCCGACCTCTGGTAGCCGCTGCTGTTTCCGCTGGCTCCATCTTTCTGGATTTTCTTGAAATATCGGCAGTCCTTCTTATAATGATTTAGGCGCCCACAGTGATCGCAGTACATTTTGGAAATTTTGTACGTTGAATTTCCGGCATTATGATTTTGTTTCACTTGAGGATAGGATTTTTGATAGGTACGAGAAATTTCCTTGCTTTTTCGGACGGGAAAAATTCCTCATGCTTGCATGTAAAGCCTTGAGCTCTGTTGTAGGTTCAGCTTTGAGTTTCACTTCATGATCAAGCAGCCGTGTCTTCACAAAGGACAGGTTCAAATGTTCTTCACCGAGAGTTTCCAGTGCCGTGATAACACCATCGTATGAACTGGGCAGCGTCAACAGGATGTGAGACACCTTATCGATTTCGTCGAGTCTTGCTCCGGCGGAAATAAGTTCAATAATGATGTTGTCGAACTTTGTGAAATGTTGAAGTAGGGAATCATCTGGCTGAAGTTTGAGGTTCAGTAATTGCTTGCGTAGCGCCAACTGTGTGGCCAGGCTTCGTCTTTCATAAATTTTATTGAGATTATCCAGTATGGATTTAGCCGTTACAGCGTCTTTTGCAAAATTCAGAAATGCATCACCCAAATATTCCACAATAATACCTTTTGCAGTCTGGTTATTTTTCAGCTACTCAGCGTCAGGATTAACCGGTATTGGTTCTTCAATAACAGCAGCCACTTGAAGTTCTTCTAATAATGATTTTATCCGGAATTTCCAAGTACTGTAGCGTTCACCTTTAAATTGCTGGATGTTTCGTTTGCTTCGCGACTCCATTGTTCAATCAACACCGCACTGAAGTATCGCACCGCACAGTTCAAAGTTCACATAAACAAAACGTAAGAGCTTTAGCTAGCTTGAATTTATTTATTTACTTTGTGCTCTGGGACCATAACCTATTGGTAATGGGAGCAGCGAAAACCGTGTGTACTGTATGACGATCATATATTGAATGAAACATTGAGTGAATCATCTTTATGAGTGGTAAATGAATGAACATTTTATAGATGAGTGAATGGAATTTTGTATTCCAATACGTACTTTTATTGTTAGGCAGCATTCTATCTACGTCATCTAGTTTTCATTACATTTAGAATGATTGAGAACATCACTATCAACCTGTAGATGGCAACATTATTTCTGGAAGTGACGTTAAAAGCTGTCAGTTTCCTTCGTTATTTGAGCAATTAGGGACTACAATGCCGTAAATTGCAATATGGCGGATACACCTACACTACATACAATATCTAGTGTTTGTTGACCGCTCGTAAACGTAAATTGCATAACTAAACTAAGTGTCCCCTTGTGCCCCCCTCTCTCGCACATATCACATTACCTCGTTTTATTGGATTTTATCATTTTATCCTACCGTTCAGAGTTATGTACCTACAAAATTTTCATAAACCAATTCTCCTGACATTATTAAGAACTCGTAGTTTGATAAGATAATGTTCCCGCTGATTAGTTTTTGGGAACAATAAGACGGGAACATTAAAACTAATCAATGACCGAATGACCATGAACAGAGGAATAGAGTCCGTGAGCCTAGCAAGAAAGTACGATTTAGTGTGTTGTGAGGTGAGATATAAATGTGACCGAAATTTCAGAATCTGTTTGTAAATGGGGGCTGCAATATTGCACAAAAACACTTCCTACTAGAAACACGTTTCAAAACGTGATCCTAGCAAGAAAGTGTGAATTCGGAAGAGTTCACTTTTATGGCCATTTAGTGTGTCGTGAGTGGTAAATATGAAAATAGGCAGGATGTGCTTTGTTTACAGCAAAATTTTTACCACTAGCATTAAGTGTGTCGTATTTAGTGTGTAATTATTAACTTTAAAAAAAAAGTGGTAGAAATACAGTTCCTTTTTGAAAATTGTAATTTTGTCAATAATACGACCAAATTAAAGTGATGATGCAAAAGCGTCCATACAGTACTTGAGACATACCATACTTTATTTTAGGGTTATAAGCGGTACAATGATGTGGAAAACTTGTTATGATAAGAAATTGGTATCATTGGTAAATGATAAGAAAAAATCCGCAAATAACTTTCCAAAATGAAACTCACCTAAGTATCTAAGTACATGCCCACCTACCCATAATGGCCTAAATATAAGTAAAATCTTTCGATTTCACACTTTCTTGCTAGGATCACGTTTTGTAACGTGATTCTAGCAGGAAGTGTTTTTGTAAAATATTTCAGCCCCCGTGTACAAACAAATTCTGGAATTTCGGTCACATCTAAATCTAACAACACAGATTATAATGTGCATAATCAGAATCTATAAATCGTACTTTCTTGCTAGAATTACGCACTCAGCGGAATATTCCCAAAATGAGCGAAAATAATACTGATATGCGAGACTAAATTACTGAATGGTTTAGCCACCGCTTATTGGCTAAATAAAGGTGAAGGTGAAGGATAAAGGGGGTAAGCGAAGTGAAGCCTTCCTTCGTGTTAGGTTGAACACGTACGAACAACAATATGTATTCTATGTTACTCGAATTAAGGTTTTCAAGTTGCTGTTTTTAGATTTTAGACGAAGGCAGTATTTCTAGGCGCGATCTATTTTGTAGCTAATAGTAATTTAGTCAGACAAAACCAGTATTTTTGCCAAGCAAAAACTGGAGTCTTACAGTCTTACATTTAAAAATCTTTTTTTTTAATAAATTGAGTTCAAAGCCAAATAGGTTTTTCTCCTTAATTTTTCGGCTATGGCAATTTTGGTATGAACGAACCTCTTGCCTAGTCACAACTAACATCACAAGTAAACTAAATATAAAGAAAACATCCCTGGCTCACAAAGTAGTGTTTATTGCAATACGCCTGCGAACTTAATCAGAGGTAGTCGCGCATAGGAAGGGAGAGTTGCTCTGTAGTATTTTTCAGGCGTTCTCGACTGACTCAGTGCCACACTGCTGTCTTTCCTCATTGTAATACCTAGTTGTAAAGTCATAGTCATATACATATATCGTATGTACTTCTATTTATTTTAATGAACTTACCTAACTATAGCTTATTCTAAACATTAAACATTTACATACAGGCACATACATTGCTTCTGGCCCCACAGTAGGATACCCTGTGTCGTGGGAACCACAAACAGCGACATCCATCACACACATATAAACATCCAAGACCTGGGGATTGTTCTTTTTTCTTTACCCCGGGGATCAAACCCGGGACTTCTCGCATGGTAGGCAGAGCCACAACCGCTGCGCCACAGAGGTCGTCGAATATGGACTTTGTGAAAATGTCTCCTGATAGTTCAGGAGACTATCAAGACTATTTTACGAAAATCTTGCTTTTTTTCGATAAGTCTTGTGTACTTTTTCTCATCATCGCCAAACCATTGTATTCCGCGCCATTGTGCTACACAGCCACGAATTCAGTCTTTTGAGGCTGCTGAATGATCGCTCTACCGTACACGTTATACGGTAAAATCAAGACCTTCGTCAGCTCTGGGTACAATATAGAATGTTTATAGAATGTTTTGGCCTCTGCCTAGGCGTCAAGGGCGGTTAGATCCTTAACGCCCTTGGGAGGGCCGGCCCTTACCTTGTTGGCTTACATGGTAGCACGTCTACTAAAGAGTAATCACTGCTTGCACTGACTGCTAAACTGACGCCCCGCGCGACTCTTGGGGCGGCACTGGCCCTTGGAAGATCACATTAAATGCCATTCTATTTCGGATGTTGGGTTCGGTAGATTGTAATTCTGCGACCGGAGGTTTTGGTCAGGTTTTCAAGTCCATAGCAGCACTCCAAAAAACTCATCTGGGTGGCTCGGTGGTTGACACGATGATGTTGTTTTCCAACAACCCAGAGGCCAGGTGAGGTGAGGCCAAAGCTATAAAACAATTCGAAATGACTACGAAATGACAGCCTATCACAAAAAAAAACTCTAGATGGACTCTCACTTGGCCGTTTTCTACAATATCAAGCCTAATCCCTTAGCGATGCCCATGCATTTACCATCCAATGTCCAAAAATGGTGACTCTGATGAAAGCAGGAGACTTTATGATGGCGCTTTAAGACGCCGCAGTAGGCCAAAACAGCCATTTGTAAACCTTAAACTACGCAAAGAAGGAGTATTAAATCAGTTGTTTCATTTTTATAGCTTGTCGATCATGAGTTTCAGCAGAGATTCGTGAACGTTTAAACGTAATTTGATTATTTTTGCTCGATAGATAAGCCTCTCGAAGTTATCACCAAATTAGTTTTTCACTATATCTATATACATTTTACATTTTCGCACTGGTTTTTTTTAACATTTCATGTTATATATTTTTTTATTTATTTAATCGTTTAAATAAATATTAAGTTATGTTGCTCTGTCAGTCCTCTACAAATTGGTAAAGATCGTATTTTAACATTTGAATTCCTAGTCCCCTAAAAGTAAGCTGACCGGTGGAATTCGAAGTTCTGCTGGGGTGGTGCCCAACCTTAACGCCAGACAGAGTTTTCGATAAAGATACTGTTGCAATACAGAGAGTAGGTTGTTGGAGCTATTTTAAGGTGCATTAAAATCTCTCATGTTGTTGCATCTGTGATGTTGGGAGTACATTACTGTTCCGGTTTACAAGTATTCTCCTCAAAGACCACATTATGGACTTGTTTAGTTTTTTTCTCAATATTTTGTGTTTGGTCATTATCAAAGAACTTTAAAAAACAAGACCCCATTAATAAAACAATCTCTTTCACAATATGATAGATATAGTATGTCCCAAAACTCAATGTCAAGCGGGCACCAGGTGAAAGCCCAGCCTCAGTATGTAACTCGGTTCTAAAAATAATGGCTTATTTCAAAGTTTTGGATAATCAACATCACTCATCACATATTTAGTTACTGTGACAACAAACTTAGCTATTATTCTACGATTTATTTACCAACATGATCCTAATACTATTGATATCAGTCACAAATTGAGCAGAATATTTCGTCTGATTGATAAAAAAATACGTAGTTTGGTTGTGTCGTGGTTTGAGAAAGTCAATTTTGATTCATTGTGAAAAAAAAACATAGTGCTTCAGCAAGTTTATTCAAAAATTAATTCAAAATTGGCCCATTTAGTAAGGATTTTGAAAAGGTATAATACTTGTTACTTTCTTACCAAAAACTGTTAAAAATATTAACAAAACAAGTTCGACGCAATAACAACACCTTAACATTTGGCAACAAATATAATGATCACCAACATATTTTTTTCCTACCCAAAATGGATAAATGAACACCAAAAGTTGCAAAAAATATCAGGGCAAAATATTGCGGTAGCTTAGGTGAAGGGTAAAGGGGGTGAGCGAAGCAAAGCCCCCTTTATCCTTCGTGTTAGGTTGAACATGTAAAAACAACAAAAAATACTTAAACATACCTGACCTTAAGTACACAAAACGTAAAAAGAAGTTTAGGTGGACATTTATCCATCTTGGCAGTCATTTCGAATTTATTGGTAGTAAAATAGGTGCGTTTTTGGTAATCGTTTAAACACAAGCCTTAACATTTTAGGTAAGTTTAAGAATGGTAAATAATGACTAGATTTGAGTTAAACAAAATGAGTAACGTTAATTATTTATGCAATAATAGTAGTTTATGTGACTGCTGCATAATGGAGGGCATTAAAACTCGAGAGTGGGTTTATGAAACGAGCCGAAGGCGAGTTTCATAATAATATCACTCGAGAGTTTTAATGCCTAATTATGTACAGTTACATACACTAGTTTATCTACACACATATCATAAGCTCTCTTTGATGTGTTTAGGAATCGCTTGTTCGACCGGCATTGTGGCATTGATCATTCCTCTGCACATGTTTAGCTTGTTCAGTAGTACCAACTTCACAGAAAAACTAGGAGCGGCACGCAGGCGGGCGTCGGCGTTCGAAATTTAAATGTCATAATGTGTGAAATATTGAGATATGAGAGAGTAAATATTGAGAAATGAGTTTTTACCATTATACTGATCGTAACGTGCGGTTTTTGGAGGCAGTAAAGAGGGTTAATCCGTGTGTAGATAAGTCTATTTTACTTCATGAGTAAATATTCAAATTGTTTGCCTCCAGCACGAAGCAGGCTAAATCTTTTAAGAAATGCATTGATGTCTTCTACAGCTTGAGCAATTTTGTGGCGGGGATCACTGATATTTTGATATATTTGTTTTGCCTTTTTCTTTTATGCAGCCCCAGTAAAAAAAACAATTGGGTTCAGGTCCGGAGACCGAGCTGGCCACACAATTTGTCCCTCACAGCCAATCCAGCTTCTGGGATAATTATTGACCTAAATACGAGGGCGACACTGAAATTGTTTAGAACTGGCCACTTGTAAATAATATAAAAAAAAATAATAAATTTTGAAAATTGATTTTTTTGCCAATAATATTGAGTATGTATTTTATTCATTTGTCATTTGATTTACGATTTGGCGGAAAATTTAAAATTGTTTGTGTAACGTCAGCATGAATTTAACGCGAGAAAATTTTCGTGCAATGATTTTTTATGACTTTCGATGTCATTTAAGTCAACAAGAAAGACTTCGATTGGCCTTTCACGATGAAGCCCTATCTCGTGCCACTGTTTACAACTGGTTTAATGAGTTTAAACGTGGTCGCACTAATCTCACCGATGATCTGCGTGAGGGACGGCCTTCTACGACGACGACTGAAGATAACATCTGTGTTTAGGCATCGATATGAGCCAAGTGCACAACAACCTCCATGAACGTCAGATGGGCTGTCCCTGATGGTGCAAGGAAGCCCTTACCATAGATATATTGCCCTCATTCGGAACCCATGTTCGTAACCGACGGTATTGTTAGGCGGTCTAGTCGACGGAAGGAAATCGAAGCATTCTCACAGAAAGCTGGGATATCGGGGTAAAGTATCCCGACGAAGACGAATCTCAGTCATTTTAACTCCCTGCGATACGGTGACACATGGTCGACATTTCGCAGTCAGATGATGAACCGAATCCCGAGAATTTGAAGTCACCCGAGTTTATTCTTTTCTATTGTTTTTCTATTATTAAGTAAGGCAGTCAAGATGCTATGACCAGACTGGAACCTGGATTGAAACGGGTTGATCAAAAGGTTTCTGGAGAAGTAGGAAGAGCTGGATGTGGACAATGGATTCAAGAACTTTGGAGAGGGTAGGGGAATAGATATAGGACGAAACTATTAATATCTCTGTAGATTTTGAGTGGTAAAAAGGAGAGCAGCTAATTTTGGAGAAAATGTAGGTAGTTTTCTCCATTCAACGTCGCAGGCAACAACGTTCCCTCCAACAACTTTACCATTTAAAATTCCAGTCCACATATTTACTTTAAATTGACATTGAGAGCGGTCTTCACGCCTTCACAAAAATATGTAGGTTTTCTACGTGCCATTTTGTGGAGATTTAAATTAACCGTCTCTTTTGAACATGGACTCATCACGCCACAGGACTTTGTCGAGAAATTGCGGATCTTCTCTGTTTCTCGCCAACATTGTCATACAAAGCAACAAGCTTTGCACACGCACTGAAAAAAAGGATTAACCGAACTAGTTTAGTTAGGTTAGACTTTTGTTGTAAATAAACATTAAGGAAGTAGTTTGGTTACGAATCCAAAACTTGTTTTGTAATATTTTATTTGGTATGCATTAACACAATTTTTTATTACTTATAACATAATTAACTTAGACAAACTAGCGTTGTTGCAGCAACAAAACGCTGTGCCCACAAATAACAATGCTCTAAGCTTACTAATAGCCAACGTGCTAAGTTGTTTTTACCAATTCGTTAATTTGATATCTATCAATCTACACTTATCAACCATCCACAAAACTTTTGATTTAGAATTAAGTTTGTTTGTCGTAATTCATATCATTCATTTATTTTCAATTAAACTGATATGCTTGCAACTATCTAACAGTTTCTCAAATTTAACTGAAGTAGTTTAACACTTAACCCGCGGCCTGTCAATGAGATAATATTATAGAAATTTAAGGTCGAGAAAAGATAAGAAAATCGGTGCCATAACTAATCGCATGGGTGTGTTTTTTTCCGATACTTGTCTAGTTTTTTTTTCGGTATTTCCTTCTGAGAGATACCCTAAAATATTAACAGTTGTTTAAAATTACACCTTTATTGTTTTGGTTACCAATTACCGAACTGGTAATTTTGGTAATAACCAAACAGTTTTCTTACATACTGACTGTTCTTTGCAAAATCAATGTAACGGGGAAAGTTTACGTTTAGTTCGATAGATGGCGTAGCATGTGTTTTAGATCTCGATATGGTTTTGTTACCGAGAAATGTATATAAACCAAAAATATTTTGTGTAACATTGTACAATTATACCAGATCAAGTGACAAGTTGGTTGTTTTATTTAACTTCAACTTAGTTACAGTGCTCCAAGATCAGCCAAATGGTATATCAAGAAGTTCTTGATATTTTCTGCAACCAAAAATTTGATTACCAATTACCTAACTGAAATTTTGGTAATAAATAACCAAACAATTTTGTTACATACTGACAAAATCATTGTAGCCTGTAATCAAACATATGGTTACCAATAACCTAACTGAAACTTTGATGATAACGAAACAGTTTTGTTAACATTAAACAGTTAGCTTAGAAAAAATAAAACGGTGGAGTTAATTTTAACAAAAATAGTTAAGCTCCAAGTATCTCAACACAACTAAATGAACCTGGTTTTGTTATTAGTAAGTCATAGTTCGCAAGTCTTTAAATTAGGGCTTACTAGTAACAAAACTTTTGGTTACTGGTAAATAAACATTTTTTCAGTGCGTTGTACGTGGTAGGGGTGAGAGTAGTTGGATTTCAGAAATCTATGAACTATATTTTTCGGAATTCCAGTATTTTTTTGAATTCCGAATGTCCTCTAAAATTACTTCTTCTATGCCTCTTTGGGGGTCTTCCTCCGGCTCTATGAGTACCAGACAATCGTCCTTCCGAATAGGCTAGGTGAACATTTAGGAACACGCGATGATCAGGGTAATGCTCGGCGTTCGGGCACCTCTCACGAAACAGTCATGCTACGGCAGAGGCATTTCAGTGGCATTCACCATAGATAATATGCATGTTGGCATATACTTCAGACGTTTACACATCCGGAATGTTGCAGTACGTACGTACGCTGGGTAAAAATCAAGTCCGGAGAGACAAAAGCCAAAGTCGTCAGTATGAAAGATACGATTTTTTCGCACAGAAACCCACAGAAATCTGAGGATTGTAGTGTAACTAACGGCAAGAGAGGGCAACAATTTGTTTGTTAATAATAATAATAATACCTTGGACACTATCGACACACATTGATCTAGCCCCAAACTAGGATTCCCTGAATCTTGGGTACTAGACAACGATACAGTTACTTATATAGATAAATATTATACATAGATAAACAACCATGAATAGGGTACAAACATCCGTTCTCATCAAACCAATATTTGCCCCCACCGGGACTCGAACCCGGGACCCTTGGCTTCGTAGGCAGGGTCACTGCCGACTCGGCCATTCGGGTCGTCATTGCTCATTGTTGCTTCTTTTGTTTCTACGTAGTTTCTTAATTAATGTCGTCCGACCTTTTTAGAGGTAATTCATTATGCCAGTGTCAAGTGTGTTCTCCTCTGTGTCAGATTCTCTTTTGAGAAGAGAACCTGAAAAGGAAAGGTTTCAGTAATGTATTGTTGCTCGTTAGCACTACCCAGAAGACACGTGGTGATGGACAAGGAAATCAGCATGTACCTAACCTCCATGTTTTTATTAAATTTTTGAGCGCACAGTGAATTGAGGTGGCACTGTATTGAATTTATATAAATGAGATGGTTTTACTCATATTTATTTTTGATAGATTCGTAACTAATGTTTATGAGTTTATTTAACCACTTTATGCGTAAATTTGCCTAGGGTAGTTTTGTATGTTTTTTCCCGTTGACTTACAAGATTTTATCAAACCACGTCACAACCAAACTACGTATTTTTTATCAATCTGACGAAATAATGTGCACAATTTATGACTGCTATCAATAGTACCATGCTTATTTATGATCATGTTAGTAAAGAAATCATAGGAGAATTGCTAAGTTTTTTGTCACATAACTAAATATGTGATAACAGTGATAAGAGATGTTGATTTTTGAAAATTTTGGAATCAGTCAATATTTTTGAATCGAGTGACTGACATACATTATTTTGTTTATTACCAGACGCTGTATAGGCGGGCTTTCGTTGAGTTTCAGGACACCATGGAGAGGTATTTTAAATTTAACTAACACACGATACTAGCGGTGGTAGTTACGCACTTGTGAATAAATCTACGTACTACTTGCCTATTGCATTTACATATTCACAGCAGAATTCCCAGAAGGGATTCATAAAAGCTGAACAGTCGAATAGAACAAAACTTGATTAATATATAACCTTGTTATTACAAATACAACATCAGAAAGTCCAGCAAAAAATATGGATCCAGTTGTATTGTAAAAGAAAGAAACATCAGTGATCGCTGCCTAAATTAACCAACAAAGCTCGGATGTTATATCATCAATAAATCATTCAGACATTAATTTAAATTACCAAATCAAACTCATACGCAGTCTATTGAATTGACGTGGGAGCGGCCTTTTGGTGACATGGAGAATAAATAGTTTACCGACAGCTTAATAGTGTGAGAAAATATTGAGAAATACTCACGACAAAGAACACTAGAACGAAAGAAAAATATATAAGGTTCCGTATAATACATCGTACTTCTATTCAGTCCATCCATTCACAAAATCCAGTTCAGTTGACGTCTATTAGAGGTGGTCAGTTCCACAAATCAATAATACTACCCGACAATCACAATACTAGGTACTTCTCGTACTTCGACTTAAACGAATGTACATGGCATGGCCAGGCTAAACATGAAAGGAGATTATGGATCTCTAAAAATCACACGTCTCGAGGCTCCAGAGCTATTTTACCCTCGTCTTTCTGACATTTAATAGAATTTTTACAATATAAAACGTGCATTATGGCTGCTGGCTTTGGATACTGAGCTCAAGTACCTTTTGGATGTTTTCTGCAGAAGTGTCAAGAGCTTTATTTCACAATCTCTCCTTCGACTGGCTATTTCGACTTTTTGTCCCACAAAGGTTGCGTGAGCACAATTACGTTATCGATTAGTAGAATAAATATAATTTGTCATAACTTTGGGGGCAGGCAGACCTTTATGGTAAGTTATGATTTTCAAAGAGCCAAATTGGTTTTCTGTTCACATAGGTAGGACATTGAAATCACAATTAGTTACTAAGTAACGTGTGGTAGCACCATAGGTACCTTACAATATTACTATGTTCGTCCAGTGTTTGCATAGACAGGCTTTAACATGCTTTTACACGGTAGTGCCCCCGCTAAGACGAGCCAATACTACCATTACTCAAAGCGTTTGGTCGTTTTTTTGAACCCTCATAACTTGGGTTTGGATTATACCAGATAAACAAAATTCTCGGGATGTGATGTCAATAGTAAACTTATTAAACATATAAAGTTTCAATTGCATAGCTCTTATACTCTTATACATTTGAGATTTACTCGACGTATGAAAAGGACAAAACACTGTATAATTTAAACAGTTAATAACTTTTTTTATTAGTAAGGCCGTTATATTTTGTTGGTATCTAAAATCCCCGACTTCGTCACTGACTCCTGAAGTCCTATAATGCTGAAATTTGGTATTTAAGCTAGTTTTAGTACACAAACAACAAAAAAAAAAACTGGGAACTTTTAGCCCCCAATCCCTTAAACTAGGGGATGGAAGTTTGTATGACTTCCGCAAATGTTGATGCTAGGTGTCTGAAAATTGATATAAGTACTCCTTGTTATAATAATAAAATACTTATTTCAGGATTTTAACTAAATCACCCCCCACGCTTTAAATTAGGGGATGGAATTTAGCACGTGCAAAACGCCTAATGTGTACTCGCTGTGATTGATGATGAAGCAATTACAGCGCGGGTATGCTATCACCATACATAAAAGTCAAAGGCTAAGTTTAAATAATGCTTTCTTGTGGGCAGGCTTATGCAGCACTAGAGTGACTACTTTTCAATATGTTCTCCTTATAAATATTGACTTTAGTAGAATTAAAGCACAACAGTCAGCTAAAGTCGAATATAATCGCTTATAAGAGCCAAGTATCGTCCTGATCTATCACTTATTATAAACAGTAAACCAACAAAGAATAGAGGCAAAGATAGAGAGTGGGCTATGAAAAAAGGCACCTCTGGTGTGCAAGACATACACCCCAAAAAAGAGAAAAATATAAAAATATTGTCATAAGCAACTAGGTATTAAAAAAAGAAATTAAATACCACCAAAACATTTTCATGTTAAATGTTGCCAAGACAAGACCATATGGCTAGCACCATCAAAAAGTTATCAGATCTCAAGTAGAGCCAAGCTTCTAACTCTACACTATTCTTGTAAGTAGATACGAATAAACCAACTATTAAATTTTAACAACATTATTTTTACCACAAGAACTATTGTTTAACAGAAAAGTAATGAACAGTGAATATTTTTTTCACCTTACGCCCATGTGACGGTAGCGAAATGGCCAAGCCACATATTTTGACTAATGTGTAGAGTTTGTATGGGGTTAATCTGGCTCAACACAGACCTTGCTGTTAATAATTTTGTAATTATTTATTCCTGCTTATTAATTATAATAATGAATATTGTGATATGTGTGTTAGTTAAGCAGAACCAATTTTTAAAAGAGATGTAAAAATCTATCTGTGGGAATTTCTACGCCCTTCTTCTCGCACAGTGGTCCAATGTAGAAAAGATGCAAAATATGGCGATTGCTAAGTATATGTAAATATCTACAGTAATAAAGACATTTTATCGATTGATTGATTGTGAAGATAAGTTTTTAACAGTGCGAGCCACATCCTCTTGCCTTGACAAAATTTTACATGAAAATGTTTTGGTGGGATTTCATATTCACGACTTCGTGAAACTTCTTAACAAATATGGCCTGCAAAATTGACCACCTACTTTTACTAAGAAAGTAAACAATTCGTTGCACCGACTTTGCTGTAGTATAGTCGGTAACATATAAATTTGCATCCTATTTATATAGCACCGTGACACGTGAACAAATGGATGGTAAACTAACAAAATATTGCAACTATGGCTGACTGTAGTATAGTATAGTCATAAAATTGACTTATCTCTATCCCACGAATGAGTCAAAATGAATCATTGCTATGATGCGATTTTACAATGTATTATTCGTTTCCGTTCTTTATTTTTTCAGGTAAGTGGTAAACTAAAGTTTGAAGAATGCAACGGGAAAATTGGTGAGTGCGTCCAAATTGGGGTGACTCAAGGTGTAGGAAAACGAAAATTTTGGAGCAAACTCATAAGTTGCAATAAAGGGTGTAAAAGCCCCTAAGAAACAAAACCACACAGTAATTATTTTGATTCGATAGAGAAGTCGAGATGTATCTCCGAAGAAAGAGAAAGGATCTTTGATATAAAACAAGGGTTAGACGTAATACACCAGGTCTCGAAAAATTTAATCCACCTTCATTTTAATAGACATAAGTTTTTAAACACTATTGCTTTGAAGAATACTCCGCCCGAATCCAGTATAAATAAAATTGAATGCTAATCAACCAAGATTGCCAAATATGGTAGATCTCATGTCAGGATTGATGGCCGGAGGGGAATGAGGAAATCGCGGAGGGTTGACGCCCCGCGAACCGGCATAGGCCCTGTCATAGTGCTGCGCGAGTCCGCATGGACCCTTTTTTGCTAAGCTTGCACTTGCACTTGGTATTTAAAATGTCATCTGCTGCCTCTTCGTCTACATGAAAAGGTAAAATCCAATAATCCATTCCCAAACACGACAATTATCTAGAAAAGTACTTGAAAATTGTGATATTGAACGGAAAAAATATTTCTGAAAACATGTTCAGATAAGAACATGAATGCCGATTATCAAATGATAGGAATAGAAAAAGAGATGGAATATTTTATAATAAAAGTCGGAGTAACCAGTGACGAACGAATACCTTAAGTGTTTTTACGATGATAGTAGGTAGGTAAATTTGATTTTGATAAATGCTCGTAAAATGATAACAAATTTAAAACACCCCCGACCCATCAATGAAACCTTAAGGATAATACAATAAAAGAAACCGCATCGGTAACAGCTATATGAATTTGATAAATGCTCGTATAATGATAACAAAATTAAAACACCAGACATCAATGAAACCTTACGGATAATACAATAAAAGAAACCGCATCGGTAACAGCTATATGAATTTGATAAATGCTCGTATAATGATAACAAAATTAAAACACCAGACATCAATGAAACCTTACGGATAATACAATAAAAGAAACCGCATCGGTAACAGCTATATGAATTTGATAAATGCTCGTATAATGATAACAAAATTAAAACACCAGACATCAATGAAACCTTACGGATAATACAATAAAAGAAACCGCATCGGTAACAGCTATATGAATTTGATAAATGCTCGTATAATGATAACAAAATTAAAACACCAGACATCAATGAAACCTTATGGATAATACAATAAAAGAAACCGCATCGGTAACAGCTATATGAATTTGATAAATGCTCGTATAATGATAACAAAATTAAAACACCAGACATCAATGAAACCTTACGGATAATACAATAAAAAAACGCTTTGATAACTGTTATATAAATAGTTTCTGAGAAGAGCTCATGCGTCAACCATCCTGGCTCCTACAGCGCCCCTGGTGGTCTACAACCGTAAACATATTTAAGCACCTGCTCGGAAATTATAATCGGTCTAGTAGTTTTTCGGGTAAATGTTAACGGTCATACACGTGTACACACACAAACACACACACACACACACACACACACACACACAAACAACCTGTAAACCCAAACGCATATAGGTACCGTCTCCGTTCCGTCCACCGCGCCGTCGTGGGTAAAAATATCCTATGCAAGACTAATGCCCAATTATGAAAAACGACAAATAATCTAAAAATTATCATTCATAAAAATTTCCAATCATAAAAATGTCCAATTTAGACAACTCTCAGAATTAGAAGCATTTGATATTGTATATACTTATTTCCCATAATTAGCTGCAAAAAAGTAAAAAAGCAGTGATACCGTTGTAAAATGTATAGTTACATTCGGTAATATTTTTAACCGTTAATAAAAGACTCGTGTCACCAAAACCATATCTATTCCAAACATAATATTGTCTTATAAAGTTAGAAAATAATAATAATTCACCAAGTTAAGAATAAAAAAAACCGACTTCAAGTTCAAGCCCTATTTATTTCTCCCCGGTCGAGATGCGAATGACGTCATTATCCACGAAAAGTCCTCGTCAAAAAATTTGCTGAAGTGAAACAAACCAAAAAGTCATCTGGGTGTATAATTTTTTGTTTTTGTGGAATTTTTCAAAAAGCGCTAAATCAATATTTATAATTTATATGGGACCTCTTCTGAAGTAATAACCTACCAATCTAATCAAGAATCATACAAATCGATTCATAATGAGGTTCATACGAAATAATCGTAAAACAAACATTAAAAAAAACAGTTGAAGAAAGAAGCTCCTTCTTTTTGAAGTCGGTTAAAAAGGTAAATATTTAACCTTCATTTTGTCTTGTACCTTTTTAGTTAATATCGATATCAACAACCTCACAAAAAATGGCCCTGTAGGTACCTAGTAAACCTGCACAGTACACCGGAGTTTACTTATCTTGAAATCTTTATAGATAAGTTAACTTAAATATAAAAACCACTTACAATACAAAAATAGAATAAAACTATTATAGATTATTGTGATAATGTCAAAAACACCTGACTAAAGAATGTTGCTCCGATATTAATCTAAGATTACAGTGACATTCGTAAAACTTTTCCATATATGTTTGTTCCATTACCGTTTTACAGGAGTTATCATGTGAGTATAACTTTAAAAAAAAACAAATTGTCAACTGGCTCCTCATACTCTGAGAAAGTGGCTATGGGCTCACGATGTGTTCGTGCAGCTCTAGATATTGCCTTATTATTTAAAAAGGAACACAGCTGTTAGATTGATGAGATGGTATTACGAATCATGTGTTTGCAACATAATTCTTCGGATGATCTCCTGAACCATGCAAGTAGCCACCAACCCTGAAAGTAAATATTAATAAACAACACTATAGGTAAATTACTGCGCTTTCAGCGTATCGTATCGTGCGTATCTTTCATCATGAGGGACGCGGAGAGCTGCCAGATTAGAAAATGAGTAGACCCGGATATTTATAAAATACAGTCTTGATATTCTGGGTGTCAAAATTTTCAAATATTTTTATTAGTATTAGTTGTTTTGCCTTCGGAATCGATACCAGTATATATCTTTTTACAATAAAACATATATTTTTTAAAAGTAATATGAGTTATTTCTTTATTTATTATGTAGTAGCAATTTTAACATAAAATACCCTAGTTAGTGCTATACTGACTTAAACCAGATAATAACATAAAAACTATATTTTTTACTCTGAAAATATTGTTTCTGCATCGATTCTTGCTCTGATTTCTTTGAGAAAAAAAAACTTGGCAATTCATATTATTATTAATCTTCACAATTAATTCTGCCTTCATCGTATCCGCCGACAAGCAATTTCATTCGTCTGTCCACAAGTTCCCCATTGAAGAGAAAACTCGTTCTACGAAAGCATTGCTTATTGGGACTGAAAACAAATTTCCAATTATTTTCGGCAGTCAGTAAATCATCGTAAATCAACAGTCAATGATGAGTCGACATTCTGTACGAACTAAGGAAATACTTGATCCAATTTGTGTGTCTCGTCGTATACTCTATCTACGTTCACATTTTTATTCCAAGTGATTCGAGAGCTTTCACGGCATCCTTTATAATGCACTCGATAGATCGAATTTAGAATAGACGGTGAACACAGAATCCTCGAAATCATAATATTTCTTTATATATTCAAAAGAAGCGCTCCGTGGTTTAATGGGTTTCACGCTTGCTTCTCACACAGAAGATGCAGGTTGGATTCCTGAACATTTACCGATGAGATAATTAATTTATCTTAATTACATTATACGGACTTTCTATCGGTGATGGAAAACATCGTGAGGAAACCTTCATTATCATTCCATTCCCATTCCATAGCTGCGGCGATGGGCTTGCCCCCTGTCACGCAAAATGGAGTATTGAATAACTAACTCAAAGTGGGCACAATTGTGCCTCTGCCACCCCGTATGGGAAAAGGGGTGACGCTACGATGATATTCAAAAGTTCTGCTGTAAACATCATTGGCTTCTTTTTTAATCGATCCAGTTCAGCAGGCTTCAAAAACTTGCTTCAAAAACAGCTTTCTCGTTATTTCGGCGCCGTAAAACTCATCATCCAGTCGGCTCTCCAAGCTTATCTTTAATATTTCTCATTATCGGGTGCAACTCAGAAGCAGTCCCGGTGTTTTTTTCGAGCAACAGTACGGCTTCTGTCATCTCCTGCGCTCCGTGCTGTGATGGACGGCGCCGCTCGGTCTGACCCGGAGCCGCAGCCCGGATAAGCATTACTCAAACCCGGAGACTCCGCGTCAAACCCGGAGACCTGGCAAGGGCGCCATACTGTCAGCTCCCGCGTGCGGGGTCAATCTCATAGTAAATCCCGTGTGCGTGATGCAACCCGCATGACACTGAATAGACCGTTATTAATAATAAATAAATGTAGCCCATTAATATTTACACCGAGAGACACGAGCTTTTATTCGGATACGAGTAAGATTGAGCCATACTCCACCACGCTGGCTCAGTGCATAATATACTAAGTAGAAAACTAGGTAGGAATTCCACTAATTCCATTAAACTAGCGACTAAGTGCGGCTGTGCGTTCCTGGCTTTATCAAAACAATACATAAAAGATAAGATAAAGTTTCTTAAGATAACATTCCTTCAGTTCCTGCCTTTTTTAACATGGGCACTAATCGAACGCACTTTAATTAACTTTTTGGTGTATTACTGTAGCGAGAATCACCCATTATCGCTACAGTAATTTATTTGGCATTTTGCCGCTAGCATCTTTGTCACAAAGGCAGTCACAATAGCTAGACAATCTGGACAGTCTGGTTCGCAGATTGGACAGCGATTTAGTATTACGTTTATTCTTAGAACAATTTTCATGTTACATGACAATAAATAAGCAGTAATACCACTCATCTTGCCATTACCCTTCTAATCGAGCCAAACTTTACACTGTTCTATATGGCACAGAGCTCTCTTTACTCAATCATTGATAGTTTCAACCTGGTTCCCCTACTATTTTTTTAAGACTTTATGGTGGTGAAATGATTTTTCCCTAATATCATCCATTCATTTATATTAGTGTATGTGACTGAAACATAATGGTGGGCATTAAAACTCTCATAATAATATCACTCGAGAGTTTTAATGCCTAATTATGTACAGATACATACACTAGTTTATCTACACACATATCATAAGCTCTCTTTGATGTGTTCAGGAACCGCATGTTCCTCAGGACTCGACCGGCACGGAGTCATTGATAATTGCTCTGCACTTGTTTAGATTGTTCAGTAGTAACCACTTCACTGACAAACTAGGGGCGGCACGCAGGCGAGCGTCGGCGTTCGAAATTAGAATGTCAAAATTTGTCGAAAATTTATACAAATGGTCATAATGTATCAATATTAAGATAAGAAATGAGTTTTTTCCAAGTAGTATAGAATTATGTTGGTCCTAACGTGCGGTTTTTGAACGCAGTAAAGAGGGTTTATGATACGAGTGTAGATAATAGTTGTTTATCTACAATTATGGACAGTTACATACACTGGTTTATCTACACACATATCATAAGCTCTCTTTGATGTGTTCAGAAAACCGCATTTTTGACCGGCACTGTGGCATTGATCATTGGTCTGCAGTTGTTTAGCTTGTTCTGTAGTACCAACTTCACAGACAAACTAGGGGCGGCTGGCAGGCGGGCGTCGGCGTTCGAAATTGGAATGTCATGATTTGACAAATTTTTGTACATAATGTACAAATTTTCAGATAAGAAATGAATTTTTACCAAATAGTTATACATTATGCTGGTCTTAACGTGCTGTTTTTAGACGCAATAAAGAGGGTTTATGATACGTGTGTAGATAAAATAAATAATATCCGCACAATGGGAGACTTTCATACTCAGAAGTTCAACTGAGGAAATACGGTTATTAGTACCAGCACTTAGTATCAAATTACTAGGCCAGTTGAGCCGATTTGTCTCAGTCCCCCAAAGGAAGCAATCTGGCCTGGAAACGCTCAATGAAGCCTTGACAATAAAAGTAAATATTCAAATGCGCGCGCCTCGGCACGTGTGGGCAGGCGGTAAACTTAAACAAATAACTTTATGCCTCCTCTATTGGGATGTCCTGTCTTCTGCATTGCGCTTGTCGAGTGCTAAATTGCAAGCGATCAGTATTTTGTTGGTTGGCGCATCGGTCTACTACCCGTTCATTTCAAGTTTGCCGTCGCTGACCATTACAAAATTCCAATTTGTCGTCTCCACTCTTCCCTCTCCCCCGCACCGCACTCATTTGCTTTAGTACCGATTCATTGTGACCTAGGCGTTACAGGAAGGTCTTTCTACCTACTCTTTATGGATATATACTAAATAGTCTAGTACCTATCGTCAAAGTTGGCGCTAACTCCTACAAGTAAATACATTCATTATTTGAGACTTCTATCTATCTATCTCTATCTAACTTATATCAGTAGAGTGTTTGTACATGAACATACAAACATAGCAAACTTTTGCACGAATTATGTCCAAAATAAGTACAAAATGTCCAACTAACTGTACACTATTTACATTCGTCGTGAAGAAAATGATGATTTTGACCAAGAAACCAACTCCACCACTAAGTACAACTTTTTTTTTCAACGGTACGAATAGCTTTCGAATAGCATTTTGTAATGGTCAGTAACGGCAAACTCGAAATGAACGGGAGTAAGTGAAAATTGTGTGGGACGATCTGGCGTTAGAACATCCATCACAGCGAGTTAGTTGACCCGTGTTGATTTGCGCCGCTTGAAGTCGATCGCCCACGATCGCATGGTCGCTTCGAACATTGCGTTGCGACCATAGTATGCAAAGACATTTAATATTGCAGGTATACTGCCAAATATATTTGATTGAGAATCACGAACAATATTTGGTCAGGTAAATTCGAGCATTCAACCCATATTGTAACAAAAGATTCTGGATTCTGATATTGTCAAACCTTTTTCAACAGACTTCAACAAGGAGGAGGTTCTTAATTCGACTGTTTTTTTATAAGTTTGTTACGCGATTATTCCGTCAATTGTGCATAGATTTCGATAATTCTTGTTTTGATTGGTAGCTTATACTTCATACTACTTATAAAATTTATATGGGACCACATATAAATTTTATCAAAATTTATTTAGCGTTTTTAAAAAAAAAACAACAAATACAAAAAATATATCCACAGATGACGTTTTGGTTTGTGGTTCCGGACTTTTGATGAGGACTTTTCATTTGCATCGACTTCATTCTCATCCCGACCGGAGAGGAGGAAATGGGGCTTGAACTTGAATTAGTTTTTTTTTATTTGGTCATTAAGTATGTAAGTAGGTAACTGCTAAATTTATCTCTTTAGGCATTGTTTTTCATTTATTAGATTACCTCATGTTCTGGGATAGTAACTAGATACTTTCAAACAATCAATTGTAAACTTACTGCTTAAATTAAATACAAAACTGGTTACCAACCTAAGTCGTAACGTAACGTAACAGTTGAGTTGATATAAATTATATGATTAGATGTAAGTTCGATTCAAAACATAACTGGAGCACAATCGTCCTAGAGCAGTTTATTAGTAAATCTAATATGGAATTATTAGTAAATCTGGGTGCCCATGATCAAAACAAAGTCTGCTATTCCACGACACGAGGTGGCCAGCTGTCTTTAGATGAGGGTGTTGAAGATATTATGTATACGAAGATAACTATACAATCAACCCATACCCGGAAAACAGGGAATACTCACTTACAATGGTCGGAGCCTCAGATCATACATAGAAGTATCCGCAAGAACCCCGAAAATGTATGCGAACCAACCATGTAATTTATTTCACATCAACAAACGTCTGAAAGTTGTTAGACTGCGTGATTGATTGAATGTCCGCCGCTCGAGACTCTTGAAAAGTTAAATTTGAGATCGGTCTCTATCGCACCGGGCGTTCGTAAAACTTTAGTCAAATAATTAAACATTAAAAAAACAAAAAGTAAAAAGCGGTTTGGCTCCTTGGAAAACGCTCTTATAAAGCAAAAGCAAGCATAGTAGATTGTACAACAAGGGCATAAAACACGCCGTTTCACCCGAGACGTTAATATCCATCCGAGTCGCAGGCAAGGGTGGATAGTTAAGTCGAGGGTAAAATGGGGTTTATGACCGAGTTATACACCCTGCTTTTCACTTGGATTGCGAGAAAATGAAACAGTGATAATTTAAAAAATACCTTCTGAGAATGTTTTGTTTGCCACTTCTCCAAAGCATGAAATTTTCATACGTTTTAAGATAAATTTGCTTGGATTTAGGCGGCAATGTCTGTTCAAAACTCCTTTTGCTTTTGTTTCCATTAGTGTGTAATAATAATGCGTAAGCCTAGTACGCATTTTTCCTCTTCACTTGCCGACATATTAATGAACTATCGTAAAAAAGCAAGTTTTGCAAAGAAAACAACTAAATAAAAGTAAAAACAAGTATCTTTCCCGCCACTGTATTTTTTTTTGTTTTTTTTTTTTAATTTTCTACATGTAATTTTTAGCTTAAGTCGTTCGCGATACTGCCCGAGTCATAATAGGATTTTTTAATGATTTTGTTAATTATACTTGTTTTTATTAGTTTTGAGTTTTTTTTTTTGTTTTTACTATGCAACGTAGAATGCAGATAAATTAAAGTAAATTTATTAACATTATAAAATTTATTTAATGCAGTCACCTCGTCTGTCAGGCTGAATGGAACAAACTGTCTTAGTCTAGATTATTAATCTGTGGTCTAGATGACGACAACACTTTATCACTAGTGCCTAAAATGCGATTTTATGCAGCGTACATCTAGCATAAAGAAAATCTTTTCGAGCATGAGAAGTCCAATAGTACATTTCAAACGAGTTCGCAAATGCTTATATTTACGAACCGAGAAGCTTACTGTACGAGCGGAAGGCGAGGGTCGTAGCGACGTTCGTAAAAAGCATTTTCGAACGAGTTAGGAATAGAATTTTTCCGCCTGAGAACCCAAAATCAAGCGGCGATTGCTATTTTTAGCTCAGAAGTCAGAAAATTATATTTCTTAAATAATGATGTGCCAATTGAAGTATTTTGCTGAAAACGGGTTTCATTGTGTTAATTCCACCCTCTCAAGAAACTTACATATACAAAAACTGAAAATATTTATTATATATCAAACAAGAATTTAAAATACGACGCTTTTCTGGTGTATCGTCGTCGCGGTGTTAAAGATTGTTTCCAATTTACCTATTTATACCTCTTTGTAGATTTTCCCACGGACGAATTGAGCTGGGCACTATCTCATTTCACTGAATCAACCTTTTTATTTGCTTCGTATTTTTAGGTGCAATTTCGTTATTGCGTTTTATACATTTGAGTATCTGGGCCAATTTTGTAACTTGACGTGACGTGACAAGTGGACTCAGAGGTGATTGACAACGTATACGCGTACAGTCGAACAAAACATGTTCTACTTTTGATGATAAATCTGTGTACGTAAGCAGCAACAGCAGCACTTCTTCTCTGTGGACTTTAAACCGTCCTTAGTGTCTAATTAATAATAATTCGAATCCTTCTTAACTACAAAGAGGTGTTAAGGCTGGGCAACCCGACAGCGGTACATTAAATTTTCCTTCAGCTTACTTTAAGAGGAATAGGATTTAAATGGTAAAAAAGGCTCTTTACCGATGAATAGACCACTAACAGTGCAGCAACTTATTTTTTTTAAAGCGATGAAATGAATAACAAGTACCTACACATATTTAAATCTGGTGCAAAATTGTGTTTTGTTTTATTGCGATAAACTAATTTTGTGACAACTTCGGGAGATTTTTCTATCGACCAACAATATCGAAATTATACCCATTAGCTTGTTATTATAGTAGCTTAAATAACGAAGGAAACCGACAGCTTCAAACATAACTACTTGAAATTAATAATGTTGCCATCTACAGTTTGCTAGTGATGTTATTATTAATTCTAAATAGAATGAAAAACTAGATAACATAGATAGAATATTGCTTTACAATAAGTATGTAATAAAATATTTCACAATTTATTTATTTTATTACCTACTGGTTTGTTAGTTTTATTTTCACATATGTTAATGTACAGTATAAAATCACCACGTTAAAAACTTAAAAACACCCTTGTCAACTATTCGCCGAGACGATTTTAAAGCGCCCAAACTCGGTAGTTTTGAGTTATTTTATCACAGAGTTCCTGTGACCACCATCCAGTTTTGAGTTATTTTATCACAGAGTTCCTGTGACCACCATCCAGTTTTGAGTTATTTATCACAGAGTTCCTGTGACCACCATCCAGTTCCTGTGACCACCATCCAGTTTTGAGTTATTTTATCACAGAGTTCCTGTGACCACCATCCAGTTTTGAGTTATTTTATCACAGAGTTCCTGTGACCACCATCCAGTTCCTGTGACCACCATCCAGTTTTGAGTTATTTTATCACAGAGTTCCTGTGACCACCATCCAGTTCCTGTGACCACCATCCAGTTTTGAGTTATTTTATCACAGAGTTCCTGTGACCACCATCCAGTTTTGAGTTATTTTATCACAGAGTTCCTGTGACCACCATCCAGTTTTGAGTTATTTTATCACAGAGTTCCTGTGACCACCATCCAGTTTTGAGTTATTTTATCACAGAGTTCCTGTGACCACCATCCAGTTTTGAGTTATTTTATCACAGAGTTCCTGTGACCACCATCCAGTTTCATCATCCAGCTCGAATTTGTCACTTTAAAATAAATCAAACAAGTCCAAACTCTAGGGGTTTACTGGTAGCCGTTGAAGAGTTACAGCATCCTCCTTCAGGACCCATCATCAGATCAGCTCGATACCCTCACTAATTCATCAACTACTCACCGAGACGATTCTAAAGAGACGTTATTTTATCACAGAGTTTCTGTGACCACCATCCGGCCCCATCTTATATAATTATTCCAAATTTTAGCTCAGTCGGAAACCGAGAAGTGCGTCAAGTGTAACTTGCAAGATTCCTTTACATAGTTACAGGTGAAGCTAATATGAGGGTGTTAAAAATCACGCCCAATATACATTTTTCTGCTGCTAAGTGAAGGGTTAAGCCTCGTATTTTCAATGGGTAAATACTTTTCTTAATATAAGATAACTAGGTAGTGTGGTCTCAAAAATAGCCAACCCGGCATATAATATATAGCGGATAGCGATACTGGAAGAGAAAAAAAATCGAAAGTTCGAATCTTATGGCGCGTTAATTTATAAAAAAAGAAGAAGCTCCGTCCTTTTGATTTGGTTTCACAGCCATTAATAGATATTTCTCTGACTGATTTTGCAAACACGGACAAAATTGGCCAATGATACAATTCTATACTCTAATTCGAAAGGTGCAAGTCCAACTAATATTAAAGTCGAGCTGGATTATACTCTGGGAGAGTCTGCTCCTTCTTTTACGACAGTAAAATATTGGGTCGCCAGTTAAAAAGAGGTCGCGAGAACTGCTGAGATGAACACGCAGCGGTCGACCAAATGAAGTGACTACGCCAGAAATGGTAAAAATAAAAGGTTTGGAAGACCGTAGACTAAAAGTGCGTGAGTTAGCAGACATGGTAGGCATTTCAAAAAGTGCTACACAACGCATGTGGACTGAAAATTTGGTCATGAGAAAGCTGTGAGCAAGATTGGTGCCGCGAATGCTGACGATTGAACAAAAGCTGCGTCATGAAGATGTTTCAGTCCAGTGTTTTAAGAAATTTCAACGCAATAAAGCTGAGCTTTTACGACTATTGCTAACGATGGCCGAAACATGCGTCCACCACTTTACCCCAAAGACGAAAGAACAGTCGAAACACTGGACTGAAAATAATGCAAAGTCAGTTCCATTTGCTGGCTGGGTAATGGCGTCAGTATTATGAGATGCGCATGGGATCATTTTTATTTAAATATTACAGCGTTTGAGTGATGATTTTAAGAAAAAGCAGCCGCATTTAGCAAAAAAGAAAGTGATGTTTCATCACACGTCCACTATTGTAATGTCTAAAATTAATGAGTTGAAGATCGAATTGCTTCCTCGTGCACCTTATTCGCCAGATCTACCTTGTATTATTTTCCGTTTCCAAACTTGAAAAAGTGGCTCGGCGGTTCATGATTTGCCAATAATGAAGAGGTAGAGTCTGCTGTTGATGTCGTTTTTAGGAGCTTGCACTGATCACGATAAACAGAGTATCGAACATTGCTGGGAAAAGTGTATAGCGTTAAAAGAAGACTTTGGAGAGATTAATATATGTTTCCAATTATTTTGTGTTATCTTTTTTAGGCTGCTTACTTCTGGCACCACCCCCGTATCATTATTTTTTGAGATAATACAATGACATAAATTATTATTTACCCCATCACTACTTTTTTCTGTAGTAGAAGTGGTAACAACGGACCTGTCATTTTTCATTTTGAGCAGTTCGTATACGTTTATACGTTCACGAATTTAGGCTGCCACTCATGTTCAACAAGGTAGTAGGTATAAAGAAATAACTGCTTTAATACTGCTATTTTGCGTAACTTGAGATTTACAAAAAGTCAAGTGCGGGTCAGACTCGGCACCAAGGGTTCCGCACAAATATTTTTTCCTTTCCGTGTGCTTAAAGACTGTGTTGACCTAGACTAGAAGTTAGGTTTTACAAGGGACTACAGACATGCGTAATTGATAATAATTTCAACTTAGCATCTCCACGCGTTCCTGAAGGAAAGGGTGTTGACAACAGGCCATTACTCTAGGACACTCGACTCTAGGTAGACGCCGCAAATGCACCTACTTCACGTTTCATACCATAGGTTCTGCTCTGCACCTAAGCAGCGCTCAGTCACTACATAACTGTTCCAACTGTCAGACGTTTGTTGATATGAAAAAAAAACACGGTTGGCCATGCTTATTAGGGTGCTTGCGGCGTCTACTTCTATGTATTGTCTGGGGTTGTGACGAAAGGTCAGACAGATAACGTAGTGATGCTATGAGGGTTTCTTATCTCCTTTTAAGGTACATAACCCTAAAATTGTTGTAAATCCAACCATAAATTGAGATATTCATCAATGGAATATAGTTCCTGGCCCAGTACTGTATCATTATCAATCAGCTTTTACGTTCATGTGCGCACGCGGTTCCCTTAAATGCTGAGATGAATTTTAAACGCCCCGTGTCGGGTTTGATAAAATATACAACTTTTCACTTTTGCTCACACATTGCACTAAGCATCTTGTAAGGAACGTGACTTTTGGTATAAACATTTTGCGTCTCGAGATTATAAATGGTATGTGTTGTTGCCATCCAGTCATGAAAAAAATATAAGATTATTTTTGCTAGGCAAATTCTAAGAATTCTTCCTTTTTTAAGCTTTTGAAATATTTTAAAATGTCTTGTAAAAACTTAGAGGCTTATCATTCGTGAAAGGTAAGAAGCTATTTCATAAACATTTACATAACATAAATAAACCAAGCCTTTGTTAATATAGCCTGCAGCAATTTTGAATATTTTCTTCATTATTTACACATTAAAGTTCTTGGCAGTAAAGGGCAAATTATCATAAAGTCTTTTAGGTTAAGAATGTTACAAAACCCATTGACAGTATTGTCACGTACCTTTATACCTTTAGATGGTTCTACTAGGTTAATCAAATTAGACTAAAATCGTTTTTCATTCATTTAGTCTTACTTGCGTGTAATACGAGTTTGCACTATCCCAGGAGGTTAGCTCCTCTTTTGGGAGTCAAATAGCCGCGAAATTTTCATACTTTTTTCAGTTTTGTGCTTGTAGCTCGAAAACGGTTTGTCGGACGGAAAATGTATCCATTCAAAATTAAAAACGGTTAAATTCTGCGTCGAGTGAACATCTAAAACTTCTATTTCGGTGTAGTTTTATAGCCGAAATTAAAAGTTAGAAAAGAAACCGTGAAAAATTTGGGACGGCAATAATAGTCGGAGTGGATATTGTTCCTATTCACTATTTATAGGTAGGTATGCGAGACGTCAGATGACAAGAGTTTTTTTTTTTAATTTTGCTCCCAACAGGGGGGAATGGGAGGGGAACTCCGCTATTTGCTTGACTAACGGACAACGCACAGCCAAAACCGGTGGGGCTAGAGTCAGGAAACTTTGTACAGGGGTTCTTTGTGAAAATTTCAACACTACCTATTACGGTCCATGAGATACAACGGGACGGACGGACGGATGGACAAAAGGACAGACGGACGGAGAGGCTTAGTAAGAGGGTTCCGTTTGGCACCCTTCGGGTATGGAAACTTAAAAAATCAGTGATACCGTTGTAAAATGTATAGTTACCACCGGTAGTATTTTTTAACCGCTAATAAAAGACTCGTGTCACCAAAAACCAAATCCAAAGATTAACAAATAAAAAATTACCATCGTAGCCCACACAAATATTTCCCGAAAGATAATTGGTATTACACAATTGGTTTTTTACTTATTGGCAACACTGATTTGTTGCGAGGCCGCATTCACCCTGAACGATACAGTTGCATGCTATTTTCTCATTTGCTTTATCTTAATAGTGTTGAATACTACGACGATTCATGAAATATCGCTCGACGATTCGTGAAATGATAGTATTCATTTTAATAATTAACCCTCTCACTCACCCTCACATTTGCTATATAGGTAGATAATAAAGTCATAGGTACGTTTTCAACATCGTTTTTAATCAATGTCACAGCAATTACTGTTTTCCATGAATTAGTCCTTTAATCAAAATATGTTTAACTTTTATTGGACCTACCTACCTACCAGGTTTCATAAATATTTGCCTATCATACTTCATCTATTATCCTTCATACTAACCTAACCATGTGTAATCGATAAAAATAATGGAATGGCGGCGTCTTAAACCTCTCAACACCCGAGGGTAGTTGGGACGGGTCGCGATTTTGAACCTTGGCGTTATCTAACGCGGGTGGTATTCAAGAGGTTTAATTGGTTTGACGTGACGGTAGTGTTTCCCATCCTTATTCCACTAGAGAAAACATCATAATCTTAACTTGTTTGTATTTCTTGGTAGTTTGGCTCCCAAAAGTTGAGCTCACCTCCTGGGATGATGCAAATTCGGATTAAACTACACGCTTTTAGGACCAAATGAATGTCTTTAAACGATTTCCAGCTTGCTGGAAATTAATTGCTCGATAAATGACTGAACTATACTTGTTGTTCCCTATAATGTTTTTGTACGAGGTTGGACATTTGCAAATACACTTCAAATATTCATAACAATCGCAATTGGTGACATGACAAAACACAGCCTTGTAATCCACCTCAGTAACTTATTCAGTGCTATTTTATTACATTTAATACGCGACTCAATCTCGGTATTATTTTTAGTAAAGGTTTTGGCATGTTTTGTGTGATATATAAAGATTGTTGATCGTACGAACCCACAGAGAAAATGAAAACTACTTGCGTGATATCTAAAGTAAAAACCATAATCCGTTAGACAAGATTCTGTAGTGATGTGGCCGATATCGATAATCTGTATCGACTCGACTATATGATTCGCTAAGTCAAACTTGAATATAAACTTTAATGACAGTTTAATTTCGTTTGAAAATTGTAAAATCCGTTAATATACCAACGTCCGGTCGGTGGAGATCGTACTATTAGCTCCGTAATAGGGTAGGATCTAGGATGTTCTTTGGGTAAGCGGAGAAAATACAAATAGGTATTGTTACAAGTATTATTTATTCGGAATCATAATCATAAAGGTCTTAGATGAGGGTATGCGAATCGCAAGGTTACAGTGGAGATGGGCGGGACACCTGGCTAGTATATAGGGACGAGGGTAGATGGACAGAGGCGGTGATGGAATGGTGGCCAAGGGATGCGCGTAGACCGGGAGGCAGACCACCCGCCCGATGGTCGGATGACATCGCCAAAACTGCCGGGCCGCAGTGGATCAGGTTGGTCCAGGGCCGCAATAAATGGCGTAATGAAGAGGAGGCCTTCTCTCAACAGTGGGTGCAGGAGACTGGATAGATATATCGATAGATATTGAGATAATCAGTTACTTGATCATCATCAACCACGTTAGTGAGAAGGCGATCAGATATTGGATCAAATAAGTGATATAATTGTAACATTTTCTTTTCTATTTTTATTTCGTGGTTGACGCATTCCTTCCATCTTTGTGGTGTTATTTTATTTAATCCTTAACTATATAAGTTTTACTTTCTCTATCTTAAACGATTACTTTGTCTTGCCTCTTAGCCTGGTGAACACGCGAGCTCAAGGGTGTAGATGTGGAGCTCACAATGGTACGGCAGCAGACGCAAGACAGTTACAACTTTTTCGCACGCCATTTTGTCTACCACTTATTTATCGCATAAATTCTTGTGCGGTTTCGCAATGTTGATTAAATCACTTTTGGTTGAGTTTTCAGAAAACGACAGAGATATGCGCCAGCCTCCCTTTCCGATGCGAAAAAAGGAGAAGAAGATGGACGCATAGCTCTGTCTCTTTCCGACAAAGAAAATTACGAGACTTCCTCTGTAGGTCCATTTTTGCGCCAAACGGTCAACTGTCAGTTTGAACCCGCGATTTTTGGCAATAAAATATAGTATTTTAATTTATTATTATGCTCGTAGTCGTGAAAATGAACGCAAAAATAAAACCAATTCATATTTCCTATTAGGAATACCCCGCCCCGTCCCCCGCCAAACGCGACTTATTGCTAGTGACAACATGGCTTCTCTTTTGAAGAGAATGAAGATCATGACTGGCTGCCTACGTTATACCTTACCTATATTATATTGCTTTTTCGTCATTAATTATTACGCGCAGGCCTTCCCCCGCTCAACCACCTTTCCTACCCATCATGGTGCTGGAAGAAATATATTTTTAGAGATAAGCTCGCCTTTGTACATGTTTTTTTATATTATAAGGTATCTGTATGTTTTGTGCAGTACGATAAAGAAATTACGAATTACGAAATATCACATACAGAACATTATTTTTTGTATTATACATAAACACCAAGTAAGTAATTTACAGGCACGGCCGAACGCCTTTAATGTAATGCATATTTTAATTTGGAGCTGACTTAGGTAACTTAATTAGATTATATTGAAGTTGCCGTTTTTTCAATATCCATAGGAACATCACTACCCTCACTGTGGCAACAATTGTGCTTATTGAATTAATCAATTGTCAAACTTGTGTCACGGATTATGGTTTCTACTTTACAGTTGAATAGCATCTCTCAATGCAAAACTATAAGTATAATTTGATTACCTGCACATTAACTCGGTCGCTAAAGGAGGATATTTGTGCTGATTTAGACAAAAGAAGCAACACGTAGCTATTATTTGCTTGGAGACAGAATCAAATGGCCGTTAGACGAATGTGGTCGTTAGAGGTGCAGTGTGCGTACGTGATTAAAACAACTTGGATATTCTTTGGACTATTTATGCAGTTGTGTTTTTGTGCGAGGATGAAGATGAAAAAGACGTGCGTCATAATGGGGAATTCTTTTCATATCATGTATTCTACCAGGATAATTCCAAAGGTAAAGTAAAATGGGGCATAAAGTGAAACCCTGATTAATTTCAACTTTGTAATTTTGTCTCTGTAAACCACCATTTTAGCTATTAATGATCACAACCCAGTAAAAAGTCGGTTAATAAATCTGATATTTCCGAAAATCAACTGCAACCTGTTCAAATATCAAGGTACGCTAATTACATGACGTAGACAGAAATATTACTTTTATTTATATCACACTGCAATTAACATCGACACACACTAAGTCCTCAGTTCACTTACACCTGACACACCTAATTAAATAACAATTACTTACTATACGAAGGACGGTATCTTCGCGTCACACATTCTGATTATCACCGGATATTGATATCGTAGAGGTAGATATCTTAATGTAACATCATATGTTTCTTGGTGATATCATGGAACTCCACATAGGTGCACTTTTTCCTTAAATTTTATTAGTAATTTTCCGCCGCCAGTTTTCGCCATATAAGTATCAAAAAATCCTTGCACATCCCGAGTCCACCTCGCTGAATATTTCATTCATGGCTTTCTGGCTTAAAATGGCGCCTTTTGCTTTATATTTATAGAACAGTACATTTAAGCGATTATCGTTTGTGCTGAATGTTGCTCTTCGTTTCGTCACAAGGTCGGACCTGGTATCGACTGGTTTGGGTTAAAACACTTATCACTTGGCTAACTTAATTCACCCGTCAGTAATGATGTAAACCCGCTTTATAGCGCAGTTTAAAAAACATCGAACATGTCTAACGCGCATGTATCTACGATTTTTCAAGATGTTGTTAGAACCCTTAGAATAATTTACTCCCAACTCTTCTTCTATTAGGTTCTAGATTTTAGAATCTCTTCACAAATGGCTTAAGTGTTGATCCTATGAATGATCCGCTTTCGTAGGAAGTGATGATTCTATTGTCAAAATTCCATCAATTGATAGCTGAACGGCAAAAAATATTTGCAATGTAAAAATACTTATGTTTTGTATACTGTGATAATTGCATAAATGCTGGTGAAGCTTTAACAAAATTGCGCTTAGTTCCAGAAACCATTTTAGAAAAAAACTCTTTGTTGCCACCCCACCCCAGTGCAATTGCTAGATCTTAGCACTTTGACAGCTGATCACGACTCTATGTCGTTATGTTATAGTGACTTTCAAACCTCTGTGCGTGTAGCGAAATTCGAGTTAATGGGGAAACTGTATATATTTATTACTATACCTTTTCCTTTTTCCCTGTTTATCTATATTTATATTGCATGTTAGCAAAATGATATGTTCCATTTCAAAATATTTACGATCGCCATAGCTTTCCTTTGTTTGCCTTTCTTGACATATTTTTTATAACATCACGTTCCATTCACATATCTATTTAAGGTAGGTTTATTATTGGGTTATTCATACCAAACATACTGTCAATCCCAAGAATTCGTTATCACTATCAGCGATTTGATAATCAGTCTTTTTTTTAAACATGTTCAACTTTACATCATCGGCTCTACCTACCTACACCAACTACGCTGTACAGTACACACCTACATACTATGTATATAGCTATGTATTTTGAGGCGATATTATATCGCTATCACTTTCCGCGCACCGTCTCGCCTAGGTGTGCGAGGGAGACGGCCTGTCACGAGGGGGGAGGCACGCTTGAATTGATATAAGCAACTGGTGATCGTGTCGAAAATTCAGTTTGAAAAGATCGCGTGCTGGTGACGTCGTGGCGTGCACTGCGAACGTAAACCACTGCGAGAGATGCAATGTGACTGGGGATACCGCACTAGTGTTACATAAATAAATTATAACATTGTTGTTGCAAACGCTTGTTGTGGTGACGAGGTTGCCCCGGTCGCCCGTGTCGGCTGGCGCTGACGTGGAACCGACGCGCACAAGGATTAAACTATATTGCGACGAATAAAATAATCACGAACAATAACTTTCGAAGAGATCCTGACAATCGAGATACGATCGCAATCTGAAAACATTACTATCAGTTCACTATTCACCAGCGCGGCACGTGACCGGACCGAAATTTCGAGAAAAACGCGTGCCGGATTACCTAGTCGAGTTTCTTGGCGTTGTTTAGTTTTCGTGTTGTTCACTAAATTATGGTTTTTACAAAATTCGATAACATGGCATCGTATTCCACATACCAGTCTGCGGGAAGACCGAAGATATTCTTCCCGAAGAAGGTGAGTTTGGCTAGAATTATTATAAAACAGCAAACTAATATCGCTGCATGCATAATGTGAGAGAGCCAGCCAAACAACATGTCATTGGCGGTAATAATAAACATCTGTGCTTACTTACTTAAAATGTCGCGTGATAAATAAATATATTTGGAAGATAATTTTAAATATAAGCTGTGGTGTTTTTAAATATCAGCAGTATTGATACAATTAATCATCAGAATTTTTAAGGCACTCAGGAATCTATTTTTTTACCAGAATTAGGAATCAAACCAAATATGGTAGAGATCATTAAACTGGGTAAAGAACAGAGAGATTAATATTCACAAAAAAACAATGCGTAGGTGTTTGAAAAATTAATGTCTCCTCGGAGCATCGGACAAAACAAGAATTAATTGGATTTGAGATGAATTCACCTAAACACATTAATTCGGAAAATACCTATATTCTTGTGCATGGCAATAAGTCTAGCTCTTTTGAGATAAAAAATATAGACATATCTGACCCTGTATAATTTCCAAGGCAATGGGTAATATTGGATTGGTCATGATCATCCATACAAAGTGTCATTATCAAAGATCAGCTCCCTGTTAATTTATTAATAGGTACAGGGAATATCTTACATAATGGTACAATTACGTCAAATATTTATCTCCCTATACCCACTTTCTAGCGCCCTTAAAATCATGAACACCTTGAACAGTTTGAAATAGTAATGGTTAGGATTTAGTATCGTTTAGCAGGAGGAGTTTAAGGGGGTGGGGGGAGCGGAGGGGTGGGTATCCCTTCTCCCCTGACACTACTTTTGTTACATAAGATTTTTTACTGCTAGTACATTTTCTTCCGTAACCATAGTCAAAAGACGATCGCTTGTTTCTTTATCCCCCAAAGTTCAGCGAGCGCATTCATTATACCAGCTGTATACGGGTTGCTTTAGATGGGGACTTATCCATAAAAGCTAGTCAAAGTCGATTAAACGATTAATCCGATTTCAAGTTATACTTAAAGTCGTACAATTTATCATACGAAAGTGTTAACGTTGCAGACAATGCTGGTTAAAATTGTTGGAGGAGAATTCAAAATTGGAAGAAATGTATTTTAACTTTCATCTACACACGTATCATAAACCCTCTTTACTGCGTACAAAAACCGCACGTTACGATCAGCATAATGTTAAAATAAACTTGGTAAAAACTCATTTCTTATCTGAAAAATTACACATTATACCCCAATGTGTAGTTTTTCTAAATATTATGACATTCAAATTTCGAACGCCAACGCCCGACTGCGTGCCGCCCCTAGTTTGTCTGTGAAGTTGGTACTGACATTCAAATTTCGAACGCCGACGCCCGCCTGCGTGAAGTTGGTACTACAGAACAAGCTAAACAACTGCAGAGCCACAATGTGTTTAATATTTATGCTTCGGAACGCACCTCGGTTTTTGTTGCGCGGTTCCTGAACACATCAAAGAGAGCTTATGATATGTGTGTAGATAAACTAGTGTATGTAACTGTACATAATTAGGCATTATGTAACAGTCACATAAACTACTATTAAACAATCGAGTTTTCGAACAAATTATATCTGGCCATTTTTCGCAAAACTTTCTCAGTGGCTTGGTATTTGTAGCTAATGTAAGGCGCTGCGGGCGTTTGATGTGTTCATTCATTACCTTTATTATCCCAGGAACATACGACAACGTTTTGTGCTTGAGAAGACGTCAAATTGAAATACTGTATAATCATAAACGTATTATTTTACTGTATAGGAATTCAACGAATTGTCCTAATACATCAATTGGCGACAATTCCTTGCTTCGATCTCTGGAACTTTCGGAGAAATAAATTCTAAATTAATAAAATGATGACACCAATTATGTATCTTTTGATTAGTGCAATCAAGTAAGTCAAGTAAGTATTCAAGTCAATATTGAACCAATTTAAGCGCGATTGGGGTCTGGTTTTAGATATTAGATGAACTCATCTAATACCAGACCCCAATCGCAATTTTTTTTTGCAAATTTTTGCCCCAGATTTGCAATTTCAAACTAGTTTTTAAAAGATGTTCACCTTCTACTAATCATTTAAACAAACATGCCCTGGAAAAGCAAAATCTGGTTACATTTGTATGCACAATATCCGTTGACACATGCAAGGTCCCTTACTTTATAATGTATCCGACCAACTAACAGCTTCTATTTTGCACCCTCTGTGGTCACCGCTAAGACGACAGTCTCCGATCGCGCACACAGGTTAAAGGGTAGAGCAATTTCCACATCTGCGCGATTAAACATACAATCTAATCTATACTTTATAGTTGTGCAAGTAAGGATCATTGTAGCTATCGGCATGTTTTGCTTTGATAAAGCCGCTGTGTCTGATAAGACACGAGTTTGCGCAGTCGTAGTAGTTTGATGGTTTATGGCTGCACATTAGTTGTGCAGTCCCGCCATTTATGGCACAGAACACAATTAATTACCTACCTCCTCTATATGGGTCAGGGTTGCCAGCCAGCAAGTTAATAAAGATATAAATCGAAATATATAAAACCTAACCAACCATCCCATATGGCAACTACAAAGTCTGTTGATGAATTGATAAATGATTGCAATGCGACTCAACGCTCAGATGAGGCGATTACAACACGAGCAGTAATTGGTCTTAAATCATATCAGGCTGTTAATAAACCATGTACATTTAGAGGCGCAGGATACGATCACCATAATCTTACTTAGCCATAATATCAATCAATGGAGTAAAGATAAGTGTAACACTGGAAATGGCCATAATACCAAGACAGGAAGGAGTATTGCAGGCGGTTTTAACAGCACAAACCAGTTTCTGTCAAAGTACCGAGACAGTGTACCGAGTTCTGTAGGTCGAACGAAATATTGTCCTAACGCGCTTTCCATCAACCTCCGTTGGAGAACTTACGATATATTTTGTTTATGATGATAAACAAAGCTGTGTTTTTCATTTAATTTAATAAATACATCAGAGTATCTGACTTCATAGAAAGAAGATACTGCATTGTATTTTGCTGCTGCGCACTGGTCCCAAAGCCAATTAAGTTAAGATGTCGCAGGACACAAAGATGAAAATCGCAAAAAATATGAGACTTTAAAATTCGCTGCAACTGAATAATGCATTCGCGAAATTCATCCAACAAATTATGCGAACTGTCAGTAAAGAAAAACAACGTAAAAGGATGACAGCAGACAAAAACTACTATCAAGACAAACTTAATAAGCTCCCAAATCTCCAGAAAAATTCTTTCTGACGCACCATCAAGGAATCGCAACTGCATTCCGGCCTAATTGTTCGACAGCCCTCAACAGGGTGTTCCGATGAATGGAGGGCCGGAGCATTCCCTGCGTGCCTCGGTGACCGGTCTTACACAATAAAGGGCCGCGTCATGGGGGCCGGAATGCCGCTGGGGAAACGGGAATGACCAGATGATCCACTTCATGGTGGGGAATACTGTGGGGAAAGGTCCTGTTCCTCTGAATGTGTTGCATTTTCAATACAATTGGACATCAATGTAGCGAACTGTCACTTGATACAGAAATTAGTAACAGACATTCAAAGAACATCATCATGGCAACGATTTCCATTCCAATACGCCATAATGGACTTTATTTACCTAACACCATGACGTTTTTAGATGGTCATCTGAATCATAATCTGAATCGGCATAAGTAAGAAGTTGTGGTAACCCCCAGAGTCCCCCTCCAAATTAATAAAATGACATCTGTCATAGCTAAATCAATTAACGACAGACAACTAAACCTAAGTAACAAAAATATATATTGAAAAAAAAAAATAAGCACAATCCATTTTTTTAGCCTACGTAGTGTCCCACTGTTGGGCAAAGATCTTTATGAGCATTTTATTATTGATATATTTTCTAAAATATAGATTTATATAACTAACTTTATGGATTTGATTTGATACGCACCGATCATGATATTTCTCTTTGTTTTATAATTTAACATGGGCACAAATACAAAAATTTAACACACTTTAGAGAAGAAAATATTAAAAATGAATGCATAAGAAACATTTTGTCACGTCCACGAAATAAATAAGAGTCGACAGGTTAAAAACAGCAACTATTGCATAGCAATGTGGCCATTTGGACATTCCTCGGAGGAAGCCGCTAAAAATAGTTCTTCCGGAGTTGTCCGGGCGCTAAGTAGGAAGCGGCTAACGCTCCGGATAGCGCGTCTTCCGCCCGCCTACAGTTTGCTCGCTGCAGTTCGCCTACATTTGTCTCTCACTGTAATTGTAAACATAATCAGGTACTTAATATTTTTTTAAATATTTTCTGGCACTAAAATGCATAGGTCTAGCTACCACAGCTAATTTATCAAATCATGGAAATGTAGGTGAAACGTTCAAAATGGCAGTAAAAAGATAAATAACTTTCATCAACCAGAAGCAAACAAACCGGTATTCAGTCCAGGAAACGTGTGCAAACTGCTAACGGCTCTTCCTAAAATGGATGTTGATAGCAAGTAGGTATAAGTTATAAGCCAACGCCCCCACAAACTCTGATTGTACCAGATTCTCGGAAACAGTCAGAACAAATAACAACTAGGATTATTATTATGCAGTACTCATATTTCTTACCTAATTTGGTCAATGACTTTAAAGGCAATTAACTGGTATTATACAAAATTGGAAGTTCACAAGACACTTTACGCAATCACATCAAAAACAACTTATTTCAATGAAACGTAGAGGTAAAACACGGATCTAGCCTACGGCCACTAGAATGTGATGCCCAGAAATCATAAGGCCTATGGCATCTGTATCGGATTATTTAAGTTTTGCGCTCGTGATTATTGATATAGAGGGGTTTTCTATTAAATTCATTTTATCTTTTAGTACGGCACCTCTGCAAAAAGAGGTGTATATTGTAATTCAGAGAAGGCTTCTAATCGTGGAAACAACGAACACGAACAGGTAAATGAACCGTGAGTCAATGGTTCAGAAATGTTTCGATGACTCATGTTCTCGGTGTAGGGAGTGATTAGGATGTCTTTATTGTTTTTGTTTCATGTAATCGATAAGTTATCTGATTAAATACCGCTTGCTTGACATACATACCCAAATTGCATAGAAAAGTTAAGTTAAGTAAATAATTCATAAAAACCCGTTTCGACAAATAAAAACCGGAAGTTTTGTGTTTTTATCTGTCAACCTTTAGATGTTAAATATTTTACATTTTACCTATCTAAACAAAATTCGTGTCATAATATTTGTGGTTATATGTAAAGGTTGGCTCAAAAATTGCATAAGCTTAATATTTTGTTTTTATTTTGGTCCAGGTACGTTCAGAGGAGTCCCTGCTCGCACCAGAAAAGAGCTCGAAGATTGCACGTTGGGTATGTTAGCTTTTGCACTAATATTGGTGACGGGTAGTATACGCAAAGGCCAATATTAAATTGCAGGAAAATAACACAACAAATGCACGTTTGTAAAGCATGGATTGTAATTTAATGGTGTTAAGGGTTTAGATTAGGTTTTGTTTAGGTAGTCGATAGCGGAATGCATTTAGTTCTCGATTTTCATGGCTCATTTTTCATTATACATATAGGTATAGAGGTAAATAATTTTACAGTTTACTTATGAACTTAAATGTGCCCTATGAACCAGCACAGGTGTTCAATAACAGTAAGTACTCGAAGTATATAAAATATAAACTAGAATTTTCTAGATTTCATTTTAATACAATAGAGATTCCTAGTCCTAATGACGTTCAATATCATACGAGTAATACTCATACGAGTAGTCAATACAGCATGTGGGTTGTTTGTTGATAAAAAATACTCTTTCATAAATTTTATCATTTATGAATTGATCTATTATGTATGACTATGTTTAAATGTAAAACTCTACATAATTGGTAACAATTTATGGTAATAATAGTAAATCATTTTTGGAGCAGCGTTAAAAATTAAAATCATATATAAATTGAGTGTTGACGTCTAACAAAAACAGAAGCGTCTGATTTTCTTTAAAACAAGTCAATTAGAGTGGAACTCAAATACGTGATTTAGAAACGACGGCTTCAAATATTTCAATGAAAAAACAGACTTAGAAGGCCCGCTCCATCACAGGCATGCGTCACAACGCAAATAGAATAATCTACTCGAACTGGCTGCCACCTAATAACAAAAGGTTCTACCTCTACCACCTCTGTTATAATTATAATGTATGGCAGTCTTATATGTAAACAGTTTATAGCTATATTATTCACATGCATGCAAAATAGGAGGCATTGTTCTGGTACTAATTTCGAAACGCTCATTATGCTAATTCTCGGGTTTTCCTGAAGCTGCTCTACCTCTACAGCTACAACATACACTTACAGTGCGACATACGTCTTACAAGCTTACACCTACCTCTCTATTCTATTCTTTGCAATGAATGTCACATCTTAACAACATACCTACTCGTATATTCGACTCAATAAGTAAAAAAGGTATAATAAATCTCTACAAATTAGAGAAAACATGTTCAGTATGTAGGTCGTTTATGTTTGTTTACATAAGGACGGAAGAGTTTCCGTAACAAATTTTGACATTCCTTGCTTTATTACAACATTTTGTTTGGTTTTCATCATTTAATTTCCATTTTTATTGCCACTCATCTTGTCTTGTAACGTGACATGAGAACCAATAAGTCTCTCCGAATGAAGATTTAGTAATTCGAGATAATTCGGATCTCGTGAACGTTTCGTAAAACACCAAAAAACAAACTAGATCGCGCGCTAATACCATTCTTCCGTCAGACGACATGATAATAATTGCCTATTTATCTGAAGTTCTATATCCTGAAAGACAACACTTTGCAAACAGCACTATCAGGTGACAAAGCGGACGTGCTAGGCGTGGTTAAGTCTTATCTTAGAAGCAACGGTGAAGCTAGATTAAAGGATTTATATAAATGAAGATCCAGTACAGCTTGTAAGTCTGAAGAGACATCTAAGATTAATGAGTCATGTCAATCTGCCAACAACGACATCGAAAATTTGATTAAGTTTTATTTTTCTTTTGTACAATCGTAATGATACAATATGATAGCGAAAAAATTATAAAGATTGACAAAAAATGTGGTAAAGTCAAGGAATGCATTCGGTTAATTGGCCGCGTGATTAAATTGATGATAGAGCAATAGCATCAAGGACCAAAGTTGATTGTCAAGTTTTTTTAACGACATTAATTTAATGTTAGAATTCTTATACATAGGTTTTCTGTGCACGACAAATGGTCCATTGCAAGAATGTTTAGGTCGAATGGTGTTAATCTTGTCAGTGAGATTGGTCAGAGTTTGCCGTCAATTGCTGAAGGTCACAAAGGAAAATTTCGGACGCGGCGCAGTTCCAATGCTTTTGATCTAAACTAAGAAATGCAATTTAATATAACAGAACGTTAAACCACTTTCCTGTATTTAAAAATAATACTGTGGATGGCATTGTTATTAAAAATCACTTACTTGTTGGTTAGGATGTCTCATAGACATAAATTCTGTTATTTCGTTAAATAGTAAGAGAGTTTAGTAATATAATTAACCTCTTAAAACCGAGGGTAGTTGGGACGGTTCGCGATTTTTAACCTTATGCCATGTAAAATTTATAACCTATAACGGAAAAGTGGCGCCAGCTAATTATTGTAGCCGCCGCCCGTGGTATTCAAGAGGTTAAATGTTACCAACAACATAGGTACAAGGAAACACCCCTAAAATAATCAGAGCACAGGCTTTGCTGAAGAAGCTTTCAACTGGTACCTAACCACAGTGAAAGTATAATAAAGGCTGAGCAGGATGTGGTCCGACTGAGTCACTGTAGCCGGCGCGCGCGCAGTACTAAGACTTTTTGCATGAGTGTGTATCTCGTATGTGTGGAGGTAAACCCGCATAATGTTTGATAAGCGGCCACGTGAATGAGTGATGAGTCAGCAAATGGAGAGCGTTTTCCAACCAATCGATTGGGTTTCCTGTGATGCAGGCAGGACACGCATAATAGGTTGGTTTGCATTTTCTCTGATGCACAATACTGATGTAACGATTTCTGCATAGCATATCGCTATCATATCATGTGCTGATTCATCGTCAACTTCTAGTGCAAGTGATATAATTGCTCAATTAACTCTCAGTGACTGACACATCATCATTGTGAGATAACTGGAACAAAACATATGTATCGATGATGCCATAATAATACACAGACGCACCTGATGATATTTAAGACTTATCAGCTGTGTAGCAAAGTTCTTAAATAGCTATAACACAAGCTATATCATGTTTTTTAATCTATGTTATTATGTACGTCAACATTTTGCACGAAATATAAAATACATAAATTCCTTATCTGATTTGATTACCATATTTGGGTAATGGGTAATACTCTAAGGGTGCTGGTTGCTGTACAAATCCAGTAGCAGACTATGTGGCATTTGATTGTAATGAATACATTTCGTCATAAGGTTTAGTCATACCATACATAACATCGCGGGGAAATACTACGCTATTCGTAGGAAGGGGTATTTTGTAACACCTTCAGCGTGTAGTATTTCTTCGATGTATTCATTCCTGTTGTTGATAATATTGTTTTGTTGGTAGAATATGGACTCCCAACATTCCAGCTGAACTATGGTGCGAGACTTGAGATTAAGCACCAACCAACCTTAATCAAATCAATTTTCGGCTTAGTGTCTTCAAAATATATAATAATCAAGAGGTTTTTAGTGATGTTCTTATCTAAAATCCGAGTCGTATTTGTTCTTTAAAATATTTAAGCAACGCTTTGACCGACGCGCTACGAAATTTTTAAAATAACTACTAGTGTTCTTAAAAACTACGATGTAGATTAAGATTAATATCGATTTATATTAATAGACGAATCATCAACAATTCTTAGTAAAATTATACATAACAAAGAAAATTTTCAAAACATTAATTCGTTGCAGTTCACGTTTAATCTTGCGTTCGTCATAGCTGTTCAATGATTCTGTTGGGCCGTGACTCAGGCGACCAACTTACTATTTCATTTACTGGAAAACAGTGGAATTCTGGAGTCGTCAAACTAACTAACGAACTATACTGACAGCTTGAAACCTCCGACAGCTCTTGTCCGTTTGCCATTGAATATATTTTCATGTACGTGTTTTTATTCATATATTTATTATACAGTTTCTTTCTGTACACTAAAGCATCATTTTTTTCTATGGGTCTTAGACCGCATACAATTTAGGGAGCATCTACCACATAAATCTAGTTGTAAAAATGCCATTGAAAAGACGTGGAATCATTTTTACAGCTTCTCATGGGCGATGACGGACTTCATTATACTTAGGATAAGAGATATGAAAATTGCTTCAAATAATAAGATATAACCTATTCGAAGACATTAGGTTAAAACGTTATAATAAAATGACAATGAAATATATTGACTATATTGACATGGAGATGTAGATGACAGCAGGCAAACAAGAGCAAATGTAGCGCCCACACATGACTTCATTAAACTAAGACTTGAAGGACACAGAAGATCCGTGTGCAAATCGATCTCCATAAGAATGGCCAACTACAGAATCAGCTAATTGAAATTTTAAGACACAAGGTCCAGATTCTTCTCCATTAATGTTAAACGTGTCTACACAATATTATAAGTTTTTAACTATGGCTGAAGGTGTGTTTTCGTTGTTTGATAAAATGATGACCATGGCTAAAAGCAGTTATCGTATGATTATAATTTACAACATAGAGTTTAGTATGTGGTATTAGTAATCCAAGTCGCTTCTCCTCGAGCCGAGTTTGACATTGAAGGGTCGTTGACTTGGTCTGTCTAAAGTTGTCTCCCTTTTACCACTCATTTTCCTATTTATAATCCTCAGATATCCTTTCTGAGGATGATGTGCGATTTTAGACTTAGTTTCGACATGCTACGGTTGCAATGAAATAACTCTAACCTAAATCAAGCAACATAACCGGGATTAGAATTTACTACATTTTTTTCTAGCTAGCTGATTATATACACTTTAAACTTGCCATAAACACCCAAAAATTTAACTAGGTACTAGGTATTTATAGAAGACAACAGCATTTTTGCAAATCTGATTCTCACCAAACCAGAGTCTAGGCTATCAAAAATTACTTGGTACCTGGAATCTGACTGACACCATGGTCAGTGTGCCTGGTCGGAGTATCCATGAGGCGGATACGGAGACCGGTGGTCGAAGCCCCGCGCTACCCCGCGCCTCGCGGCTCACGGCTCGCCATTCTAATTAGTTGGGGCATTGTGGCCGCAGGCCGAGCAGTTTGCTTCATACACAACGAGCGGTTACGACAGTGTTATTATTCATACGGCAATTGCCGTAATATAAGGCATTCCATGACTTTTTTTGAGATTATACGGCAGGGTTTTCACTACCGTTATTATGAAATACGGCAATTAATAAAATAAACATTTCTTAAATCATTATAATAATACGGCAATGTTGTGTTTTTTTCCCACAAATACGGCAATTTGAAACTTAAGATACGGCAATTCAAATTTTTGCGATAACAACACTGGGTTACGAGCGAGCGAGCGAACAGTCACGCCGCGGCCGTAGCTATAGTCACACGTTTCGAGCTATCCTAAAAAACGAATAACACGCGTTTCAGCGCTTCAAATCAACTGTCATGTCGATAAGTGAAGGACTGTGCAGAAATCAAATATCAGTAAAGCCCCACAGTGATGTTTGTGTAAATAATAAGAGACGCTGAAAACGGCAGTAAAGATTTGTTATTGGCGCAACACAAGGTAAATGCCATTATACTGCTCTATACGTGTATACGGCATACCGGTGCGATGCTGTTGTTGTGAATTGTGATTAGCGAATTATCTGTGGTTCTTGACATCTGGAACAGAAACTTCTTTCAGTGGGGTCGCAATGAAATGAAGACATAAGTGACTATTTTAAAAGAAACGTGGATCCTCAACCTAAGATGAAAAAGCATAAGAAGGTATCCTGAAAGAACAAGTATCTCATTGCATTGGTGGAGGTATACTTAAGCGGTATAATAATATAATTTTTAGGTACCTCTAAGATTCTCATTAGAATACAATGTCAAAGAGCAAAGTTGGCTAATGGTTAATTACGCTGGGAAATGGAAGAAGATAATGAACAGCACAGCAACGCTGTTTATTTTCTGGGGGCAGATAAGTTAAAGCCGATAAATCTACACAAATTCACAAATCAACATATTCATAACAAAATTCATAAAAATAAACGAATGAATCAAGCAAGATATGATCGACGTTGACAGATCAGTATAGATAACCGGAGTTTCTTTAATTCGTTGCATTTACATAGTTATGCAACAGCCTCTTTTTTTTATCTATGCATGGTTGATTGTGTATGCAAGCCTGACCTTCGCCAACAATGCCCGTTGATCACGCATGCACCGGTCATTGCAATACATCTGGCACTCGATAACCAGTCGACTGCATAACCGTGCAACGTCCATTACAATCAAAAATAAACCATATATAAACTCTGGAGGAGTTATGAGAGTAGCGAATAATTTTGCGTACTGTGTTGACAGAGATAGTTTGATCAGTAATGCAAGAAGTCTGTGAATGATGAGTACTTCGCGAAAGCGGGTTTTGAATTGGCATGAAATGCTTGCCGCACCATACTATCTATGTATCTGTGTAGTAGTATAGTGAACAAATGCATAAATAATATACATTTTTCTGAAATTGATATTATTATCATTCGTAAAAAAAAAAATTTGATGTAATGTTCATTTTCCGATATCGATTATTAAGTCTGATAAACGTGTGGACATGGATTACAGGAATTTTTACCCGCGGAATAGTTGATTAAAATGAGACAAACGCAACTACTGTATAGAAAAATATAACATGTAAACCGCTTGCAACTTCCCATAACAAGGCTTAGTTTGTTATAAATAAAGGATTATATAATACCAAGACAGTAATTTTACGCGTTTTACATTAACGTATGAAATAAGTTGAAAATTACCTGCTTCTGACTGCCCAGTAACAAGCATACTTAATGGCTATTAATGGAAATAAATTAGCCATTGTTTGGTCAATTGTATCCTATCTATTTACTAGTAAATGTGTTTTTCGATAAAGAACCATTTATTCTTTGGTTTGAATAAGGCTATAAAAATGGCATTATTAGTCGTTCTTGTGGTAAACAATACAAAAGTGTCGTGGATTATATCATCTGGTTTCCGCTGTGATAAAAGATAAAACGTTCCACGTCATGGGCATCCTTCTTATCAATACGACTTTGATGTAACGCTTTAAGTAGCCGAAAATTTAATTGTCTCTATGTATTTTTTTAATCTCTTTCATTTTCAGCCACGAATTAAGCATTATTATTGTTTTTTTTTTCTAAATTGACCATCTTAGATACATTGGATGTGTATCTGCGACCTGTTAATATTTCCATTACATATTATACATATTGGCTCCACAACATTTAGGTGGCTTCCTAGATTGCTGGAACTCCATCCATATTTCTGCGAACTAGTGTCGTGTCGATGCCACTATACACTTGTGTATATTTTTTGCGTGTGCTGCTATGTCATAATGAGTATTAGTCATCAACATCACGCGACCTCTGACTCGGCGGGATACAAGAGACCAGTTATCAATGAACTGGTACACATAGCTTAGATGACGTCATTGCTGTCGTTTTCTAACCGATTATCGAGTAAAACTCTAGGCCAGGTGCTCTAGCTAGAAGTATAATTTGAGCTCTAATTGAGTTCATTGTCTAATGTCTTCCATTCCATCCCAAAAAATGGCTTCCTCGTGCTCCCAATCGAGCATGTTTTCTCTCTGTTGATAAGCCTCTGGCGAGGAGCTTTAACGTTATAAAACTAATTATGGTCACTAAATACGACTTCCTTGCTAGATCTATGACGCTTCTTTGGTACCACTGTTGTATCGAGAATCACAACTATGACATCAGATTCCAACGCGTCAGTCCACGTCATTCGATGCGGCTCAATCACTTAAACCGTTTGTACAGATACGGCTTATTCATCCGCATGTCCATTCATACAATCGACAGTACTCTTCTTGTAATCTCACATCAACTTTATTAATGCTTGGCGGCAACTAGTCATTCTTGTTTATCCATTTGTTTTCGATTTACAGTCCCTTTTCGAGATGTGCTAATCGTAAATCCATTACTGCCGATGAGTGATTATTGGCATTCAATCTAGCACAATTTAACTGTGTCGGCGTGTCCAAACAATCTTTGAGTACCTACATCGATAAACGGATAAATCTGTAGGCGGTCCATCAATATTCGTCGTGCGCAGTACCATGCTTCTTGATGGTGAGTCTATAGGTTGTGTAAGACTAGTTTACTCAAAGCACGACCTGGCCGGACCGGACAACCCTGTGACTCACACTTCGTCGTTTCATTATTTAAACCCTTTGACCTCATTCACCGTATTTCATCTAGTATTCTCTTAAACTATCATCGAAGTACGTCGAAATTGAGACGCCTACAAGCAGCAATATATCGGGACCCGACATAGAGGTTTTAATAACAGAAATTGAAATCTTGACATTCTCTGATTAATTGAGTGAGTCTGGACAACCTCTGACTCACTCCTCTCTCGTCAATGATGAGTCCGTTTCTTTGACCCCGTTAACAGTTATTGTGGTGTCCTGGATAAGTGAATCTCAATTATGTAAAAGAGAAATAAATAAAGTAGTCACATCATGTTCTCTGACGAATTTAAATTATATGAACGTGTCGGCGACGCTAACGTAGATGGACAAGATATTGGACTGGACATATCTTGTTATGGTAGTCAGGCACGCATGCACGCAAATATGATTTGATATAACTGGGAATTTCATGAAATATCAGCATAAAAATTAAAATTCATAAACATGTCATGTTACTAAGTTAGATCGATCGAAGCTTCGAAGGAAAACATATCTAAGATTTATCTTTTATTGTTGCAGATCCCAGAATTCAACCTAGATGGCAACAGCAGCTTGAAACAAAACGGCAGCACCAAAGACTTGGCATCCGTGATGGAAAACCTGAAGAAGAGCAGCCTCGTCACAAGACAAAACCAATCGCTAAATACACAGGTCACTAGTTCTTCATCACAACAGGTGAGATATTTTATTATGAAATTAACAACTCAAAGACGTTCAAAATTTCAAAAAATACACAGTTGGGTAAAAATGACATGCTGTTTCTACAGTCTACATCCTAGGATAGAGATGATTCGATGGATGGATGTTTGTTACTCTTTCGCGCTAAATCTTCGAAATCGATTTGGAACTTAGGTAATAACCCTGGAAATAATGATTTTGATTATAGGATACTTATGTGTAGGGTGTGGTTCTACGATAGTAGAGAAAGACAGTTCTACAGACGTTATTATAAAGAAGAATTTTTTACAGAGCTTAGAAAGAAAATAACGAATGAATAAACAATACATCGAGTGTATAGCAGAGCTCAGTGCCCAAGGTTCTTGAACCGTATCAAACAAAGGCCATCATTATTAAATCTTAGCATTCTTGAGCATTTCCTAGATCATTCAATAAAATGACCGTTAGTGTTGTAAAAATAGACGCGCTATTTCGGCCCCGGCCTCGGCCTGTTCATAAAACGGGCAGTTTATTTTGAATTCGCTTACTAGCACGGTTTACAGGAAAATAAATAACGCTGAAAAGCGAATCTTAGTAGCTGTGGATGTACGTCCTCGTGCGATAATGTATACTCGTAGCTGAAGCGATGAGCGAGGCCTGTTGTTGCGGCGACGCATTTATCTAACACAGCTACAATATAAATCAATGCAATTCAACTTTTCTCATTCAATGACAATATTAAAATAACACAGTTTGAATAATATGTATATTGATACAGGCGCCACCAGGTTTCTCTCTCTCTCTCTCTCATCCCACCTTACCCTATCCGAAGACAGAGGTGACAGCTGGCTCAAATGCCAAGAAACCTGGTGAGGCTTGTACTGCATCGGTTGGCAGTCTGTACATTGATTTGGACGTGGTTTCTCGGAATGCAATCGCAGTTACAATGGCAAAACCGTGAAGCCTAATCGAGATGGAAATTCCGCAATATGTTGCTCTAATAGTATGCAAATAATGGCCAGTAAAAACAGTCCATTGCCAATATTATGTGGTTCCTCATGTTCTCCTGTTGCAAATGTTGCAGTCGTAGTACACACTTTCGAAAAGAGAGTAAGTGGGGTATTTATTTTGTATTTTTATAAAGACCGCCTAATCTTAACTTAAATAATGGCATTAAAAATATTTCCCTTGCATTTCAAATGAATTTATGATGATCTCAAAATAGGCCGCGCCCCCTTCTCGTCTCGCCCGGTCGCAGAATTGTCGTGCTACGTCATAAGCTCCGGCTCACCGGCTGTCATGTGAAAGTATATTGCACGCTCTAGATTTACAAGTTTTAGCAAAATGTATTCCCAAAAAAGAAGCTTCAAATAATGCATTGTGTCTAAATGTAACACAACAGTCGCTACACCAAATAAAGTGTTTGTTACCATGCCTAACGGTGAAAAAAAATCGAAAACTTTGGTGTATAACAACTTTTTCTAACACTATACTGAATTTGCAGAAACAAGTTAATGGGAAAGAAATGCACTGGTGTCTGATTGGTAGAGCCACAACGCTAAGGCCGTGTTCACTGTGCGAGATTTTTTTAGTTTGTTCGTGCGAGTCAAACCGTTCAGACGTGCTTTACTTTCTTGTGTAAGGGCAATTGATAACTTTTTCATGTGACCCGGCTTGTTTATTGAACTTTGTGATTGATTATTTTTTCGTATGACCTGGCTTGTTTAAAGTAAAGTCCAATGACTTTACTTTCAGCCTGGGTAATTTAATCTAAGGTCATCTTTGTCAAGACTTTTTTAAGTTTAAAAGATCTGATTTTTCTTTTGTGTGTGTGTGTGTGTGTGTGTGATTTCTGAGATATATTTTATTTTTTGTTACAAAAAACAAAAACAAAAAAATATTCATCGCAACTTTGTAAGAAAGAATGTTACTACTACTGAAGTTAGGTCTCCTAAGCACAGATTAGATAATAGTTGCTTCGTAACATATACAAAAGCGAAAATACCTACGGTATAATGCTCTAATTTTTTTATAATAGTATTTGCAGTAAACTGCATGCAAAAATACGTCTATTGCACGCACATCGAGAGGTGAAAACGCTATTCCCACCGCGCGACATTCGTCTGATTACGTCATTGAGCGTACGCGCTAGGGTTGTACAAAGATTATAAAGTGAAATAAAAGAGTAATTAAATATTTTTTATTGCTGATCAAATATGTTTAAATTTAATAAAATGTTCAATGGCTTATTATCACGACCGAAATTCTCTGTTATTAAATTTTAGGGTTGAAAATAGTCTGAATATTGTATATGTAGAATTTTAGTAACTATTTAAACCGAAATCAAGGGAAAAGTGGAGGAAAATCAACAGAATTTAACGTACTAACGTGTGCTCAGGCAAATGGCCGGCAGCCTTGTGATATTGTGCTCCCGGGAGCCCGCGAGCGATGTATTAGGTATGTATGTATTATATTAGGAAAACACTGCTCAATAACGGTTAATATGGAATCGGGTATTTTTTATTTGTGCAGTACATATAAGTTTATTTTATTTTAGTAATACACGCCATAACTGTCTAGTTAGTCAAAACATAAAAATCTTTAGTTGAGAGTACAAAACGTAGGCACATCATGAATGCGCCTTTACTTCTAACCAGTTTGGTTGACACCCACTAACGATTTTTCGACCTTGTCTTTTGTATGTAATTGGGTAACAGAGACAACGCTCTATTTACTTGTTTCGGCAAATAGACTATAGTGCTCATTATTGCTGTGAAGATCATCACGACGTAAGTTTATAATAGTAAACTAATCAACAAATGTATTCTCACTTCTTCAAGCAAAAGTTAGGTACTTTTGTTTGCCTTTTATCGTCAGGAACAAATTGTTATTGTCCGAGGAAGTTAATTATTAGACTGGCATACCTACGTTTCTGCAGCCGGTATGTAACCGGTGCCAATCGAGAGAGTAAAATATAACAAACAATTTAGTGTGGTTAAGAATTACTAAAATTATATCCTTTGCGAGAAACTTGAGTTCAAAGTGCGAAAAAGGACAACATGAAATACCTTAATCGGAATTTGTTATACTTTATAAAAATAACTTAAAATAAAGGTTGCAAACGAAGAACAATGACCCTAGAGTATTTTTTTAATGACAAATGTCGGTGAAAATCCTTCTGTCTGTCTTTGTGTCTTTCAATCTGCCTGTTCGTCCACGAGTTGCACCTGGTGCGTAAATACCCGCCAGGTAGTAACTGTGTGGCCCTTAACTGTGCATATATTGGATTCACGTTTTACTTGCACATAACCTATAGCAATGTCTCCATACGATTCTCACGCTGACCTGTAAATGAACAAATACAACTTAAAATGTTACTTCATTTTTATTTATTATACATAAATAAACATTTAATATAATGTATCATTCAATCACGTACAACTTTTGGGTAATTACCCGGGTAAATAACCATGCCGCTAATATTCGTCACCCAACTCTATAAAGACGAATATTGTTATTGGTTGGTTGGTAAAAAATTTAAACATCTTCTATCTATGTACATTATGTAAATTACATACTTCTTTCTTCACAGTATAATATTATCAGTTACTAGAAGTTCCTAACTCTTTATTAATCTGTGCTAGAAGTAAGTAACTAGGTAAAAAATCAGGTCTTACCTTGCCGCTTTTGCACCGCGAATTTCAGCCCTGATGTAGCTACTGTTTGATGCAAAATAACCTGCCATCATTATGGAATCTATCCCAGGCAAGTTATCAGATTGACCATGTTATGTTAATGTAAATGTTTGTGATTAGTTTGTTCCCATAGACACTCGCGCCAAAACAGACGATACGTCCTGTAACTGTAACTGATAAATTCGACGGGCCGTAAGCTAGCTGTACTGTAGTTCTGTCTATTTGGCATAGTGCCATATAACAGGCAGTGTCTTCGTCGACGGTTTTCTACGTAGAGCATATGTAGAGGCAGCCCTATGGGCCTCCAAGCAATGCAGTTTTAAGATCACCAAAATGGCACTCGAAAATTCCTCCAATATGGATACGTACAAAGGGATTCACCCATCAATGACTGCCTTTAAACAGAAATTGGTTTACCAGTGGCAATGGCAAATAAACCTACTACGCGTAATTTTCAAGTATAACTAATATTTGTCGTGTGTTGCACAAAATTTCCGTGATATTCTTTAAGCCACGCAGCAGCATGTTTGTCATAAAGTGCCTTGCTTCAAGTTTACACAAGTCAGAAGTTTGACTCTAGAATGGAAACTTGATCGCCCACGTTTCCCGCATTGGTATTCGCAGGCTAATGTAATATCAAGCAAGCTGTAGATCTCGGCTCGTAGGCTGATTGCCGGCCGGCGTTCGCCAAGGCCTCGCAATCCGGCAAGTTTTGGCCAAGAGTTCAAGGTCTTGAAAAGATAAAATTCACTGCAACCGATGCCGAGGAGAACGATGATTCACGCCTGTAGCTTTTCAATCAGTGACTTTGATGCCAAAGTATGTTCGCGACAATGCTTTGTTCTTGTCACTATGTAAACACTAAAAATCATCGTTAGTGCAAAATAGGTTGAATTTTTATTATTTCGACCTAACATATCCTTAGCACAATAAATCAATCTTCAATTAAAATGAAGCAATTACCTTTAATTAAATCATTTTAATAATTGCCAGAATCGCATAAGACGTTGATAAATAACATCTAAGAATTATAGTTAGCTTTGATATTTGCCGAAAATGCAATAAGCAATGGAAATGAAATACTTGATACCAATTAATTTTAACCTAATGGCATGATTGACAAACTCGTTATGATAAACTTTTGTTTATGATTCGATCTATTTTGTTTGTAATACGGTGCGCCAAGCCGCCTGACTGAGAATGCTCTATCTTGTCTAACATTAGTTGGCAAAAGCCCGCAGTTCTAGTTTAGATAACGAAATTGTTAGACGTCTCCTGGGTTATTATCAGTTATTTTCGTATGCAACCTATAATTGCTCCCCTACCAGCCGATAAACAAGAGGTTACCATTATAACGGATAAGCAATTGAATCAGAGTTTGATCGCGATTACAATATAACTATTATTTCTGTCACAGATGGTATCGACTACAACCTCGAGCAGTGCGCAGGCGAGCAGCCAGCGTGTGCAGAGCTCATCGCAGCGACTACAACACATGGCCACTTCAGATATGAAGGCTAGCTCTATGAAAACTGGCCTCACGGAGCTACAGAGCAGCATTTCTGAGATGAAGACTGCATTGAAAATAGGGCAAAGGTGAGGGAAGACCTTCGCAACGAAGTAGTCTATTTATTTTTGTCGAAAGTGTTAAGGATAACACATACGTTTTAAATGACCATTGAAGAAGCCATTAGCTAAAGTCTGGGCAGAGCGAACTCACCTGAGCGACCTTGGCCCTGGGCCAAATCCCACCCGTAGTTCCTCCCGCGGCGTGTTTGCAGTAGCATGCCGAAAAACAATAGCAACGGTACGGGTTACGTGTTAAACGCGCGGGATATTTACATTTAAATTAACGTAAGATTAATGTTAACGTTATTGCTGCTGCGAACCAGTGGCGATCAACCGTGTGTTTGCATTACAATTCGTGGTGTTTTTTTTTTCGAGCATAGCACCAACATAAAGTTGAATACAAAAACTTTGATCTCTGAATTCCAGACTGAGAAGTTCGATGGAGAATATCGTCGACCAAGATGACATGGGAGAGAGGCACGTGCCGGACATTCACGATCTCAGTGAGATGAGCGACATGGGTGACATGAGCGACATGGGGGATATGGGCGGAGAGCCGGTGGTGACCTTCCCGCCGAGCGAGTCAGACACGCCTCCGCCTACCAGCGACCGCCCCTTGCTGTCGGCGAGTGCAGCTTCCGTGGGCTCCAGTGCCAACGAGCTGAAGTACAGCGCTGCCCGCGTCACCTCGGCAAGCTCAACCCGTGTGGTGGCCGACGGGTACAGCGCGTCGCGCTCCGCAGCCAACAGCGCGAGGATGCGACGGCTGCAGCACGGCGACGTGCATTACGCAGAGCAGTCCGCACAAGGAGCCTCCCACAGAATGTTGCAAGCTGACGGCCTGACTGCTGAACAAAACGCCGCTTATCTCCAAGTAAGTGTCTAAAAAATAGTTAACGACCCTACTCGGTAATTGTTTAGCGCTCTAGTATCGTGCCAGACGTCTGATAGTCGTGTCACGTGTCGGTGGAGCCGCGAAGGCGCGCCGAAGGACACGACCTCGCGTGACCGACGCCGATCGATACCAGCTAGACTGACGACGGCAGAGCCGCCTTTTAGCGGCGCCGCTAGCTCAGTGCGATGTGGCTCCTTGGCGATAACATACAGGGCGCTCCCATGCTTCCGACGGTCATAGCTGTCAGCGTATCATGGCGGGCCGTTTAGTATCATGGGCCGGCAGGGTATTTCGCAGAGGTGGATCTCCGGGGGCGGTGAGCTCATTTATTTACGCGTGCTTATCGTAATGGCAGCCATACACTACACGCTGTTCTCAGTCGGTGTCAGACCGTTGAGCGCGAACACACGCGGAAGTCGATCAACGCGCGTGCGCGGACCAACCACGAATAGCGGTTTTAATTATAGAATCGGAATGTCTGCGGGCGGGGGTTCCGTACCGTGGCCGGTCCGACGCGGCGGCGTCCTGTCGCGCTTCCCGCACCAACCCCAGAACTCGTCGGTGAGGGTTCCCGTTCACCGAGAAAACTCACAGACCGACCTTCAGCGCTTGTGACGCCGTTAAACAAACTATTACTAAAATAATTTCTAAATTGTGGAGAGTTTCACGCGATTGGCCTATATCCAATATCAGCGGTAGGACGCCCAATCTGAGATGTGACGTGTTACTATATTTCAATATAAAAGACGTTTTCTTTGCTCCAAGCAAGCATGTCGCAATATCATTCGAACGAGCAACCATGTCCTCAAGACGACGCTCGAGGCCCAAATTACGTGTAGCCATCGCTGTAACTATCCAATATTTGTATAGTGATTCACGTACCGCTGTGAATGTGTGCTCATTATATTGTTTTAAATTGGTTCCGTGAATCCGTGATAAGAGTTCAAGTTCTGAGGTTAAATCATTTCCAAGAATCATTAAATCATGTCTCGCTTATGAACGGCTCTAGTGTGTGTTCTACATATTCGTTTTAAAAATCCATTGTGTGTTTGTGAATCCCGGTATTTTGAATTGGTCCTCGCGTTTCCAGGAGCAGCGCTCACTAAAGGCGGGTGAGGTAACAGCTCAGGAAGCCAACAACATGTCCGCTTCCACTTCGCGGCTACACACCGGGCAGTTTAGTGCGGAGAAGAAGGCGATGGCTTCGTCACAGGAACGACAGACAGTCACCTCCTCGGGTGTGTTCAGCCACAAGGAGCACTCCAGTCATGCTCAATCCAACCTAACGATCTCCAGCAAAAATATGTCATCAAAACACAGCATGCTATCCGCGCAGGTAAGTGGCAATTTTGTTTATGTTTTCATTAAACTCTATTTAGAATGGTCTACTAATTTACATTGGATAAAATAATGCCAGTGATATTGAAAGTATCTTATTTATAGATACTGTTTTGCAACGCAAATTAGAAAGATTTGTGAATAGTAATGGAATAAGCCACAGAGTGAATGTGGGAAGACTTTTTTCTACCTTATAACCAGTAGCTTACTAAAGACGATACATTTCTTGTGGACTACAGTCGGACATCTTGAATGGGATAACCCAAAACTTAAAAATAAGTTGCTATGGAAAAGTAATAGAAAATGGAGAATTCTAGTACCTATTTCCAATAAAGATGACTGATACACCATTGAAAAGGTCTCGTTAAATATAACCTCTTTTATTACGACGCCATTTTTAAAATAGTTGTCCGTTTCAAGATTATATCCTCACAATTATAGCATATTATAGGAATAAAATGTAGCTTTTTAATTATTTACGACGATTTTACATGAAGAGGAATTACATCACCATGGTATCTAATGTCAATTACTTCAAAAGATCCTGCAGTTTGCGTTTTAAATTAAAATTAACTTAATTATGATAATAACCATGTAAACAAAGTTGCGTATTACCTTCCTGTGACTTTTCAGGCTTACGGTTATTGTCCTGAGATGTATGCTATAAGTGGTGGCTGGTATGTACGTTTAATTCATGTTTTTGAATGGCATTGTTTTGACAATGACAAGACAGATTTCTTAGGTAAGATTTAAACATTTAAACATGGTATATCTGAGATCGGACAACTGTTTTAAATCAATGTCATAGAAATTACGGTTCGCCATAAATTAGTCATTTAAATAAAATCAGTGTCATTTTTATCGGAGGGGGGTTGCACGTTTCATACATTTTTGCCCACCCTCCTTTAGCTACTTATCTAGACATTTAAATAATCATTGTGTCAAAAATAGTCCTGAATCCATCCTTTATCTGAGTTGTAAGATTCCATGCTATCAACATTTCGCATATCCACATAAGTTGTGGAACGTTGTCCAATTTTCTAGAAACTTCCTAAATTTTAACAACAATTTTGTTTCAGATGAGTCAACTACTAAACGGAACCATAAAACCAGGCGACGAAGATCTTAGCAATATGTCGTTTGATGATTTAGACAGACTCAACTCTAATTCAAATCAAAAAGAGGTGGAAAGTGCAATACAAAAATATAGCTCCCGTATGGATGCGTTCATAAGGTCAATAAAGAACAATCAAACTGATCTCAAAAAAGCATCGGGACAGTTCAACATACTTAACGATATGGTAAGGAAAGCCTGGGCGGTCCCGACATACGGACATGAACTTGGATATTCTTTATGCAACACTTTAAGAACTTCCGGAGGTCTTGACATCCTTATGGCAAACTGTCTAGAATCCAGTAACCAAGACTTGCAGTTCTCGTCAGCGAAACTTCTCGAACAGTGCCTCACGACAGAAAACAGAGAATACGTTGTGAAAAATGGACTAGAGAAGGTTGTGAATGTTGCCTGCGTATGCACGAAGCAAGCAAATTCAGTGGATCACTCAAGAATAGGCACAGGGATTTTGGAGCACTTATTCAAACATAGTGAAGGCACTTGTAGCGACGTAATCAAGCTTGGAGGATTAGATGCAGTACTGTTTGAATGTAGGAAGAATGATGTAGAGACGTTACGGCACTGCGCTACTGCCCTTGCCAACCTGTCTCTTTATGGTGGAGCGGAGAACCAAGAAGCGATGATCAAGAGAAAAGTGCCGATGTGGCTATTTCCACTTGCGTTCCACAATGACGACAATATCAAGTATTACGCCTGTTTGGCGATTGCAGCTCTGGTAGCCAATAAGGAGATCGAAGCTGCTGTTCTCAAATCGGGAACTTTAGATTTAGTAGAACCCTTCGTACTTTCTCATAATCCGTCTGAATTTGCAAGATCGAACCTAGCGCACGCCCACGGACAGAGTAAAAACTGGCTGAAAAAACTCGTCCCTGTATTGAGCTCAAAGCGAGAGGAAGCGAGAAACTTAGCAGCATTCCACTTTTGCATGGAGGCTGGAATTAAACAGCAACAAGGAAACAGTGAGATATTCAAAGAAATTGGTGCGATAGAATCACTGAAGAAAGTAGCTAGTTGTCCAAACGCGGTGGCGTCAAAGTATGCTGCGCAAGCGTTGAGGCTCATGGGCGAAGAGGTGCCGCACAAGTTGTCACAGCAGGTGCCACTATGGTCGATAGAGGACGTGCGGGAGTGGGTGAAACAAATAGGCTTTTCAGAATATGCGCCCAACTTTGTCGAGAGCAGAGTCGATGGCGACTTATTGCTGCAGTTAACGGAAGAAAATCTTAAAGAAGATATAGGACTTCAAAATGGAATCAAAAGGAAAAGGTAACACGTATTATTTTAATATCATATATATTTGCCACAGCCCAGTTCTACTTCAAGATAATATATTAAAACTTAATTTCAACTACAGATTCACCAGAGAGCTGCAACAGCTGAAGAAAATGGCAGACTACAGTTCTCGGGACACAAGTAGCCTAAATGAATTTCTTACAGGCATCGGCCCCGAGTACACTATTTACACTTACTCCATGTTGAACGGGGGGGTGGACAAGGAATCTATCCGTGGACTGAGTGATGAGCAGCTAGAGAAGGAATGTCGCATTGTCAACAGCATACATCGACTGCAGATACTAAATGCTATAAGAGGTATACATATACAGTTAGACATTTCATATAAATATATTTCATTAAAACGATCCTCAATATAAGAATATTGGAGCAATTTCTCAGACCAGTTATTTGTATTCTAGAGCGTCTTGGATAAAGGTAGGCAAATCAACTATTCCATAGCGTTCCGGTTTTCCAATTTCGGATAGCGCATCTTAATCAGTGTTTGTTTCATTTGCAGCATATGAAAGCACGCTGCCAAGTAAGGGCGAAGAGAATCTGGAGAAGAACTTGGACGTGTTCGTGAGTTATCGAAGATCGAACGGGTCTCAACTGGCGAGTTTACTGAAGGTCCACCTTCAGTTGCGAGGGTTCAGCGTATTCATCGACGTGGAGCGGCTTGAGGCTGGCAAATTCGACAACAACCTCCTACAGAGCATACGGCAGGCGAAGCACTTCCTTCTTGTGTGCACGCCGTATGCCCTGGACAGGTGCAAGCAGGACGTGGATCAGAAAGACTGGGTTCATCGGGTAAGTTGTCAAAACAATTCCTAAAGCTGAATAAATTCCGTCTTGCGCTCAGATTTAGATTTCCCTATGACATGACACACCTGAATAAATCACCCAATGCATAATGCTATTTATGTAAAGTTGATGGCCATTTCAATGGAAAGAAAAATCATCTTAAAATCGTTATTGTGCATCTGCAGGAGATAGTCGCGGCGTTGCAGTCACAGTGCAATATCGTGCCTATCCTCGATAACTTCGACTGGCCGGAGGCAGAGGAATTGCCTGAGGACATGCGTGCAGTATGCCACTTCAACGGTGTGCGCTGGATTCATGACTACCAGGACGCTTGCGTTGAGAAGCTTGAAAGGTGCGTTACTTCTACGATGCTCTATTGATCTTACAATGAACGAATGCAGAAAACATAAGGCATACGTACTTTTACTGAATAGATATTTGTGTCTAAACCTAATCAGAAACTTAGAGATTGTTTTAACGAATTTTCATTCCTCCAGTTTCCTACGCGGCAAATCCAACCTGGCGAACAGAATGGACGGAGCCCTGCGCAACAGAGGCGACGTCACTACCCCCGGAACCGCCGGCATAGGGCGGAGCGCGCCTAACTTTCAGCGGATGACATCGTGCGAAAGCCGGGGCAGTGATAAAGCGGATTGACTAGAGCCGCCTACACACTCACTACCACCTATCAGGTAGGTGATCTGCAGTATATATCAAAATAGCAAAACATATTCTTCTTTTAATCTTGCCCTCTACTGGAGTTTGGCTCTGCTCCGAATAACTCTTTTGTCTTTTGCGAAACAATAGATAACCAAGTAGAAGCGGCAAGAACTATTCACAGAGACATTCGTTAAGATACAAGGTTCTTTTATTGGCCCGATTTCCCTCTGTCAACAAAAACACAGGACTTCAGAAAAAGGATGTCATTCCAAGTATAGGAAATGGTGTGGAGCAAAAGACTGTCCGTTGTCATAATGAATATAACATTTGTATTCACAGACCACGTCGACGTCGACATTCATCACTAGAGAAGCTTCACCCGGTCTCGCAGAGCTGTGACCAGCTCACAACCAGCAGCACCGACACGTCCAAAACAGCATCACCTGAGAAATCTCTGCACAGTTTACCCGAACGACTGTTGGAGAGCAGCAAGAGCCTAAACTCGGAAGAGTTGGAGACGAGCTCTCGAAGATGCCGCAGCTGCGAAGGAATCCTCGAAGCCGATGAGAATATGCACCCGCACCTTTCCCTACCCACGCCTTTAGAAGCTGCCACGCAGACAAAGAGGATGAAGAATTTCATGGACAGATGCGTAAACAAAGTGAGACTATGCTGATCGATCAACGCGACCTCGAAAGTGCCTACAGAGTGTGTAAACAACTGCCTTATTGGAACTCTTGGACTTAGATCGTTGTTTGTGAATCTAACTTTAAAGTACAAAAGTGTGCACAACCGTGTAAATATTTTGCGAAAGCTTTTTTAAATATTTAATTTTTGCAATGGAGAATATTTGCAACGCATAAAGAATAATTAAATATTTTAGCAACAAAAATGTAATCTCAATGAGTGCATGTGAAAGTTTTACCAATAGCTTATGTAAAGAGTCCCTACCCTGATGTGTTAAGGAACATCGTACTTGGTGGTGACGCGCTGAAATGTTAATTTGCTATTCGTTGTAGTATGGCAAATTTGCTTTAGATATCATATTTTTTTCGGAATAATTATGAAATTATTTATCTCTCTATTTCTTCACTCTCTATCAATTAATATAAAATGCCTATTTTACTTCTTGATTTAGTATCTTGCCAATGAAGTGATGTATCAAATGTGAAAAATATATTCAAGTTGCAATGTGATACCGTAGATCTTTTAGAAATAGACAAAACTGTTGCTAAATTTCGAAATATTTTATAGCAGGACATGTGACCTATGTTGAAAATGTACAAAATTTTACCTTAGTCCGTATTCAAATTAAGTAGTCATTTATAGTTAGGTATGTGTTAACCATAGCATTGTAATGGAAACTTTATTTTGACGAAATTGTATTTAATTTATAAACTGTACTGGCTAACCCTAATAAATGTTCAAAAATATATTTATAGTTTACATTTATCCTTCCATCCTATTACCTCACAGTAGGGGTTATTCTGTATAGAAAATATGCTGTTCTAAACAAAGAAAAATGCTGTTTAATTATACTTGTGAAATTAAAATAAGTAAAAATAATAAAGCCTTTAAATATACATAAAATTAGGTAGAAACATAGTACATAAATACATGTTACATTATCAACACTCCAGTTCTACTTTCTAACTTCTACTACCACTACCTACTTCTACTAAAACAAAGGCACTAAAGTGTAAAGCAGGTGAAAGCAGATTACACTTCACGATTTTACGGAACGATCAGCAAAAAATAGCGATCAGCAATAAAAGCCGGCAAGGCTGCACTTCAGGCGATGTCGTTACACTGGCCGGAGTGGGAGGCGACTACCGGGGGGTAATGCTCCTACTTGACAAGCCTCTCATAAGCATATCACACGCACGCAGCTCACACGCTCTCTCCATAAGACCTGCGGGCGATAGGCTTGTAATTAGTAGCATTACTCAGTTAACAGCCGAATTACTATAGGAAGGATAGTTATATGCTCTACAAAGGACTGGTCTGGCCATACTAGAGATGTAAAACTACCGTAAAATACCAAACGACCATTGATTATTAAAGGCAACAAATATAATGATCACCAAAATATTTTTTTTCTACCCAAAATGGATAAATGAACACCAAAAGTTGCAAATAATATCAGGGAAAATTCTGCGGCAGCTTAGGTGAAGGGTAAAGGGGGTGAGCGAAGCGAAATACTTACAACAAAATATACTTAAAACATAAACTTAAGTACACAAAACATAAAAAGAAGTTTGGTGATCATTTATCCAAACACAATTTGGTGGACATTTATCCATTTTGGCAGTCATTTCGAATTTATTGGTAGAAAAATAGGTGCGTTTTTGGTAATCGTTTAAACACAAGCCATCAATAAGCACCACATGCATCATTCCTAAAAACCTAACAATTGTGATGAAACTACATAATAGATATCCGTGAAAACCTGGTATACCAACCATGCAGAAAGCCGTTATATTAAATCACTGGAACATTGCTTCTCGCCCCACACTAGGATAACCTGTGTCGTGGGAACCAGAAACAGCGACCTCACACACATGTAAACATCCATGACCTGAGGATTTTATATTTATTTAACGAATAAATACGTACATATAGTCAGCATTTACCCACCCACCCTCACATCTGCAGATGAAGATAAGTCTACATTCTACCACGACCTTCGCTGCATTCTTAGGAAAATGCCATCATAGGATAAAACTATTTTGCTGGGTGACTTTAACACTCGAGTTGGCACGGACCATGGTGCATGGGTAGGAGTCGTCGGAAGGCATATCGTCGGGAACTGTAATACCAATGGTGTCGAGCTTCTGACTTTGTGGGCGCTGACTTGTGCCCACTTGTGCCTCACCAACAAATTCTTTCGAATGCCAGACAAATATAAAACCTCGCGGATGCACCCAAGATCCAAGCACTGGGACCTATTTGACTGCGTTATCGTACGTAAAAAAATACTTGCAAGATGTCCACATCCAGGGCTATGAGAGGGGCTCAGGGCTGGACAGACCGTCGTTTAATACGATCGAAGATGCGACTGTATCTTAAACCACCACGTAGAGCAACCCATGAAACACCAGCAAAATTGGCCTACTCTAAGCTTGCGCGGATAACCGTACTCAACTCGATGAGGATTTTGGTACCAAGACGTTAGACAGCATGTCCAGAAATGAAGGATAGCGCTCCTTTGCGGAACACCTTCATGATAGTGCTTCACGTATTGGGAAACTACTCAGAAGGAACCAAGACTGATTTGATGACTGACTGTGCACTGTGTGTGTGATCCGAAAACTAAGGGAAGGCTTCAGAAGTGGTCTCAAAAATCCGTCAAATGCAACCGAGAGGAAGGCAGCTCAGCAAAGACTTACATCTAAAGTGCGTGAGCTGAAAGACAAATGGTCATTTGTCCATTCTGGCAGTCATTTCGAATTTATTGGTAGTAGATAGGTGCGTTTTTTGTAATCGTTTAAACACAAGCCATTATTAAAGCGGTATAATACTGTACTCAAAAATGCTTAATAATGTGTTGATTATTTTGACAACCTTCTTTGAGCAAAGTCGACCTTGCCGCGCTGCTTTAATAGGCGTCAGCAAAGTATTAAAGAAATTCATTGCTAAAGTCGCCGTCAATAGGAATTGTGGACTATGTAAACAAAGCGCCATGTTGTCTTTGTCTAGGAATAGGTGAACTATCTAGAGATGGGTATGTGATTAAAATATCGCACCCTGAGAATGAAAGTGACACAATCCAAAATTTCACAATGTTAGGAAATCGCAAAATGAACTGACAAAATGACGGAATATATAGCATCACGAATAAAATAGGTTTATATTCAAATAGACTATAGTCATTCAAATATTTTTGCATGTTGAATATACGTATATAAGTTTTCTTCTACTTTTTTTCTGTATTTTCTGTGGATATCTGTAACTGGCTTTATTCTTGTATTGTTTAATACTGTAACTTATCTATATTATTTGCTGTTGATGTCCCAAATACAATAAAATTGAAATAAATAAATACTCGATCACTAATTTTCAAAGACAATACAGACTTCGATGAGAAAAAATATGACAGCAATCTCGACGCAGTACAGAATTGATTATTGATTCTATGATTTTCCGTAATTAACTGGTGATTATTGAATATTTCATGATGAAATACAGTGAATAACAGGCAAGACTTGATGCTACATGAGTTGGAATAATGTTCAGTGAGACTCTGTGACAGAACCTCAAGGTTTTCTCAAGAAAAAGGTTTGTTTACATAGTCCACAATTTCTATTGACGGCGACTTTAGGGAGTTTTAGCCACCAGCAATTTCCTGTGAAAATCCATTAGTTTCGAGTTGTGTTTCAAAAGTGGTCAACTGCAAAAATATTTTATTCAGAATTTGGCTGTATAAGTACAGGCCAACTAGAACAAAAAAACAAAAACGCGTGGCAATTTTTTTTGCAAATTTCCATATAATGTTACATCAATTTTCGTGATAATTAAATGTATACCATTCCACCACTAAAAAGCTTATTTTATTCACTGACAACAGTGAATAAAAGCCCTTATACTCACTAATTTGGAGTTTGAATTTAGAACACACCAATATATTCGACCTACATCTCAATGCTATAAAACCTCCTTGCGCAAAAATACTCGATACAAATTCCTAGTGCAAAGAACACTAGACATTGTAGACATAGAAACTCCTTGTGCAAATAACTGCTCCATATTTGATTGGTCGACATTTTCGACAAGGAGTTTATAAGCATTAGAATAAAAACTGTTTTGTGCTCTTTGCTGTCATTAATAAATATTTTGAATATTGTAAGTTGTATACGAACACAAAGTTTAGTGATACTTATTAAATCGATTGAAAATACATTCCAATGATAAGGAAGATGGGTTAACACCTGAGTTTATAAAAGAGTGGGCGGTTGATATAGTCGAAAACTTGCTACCCAACAAATCACGGCTGGATTACATCAAAGCCTACGATGAGTTTTGCAACTGGAAAAATGAAAATCAAACTTCTGGCACATTTTCAGTCTGTTTTCCTAACTTATTTTAATGAGCAAGAAAAAGAAGTCATCTGTCAAAGAAAAAGAAGTCATTGACATTATGGGTAATGTATTCTATACTACGGTGAACTATAAAAACAAGGCATAACATTGACATAAACACATACTTGAAGTTGGAAGCCAACTCTAATCTGTTGCCGTACGGTCGTTTAAAAAAAAAAATTTTAGAACGTTTGTTTTGGGAAACGGACAGCATGTTCCGAAAGGTTGATACCTTTCGGAACATGCTGTCAGAAGCTACAAACCGACAAAATCCCTGGTTTTTACCGCTCAAAAAGTTGAACGCTTTTTGAGTGAAGCGCCAGACTCGCAATTTCTGGCAGTAAAAGTAAGTAATCTTCAACAAATGTTACAGAATACAAGCAGTTTAGAACTATTTAATTGTAAACATATCATCAATTTTGTAATAGATTTAATATTTTTGTTTACAGGTTGCGTTGATTCTGGGCATTAGTGGAGCCTGTCGTGTAAATGAGCTTGTTAAACTGACAGTGGATGATGTGCAAATGATCTCTACGGTTACTTTGAGGGAGACGAAAACGAAAATCGACCGAACCTTTCGTGATCCGAGATGATTACACGAAAACCGTAGAAACTTATCAAAGTTTTCGTCCTCCGAATATTTGCATTCAGAGAACGAAAATAGATTATTTTTGTACTATTCTAAAAATATATGAAAAAAAATCCCGATCGGAATAAACAAAATTGGTTCCATGCCAAAAGAAATTGCATCATTTTTGGAGTTACCAAATCCCGAGATGTATACAGGACATTCTTTCCGAAGGACGTCTGCGACGTTATTAGCGAACAATGGAGTAGATATCACGGAATTAAAGCGACATGGCGGATGGAAGTACGGCTGAGGTTATATCGAAGATTCTATCGAAAATAAACCGAAACTCAGCCTTCAGATAGCAAGCAGCATAAACCTGAAAAACCCATGGACTCCACGCCCTTCAACGTCTAAAGATGCCGCAGAGTTTCCTCCAGCAGAAAGTTCTTGCCATCGACAAGAAATAAATATCGCTTGAAAAGTTGACCATCCTAATAATGAGAATTATTCTTAATTTTAGTAATTGTTCCAATTTTAAAGTGCATTTTAATCAATTTCTCCTTTCTTTTTTCTTCATTAAATGTCTATTTTCGCTTAAATCTTTCTTTTTCTCGCAGTCATGGTATAAAGTATCGTATGCAACTCCTGAATTCGGTCATTGCTTTTGGTCTCGGTGTTTATTCCAGCTTGACCATCAAAGGCTGCATGCTGGCCACGCTGTGTAGCCTTGGACGCTTTCTGCAACCAACAGTGCTGCCAGCAACGCAATCATCATAGACCGCGGCAGTAATGTTCTTTTGTTATATTGTAACTTTGGTAGTTTTCGTACTATTTTTTTTTTTAGAAACGACAGTTTATTTTGATTTTTTCATAATTTTTGAGCATGACTCCGAGAGGGTTCCGCACACATAGCATTTTTTTATGAAGGAAGTAGAAAATTTACTTTTCAGATTGTTTCCTTTACAAGACCTTGCTTCGTGCCAAATTTTAAGATTCTAGATCAACGGGAAGTATAAGGTTTTGATTCCCTTGCGAGTATAAAATTATTTCTGAAAAATTGTGACATTATCTTTCGGTTGCGTTGACATATTAGTTTGATTTTTTCACAATTTCAACTTGATATCTTTACGCATCCTTGAGAAAAGGGGTCTTGACAGACGGAAAACGAAGGGTTACGCACAATCACCCGATATCGGGACCCTGTCTCCCTGACTGCGATTACATTTCCCTGTTTTCGGCGCCCCGCCTGAAATCGTGCCCCCAAAATAGTGACGTATACTAGTGGCCCTATGGGCACTCGCTAACAGGGGGGACTATGAACCAATTTATAGGTATGTATTTTAGATTCAATCAAAATCAAGTAGGTAGTAAAGTAGCCGCACCAATTACTTTGTAAACTACATTTTGCAATTTAAAATACAATCTATTGACTTTCACTAAAATAATTATAGTCTATTTCACCCACTCTCATGGTCTATATAGATCCTCTTTACTAATCCGTCTCCTACTTCGAGGAGTCCCAACTTGGTATGTTTTGAAAGTATTTCTTGGATTTTTATAAAACAGGCGCCATAAAATTTTTAGAAACGGCTCATGAAGCCCTTAAAAAAAACACGATAGGTTTCAGAAAAAAATAAAAATAAAACCCATACAAAAAATTAATGACTTCATAACTCCCCCCCAAGGGGAAAATCGAGTAAAGCTCTCGACAAAAAAATAATAATTCAAGGAACACGTGTGACAAGTTTTGTGAGGATCGCTTGAAAACTGTGGCCCCTAGACCGGAACTGACAAATATAGAGACCGACGAAAGCAAAATCGGCCTCCTATCTTGTCGAAATGGAGCACTTTGCTCGCTTCGCTCGCTCGGTCAATAATCGCTGCTTATCCCACAATTAGCTGCAAAAAAACTTCTACCTAGCCATTTGACATTCACGCGCACATTCCGCGTTCACACTGAATGTTACAGTTGCATGCGATTTTCTCATTTTATGTTGATTCATCGAAATTACGTCTACTGCTACAATTCAGATTCAGTTATCTAGGAGCTGTGGCGAGCGTTACCGTCGTGAACATTTGAGTTTTTTTTTAAAACTAATTTTAATGTAATTAGGAGTGAAAATGGTGATGTTTTGAATGAGGAAGAAAAGGTTCTGGATCGATGGAAGGAATCCTAGCAGACGAAGAAAGGGACATTCAGGAATACCTATCACTAGTTTCGGAAATGTCCCTCAGACCTGTAATCACCCAACCCACCAGATATGACCCTTACCTGTATCATATATTTGTCGGGTCTAAAATCATAGCGGAGGGGTTAGTCTGTAGACTTCGCTTACAGATCATGACTTAACCATATCTATATTTCGGAATCTTAAACCTCCCCGCACTAAACATGTTAGAATAGTTGCAAAAATAGATTATGTAGCAGTAAATAACGATTTAAGGGACCAATCCTGGTCAAGTGTTCTGCAAAACGAAGATACATCCTCCTGTACTGAAGTATTCATGGAAATACTTAAAGATACTATCAGTAAACACAAACAGGAGGTAACGGTGAGTCGTAAATTACAATCAAACCATGGATCACCCACGGTTTAGTCCGATGTATGCTGGAAAGAGACAGGTTACACAACAAAGCGCGTAAGGAACCAAACAATGATATTCTACGGGTCAGCTACAAGAGATCCGAAGAAAATGTGGAAAATCATTAAAAATATATGTGAGATTTACAAAAAAGCAGCCAAAAGTACAGAACTATTACATTCAAAATCAAACAAAGAGGATTCTCTAACTTACTGCAACTAATACTTCGCAAATATTGGCCAGAATCTCGCAAATCATATCCTGAACTCCCAAAATACTTCCAGAAGAACTCCCACGGACCAGAACCCTGCTTATCACCAGTCACTTTTCACTGTGGGCTCAATTATGGAAAACCTAAAAAATTACAGTTCTCCAGGACTCGAATATATTGGGAACGGCCTAATTAAGGCAATATATTCAAATATTGTGACCGTTTTGACTCATAAAATAAACACCAGCCTAAAAAATGGTGAATTTCCTTCCTGTTTGAAGACGGCAGCTGTGGTACCTATTCACAAGTGTGGTGTTGAGAAGGAACCTTACTAGGTTAGTTACTACTATAGGCTAGTTACTACTATAGACCGATATCCCTCCTAAGTTCTCTGTCCAAGATATTGGAAAAAATTGTAAACAGACGCCTAGTGAAATATCTTGAGACAAATAAGCTTATCCCGGATAGGCAGTATGGTTTCCGTCCGTATGGTTTCGGTCCACGGAGGACGCAGTGACACAACTCCCTAAAACCGTGAGTAACATCACTCGATCACGGAAACGCTTGTGTTGGCATTTTTCTGGACTTGGCCAAAGCTTTTGATACCGTTTTGCCAGCTAAATTGCTCATTAAACTACAACGGCTTGGGGTTCGAGGTGCCCCTCTAAACTGATTTGACAGCTACCTCCAAAACTGTATCCAACGTGTAAAAATAGACGAACACATTTGTAGCCCGAGTCCAATCTCATACAGCTGCCTCTAGTCCTCCTTCGAACATGAGTCTCAGCATACATAAATATAACTCTCTGCTCTCATGTGCTTGTCCATCCATAGAAAAAGCGAGCGTTTTCAAATATTTGGATCTAATATTGGACGAAAAACTGACTTTTCGAGCTCATACATCTTTTCTAGCAGCTCGAACAAGGAAACTAATTCCCGTAATGAAGCAAACTGAGACAGGGAGCCGATAGGCATGTTTTAAAATTAATGTATACTGCACTCTGCCAGTCGCTTTCATTCGGAAAAGTAAGTTTTGCTCCGCGACGAGAGGGAGCAAAATGATACTTTTCTGTTCAAGCTACTTTTTTAATTTATTCATTGGCATGCAGCATTTACGCAATGTGCCAATTGAACACAGATTAAAATAATAGAATGTAATTATGAAATGACATTACAATCGACAACGATGACGTAGTCGATTAAAAACGAACATGGTTCAAGTTTTAACTTTAACAACGTTATATCAAAATTTATTAATTTTTCGTAATATTTAAAAAAAATGTCATAATAAATTATATGTTTTACTGAAGTTAAAACTATCGATGACTGTTATTGTGATATAATGAATATTGATAACCGAAACCATTGTAATATTCGATTCGATTATTTTTAAACAATAGTAAAAGTACACAGGAATATTTTATCTGTGGTGACCTTTCCCTAATCCTTCACAATCCGACATTATATAAAAAAAAATGTTTACGTTCTTCGATTACTGTAAAAGTGGTATAAGTATAATTCTAATTTAATTTTTTAGAGCAATTTAAATTTTCCTCATAGTCGGTGTGAAAAGTTGTATGTGTCACTCAGGAGCAAAATTATTTTCGTCATGGGCGTTAACGCTTGAATCCTTCCCTTCTTTTTTTGATTTTGCTCCCTTGTGACACAAATAACTATTTAGATACCCCACCGCCAGCATTTATCAGGACTGGAAGGTGCTGTCGATTCGGCAACTAATATATACACAGTCAGGTCATAAGTTCTGTCACACAATAAAAACTTTTGAATTTAGAACGCTGGCCACAAAAAAGTTTATTGAATTCGAATTTCGAATTTTTCATGAAAATAAAAATGTGACCTTTTTAGAATTTTCCTCATTTTTAAATATGGAGTGGACACTTAAAGAAGACCGTGTCGCAGTTAGTTGGCCCTTCAGATGGGGTTAAGCAGGACCACGGTGAAAAGGGTGTTAAATGAAGACTTAAGGCTTAGGGCATATCGAAGTAAAACAGGACATCGTTTGGACGCTCGTTTAATGGAGCTGAGACTGAAGAGATGCCGCGCTTTGTTGAAGCGGTACGCGGGAAAAAAGCACCGGGAAATTCTTTTTTCGGATGAAAATTTTTTGACCGTGGAAGAGAGCTACAACAAACAAAATGATAAGATGTACGCACACAGCAGTGAAGAAGCGAGCAACCGTATTCCGGGTGTCCAACGAGGTCATTTTCCATCCTCGCTCATGGTTTGGTTGGGAGTCTCTTATTGGGGCTTAACTGAGGTACATTTTTGTGAGAAAGGCGTAAAAACGAATGCAGTTTTGTATCAAAATACAGTCCTCAAGAACCTTGTGGAACCTGTTTCTCATACCATGTTTAATAACAGGCACTGGGTATTCCAACAAGATTCTGCGCCAGCTCATAGAGCGAAAAGCACACAAGACTGGCTGGCGGCGCGTGAAATCGACTTCATCCGGCACGAAGACTGGCCCTCCTCCAGTCCAGATTTGAGTCCGTTAGATTACAAGATATGGCAACACTTGGAGAAAAACGCCTGCTCAAAGCCTCATCCTGATTTGGAGTCACTCAAGGCATCCTTGATTAAGGCAGCCGCCGATATTGACATGGACCTCGTTCGTGCTGCGATAGACGACTGGCCGCGCAGAATAAAGGCCTGTATTCAAAATCGCGGGGGTCATTTTGAATAAACTTTATTACCATAAGAATCTATGTTTTATTAAGTTCATTTTGATATATAAATGTTTACATAAATAATAAACATGTCTAAATTATTTCATATTGCACATGTGACAGAACTTATGACCTGACTATGTGCTTAGTATAACTCTGGTCCAGCATAAGACAACTACTAACTCTGACTCATACCACACTCTTATGAATAGACGAGTCTATAGAGTCCCCACGCCTATTGTCCATGCTTCCTTCGCTTTCTTCGCTTGCCCTTTTATCTACAACAAAGTTTGCAAACACATTGACATAAAATCAGCCCGGCTAAGCTAAGCTAAAACCACAATCCAAAAGTGGCTTGCTGAACTGAATTATGACGAAACTGAAAAATTGCTAAATGTAATGATGACGACCTTCACTGAGAAAAGTGGGTGTACTGTGCATACATATTTATTTATTTATATATTTATTTACTCACAGTATTTATATTATTTATTTATCCATTGAAATTATGTATACAAAATGTATTACCAAACATCATTATCTAAATTTAATGGCTTATCTTAACATAAATAAGAAACCATGTTTATGACAATTAGAAATCCTGTCAATCAAGAAAATTGGGCCCACGATACAGGTTAGACCTACTGTGGAACCCAGAAGTAATTTGTGATTTAAACTACGTTTTTGATAATAAACTGTTTATTTTTTTAAGCACAAGCAATTTTTAAAAGAGATCTAAAAATCTCCCACAGTTGTCCAATGTAGAGAAGTGGCAAAAAATGACGATTATATGTAAATATCTACAGTTATAAAGACATATGTAATTTGGATAGATAACATTATTTTCTATTCTACTCTATAAACTACCTACCTGCCAAGTTCTAATAGCTGCATAGATCAAGTAGCTTTTTTATGTCCATACTAAGTTCATTCCCCAATTCCTCCCTTAGCGGAAGTAAATTTTTAAAATCACTTGTGTGGTTTTAATGAACACAACCCAAACAAAATCTATTCAGACTTCTTCAACATTATTCAAACAGAATTCAATAACGTTTTTAAATTAAAGAATGTTAATGGCAACAACGGTAAATCTAAATTAAATGACTGGGCATAAATCTGGAATTCGTAAAAGCAGAATTATCTTGTAAGACAAAAAACCTATAACTTTGATAGACTATGTTAAAAAATATGCAAAATTCAAATAATAGAATGAAAACGGTTTGGCAAATCATAAACCGTGAAACTGGCAAAATTATACCAAAGGACATTGGTGGTTTAAGTTAAGTGATTAATGATGATGTCGTTAAATCCAACGCTGAGGTAGCTCGAGCTTTCGAAACATTCTTCACCAATGTAGCCTTAATCATAACAGAGCGTCTAAATTCATCTCCATATGCAGCAAAGACTTTGTAAAAAAAATCCAGTGATGTAGATTTTAAATTTCATCATATATACCCCCAGGACATTATCAAAACGTTTAGATTAATTAATTTAAATAATACTGAAGACCTGTGGGGTATATCAGTCAGTCATTGGTTCAATAATACTAGTTATAGCCCCATACTAAGCTTATATAATTATTAAATGTGTTGACGATGGAGCTTTCCCAGACCTCATAAAAAACAGTAAACCAATACCTCTATTCAAGTCTGGGGGAGACCTTCAAATTTCAGACCAATATCCGTTCTTCCAGCACTAAGTAAAATATTTGTAAAGATTATACTCAATCAAATGCTCTCACACTGCAACCGTACAAAAGAACTCCACGCCAAACAATACGGTTTCACTCGGCATAAATCGACTACGGAAGCAGGTATTGCCCTTACATCTTATATTTATTTTGCATGTTCGGGGTTCGATCTGTCGAAGGCATTTGATCATGATACGCTACTAATGAAATTAAATCAAAAGCATCTACTAAGATCATACTTAACCAAATGAATTCAAAAGAAGTCAGCGGCGATAAATCTGAGAGTCAAGTGTAAAAATCGGTGTTCCACAAGGTTCAATATTAGGCCCTTTCTTAGTCCTGGTATAAATTAACGATCTCCCTTTCATGGTGGAGAAATTTACTGACATAGTGTTGTTTCCTGATGATACTTCACTGGTCTACAAAATTTAAAGACAAAAGGAAGATTTTGATTATGTTAATGGTGTTATTGTCTTTAAAGTTCTCACATCGATAAATTAGCTGGTAGATTAAGTTCTGCGGCTTACGCTTAGTTATATCCGTAAATGGCCCGTATTAAGTCTCTGTTAGTTAACCGAAGTCCGATTGGCTGTGGATTTGTATTAATAATGAATTAATTAAATTCTAAGAACAATAAATATTGTTTGTTGTAGAACATTACGTCGTTACAAGATTACGTCAGCTAACGAAGATGAATATATTTTTTCCTTTTAATATCTAGGTATGTTCCCCAAAAACATCGAAAGAAAGAGGATAGTAAGTTGAATTGACTGGACGACTATTGTGTGAAGAAATGTTTAACCATATTAGATATAAAATTAATGCATAACAATGTACTTACAAAAAGAGATAATTTAATGTCTCTTAGTGCGGCAGCAACCATGACGACGACAGCAGTAGGTAGTTCAAATGAATAAAGCAGTGAGGGCGCTACAAAATGAGCTCTTCATTCTGTTATTGCAAAATCGAAGAAGCCATCAAATCTTCATTGACATTGAAGGAGCCTTCGATAAAACTAAATTCATTGGCATAACAGCGACACTGGTAAAACACGGAGAAAACGCAGTTATGGTGGAGTGGATAGGTAACATGGAGTAAGAGAGTCATTAAACTCACTTCAGCCGAATCCCAACAGGTATTGTTAGCAAAGGGATGCCCCCAGGGAGGTGACCTCTCGCCACTGCTTTGGAACCTGGTGGCGAATTACCTCATCACCAGACTGAACGCACAACACTTTTACACGGAAGGATATACCGACGATACAGTGATACTAACAATCGTCACAAGTACAGTATGTAATGTTTCCTAAGCAGCACTGCGGATCGTCGAACGCTGGTGTGCACAACTAACGAACTATCAGTCAACCCAAACAAGACGGAAATGGTCATGTTCACCAACAAGCGCAATCTGGGCAACTATCAATACCCAGGTTGTTTGCTACAGAGCTACAATTTCCTGCTGAGGTAAACGACCTTGGTGTAATACTAGATAGCAAGCTAAATTGGAGCAGCCATCTGAACAACAAGATAGATAAAGCAACAGTCACATTTTGGCAATACCGAAGAATGGTAGTTAAAACCTGGGTACTAACCCCAAAAACCAACCTTTGGCTTTACTTAGCTGTCAACAGACCCATAATAAGCTACAGCGCGATAGGCTGGTGGCCACGAACCAAACTATCCACTGTCGAAGCAAAATTACAACAACTCTAGAGGCTAAGCTGCATGGCAGCAACGGGATGCATGAGGACCACACCCACTGCAGCTTTGGAAGCTATACTGGATCTGCCGCAGCAACACCTCTTCATCAGACAAGAGGCGGCTGCAACAGCAGTGTCCCTTAAAAAACTTAACCTTTGGAGACATGCTAGGGTACCCTCCACACTGAAATATTCAACAAGTACATATGTAAGGAGCCGCTTCAAGAAGCGACTGAGAGGATACCCAAGCAATATGTCTTCGACAAAAGGTATAAAATACAACTGCATGAAGACCCTTGGGAAGGCCTCAATCAAAGAGAACTAAGGATCTTCACAGACAGATCTAAAAAAACTCAGGTACAGGCGCCGGGCATTCTCGGAGGATCTAAATATGAGGAGATCAACATCATTAGGTGCCCACAACACCGTCTTCCAAGCCGAGTGCATGGGCATCAAAATGGCTACTACAGCTATTGCAGATAGAAAGGTAAAGGATTTCCCGATCCGCATAATATCCAACAGCGAGGCAGTTCTGCAAGCCCTTGCTAAGTAAAAACTTACACACTCTAGGTGTTATAGACAGCCCATTGTGCCTGCTTAGAGGTTGAGGTGACAGCCATCCACATCCTACTGGAATTTTCCGGTGTTGCCATCTACCGGGCAACACACCTCGGGTCACCGAGGACGCTCCAGGAAGTCGTCGGCAATGTCAAGGGTTTGCTAGGCTTCCTACAGGAGCTGGGTTGGCAGAAGTTATGCCTCCAACCCACATCATGCAAAATAGGCGCAAAATTTAAGACATAGAGTTACAGAAATGTGGCCGCAAATAAACTATAACTTTAAACTTGTAATAGCTAATATTTCAGTTTTCTGTTAGACAAACACATAAATACATAGGTTTTTAGACTTGACCACAAATTTAGTTGGAGCAAGCGCATGGAAGCAACACTTAAAAAAGCCACCATATCGTTTTTCCAGTGTAGGAAGATGGTAGAGAACGGATGGGGACTCCAGCCCAAAATATGTCGATGGATGTATATGGCTGTGGTGAGACCCATCATCACATACGGCTCCCTGGTATGGTGGCAACGAACAACACTATGCACAACTGCAACACAACTACAGCAGTTCCAGAGAATGGCATGTGTAGCCATGACAGGCTGCATGAGGTCAACGCCATCAGCGGCACTAGAAATCATGCTAGGCATACCACCATAGGCCCTATTTGTACAGCAGGAGGCCAAATCGGCGGCCATAAGGCTATACAGTACTGGACAATGGAAAGGACAAATAGCAGATAAAGGACACTGCACAATTCTAGAAAAAGCATTTGGGGAAGTGCCGTAAAAACAGAATTCCTATTCGGTAGGCAATATGAAATCACAGCCAAGGGCTTGGAAACACCAACAATACCAAATCACAAAAGCATAACAATATACAGGGATGGCTCAAAGAAAAGCAAGAACACAGGCGGAGGTCTTTTCTTGCCGGAGCTTGACATTAAACTTTCCCTAAGCTTCGGAAAGGAGACAACAGTGTTTCAAGCTGAAATACTGAGTCTCCTACACGGGGCAATGCACTTGATAAATGCCCTTGTTACTCGTACATAACCGAGTTACATAACCAGCAATGTACAAGGATAAAATATTCTTCGTACAAAACCGGGTAATGTATTAAGAAATATTTTTTCTTTGCACATTACCGATAACATTTCCAGTTTTGTAGGAGGATGTCAATATTCTTCCTACATTGCTCGGTTTTGCTCAAAGAAATCTTAATTCCGTGTACAAAACCAAGGAGGTTTTCCGAGTAGTATACACCTTCTTTATGTGGTTTATCTTTTTATTTTCAAATAAGTATTGACAAGCTTGACATTTCATTAGAAAGAAATACAAAGGACGGGGGAAGTACTACCTATCGTAATTTATCGCATTTATTGTACTTAATTCAAGGGCCCTTCAGCTATCACAATTTAAAGGACAGATGCTCTACGAAACAAATAGTTCATAATGTCTGTTCAGGCCTCTCGGCACCCAATGACCTCGCAGGGGCCCATCAGCTACGAGGTAGCGTAGCGATCAGATGCCAAGAAGTTGTGAACGTCGGCGATTCACCGAGCTATTAATTATGAATCTATCTGACCTGGTCTGTGCTTCGTTCCCGTCAAACTCCTGTCTCTCTGCAAGGCCCGGGTGCACCCTAGGCTCTTCTTGGTAGACAGGTTCTTCAGCCAACCAGGTATGGCTGGCAGGCCAGCTTCGACGAGCACAGTGTTCCAACACAGGTTATGTTACGTGGGAAAAACCAATCGGCCACGTAAATGCGAACTTTATCTGGTTCGGGGAATCACAACACACTCAGCTATCTAGACAATCCTGAGGGAACCCCGAATACAATTCCAGATGGCTTGCGATATAATTTCAATGCCCTAATCAATACGCGTTACATTGCGAGGGCTTTTGTCTGTCAGTTGTCAAAAAAACTGCTAGGTTGGCAGCAACGTCAAATTCAAAATGGCCGTTCCGAAACCATCGATCGAATATCGATTTGGAATCGAACAATCACCCGCCCGGACAGGCACCCACCTGTCCCCTAATCTACGGGCAGCCGAGACAACGTTGCTACCGCTCGTTTTAGAACCGAGCCTCCTACTAGAACCTCTGCAGACCGGGGGGTCCCGTCCTTGCCAGGGAACAAGTTAACAATGCGCCCCCTGCGCCAACGTAGTGGCGGTAGGTTAGCATCCTTAACCAGAACGAGGTCACCAACACTAGGGGGGCTGGTTTTGTCAGTCCACTTAAGGCGCTGTTGTAAGATATGCAGATACTCGAGCGACCAACGCTTCCAGAAATTCTGAGTAAACTGCTGCAACATCTGATACCTTGACAACCGATACAATTTCACTCCCTCGAAGGGGTGCTCGGGCAACGCGTTAAGTGGCTGTCCTATCAAGAAATGGCCTGGGGTCAGAGCCTCCAGGTCATTTGGATCCGAGCTGAGCGGACACAACGGTCGCGAATTGAGAACGGCCTCGATCTTACAAAACAATGTCGCGAGCTCCTCAAAAGTCAGCGCGGTCTGACCTACTATACGCCCCAAGTGCGTCTTAGCTGACTTAACTACGGCCTCAAAAATCCCACCCCAGTGGGGGCAAATCGGTGGGCTGAAGGTCCACTGTATACCCCGACGGGAGAGGGCCGTTCCAATATCCACTTTATTTACATTCAAAAAGTTGACTATCTCTCGTAAGTATCGTTCCGCACCGACGTAGTTAGTGCCGTTATCAGAGCGGATCAAAGTTGGAAGTCCCCTTCGAGAAACAAACCTATCCAAACAAGCAATGAAAGCCTCTGTCGAGAGATCAGCAACGAGCTCGAGATGTACCGCCTTGGTGGATAAACAAACAAACACACATAGGTACGCCTTGTATTGCTTGGCGGTACGCAATCGTGAACTCTTCACCATAAACGGTCCGGCAAAATCCCTACCAACACCTGAAAACGGTCTGACCTCATTCACACGATCAGGGGGCAAGTCCCCCATGAGAGGTTGCATCGTGGCAGCCTTAAGTCGATAACAAGGCATGCACCGAAACACGATGTTCCGTATGACACGGCGGGCAGATAAGATCCAAAACTCCCGCTGGAGCGTGGCCAACAACGCGTTACAGCCGGCATGCGCGTTTTTAATATGACGATCAGTCACCAGCAATTCAACTAACTGTCCCCCCTTGGGGAGCAGAAGTGGGTGACGAGCCGAATACGACAGATTCGCATTGCGCAATCTTCCTCCTACCCGAAGTAACCCGGTCGAATCAACAAAGGGGTTGAGACGCGCGACGGCTCCCTTCAATTTCGAACGTCCACTTCGTATAATCTCCAATTCTGCCCCAAACTTCGAGGACTGTACCAACCGGACCAAATTCAGTAGCGACTCGTTTCGCTCTGCCGGAGTCAGAATAGGGTTCAACGTTCGCTGATCGCGAGGAGTACGACAATTTCGAGCGAATCTCCTAATCCAAGTGGACACGTTTATCAACTTGTCAAGTGAGCTATACCGGTCCAGCAGAAACCCGGCGTCAGGGTCCTCAGCCTTCTGGGTAACATGCACGGCCGCTCTGGGGCCATGATCCGAAGATACTACTACATGGCTGTGGGGCCAGTCCGATTCTCTCCTGGCAAGCCAGGGTGGTCCCCACCACAAATGGTGTCTAACGAGGTCAGGAGCCCGACATCCCCTGGATGCACAATCAGACGGGTTCAATTCTCCTGGTACATGTCTCCAGGTCAGTGGGACCTCAGACGACACAATCTGGGAGACACGGTTCGCAACAAAAACCTCTAAGTTATGGACCGAAGCCTTCAGCCAGCACAAAACAATCTGGCTGTCCGTCCACGCGTACACCGTATCCTCCAAAACCACTGACCCACGCAACACTGTTAGAGTGTGATTCAAAAGTTTGGTCAAAAGAGCAGCCCCGGACAGTTCCAGTTTTGGAATCGTCATCCTTGTCCGAATAGGCGCTACCTTGCTTTTTGCCAAAACCAAACGCACGTCGACCTCCCCGGTGGAGGTGACGGTTCGCAAATAAACCGCTGCCGCAAACCCTCGTTCAGAGGCATCACAAAACCCGTGAAGGGTTGCCCTGTAATCCCCAGCAGGGACCAATTTCCTCGGCAGCGATACATTATTTATGTCCGATAGCTAGGTGAACATTTGCGTCCAATCAGTCAACAAATCACCTGAGAGGTGGGTGTCCCAGGTCAACTGAGCCGCCCATAGCCTTTGCATAAAACATTTGAGAGCAAAGGTGACTGGAGAAATCCATCCATTCGGGTCGAACGTTCTCGCAATCGTTGACAGTATTGACCGCTTCGTCCAGGCCTTCGGTGTTTCTAAAACCACCCGATAGGTAAACTCATCATGGACGGGCCGGTACTGAATTCCAAGCACTGACAACATGTTAGGGTTGTCAGGATTCTCAAAAACGTGCGGGTCTTGTTGAAACTCATCGGGGAGACCAGCCATCAACTCAGGGGAGTTGGACATCCACTTGCGTAGTTCATAGCCGCCTCGTTCCAGCAATTGAATGAGCTCGTCACGTCGGTCCAGAGCTTCCTCTACACTGGCTGCCCCTGTGCAGACGTCATCGACGTACAAATCTTGCTCCAGGATAGCGGCGGCTCTAGGATAGCTCACACGGTCACGCGACGCCAACTCCCGCAGGGTACGCATCGCCAAATACGGGCTAGACCGTAACCCATACGTGTTCGTGTTCAACTCATAGACCTTGACTGGCTCGGCCGTGGACTCACGCCAAAGTATCAACTGATACCTTCTGTCAGCCGGATGAATTACCGTTTGCCTAAACATCATCCGAATGTCTGCGACAAATACAACCTGGTGCCTCCGAAAGCTCGTGAGAATATCCGAAATATCACGACTCAACTTGGGTCCCGAATGTAGACACTGATTCAGGGACATCCCGTTCGAGGTAGGTGCTGACCCATCAAAAACAACTCGAATCTTGCCGGTAGGGGTTCGCAGGACGGCATGGTGTGGAAGGAAACAATGATCCTCAGATCTCCAGTCCACACCCGATACCGACATGTGTCCTAACGACTCATACTCCCTCATGAAATCGACGTATTTTTGTTTAAATACGGCGTCCCTTGACATCCTACGCTCCATCGACATCAATCTCGTCTCAGCCATCTTCCTAGATTCTCCTAGTGGCGGTCGATCGGCCCTGAAAGGCAGTCGAGTTACAAAACGACCAGAACGAAGGCGACCAGTACTATTCTGGTAAAACAACTCGCACTCTTCTTCGTCTGCGTCGACTCGACGAGCGGTGGGAGGTTCCTCTATCTCCCAGAAACGTTGGATAGCGTCTGACAACGCTGAGCCAATAAGTATGCCATCTGACTCGGCAGGCCTAACCATTGGCAATGCCGGACCCATGATCACGTGACCAAACTTAGTATCCACAGCAATCAACCCGTCCGGCTGAAGAACTCGCCGATCCGACAACAGAAACCTACCCAGAACGTCTGCTCCCAGTAGCAGGTCGACCGGGGCTGGAGTGTCAAAATCGGGATCCGCCAACTTGAGTCCTGACGTCAGGAATCGAACGGCCGGATTCAACTTCACCAAGGGGTGTTTGCCCATGACATGCGTCATTACTAAAGCTTGCACGGATGTTTTTGTCAAAATGTCATAACGTGGAGAGAACGTGATCACCGATTGACCAACTACATTCGTAACCGTAACATTCCCCACGCCCCGTATTGATTTATTATACCTATTTACCTTGAGGCCCAACCATTTTGCTAAATCGTTCGATACAATGCAGCCCTGAGCTCCAGAATCTAATAGGGCGCGAACGTATGTTGGGTTGCCCGCCAAATCCCAAACAAGCACAGAGGCGATCGGTAACACCACCGTCTCCGGTTGGGGGGCAACCAATGGTTGGGCCGCAAATTCCTAGCGAGGACCCCCGGGGCCCCACTGTGCCTGTAACCGATCAGGTAGGCAGCTATACGCCAGAGGGTCCCATTGTACAAATGGCCTACGCGCCGGTTCCATTGCCACCCTACGACGCCCCCCGAAGGGGGGTGGGCGTGAATTCAACCGCGGCCGCTCCATGAGCGGGGGGGACATCACATGCGACCGACGAGGACGAGGCGACGAGCGGGGCGACAACTGAGGCGGCGTCCGAACCGCATCCGCATAGCTCGAAGGTGTCCCATGCCACCCGCCCGTTACGGCCTGCTCAACATACCCAATGTCCCGCTGAGTCGGATGCTGAGTCGCAACCGAAAACTCAGGGCCCCCCATGTGATGACCCTGAGTGCGGCCCTGCACCCCTGGGTGGCTGCTTGCTTGTGGCCCCATTGCCCGCTGAGTCGGATGCTGAGTCGCAACCGAAAACGCAGGGCCCCCCATGTGATGACCCTGAGTGCGGCCCTGCACCCTAGTACCGCCCTGTGCACGTGGGGACATTGGCCCCTGAGTTGCGCTCCGAGTCGCAAACGAATTCTCAGGGCCCCATGCCGTGTCACCCTGGGTACGGCCCTGTGCACGTGGGGACGTTGGCCCCTGAGTTGCGCTCCGAGTCGCAAACGAATTCTCAGGGCCCCATGCCGTGTCACCCTGGGTACGGCCCTGTGGTGGCTGTTGGCCGGACCGGTTCATGCACAACAGATTGTTGTGGGCCCCACCACAATATCCGCACATTTTTGTGCGCGTGCAGTACCTAGCCATGTGTGGCCCGAGGCACAGGAAACACCAGCTCCGCTGCTTGGCCATCCGGCGCCGTCCCTGAACCCTAAGTTCCCCGAACTTATTGCAATTGGCCACAGCATGGCCAATCTGCCTACAACATGGGCAGGTCTCACTATGTGGGGTCAATGCACTCACAGTCCCGTATGACTGCCGGTTGGTGCGGTCCTTCCTCGTCGGAGGGCCCCTACTCACAGCGCTCCCGGCAGCTCTCTGTGGCTCCGAAGGATGGGTGACCGTCAACCCCAAATTCTCTGCCCGTCGAGCCTCCTCTTCCAAGAATCCGACCAAGTCGGAGAAGGCGGGCAGGTCCTCGGCCGACCTCCCGTGAGACTGTTCGAAACGAGTCTGCACGTCAGCGGGTAGGCGGGAAAGTACAATGTACAGCAGTAGGTACGACCATTCACCAACCGGAAGTCCAAGATTCTCTAGAGCCTTGGTGACGGACAACAATGGGTTCAAAACCTCCGTCTGTATGGCCCCGACCTTGTTCACAACCGGGATACTAAACAAACGGTTCAGTTGGGCATCGGCCAACCTCCGTTTGTTATGGTAACGTCTGACCAACAATTGTCTGGCCGTTTCATAGTTACCCTCCGTAACTGTCAAATGAGCGACCAGCTCCCTAGGCTCACCCCTCAATGCTGCCACCAGCTGAGCCATCTTGACAGACTTGGTAATGTCCGATCGCATGTGCACCAAACTGTCGAACAGATTGATGAAGCTCATCCATTCACCGGACACTCCGTCAAAGGTAGGCATAGTTATGGCCGGTAACCTGGACCCTGAACCCTGTAGCGGCAGGGGTGCTTCAATGTCACCACCATGGCTGGACTCGCGCTGTCTACGTATGTCCGCAGCCTTCTGCGTGATAGCAGCTGCCATCTCCATACAATGGTCGACATCCCCTAGCAACCGTGACAGCCTGTCAGGTGCGCAACCATCAACTGATTCCGCCTGCGCGGACAATTCGAGCACCCTGTTGTAACGTTCCTTAACGTCCATAGACCGCTCCAATACCACATCATGCCTATCTAAACGGTCTATCAGACCGTGTGCGGAGGAAAACCATCTGAGTTCCTTAGAAACACCCTTCAGGATTTCAGATAACGACATGATCGGAACGATACTTACTCACAATTTGCAATAACTGAATTATATTGGACCCTCCAGTCTACAACCCAAACGAGGGAACCCTAAACCACAACTTAAACAATGCTGTTTTCCTTAAACAATAGGAACCGAGTTTTATATCTATATAAATTCTGTAAATACAATTTAGTTTCCCTTTATCATTATAACACACACAGATAGTCAATATTAGTTCAAGTTATAAATTGCTATAAACTGAAAACAATGTAATAGCCTGCTATCAATAGATGTAACTACCTATGTTAACCAAACATTCATTAGCATTACTAGACCACTAATAGATTGACTAACTGGTACTTCAATGCAAATTTCAATTCACCTACAATGTACCTAAGTTGAGTACCTACTATTCTGAGTCACATCTCAGTACAACTGGTCATTTAGGGAAAACTGTAATATCTGTCTGTCTACTACCAGCAGTAGACTTATAGCTTACAATACTACCAATCTATGTGGATACAGGAACAACACCAAGTTAGCTAATAACCGCCTATACCTACAGATTGATAGTCCCAAATCGTGGGTTCCTGGAGCCCTTGACGGCTGCAAATCTCAGGAAACCACGCTCTGCTACCAAAATGTTCAGGCCTCTCGGCACCCAATGACCTCGCAGGGGCCCATCAGCTACGAGGTAGCGTAGCGATCAGATGCCAAGAAGTTGTGAACGTCGGCGATTCACCGAGCTATTAATTATGAATCTATCTGACCTGGTCTGTGCTTCGTTCCCGTCAAACTCCTGTCTCTCTGCAAGGCCCGGGTGCACCCTAGGCTCTTCTTGGTAGACAGGTTCTTCAGCCAACCAGGTATGGCTGGCAGGCCAGCTTCGACGAGCACAGTGTTCCAACACAGGTTATGTTACGTGGGAAAAACCAATCGGCCACGTAAATGCGAACTTTATCTGGTTCGGGGAATCACAACACACTCAGCTATCTAGACAATCCTGAGGGAACCCCGAATACAATTCCAGATGGCTTGCGATATAATTTCAATGCCCTAATCAATACGCGTTACATTGCGAGGGCTTTTGTCTGTCAGTTGTCAAAAAAACTGCTAGGTTGGCAGCAACGTCAAATTCAAAATGGCCGTTCCGAAACCATCGATCGAATATCGATTTGGAATCGAACAATGTCTACTGAATCGCCGAACAGTTCTATAGACGAACTGGTGTAGGTATATTACGTCCAAAAGAGGAGGTCAAATATTGTTATACGACGGTCATAAATATCATAAAGGAAAGCTTTTCGGAACTGGATCGCAATATTGGATCTGTGCAAACTATAAGATATGTAGCGGCAGTCTAACAGTGTTCGAAAACAGGGTTACGGCTAGTGTCCTGCATCATAATAGTTGCACCCGTAATCCACCAAAAAACATTGTGCTGAAAGAATTCGATCAATTACGGAATAATGTGACCAAAAACTACCTACCTATACCGAAACAATATAATGAATCAATATGCAGGTTGAAATATTCAGGTATGCATTTATTGGAGCCGTTGCCTAAATTTGCAAATATACATACTGGTTTATACAACGATAGAAAGAAGTTTCAGGAAATTGAAAAGAGTGTATTTCGGAACCACGCGGAGGTCCAAATTCCAGTAAATTTCCGACCGTTTATATTGGCAGAATATGAAGACAATAACAAAATATTATTGTTTGCCTCGAAAGAAGCACGACTACTTATGACTAAATGTAAAAAATATTTCGTAGATGGAACATTTGGGTGTTGTCAGCCTTTCGATCAGCTCTATGTAATTTACGGTGACTTAGGTAGCGACGACGAATCGACTAATATAATTCCTTTGGTCTATGTTCTGCTGTTAAATAAAAAGCAATTAACTTACGAAATATTATTCCACATGGTAAAATCTCAAATTCCCGAATGGGAAGCCGATCAATTTACTTTTGATTTCGAAATAGCACCAAGAAATGCTATTAAAAAAATATTTCCAAACATTATGGTACGGGGCTGCTACTTTTATTTTTACCAGAGCTTAATGCGAAAAGCCCGACTTTTTGGAATAAAAAAAACATCGAAAGTCAATAACCGACACGATTGTCTTTGTGCAGGGCTAGCAATTTTACCTATCGAAAACATAGAGGAAGGTTGGATATATATTCAAAGCGTGAGTCCGAATAACACTAAGGTTACTGAATTTAATAAATACATGTACAGAACCTGGATCAAGAACAAAGAATATCGTAAGATATGGTGTTGTCATCAAGAACAGCACCGTACTACCAACTACGCAGAAGGGTGGAATTCCAGAATGAAAAGATTTGTTGGTCGTACATATCCAACACTTCCACACCTATTATCGGTATTACATGACGACGCCACATTTTACGGTGTCTCTATGTCCAAGTTCAACCAGAATTTTCACTCTAAAAGAAAAACGCTGAATGACATCCAAGTTAACATTCGGATAAATAGAGCTGTTTCTCAGTTGGAAAACCATTCCATAACGACAGGACATTGTCTCGAAAAAATATGCCCATTTATATAATGACCTCACTGTTTTTATTATAGAATTAGGTATGCTTATGCTAAAGGAATAAGCATACAGTTATAGATTATTTTAGGTGTATGGTGTTACCTATTTCAGTTTACCAAAAATGGATTGTTTTGTTTTATTTCATAAATTTTAAAATAAAAAAATTATTTACTTTATTTTATTTTATTATTTACTCCAAAACATCGCCCAGCATTTTCCACACCACGTCATGGACCATATTTAAGGAAAACCTAAGAAGGTCAGCAATTGACTCTGCGTGGCTGGTGCCAAAATCCGAACAGTTGTTGGGCGACTCGAAAACTTCCGTCCATTCGTCTTCGCCAACTGTGCAATGATACTTGCAGACATTCGTTCCTCGAGATATCAAAAAATTCAGCTTGCTAAGGAAATTGATTTTTTTACACTGGAAACTTCCCCGAAATCCTTTCGGGTGCATCCGGGAAATACACAAACACCTATTATTTCGGGCATCCGCAATAGTCCAAAATTGTTTATTACATTGCGTCCCGACATTTTTCCGGTATTTTCGATTAACGTTCAAATATCTTTTAATTTGCTAGAACCAAGCAGTGATTAATTTGCTAGAATAGTCAGTCACAGTGACAGGTAGAAAAACATGTAATTGTTTTATTAATTGTTACTAAAGAGGATATAACATTAACAATCAATACATATAAGCGTATGGTGTGTCCACGGTTTCACATCGATAGCTCAGGTTTTGTGAATGTTTTTAAACTGCAGAGCAGTAGCTAGGTTTTTATTTATTATTTACTCGGAGAAACTCCTTGGTTTTGTACAAGGATAAAATATTCTTCGTACAAAACCGGGTAATGTAGGAAGAATATTGACATCCTCGTACAAAACTGGAAATGTTATCAGTAATGTGCAAAGAAAAAATATTTCTTAATACATTACCCGGTTTTGTACGAAGAATATTTTATCCTTGTACATTGCTGGTTATGTAACTCGGTTATGTACGAGTAACAAGGGGATAAATGATGCAGAGGGTCAAATGACATAACCTTTAAAACGGACTGCGCAGCCCTAATAAGCTCACTAAAAAGACCGTTGACAAAATCAAAACTCATACTAGAATGCCACAAGGCAATCAACAGGCTAGGTGAGAAAAACAAGGTCACAGTCCAGTGGGTAAAAGGTCACCAGGGTGATCAGGGCAACTGGGAGGGCAACGAGCAAAATTAGGGGCAGAAAGGCCAGCAATCGGCCCTCCACCATTCTCGCCCTTATCAGCAGAAGCTCTACGAAAAAAGCTCAGAGAAGCCACAGTACAGCAACAAAACCTATTATGGTCTAGGAGAGAAGACTGCAAAAACACAAAACTTTTTATAGACAAGTATAACCATAAATTTACGAATTACTTAATGAGACTGCCAAGCAGTAAAATAAAAATACTAACAAGCCTTATTACAGGCCATTGTACACTAAACAAACACTTGACAATTACAGGTGCAACGGACAGCCCCCTGTGCAGGGGGTGCATGGAAGTGGATGAAACAGTAGAGCATATGCTACTGGCATGTCCAACCACAACAGAAACCAGGATGGCTATCCTAGGAGACACAACAAACACCCACGAGCTCCTAGAACACCCAGGCCTCCTTCTCCAGCTGGTGCAGGAGTTGGGATGGCTGAAGTAGATGTGCAGGCGAAGGGGACATGCACAAAGGCCCCGCTCAAGTGGGCCAGGTGCAGGCACTACAACCCCCTTGTAGAAGATAGGTTTTTAGACAGGTCGTCATACATTTCATACATTAGATATTTGACATTTATTTTGGTTCCTCACAACAAATTGATTCTCTCATTTTTGAAGTCCGTATTGATTCATTCAAATAAATCGATGATTTTAAGCAGGTCGCCCTCACTAGCAGAGAACAGTCAAAAGACCTATGGTTAAGTTTTTTCACTATAATGTATGATATACATATAATTATAGGTAACAACAAGTCACAAGTAAACTTACAAAATACAAGTAAATTTATTTCTTAGAAACCAATATATATCTAAAACTACTGAACAATATATATGCTATAACCATTGAAACGTCCGACTCGACCCGAGTACCAAATTTACAATATACCGTTATGTCCGACTGCACCCGAGTACGGATTTTTTAGCGCGCGCGAAGGTTTGTGTAGAGCGCGACTATTTTCGATTGTCTTGAATGAAAAGTAGTGAAGTTTACTTCCTATGTCTACTCGGCGTCAATATAAATAATAGTTGCACTCGTACAATACCTTTTTTATTTTCAATGTGGCAACAATAGTAAAAATACGGTCTTCAAAGTTCACTGTTCGTTTGCTCCAAGTTTGGTGAATGTTTTGCGTGTTGTGGTTTCGTGAAAATTGTGTTTGAGGTAAGTTTTACTACATAATTCTATGATAATAACACATAAAATATATTTTAATGATATTTCCTACAAGATACAAGCATAGGTTTGTCATTACAATAGGGTTTTTAACCAATATCCTCCCTGGAAATGGAGAAAGCCGTTGTAGCGGTTGGTTTTTTGGCGGTAATTTGTGTGTATCGAGTAATTATTTCACAAAAACCTGCCAATAATGCTCAAATGGGGTAGAATATGTACAATCGGCAAAGAAGTTCGGTTTGCAGGGCACACAAATGCCACTCTTTGTGTGCGTAACGTTGCGACACGAATCGCTGACTTGAATGTGTGTGCGTTACATTGGTCGTCACAGCACAGTCACAGATATTATAATACTGTCTGAGCATACAATCACTATGTGTCTTCGTTGAATATAAGACTAGTTTTTACCGCTTCCTACAGAGTGGACGATAGCCCAACGGGTTAGATGCCAGACTAATGACTTTGAGGTATTGAGTTCGATCCTCTATCAAGGAGGGAAAAAGCATGGTGATGTTTTTTTTTAGATACTTTTTTTTAATTATTATTGATCAGACCAAATATTTATTCTAGATTAAGGGCCGGTTTCACCACTGCTGATGAAGCCTATCTGCCAGTTAAACTTAGATTTTTGTATGGCGTTATTTGACAGATAGGCTTTATCAGCATGTGGTGAAACCAGCCTTATTTTTTTCATAATAAAACAAAATTATATTTCGTCCTAATAATAATTTATTACTAGTTTGTTATAATAAACTACACTTAATTTACTTATTTTAGTTTTAGTCAGACAAGGACAGATGTCGCAGTTGATGATATATAAGCTATGAATCAACATGCTAAGCAATTAGAAATTATGTGATAACTTCTAACCTGAAGTAGCAATAACATCATAGACATATAAATCACCTTATCTTATGATAACACAAAGCTTTCACATATTAATGGTTATGTTTTATTTAATATCTTAGTGGAGCTCCTTCTCTTACTATTATTTGTTGTAGTCTACTTCTCATGCCAGTGACCATATTCCAACACATGTCAGTGCCTCGCATTATCTCCCAGGTTGAAGTAACAACTTCATCTAAATTAGACCTAGATCTCACATTCGATGGATCCCAATTGAGCACCATATGTCCCCATAGATTTTCGATGGGGTTTAAATCAGGGCTTTTAGAAGGCCAGTCAATAACTGTCAAGGATTCTTGCTTGTTAAACCATTCTTGCACAATATGGGCGCGATGCACAGCGCAATTGTCATGGACAAAGTATATATGCTCATCCGGATATACAGTTCGTACGGTTGGTAACATGACGTTCTGTAAAATATCCAAGTATCCTTGAGCAGTGTTGCGAGCACTCACTTGCACTAATTCACCGGGGCCCATCGACGACATCCATCCCCAATATCCCAAAGTAATACGGCCACTACACCTGCACGGTAGAATGTTTGCTAAACTATATCGTTCATTATTTCTTCTCCACAGTATTTTACGCCCATCCTTGTCTGATCTAAAAGTCTTTTCATCACTAAAAACAACAACATTATTACACCAATCAAAGTCCAAATATTCACGGGCAAACCGCACTCTGTCTTCACGATGCTCATTAGACATCATAATCTTCTTCGCTGGTCTCCGACATCTTAAACCATCAGCTCGTAAGTGATTGCGAACTGTTTGTAGTGTTACATTATGAAGTGTCGCCGTAGACCGGGTGCTGGCAAACGGATTGCTGTTATGCGCTGCAATGATGTCGCGATGGCGATCAGATGCAGCTGTGTAGGCTACAGGCTGTGGGCCTGGTCGACGACTTTCAACATGTCCAGAATCTGCATACCTATGAACCCACAGTTGCACTGTTCTTCTCTGTAAAATAAGAAAAAAATACAATGAAGTAGTAACACAAGGTATAATTATAATCATAATTTATAAAAAACCTTCAAATTTATTTTTTATATGCATAACTCACCGATATCATTAAACGTCGTGCTATCTCGCTAATTGAAATGTTTTGTTCATACAAAACAATGATTTCCGCCTTTTTAAAAGTGGATAGATGACTTTCCATGATAGATAACAAATCTCAATCACAATTTACAAGGAACGAAATGCAATACAACTAATGCTGAGAGCGCGCAGACGCAAAACAATTTTAAAGAGGGTAGCTGTTACATTTTAAATAAAGAAGGTAGACTATGGCCTTTTTACCGGGCAAGTTTACAACTCTTCGAACTCTAGTTTGGTTAAACAATTGTAATCAATTTATATTCGATGCTATGTGAATTTAATAATACTCGTAGCTTCTAAAAAATAATTTCCTTTGAGGGATCGAACCTTTATCTACATATCGTAATTCTAGCACCTAATCCACTAGGCTATCGACTACTTTGCATAAAGCTGTGAAAACTTGCGTCATAATCAATGAATGTATGGGATCAGAAAAACGCACACAGACGCGACGTTAACACGAATACTGTGTTAGTGTGCATTGCTAATCGTAGCTATTGGCAACGTTACGCACACAAAGACTGGTGTTTGTGTGCCCTGCAAACCGATCTTCTTTGTCGTGTGTACTTATCTTCATATTTACATCCATTCACAATAGTAATCTATGGAGGTTAGCTTAGATTTAGCATAAATTACCAATTCGTAAATTCGTTTCGTCTCCATTGGGGCGTGGCTAAGGTTCATTTACACTATCACGGTGCAGTATGGTGTACCGGTATTTTTCAATACTTTTCGATACTCAAACTAGACCTAACGAAATCTACAGTAACAAATGGCCTGTTTACATGCAGTATCTTGTGAGGATATTTTGTGATACTTTTTTTTTATATTCATTCAAATAGAAATGTAATATAATAAAATTTGTGCAGATTACTGCAGACATGGAAATTTTTATTCGACTGCGCTAGAAGTAGGGCAATGTTTTATTTATTATATACGTTTCTAGGGTTCCGTACCCGAAGGGTGCCAAACGGGACCCTATTATTAAGATTTCGCTGTCTGCCTGTCCGTCTGTCTGTCCGTCTGTCTGTCTGTCACCAGGCTGTATCTCATGAACCGTGATAGTTAGACAGTTGAATTTTTTACAGATGATGTATTTCTGTTGCCGCTATAACAACAAACTAAAAAACAGAAAAAAAATATTTAAGGGAGCTCCCATACAAAAAATGAGTTTTTTTGCGTTTTAATAGTTAATGGTACGGAACCCTTTGTGCGCGAGTCTGACCCACACTCTGCTTTTTTTGTATATATCTGTGTTTAAAATTTCTGTTGTTTGTATTGTAGTTGTGTCGGTGAATTTGTTTTTTATTTATTGCGTTTATTTCAGTGGGGACCTGAGTGCGGACGTGTGCGCGGGCGCGGACGAGGGCGTGGACGTGGGCGTGGTCGTAGGCGCGGAGGCGGAAGAGGTCGCGGAGGGCTCGAGCCTCAACCGTAAGTGTACTCATGTAAAATTAAAACTCACTTATTTTTTCTATGGCTATTTTTTTTTTTTATTTATTTCAGGTCGACAAGTGGACTCAATGATGCTCGGGGTACTTGTGATGGTCGCGAAGGGCTCGAGCCTCAACCGTAAGCGTACTCATGTAAAATTAAAACTGGCTTCACTTATTTTTTGTATGGCTATTTATTTTTATGATTATTTCAGGTCGACAAGTGGACTCAGCAGCCGAGGTGATGCTCCCGGTGCTGCTGATGGTCGCGGAGGGCTCGAGCCTCAACCGTAAGTATTAATCATGTAACATTTAAATGGGTTTCATTTATCTATTGTATTAAAATATATTTTTAATATTTCTTTCAGCTCAATAAGCGAACATATGAAAGTTAAGGCAGCGGCAGCCCTAACTACCAGAAGGCTAAAAAAGTTAACGCCTGAAGTCCGGGCCGAATATAAGTCTCTAAAAAGGGCGAAGGAAATGGTCCGTGTTCTTCTTCCCGACGCCCCACCAAGGAAGAGGAATACCAGGTAATTAATAACTTGTTATCTTTCTTGTTGTAAAAGTTGTTTGTCTCATCGCTACCTTAAATAAATGTAAATTTGTATTGTTCTTATCTTGCAGGTTTCCTTCGCCCCAACGAGAAATCCCAATAATGGTGCCACGACCATCTCCAGCGCAGGCAACGGCCGATGCTAACATGGGTATGTAGATATTGTTATGTCTGTTTAAAGTTCTCAAAGCCCTTTAACTATTATGTGTGTACAGATTAGTAGTGTATCTATGAAACAATATAAATTTTTCTTGTTTTATTTTTATTAGACATCAACGCGTTGTTGTGCGACGAGATGATGCCGTATGAGTGCCGTGATTTACCAAACATTTTGCGGCCACCATCTTTAGCCGATGGCCTGGGTATGTAGATATTGTTGTCTGTTAATTGTTATTATTTGTGTTTAAATGCGTATTGTATTTATGAAACTATATATGTTTTTTGTTTTATTTTTATTAGACATCGACGCATTGGAGATGGTGCCGGCGCAGAAGGAGAGGGGGCCTGATGAGGCGCCTGAAGTGGCGGTCGATGCATCTTTAGCCGATGTTTTAGACGACCTGGGTATGTAGATATTGTTATGTCTGTTAATTGTTATTATTTGTGTACAAATTAGTGTATTTATGAAAAAAAAATATATATTTTTTTGTTTTTATATTAGACATCAACGGCTTGGAAATAGTGCTGGCGCAGGAAGTGGCGCCTGAGGTGGGCGCTGTGGAGGAAGTGGAGGCAGAGGTGGTGGCGTCAGCGAAAAGGCGTCAAAGCATGGTTTCCATCGGTAAGTTTTGAATACCTACCAACGACAGTATAGTTATATAGATGTGAGTTGGGACGCCCGTTGAACCACAGGCGGGTGATCGGTCCTCTATTGTGAACGATAGTATAAGAAAAATTTAAATATGGCTATTTTCTAGATTAAATTGTAAGTCTGTCAATATGTTATATTACTTTAAATAAAGTTAACTGTTGGTTTTGCAAATAAATAAAACAAAATATCTACACTAAGAGTACATTTTTCAGGCACGAGTGATCACCTTGTTATTAATCGGAATTAACCCACGTGTTCTTTTTGTTCCAGGTGTTCTCGACGCTAACTTTGACGGCGTCGTGACGGACTGGTTCGCTGACGTGGTCTCTGACCCTGACTCTGATTCTGACGAGGTTTTTGCGCCGGAGCTGGTGCCGCAACCAGCATTTGACTTTGACATGCGAGAGACGGAGTTGAGAGTACTAGAGGCAGAAGACCGACTTAACGACATGGCAACGCGGGAGATAGTTACAGACACGACACAGGACGGAGAGACGTATTTTTTTGACTGGCGTAGCACCAGGGAACATTTTAGGGGACAAAGAGAGACATTTACTGGACGTTCAGGACCGACTTTCGACTTGAGTGAAATGACGCCCATAGACATATTTGACCTTATGTTTGACCACAACTTCATAGACAACTTGGTGACAGAAACAAACAGATATGCCCAACAAAAACTCGATAATAGCCTTAAACCATCGGCACGAATTAGAAGGTGGACTGCAACGGACCGTGATGAAATGGTCTCGTTTTTAGCACTGCTCATCCTACAGGGCTTGTACCCAATGCCCGAAGAAGAAAAGTACTTCAGGTACAATGGCTACGGTACAATGCCCTACTTCAGCAGGATAATGTCATATAACCGTTTTGCTATGCTAAAAGCGGTGTACCATTTCGTCGACAATACAACTTTGACGAACGACAGGACGCGACTGGGCAAAATACGACCTGTTCTTGACCATTTAAACAAAAAAATTTCAGAGCTCTACACACCAGCTCCAGAGATTGCTATCGATGAGTCGCTTTTGAAATGGCATGGGCGATTGAGCTTCGCTCAAAAAATCGCCACAAAAGCGGCTCAGGTCGGTATCAAAACCTATGAGCTGTGTGAGTCCAGCACGGGGTACCTCTGGAAATTTTTTGTTTATACTGGTAAAAAGACCGACCAACCGACCGACGTTCCCGACCAACCTGACAACGACGACGACGACGAGACGCACGACGATGACGGGACGCAAACTCACCCACCGACACCTTTTGACCGACCCGACGTTGCCAATGACGAGACACTGACCCAAAACGACGCAAACCAACCTAACGAAGACCGACCGACAAACGCTACTGCAAAAATAGTTTACGACTTGATTGAGCCGCTACTTGACCGAGGTCACACAGTAATAATGGACAATTTCTATAATTCTCCATTGTTACTGAGGTGCCTTAAAAGACGAAAAACCGATTGTTATGGAACGTTGCGACTCAACAGAGAGTTTGTTCCAGATTCTCTGAAAACTTTACAAAAGAGTGAACTTCGACAAGGTGAAGTGGCGGCCAGCTACACTCACGATTTGTGTGCAATGGTATGGCGAGATCAAAACTTGGTGAGTTTGATCTCGACATATCATGCACTTCTAATCGGAGAGCATCACAAACACAACAGACTGACATATAAACCTCAGGTTGTACTCGATTACAACAAATCTATGGGTGGCGTGGACAGAAAGGACTAATTTCTGTCCGCGCATCCCGTAGAACGAATTAGAAACAAGGTATGGTATAAGAAGGCCTTTAGCAGGCTGTATAGCACCGCCATTTTTAATGCATTTGTGCTATATCTTAACAAAGATCCTAAAATAAGCCACAGACAATTTCGCACCCGGCTTGCTGAAGACCTTCTGTTACGACACCGCCACATCGTCATCAGAGATGAACCACGACTCTATATGACGAACATAGGACAGATGACCAAACGACCCAACATGACCAAACCCACGCCTCAAAAAGAAAGGCACTTCCCGGAATTGAACTTGAAGAAAAAGCCCCGTTGCGTCCACTGCAAGAACAATCAAAGGACTTCGAGAACTATATATCAGTGCATGCATTGCAAAGTACCACTTTGTATTCTATGTTTTTCTGGATATCACCCTGACATGACATGACTTGATAGACTTAGTGACATGTCATGACTTAACAGACTTTGACGAGCGACTACCGACGAGCGCTGACACAGACCACTTAGCGGAGAGACCGGTGGAAACCCCATGGAAATGACGTTCAGGACATTCTTATTTTTTGTGCATGACCAAGTACTAAAAACCTTATACTTTATTGTCTGTACATATTTACTAACTGTCTGTTGGTGTGTTTTTCTGTCTTGGAAGCTTATTTTAATATGTGTGTTTTCCTGTGCCTTTTGAGAGCATGTTTTCTTTGCATCGTTCATGTACAAGTACTCAAACCTTACACTTTTCTGTCTGTATTTACTAACTGTGTGTTGGTGTGTTTTCCTTCCTTGTAAGCTTACTTTTAACCGACTTCACAAAAGGAGGGGGTTCTCAATTCGGTTGTATTTTCTTTTTTGTGTTTTTTACCTCAAATTTGGTAGTAAATATAGACGATTTGAAAAAAAAAATTTTGATATGAGATAGAGCATGCTTCCAGTTTGGTCCCATTTCTTGAAATTTGGAAATCCATCCAGTAGATCTTGAAAAAACTTAAAAAAATATAAAAATTTGGTCTGATTACCTAGACGTTATCATACAAAAAAGTTAGAGCTCAGGTTCGAATCCCAGCCGGAGTACAATTAACTTTATTTTGTGATGTGGCTACTGAAGTCGGTATTTTATATATATTTTTTAATTATTTATGCATCTGTTTGTCTTTTTCTGTGCCTTGTAAAGAGCTTATGTCTTGTAAGCTTATTTTTATGTCTTTGTGTTTTCCTGAGCAGGAATGAAGAGCATTTGAAGGGTCATGATAAAATAAAAATATTACGATTATGAAATAAGATTTTTTATTTATTACCAATTACATTTCTTCCCACACAGTCAAGTTATGTTTCGACAGAAAAGGCGATCTAGCAGTAACCTTGAATTGACATTTACCATTTCATAACTTTCTTCGCTTTCGCTATACCGACTGTCGCATTTATATCTTGGCAGGAGAAGCTATAAAATAAATACTGCTAGTATTTACAGACTACTGCGTGGTACTTTAACCGAAATATTGGTAAAATATTGGTGGTATTTTCCTAGCATTTCCTGCCAGGCATGATATGAACTTAAATTTTCCTATAAAAATGTGAATAGTTCCCTTTATCTCGCTCTCTCTTTATGCTGCTCATATATTGTTTTATTTGATATTCAAGCATAGCATATTATTTGTACGCAATTAATCAGTATTGATAAAATACCTAGTTTCTCGATACCAGATTCCCGATTTCAAACAGACGACAGAATGGTTAATGAGTAAATTTATCCTCAATAAACAATAAAATGATTACAGTATGAGTTTCATTGAAATATAATACCAATTATAACATAATACCATCTGATATCAATACCGGTATTACGCATACTCGTACCCGTGCAAATCTACCATTAGACGGGCGGCCATCTTGTCGATTTTCGAGGGCGCCCGGGCATTCCCTGAGACCATGCAACTTTTTGAGTAGTACTCAGACTTATCGATTTTATCTACATGCTAGATGTATGAGTTATATAACAATGTTAGTATCGTTTGAAAGCTTACATAATCTACTTTATAGTAGTAAAATAGTTTACAACAAATACTAGCAGCAAAACTACTATACATCGAGATGAAAATAAAAATACTGAAAAGTTGTAGTTATCGCCAACTTTTAATCGTTTTTGGCGCTTTCTCTAACAAACAGGTAATTAACTATTAATTAAATTACATTCTTCATTTCTTGATCTTTCTAGCAATACATTTTATTTTGTGATAGCATTAGTAGTTAGCCCTCAATTATGGTTTTTGCCGAGTCGGTCGCCCCCGACGTCGCGCGCGGTGCGGACGGAAAAAAACAGTGGGCGTTTCACAGCGCCGGTCAGCTGACTCTGTCTCGGTGAGTGGATAAATAGACACATCACGAAACGAAACAGATAATTTAACATATATTTTTACAGATATTATAAATCCCTTAAAAAGCTAGAATTTCATCTTACATGAACCAACATTTGGGTCAGAGTGTTGATAAGGGGGCGGAAGCCTTCTAAAAATTCTAAGTTTTTTTTTCCTTGGCGCCCCCTTATCTACACTCCAACCAACATTTGCCATGTGTCTTTATCTGAACTAAACCATCTTCTATTTAAAATTAACTTGCACTGAAAATGAACACTCCTCACAAGGAACTGTAACCATCAGCAGACCCTGTTCCAAATCACCATATTCCAGAAAGTAGTAGTTACCACATCTACATGGATATTTATAACACTGTTCATCCTGGAAGTTCTCCATATCAGATAACTTTATTGTATCATAGAGAAGGCAGTTGGTATGTTCATGACACGATAATTCTGCATCATAATATTTCCTAGACTGTGGATCCCTGAGAACCGTCCAAGCTTTCTGTAGGAGTAAGAATGATTCGGACTCTTTGCTCTCAACTGCTTTGTCCGGGTGCAGGGTAATGACTAGACGCTGATAACTTTTCTTGAGTTCCTCATTGGTAGCTGATCGTTCACATTTCAGCAATTTATAGTAGTCATTAAAATCATCCGGCGCTTTATCAGGATCGTTCATTGTAATAATGTTACATGATCTGGCTTACCTTCCAATGGTCCGTTCAGTTTCAGATTGTCGAGGTTATAACTTTTTGATCATGCTGTCTGCCGTTACAAGAGTACTTGTCGTATCGTAGATAGGGAAACTGGAACTTATCAGGCTTTAAAACTGTGCAGGAGCCTAAATACAACCTGACTCAAGCAGAAGCTGAAGAATATTGATAAACATTTATTCAAAATTCAAATATTTTACTTAATAGATAAAATATTAGCCATTCTGTTGTTCTGTCAAACTATTTTTTTATTTTTTTTAATATGTTTTACGATTCCGGCATATGGTCCTTTTAGGCCAATGTCAAACCAAACAAACACAAATTGAATGTTTACACTAAAGGAGGATGACCAAAAAAAAACCAGAGTCGATTAAATAATCTTATATACAGTAATTTAGTCCATAAATACAAGTACTCGAAAATGTATTTCGTGTACCCTAAAACCATCCCCGAACGACACACGGGTTCACACAGCACAGACATGTTTAAGCTTGTTTAACGCCAAACTGGTTCTTATTTATATGTTGTGCTAATTCGGTCATTTAAATGTATGTTTACATATATATATATAATTATGTATTCTTTTGTGTAATCAAGTATATTGAAGTATTTAAAGTGTATTTATACATATACATACATACGTATGTATGTATGTATATGTATTTGTATATACAGACAGCGAAAATACTCAAAGGTCAATACTTACAATTCGTTTATCTTAGGGCCCTCGCCCATGACGACTTTTTGCAACGATGCAGTCGCGCGGTTCATAAACGCGCGACAGCATCCGCATCGATACAGTCGCGCTGCGGTCGCTAACTGTGTACCCTCGCCCACGAAACAACGATTCAGTCGCGATGCGTCGCGCTTCTGTCGCGATGCAAAAGTGCTTCTCCGCTGTGCGACTCTTATCTGAGAGGTTGCCAGCAGCGTATAAAGTCGGAGACGACTTCAACGGAGTGGTGTGATATCTTTGCGGGAGTCCCCCAGGGTGGTATCCTCTCCCCTCTTCTTTTCTCTATCTTCATTAATTCTATCTCAGATGTCCTCTCCTCATCATACCATCTTTACGCCGACGATCTCCAGATATACCGCCTTTTCCCCCCCCTGTGATAAAGCACCAGCTGTAGAGGTATTAAATGCCGATCTCGAGAAGATCAGGGCTTGGACCTCGTCTCATGGTCTCCTTGTCAACCCTACTAAGTCTCAGGCTATGATTATTGGTTCCAGGTATTCCCTTAACCTGATACAGCATATTTCTATTACTCCTGTAACCTATGATGAAACCGTAATCTTATACAGAACCAAGGCCAAAAACCTCGGGAGTTATGTTTGATAATCAGCTGTCCTGGTCAGAGCATGTCAGCGAGGTTAGTAGACGTGTCTTCGCCACTTTCCACTCCCTCAGGCGTCTTCAAAAGTTCCTGCCTCGTCAGACAAAAATCACGCTTGCGCAGTCTCTTCTTCTTCCCCTGATCGATTACGCTGATGTCTGCTGGGCAAGCGCAAACGAAGAGCAACTGAAGAAACTCGAGCGACTTCAAAAACTCGGAATTCGGTTTGTTTTCGGTCTGCGCAAGTTCGACCACGTCTCGGAGTATCGCAGGGAGTTGAAATGGCTCCCCATTCGCCTTCGACGGGATTCCCATATCCTCATTTGCCTCTTCAATATTTTGTGTGATCCTCGCTATCCTGGCTTCTTACGGGATCGTTTCGTTTTTCTGTCTTCGGATAGGCCACGGAGATCTCACACTCGGTCACTACTTACAACTTCGCAACATAACACTGCCGCTTATGAGAATGGGTTCAGACTACGAGCTATCAGTCTCTGGAACAAACTCCCCAGCGCCATCAGAGACAGTCCGTCAATTCACACTTTTAAAAGTCGTTTGAAAGAACACTATCTATCTCTTGCATGATAAGTATTAGTATTTATTTGTATCGACTATTTATGTATATGTAACATATTTATATATAGCATTATTTTTAGTATTATGTAGATATTGGTAAGTAGTTTTTTATTGTTGTGCATATAGTTCTAACTTTAGTTTCTTTTTTTCATCTCCACCTAGGTTTGCTGGAAGAAATCTCTTGTTAGAGATAAGCTCGCCTTTGTTCTTTCCTTAATATTTGTTTGTTATCACTGTTTTGTGCAATAAAGTATAAATAAATATATTTTTGGTCATTGTCCTTTATACAAAAAAAAATATTAAACTTAATAAAAAATGTTCTTCAGGTCGCCGCGATAAGTGTCAGCTCTTGGATCACCTGATGCTTCATGAAGTGTGTCTGACTGAAGAGCATTGTCGCTCTTCGAGTCACTTCAACAAAGACATCATCGATCACGTGACCTCCGTCACGACCATCACGCCCTTTCCGAGTGGGCAAAGGCGACCATCATAAATAGATATCTATTCGAAACGCTATGAACGGGACGGTCGACGTTGACACTGACAGATGACACTGGTTGCGATTTGGAAAGTGACACAAACTAAAATTAACAGCCAACTAGACCACTAAACGTCATCATGACGTCATCTTAGTTGCTTTGCTTTAATCGGTATTCGGAAGGCGCCAAAATTAATCGATATTTGTTTTTAAAAGTTAATTTTAACTTGTCTAGTTTAGTGTGTGCCAATTTGTATAGATGGATTTCGTATTCGTAAGGCATTTAAGATGGCCGATTTTAGTTCCTTTTTGACAGATAGCAATTAACATTAACGGACATGGTTTTGGTGGCAATTAAAATTAACTTGAGGCTATTTTGGTCAGATTTCGTATGAAAACTATTATTTCGTGTGTTTTTCAGACTATTTCGAGATCATCAAGCAATTTAATCAATCAATCAATCGAACGTAACTTTAAGCGGGAAATTTATTTTTCTTGCCATGACTTCTGTTTTGGCGGTTTTCAAGCGTCGTGAATTCTTGATTCTAAAATATGTATAACGAAATAAAATGGATATCGAATACGTGGCGGCTTTCTTAGCCCTAGACGAAGAGTCTAATTACCGAGGGTAAGTTAGAACAGATTGTAATTCACATACTTATCAATTTCCTTCAATCAATCAAGTCAGCGCACATTTACGTACTGCTGGGTACAGGCCTTCCTTTACCACGAGATCTATACATACCCAGGTCCCGTGCCTTTCATTTTTCTACCTCTTCTACAGTTATGATAAGTAAACTAAATTTATTATACTTGCATATTGCAGCCCAAACTATGGCCCAGGCTCATAACTATGATGGCAAGATAGACATAAGAATGGATGCTGCAAAAGTCCACCGTTTATAACGTTTGCCTAAACTTTCGAAATACATACCTATATTATGTAGACCTACTACGTATTATTTTTATTTTAGATTTACAAGACGAAGAGGAGACCACTGCTGGCCGGCCAACGATATGGAAGTTGAAGACGCGTTTGACTTCCTGCAGGAAGGCCGTCAGCAGCAGGAAAACCTTGTTCATAGTTATTTTACATAAAAAAATAAACACAATCTTATACTTTTAAATATTTTATTAACAAACTGGTTTATTTATTGTGGTTCCGTGCGCCTCTGCAAAGTCTGGCGGCTCGAGCATACGGCAACAGCGGCTGTGTTAGCCCTGATAGCGGCCGTCTATTCAGCCGTTGACTCCAGCAAAGTCTCGCGCATCAAGCAGGAGTTTTCTTTTAACAGGAGTGCAGGCGAATCCGCTGCTCTGCAAAGTAAACAAAAAACTACATAATTATTTGTATTATGAAGTATAACAGAGACAAAGTTTTGTATGCATACAACTTATTGCTTTCATTATTCACATCTTGAAAAGCAACAGCCTCAATGAAATATACAACAAGGTACCATTCAACCAATTAATATGAAAATGACTAACAAAAGACATGCAATCCATACTCTTGAGCGAGACGGCATAACGACGTCAGACAGTAGAAAATCCAACCGACATGGAAATATTTCAAATTCCAAAATAACAAATGTCTTTATTACTGTAGATGTTAACATACACTTAGCAATCATCATTTTTTGCCACTTCTCTACATTGGACCACTGTGGGAGAAGAAGGGTGTAGAAACTCCCACAGATTGATTTTTAGATCTCTTTTAAAAATTAATTATGCTTAACTAATACAAAATATATTTATATTATCATTATTAATAAGCAGGAATAAATAATAACAACAATATTATAAAATAAAAAATTAAATATTAGTAGCCTAGGACTTTTCTTGGCAGACATGTTTATCAACACAATTTATTGATTGGCTATCATTTGTGATAGTAAACCACCAGAATGACTTGCTTTGTTGTAATGACCATGGCATGGCCACTAGGTCCACGCTTATACAATACAATTTAAAAAGAATACATGACACAAACAAACAAATTCATGAATGACATAACTTTCATAATAAGCTATGTTCTCCGACTAATTCTAGGCCAGTTAATCTATTTGTATCACTTATTTGTCTCATACTCGGCGGTAGCTGTGTCAGAGGCCCTAAAAGGGCAGCTTGATATCTTCTGATAGTTGGGTTGGCCACTATTCAGAATTGACACCCCTCCATCAAACCGGCAGAGCCAGCATGGTGGAGTATGACTCAATCTTACTCTTATCCAAGTAAAGCCTCGTGCCCCTCTGTGGGGACATTAATGGGCTACATATTATTATGTGTCACAGTCTTATATCTAGTCAGAGGAAACTTATGTAAACAAAAATTAGACATACCGATTGCCCCTTGACATTGCCCCTGCATTGACAATATATTTACTAACATTACGCCCATTTTCAAATCGGTCATCAATAAATTAACCTCTGATCACTCTGGTCAGATAGGTATATTCAATATTAAAATAAAAAAGGACCAAAAAGAGGATATTACATGTGTGCCCGTTATTGACACTCGGCTTGAACACTACAGGAATAATATTTTAGATAAACTATGGGAAATACCATACAGTGACGATCCAAATTTGTTGTACAACTCAGTATTTAACCTTGTCAAAAATGAATATGATACGGTATTTAAATCAAAAACTATCAAAGTTAATAACAAAGCTTTGTTTAGTGATTGGGCGACAGTTGGAATTCATAGGAGCAGACGAAGATTATATGAACTCTATGAAGAGAAATCATATAACAAAAATACGGCCTTTCTAGATTATGTTCGTAGTTATTCAAAAATGTTTAAACGCGTTTGTGCCGTAGCTAAATCTAATTTCATCAAAAACAAAATTGAATCTAGTAGCAATGTAATGAAAACGACTTGGCAAATTATAAACAGAGAGACTGGAAAGGCCAAAGCTACACATAATAACTTCAAGCTTAAGATAGATAATCAATTGCTAAGTACAGACCTAGAAGTAGCAAAAGCTTTCGAAAATTTCTTTACGGACATTCCAGTTTCAACAACCAAGTCTTTAAATTCATCTCCCGCTGCTGCTGAATCTATACTTAAACAAAACTTTGAGGAATGTAAAACAGATTTTAAATTTAGGCACGTAAATAATGAAGACATTGTAAAAGCGTTTAAATCCCTGGAAATGAAAAAGACAGCTGACGCCCATGGTCTATCAGTAAAAATTATTAGTTTCATTGTAGATTGTATTGCACCTCACCTTTGTTGTATAGATAATGGTGTGTTTCCTGACTTGATGAAACTAAGTAAAGTTATACCTTTATTCAAAGCTGGTAGTACATCAGACCCCACCAATTTTAGACCCATATCGATACTACCAACGCTTAGCAAAATATTTGAAAAACTCATACTTAATCAATTGCAAAGTCATTTTTATCTCAATAATTTAATTCATATTGCTCAGTTTGGTTTCACAAAGGGTCGTTCAACAGCCGATGCTGGTGTTGAACTAATCGACAATATTTTTGATGCCTGGGAAGACGCAATGGATGCAATAGGTGTCTTCTGCGATCTATCCAAGGCTTTTGATTGCGTCCATCATGACACTCTTGTCAGGAAGTTACGCCATTATGGTGTAAAAGATCAGGCCCTTGGGAAAAGATCACCTGGGTCTTCAATAAGTATGGGCGTACCGCAAGGTTCAATTCTTGGTCCTTTCTTGTTTTTAGTATATATTAATGGTTTACCTTACCTTGTTAAAGCAAAACATGGGTTAGTATTGTTTGCCGATGATACTTCTTTGATATTTAAAGTTAAAAGACAGCAATCAAATTATGACGAGGTAAACAATGCTATCTCTAGTATAGTGAACTGGTTTACTGTTAACAATTTATTACTTAATTAAAAGAAAACTAAATGTATTAAATTCGTGTTACCCAATGTGAACCCGGTAACTACAGACATATTTATAAAAGGACAGAGATTGGAATTTGTGCAGTCGACTGTCTTTTTGGGCATTACTTTAGACGCCAAACTACAATGGGATCCTCATATAAATAAATTGTCGAACAGACTGAGTTCAGCAGCGTTCACAGTTAAAAAAATTAGAGCTCTTACCGACGTAGACACTTCTAGACTAGTCTACTTTAGTTACTTTCATAGTCTAATGACCTATGGTATTTTATTGTGGGGTCACGCTGCGAATGCTAATAGTATATTTATTCTGCAGAAACGGGCTGTTCGTGCAATTTATAGATTAGGGCCTAGAGTGTCACTGAGGGAAAGGTTTAAAGAAATCAATATTCTGACATTTGTGTCTCAATATATCTATGACAATCTTGTGTATGTAAAAAGAAATATAACTAATTTTCAGAAGTACAGTGATATACACAATTTTAATACTAGAAATAAAGACAAGTTGGTTGCTTATGTAAGCCGACTACATAAAATTAGTAATTCTTTTAAAGGCAATTGTATACGCTATTACAATAAGGTCCCTACTGATATTAAAAACTTACCTTTAGACAAGTTTAAAATAATAATAAAACAGAAATTGTATAAAAAAGGTTACTATAGGATATCTGATTACTTAGAGGACAGATGTCCATGGGAATCGATTGTTTGAGTAACAGGCTGTTTCGATATATAATTAGCATTCATTTTGTAATTTGACAATATTTTATTTAAAAAAGGAAACGCAAAAGATGCGACGACTGTGGAGTTTCTTCGGTGAGCTCTTCTCCACAGATTCCGCCATTGTGTTAGTGAACTCACCCAAAAAAATGTAATGACGGATCTAAGTGATGTAACAACATCCTATGGAAATAAATGATTTTTGATTTTGATTTTTGATTCCCTCCTACAAATCTCTGTCGCAGTCCAATAAATTGAGCTGTGTGGCTGTGTGGCTGCTCCATTATCGTGGAGCTCGCTCTAATCCCTGCAACAGTTTAGTAAAGTAAAAACATATGCCTTCCTCACTATTTGTATTTTGATTGCGCGGGAAAATTGCCGGCGGATTTCTGTCATTTTTACCGAATGGTAGGTCTTCTAATCCCGAATAAGAGCAAAATAGATAGGTGGGTACCATGCCAGACATGCATATCAGTAACCCATAGTGGGGAGAGATGAGAAATCGCAGTCACCAATTACAAATCAATCACCAAAGAGTCCCTGTAATGCCCGGCGCAGTATTGTCCGGCCCAGGAATGTCCGGTCCCGGAATTGGCGTCCCGAAAGCCCACGATTCCGGGGTCGAGCATTCCTGGGCCGAGCATTCCGTGGCCGTACAAAATAGTGCTCGACCCCGGAATGCCCGGCCCCGGAATTGGCGTCCCGAGTACCATAGACAACTGCTACATAAGAGATTAGGGTGTGTTCATAGTGTCTCTATCTCAAAAAATCTATTAACTTGTTCGCTCGCAGAAGCACAAAATAGTGCTCGAAATTATTTTACCGCTAACTCGCGGAAGCACAAAATAGTGCTTGGAACAACACGGTCCATTACGGCTCCGAATTTTGGCATGACGGTATGGTTGGACAGTGAAAATGTGCCTTTATCAAAATTCTCTGAATGTTCCTTTATTTTTTGGTAGTTGGCAATCACAAATCGGTGGTGCCAATAGACCACAAAACTGTATTCATTCAAGAATTGGCCTGCAATCTCGCATTTTGCACACAAACTTTGACTTCGTTTTTGATAGTGATAATGTATGGGAGGCATAGTAAAAGAATATATGGATTGATATGGTATATATTTAAGATAATAACAGTCATAATTATGATACATAATTATTCTCAGTTATAGAAACAAAAATCATATAGTGTCATGAAACGTATATTTTTCCTCACATCTGTACTTTAGACAGCGTATACATATATGAGGCATAATGGGATGGGGTTTAGAATCACACTATCAAATAAAACAGTCAATAAACATGTTTTGTCTTTTAATTTCAAAGCTTTAGACCTATTACAATAGAAGCAATCCTACATTTACGACACAGCGTCGCATAATTTCCGTGCGCCGCCCTGACAGCTCGTGACGCGAAAACTAACAATCAAAACAGAGCGTGGCGAGCGGAAGGGTTAATATCATTAAATGTTTTTTTTTTATATGCATACGCTTCGCTCCGCTGCGCTTCGGTTTTGCTTCTTCTAAGTTACAACCTAACCTATAACTCAATTGAAATTTAGCCACAATAACCTACTCTAGCCAAATTTGACTCAATAAATATAATGCACTTGAACTCAGTCTTCACAGTATTTTTTTTTAACAAATAGCAGAATTGAGTTTGTTTTTATTTTAAACTAACCAAATATGAATAATACTAGGTTATGCTATGTGTCAAGTGAATGTTAAACTTGCTTACAAAAAAACCTCAATACTATGACCATGGCCTTAGATTCGTCTAAGTTAAATCGAAAATTTTCGACCAATCAGAAGCCAGCATTTCCAGCCAATGAGAGACGTCCCACAATTCCGGGACCGGACATTCCGGGGTCGAACAGGCAGTGCACGGCTTCGGAATGCACGGCCCAGTAATGTGCGGCTTGGAATTTCCGGCCCCGGAATTGGCGTCCCAAATCACACAATTCCGGGGTCGGGCATTCCGGGGCCGGACATTACTGGGCCGTGCATTCCTGTCCCCCTCACCAAACAAACAAGTTATTGCAATGCATATACCCCAAACAATCTCGTTGTTTGAATTGAGCCGCTCTAAAAGCAGCGCCTGTTGCCATTTCGACATTTGTTTCCTGCAATTCTTCTTCTCCAATAATAACACGAAATACAGCACAAAAAGAAAGGAAAAAAATAAAACCACAATAAAAAGAATAACTGAAGTAAACTGACAGACAGACAAGACAGTTCGCGCCGCGGCATGTAACACAAACGTTCTGGAACAGATGGGTCTATCCGTGGATTATTATTGCAAATATCTTAAAAATATAATTTTAAACACTATGCACGTGTTATAATAAATTAATAATAATTTCAAAATATATTTTAACAGTTTCTTTATTTGACTATGACGAAATATATCGATTGAATCGAAACCTAATCGAGAAATAAAAAGATACATTGTGGTTCAGAACTGTCTCTAGGGGCGGTACTCCGTTTAGTTGGGAAAAAAACTACAATTATTCTTAGTTTGCGTTTAGAGAGCGTGCCTTCCAAATACCGATTACGTTAAATCAAACTAATATTAGTTCTCAAAATAGTTTAGAGCGGCTAGTTGTCCGTGCCTTCCAATTCGAAACCACTATTATAAATAACCCAGTTTTTGTTAGATAGGCGTTATTGTCATTTCGAGTCGTAGTTGTTATATTAGCTTTGTTTTGGGTAAATAAGTGAGGAAATAAACAACTAAGGAGCGCCAGGAGTCAATCAAATTTATTAATTAAATGTCACTTGTTTTACAGATTTCTCTGTATTTGGACTGGTTCTCTTTCGAGAACCTGGAAATTTTAGTGTAGATTTGTTGCTACTTAGCACTACCCGGGAGGACGTGAAGGGTTGTAGTTTCCAAAGTATCTCATTCGGACGTGAGCAACTGCCTCCCGCGCCATGAGTCGCTACTGGTTGCTGTTCTAAGTTTGATTGTCAGCTGTTAGCTTGATAGTTGTCACTTTTAATGGCTCGCTCACAGTGCTGTCGCTTGGAAGCATGGGCGATGATAGCACAACATGGCGGCGATAATGATGTCATTAATGACGTCATATCAATCATTTTGAGCTTTCGTTGTCACGCTAAAATGTTTGTTTTAAGTCTGCTGAGTACCAACTACCAAATAGAAGGCCTCTGGAAAAAATATCGATATAGCGATATTTTTATTCGATATTTATGGCCGATACATCCGATATATCGATACAAAATATCTATTATCGAAAATAGTATCAAAATCGTTATATTTTTTAGCATCTATCAATTTACGGCTTCTGCCGTTAATCTAGCGTTTCCTAACAATAGGAGCTGACAGCGGAGCATGTGAAGAACAAGAGTTTTTTCTACTTTCGCTACCAAAAAAAAACTTTTTGCCTGATATAATAAATATTTATCTTTAACTAACCTGCGGAGTCTAGAAAAAAGCGCGGGAACTTTTGTCTTGATAAGCGGAAAATTTTAATTTAAATTTTGAAAATTTAATTTAATTACAGTAGGCTATCTAAAAATACTGTAAATTGGTTAAAAATGGGCAGGAAGAAGCCTAAGAAAAGAAAGAAGGAAGAGGAGGAGGAGGATCTGTCTGATAGTGGGGAATCCTCAAGTCCGTGTGATGAACCAAAAGATGACAAGGATAAGTATAAGCCTTTTCAGGTCCCGGATTATGTCCGTTATTACCCAGTGGATGGAGGTAAATTAGATTATATCGTTTATTTTGAAAGCAGCGACACTGGCAAGGCATTGGGCGACAGAGACATGATGGCTCTAGCGAACTGCCTCAAAAGATTCAATAAAGGCATAAAACAGTTAAGACGCATCAACAAATACAAGGTTGGCGTTGTGTTTGAGCGTCCAGGGCTCGCCAATGCAGCTTTAAGCAATAAAACATTTCTGGATTCATACAAACTAAAGGCGACTATTCCTGCTACGGCCACTGAAGTGACTGGAGTAATACAACATGTGCCACTTGATTTATCCAATGAGCAGATCTATTCAAATATTTCTTGCTCCAAAAACATAGTATCAGTAAGAAGATTTATGAAAAGAACAATTAACAATAACACTGTTGTTGAGTTCCAGCCTTTGAAGACAGTCTCAATAACATTCTCCTGCCCATCCCTGCCCGACAGTGTGGATATGAACAGCTGGCGCTTCGAGATTCGCCCGTACATCGCTCCAGTGAAGCAAAGCAGTGTCTGCGGTGCCTGAGGTACGGACACATAGCTAAATTTTGTAAAAACGCAGAGAAGTGCTCTATCTGCTCAGGCAGCCACAACTTCAAGTCTTGCACAGTTGATGCAGCGGATGCCTCTTGCTGTCATTGCAAAGGCAATCATATCGCCATCTCACCTGACTGCCCTGTAAAAAAGGAGAAAATTAATCAAAACAAAATGAAATTAGACAAGAAAACATTTGCTGAAACCCTGGAAAAATCATTTCCTCCACTAATATCTAAAAGCCCTTCTGATCAGCTAGCACTGCTTCTCAATTCAGAACATTAATGAACATTATAGTAGGCTCAGTAACTAAGTTACTAACTCAGAACAAAACAAACGAACTTTCAATTAATTCACAAAACATTAAAACCATTCTTCTTGAAACACTAAGTAAGAGTAATTGATTTGTTATTTTTTTTAATGGATCAATTAAACATAATGCAATGGAACTCACAAAGTTTAATTAGTAATAGACTTGTTTTAACACATTTCCTGAAGGAGAATAATATTCACGTAGCAATTATTTGTGAAACTTGGCTAAAACCGAATCAACGTTTCCATATTCGAGGTTATAATATTTGTAGATTGGACTCCGGCAACGACCATAATGGTGTTGCCATAATTGTTCATAACAGCTTAACTTTTAGAAAACTTGATACATTTTATGATAATTCCATTCAGAACATAGCAATACGTTTAATGTACGGAGATAATAAGGAAGTATCAATTGTTAGTTTTTATAGCCCTAAAAACTGTCTACCGGTTTTTACCAAACATAAATTTGATCAACTTATACAAAGTGTTCCAGAACCTGTGCTTTTTGCGGGAGATTTCAACGCTCTCCATTCGGCATGGGGATGTCAATCAACAGACGCTCGTGGTCGTGATGTCCTTTCAAGTACTAATGACAATAACTTAGTTTTGCTAAATGATGGCCAAATGACCACTATTGGATCACACCAATGGAGGCGAAATGCTTTAGATCTTTCTTTTATTTCTCCATCACTGGCTCTGAACTGTGATTGGACAGTGTATGATGACCCGCTAGGTAGTTACCATCTTCCAGTAATAATTAAAATACTTATTCACAACAATTCACCTTACACTTCATCTCCATTAGACTGTATCAGCTATGAAAACTCATTTAAACTTTCGTCGTGTTAATTGGAATAATTACAAAAAAAATGTAGATACCCTTCTACAAGAATTCAATATAGATACCTCAAACTCTAAAGATTGCTATAAAAATCTTATTGATATTTTAATTTTAGCTGCTCGGAATTCATCACCAGTGTCCAGTTTTCGTAATAATAATTCATCACCAGGCATATTTAGGAAAAAAAGAATTCCTCTCCCATGGTGGAATGAAAAATGCAGCCAGGTTGTAGAGTGCTCTAAAGAAGCGTATATTCAATTTAAAAATGATCCAACTGAATGTAATTACATCAATTTCAAAAAGAAGCAAGCTCTTAAAAAGCTTACATTAAAGCAGCAAAAACAAATTAGTTGGGTTGCATTATGTGAATCCTTCAACAGAACCACGCCGATTTCGCATATTGGGACTATCATGAAAAAATTTAATAAAACTTTCGTACATAGTTTCTCAAACAATAACATAAGTTGGGTCTTCGAATTCCTTAAAAAATATACGCCTGATACCGTTGAGTCTAACTTGAATTTACATAGTTATGTGCATGCTAAGAATAGCGAATTTATGGTAAAACCATTTTCTTTTCAAGAATTACAGTCAGCTATTTCATCTAGGAGAGATACAGCTTTTGGTCTTGACGGGATTCCTTACAAAATGTTAAAAATGCTTTCTAATAAATCTAAATCAGTTCTTTTAAATGTGTTCAATTCTTTATGGTCTCAAAATATAATTCCTGATGATTGGAAATCAGATTGTCTTATTCCAATATTAAAACCAAATAAAGAGAAACATTGCCCTGACTCATATAGACCTATAGCACTTACATCTTGCGTTGGTAAAATTTTTGAACAAGTTCTAAAACAAAGGCTAGAGTTTTTTGTTGAATCCAATCATATACTACCCATGAACCAGTTTGGGTTCGCAAAGGTCGATCGTCAAGAGAAAGTATAGCTCAATTACAATTAGACATCTTTCAATCTGTGAAGAAGAATATGTCGTTTGCCGGAGTCTTTTTTGATGTTGTTGGTGCATTCAATAATGTCAATCATCATATTTTGTGTAAGGAATTAGCTTCCATTGGGATTCCTATTAAATTTATTGATTTTATTTTTTCCTTTCTTCACGACAGAAAAGTTTATGTTAAGATTAACAATCAATTGCTCGGTCCCCGCTCATCTTTTAAGGGAGTTTGTCAAGGTGGGATTTTAAGCCCACTCTTATTCACTTTGTATATTCATAAACTTGAATCTTATTTTGTGCTCCAAAGTCCGAAACCTTCAGTTTGCGGACGATTTGGTGATATATAGCTCTGGAATGAATGCAAATGAGGTTATGCGAAATCTAAATGATTCGCTTTCTAGGTTCTCAAATTATTTCAAATATTTAAATTTAGACATCAGTCCTGAAAAATCTAAAGTGTTAATTTTCCACAAAATCAAACAAGCTCAGTTTAAAATTTATTTTAATAACACTTCTTTAATGTTTGCATCGGAGATCAAGTTTTTGGGAGTTATTTTTACGGGTAACTGCTCGTGGAAGAAATATGTTGATAAGATTATATTCTCTGCAAATAGGGGTTATAACATATTGAAGTCTCTTACTAAAACTTACTGGGGTTCAGATCCGAAAGTATTAATAACTTTGTATAAGGCCATAGTTCGGAGTCATTTTGAATATGGCTTTATTTGCTTTGCAGCTAATGATCAACTTGTAAGAAAATTGGAAGTAATTCAAAATAACAATTTAAGACTTATTACTGGTGCTATGAAAACCACGCCCATTAATTCCCTTCAAGTGGAATGTAATATTCCACCGTTGAATCTTCGCTTCAAGTACCTAAAATACAGGTTTATCTTAAAAATGTTAGCCATTGAGCCCCATCCTTTGTTTAAAAATTTGGTACAATTTTACAGAAATAATCAGGCTTTGGCCTCTTCCTCCAAAACTCCCTACATTCTTCATGATTTTTCCTATATGGTTGACTTTAATCAGCAGTCTAATATACATAGAAGCCAAGATCATTGGGCATGCTACTCAGACGATTTTGATAGTAAATTCACTTCAATGGTATTTCATATTGATCCCGAGAAAAAGAATAAACATGAAATCTGTGAACAACTGGCAAGATATATTGATTTTACTCAAATATACACTGACGGTTCAAAAACTGATAACGGCGTTGCCGCAGCTATATACCTACCGCACATTAAAAATGGATTCGGAGTGAAATTGCCACAAGAAATGAGTATCTTTTCAGCAGAAGCACTTGCTATATCGAAAGCATTAACTTATATTTCGGAACACCCAGCTGATTCCCCGGAAAACAAGTGGGTCATAATATCTGACAGTATGAGTACTCTAAAAGCTCTTCAATCAAACAAACTAGACTGCAACACCAATTATATTATTTACGATATCAAGAATCGCTACTCCCAACTTCATAAATTAAATGTACATATTATCTTTATGTGGTCTCCATCTCATGTCGGAGTGACAGGAAACGAAAATGCCGACTTCCTGGCCAAGGCGATCGTTGAAAGTAATGCTCCTGAGTCTACTGTACCTGTGCCAAACTCTGATTTCATTACCAAACTCAAACAGAATTTGAAACAAGAATGGTTTAGTTATTGGCAACAAACTCTTGCAGTTAAAGGTTCCTGGTACGGATCCGTTAGTGGAAGGATTGGACGTGCCTGGTTCTCTAAGTCAAACATGTGGAAAAGCAGGAAATTCTATGTTATAATGACACGTCTCAGATTTGGTCACTGTCGCTTCGGATCACATCTTCACCGTATGCAAATTATTTCTTCGCCAATTTGTAATATCTGTAATGCCGCTAATCAAACACTGGATCATATATTTTTCGATTGCCCCGCCCATATTATACAACGCCTTGCCTTTATTAATAAACTGTTGCTCATCTACAAACCAGAAGATATCCCGCGTACCACTGTTGACTTATTGAAGAATTTTGAAAATTATCAATATATTTACGATTATATCTGCTCTACTATTGAAGATATTTAGAGTGGTAAAAATATGTATCGGACTTGGAACAATACACGGACTAAGAGATATATTATACGGACATGACTCCTCAAATGTGACGTGGCTTCGGCCTTATAAAACAAACAAAAAGACTTGGCTTCGGCTGAAACAAAAACACGCAAGACTTGGCTTCGGCCTTAAAAAAACAAAACTACGGAAGACTTGGCTTCGGCCTTAAAAACATGAAAAACGGAAGACCTGGCTTCGGCCTTAAAAACAAAACTACGGAAGACCTGGCTTCGGCCTGAAAAATCAAAACTACGGAAGACTTGGCTTCGGCCTTAAAAACAAGATATACGGAAGACCTGGCTTCGGCCTTAAAAAACAAAACTACGGAAGACTCGGCTTTGGCCTTAAAAACAAGAAATACGGAAGACCTGGCTTCGGCCTTTCGAAACCTCGGAAACGGAATAAGAAGATGTAAACACTGAAGACATGGCTGTACGGCTTTGATTGCTATTGCCTTTCCTTAGGGATAAAGACGGAAAAAAAAAATTAACTAACCTGCGTTTTTACTAAGATTTTCGTACATTTATGTAAAGTGCGTAGTCTAAAATTTACTATTGATTAACAGCTAGGCTGAACCACAGAGCAATATAAGTGGCTGAACTAAATACATTATTATTTTAAAACGGAATATGTTCTCTGGAAAATTGATTGATTTTTTCGCTATTTATCGAGGCCGATATTGATATTTTATAAAATTCGATATATCGTTTTTATTTCACTTTAGAATAATATTCATTTCATAATAATTATGTTATGATAATATTATATATATGAATAATATTATGATTTGACTCAAACACGTTGACTGTTCTTCGTTCATGTCATGTCATGCTTATTTTCTTTCTCATCTCAGGATTTAAACACAACATAACCTAAGTTTGCGTCGTATTTTCGATCGGTAATCTGTTGTTTGTTTTCATTAGATAAATAGCAAAATAATAGTTTACTGGCTTGTAATTTATCGTAGTTAGGTATTATCAGTACCCAACTATTACTACAGTCCCCGCTTCATAAAATGCCTACATGGAATCAAATTCAGTCGCAACTGAGGCACCCAAACAATCCTGTTGTATTCTTTGATATCACCGTCGGAACTACGGTACGTATACAAGAATACTTACTTTCTATTGACTTCTTAACCTGAAGCCTATACCTACTGCATTCATCTACAATCGATTGTGTTGTCCACCTTTTCCCCACTTTCTTACATATTATAAAAACAAAGTTACTTAGTTATTCCTCCTAATTAAACACTCATGGTATTTTACAGGAGATTGGTCGCATGGTGTTTGAGCTTTTCGCCGACACAGTACCCAAAACCAGTGAGAACTTCAGAGAATTTTGTACGGGGGAATATAGAAGAGATGGTGTTCCACTCGGCTATAAGGGAGCTACTTTCCACCGTGTCATTAAGGACTTCATGATACAGGGTGGAGACTTTGTTAATGTAAGTAGCATTAATGGAATACAATGGTTAGAAAGAAACTATCTTCAGCATTGGATTAGAGTAGAAACAAAGAAACTGCAGTTTACCTATGCTTGCCTTGTGCCTTCAAAACATTTTTCCCCATGAGTTATACCACTTTAATAAACAATTGAAGTGACTTTTCAGGGTGATGGAACTGGTGTGATGAGTATTTATGGAGGCAGCACATTTGCAGATGAAAACTTTGCATTACACCATGATTCACCGGGATTGCTATCAATGGCCAATAGTGGTAAAGACACAAATGGATGCCAGTTCTTCATAACTTGTGCAAAATGCAACTTTCTAGACAATAAGCATGTGGTTTTCGGAAGAGTAATTGATGGTTTGCTGGTAATGAGAAAAATAGAAAATGTACCTACAGGCCCTAATAATAAACCTAAGATTCCTGTCACTATATCACAGTGTGGCCAGATGTGATTAAAATAAGATATATTTTTGCAACATGTATATTTTATTAACTAATCAACAGAAGCTAAGCTTCAGTTTTAATTTATAATGTCATTAATCACTTTGGAACATTAACAATCACATCACAGCAATAAATACACATACTCTTAGTAATAAAGACTACCATTTAAAATCACATTCATTTTGTCAACTTCTCAATGTGTCCTTATGGGCTAATAGATTCCGTGGCTGCATAGTAGGTGGGCCGTTGCGCCTACCAGCTTCATTTATGAAGGCACCCTCCATCCGCCTGGCTACTTGGTCAAAGAATAAATTTGACAGATGTGAGTGGAACGCTGAACGGAATTCAAAAGCTATTTGAAAGTCAACAACACAAGATTGTTGCTCTCTTTTCAAGCCTGGACTGAATCTCCATAGAGTCAATAGCTGATGGAAGAGCACACCGTCAGTGCATTCAGCTTTAACCATGTTCGGTTTTACAAGTGTGACATTAGAAGTATAGCTCTCGTTGATTGGCGGGAAGCCTACAATTAGGTCTGCTTTGAGGTGACCCGGGGATTCCGAGAGTATGACTGACCGCTTGCACCAAGGGACAAACTTGTGGTAGTTTTCTACATCAGCAACCACCTCAAACATCTGATCCATAGTGTACCTGGAACAAAATAAGAGAGGCTGGTAATTATGTATATGAACAAGTCAGGCAAGATAACACATCATGACACCAGGGGCCCAATTCCAGTAGACAATCCACTCAGTGACAATGACGCAATGACGATGGTCAACTTTAGTTACCTTTTATCTGATGTTTTCGTAAGCCCTTTCTCTTTGTTTTTAAAAGGGTATGGGGTATTACAGTCATATGTTTAAACTTATTTTTTTAGGTTTTAGAATTAACTTACGACTGTAAATTCAAGTATTGCTTGGCAAAAATACTGGTTTGGCCTGACTGAATTACTGAATATCGACAAATAATGAGTGTGACCAGAAATTATGGCTTTGACTGACAAAATGAAGGAATTGCGAGTTATCTGAAAACAGTAACTCGAAAACCTTCTATTGGTCCCCTGGATTCATGACATAATTACTGCCTCTTTGATTATTCCATCCTAGTGAGGTGTCAGGTAGGTGTTTATCAAGTCATAGGCACCACAACCATTAGGTAGTATGTCATGAACATTATGCTAATTCTCTTTGTAAGGGTGACACATATATAATTATTCATGAGGCTCTTTCCAATTTGAAGAAAACAATTTCATAGATAACATAAATTGTGCCCATACACAATAGAAGGCAACTGACACTTTTTTATGCATTTTTAGGGTTCCTTACCCGCAGGGTGCCAAACGGGACCCTATTAATAAGCCTCCGCTGTCTGTCTGTCACCAGGCTGTATCTCATGAACCGTGATAGTTAAACAGTTGAAATTTTCACAGATGATGTATTTCTGTTGCCGCTATATCAAAAAATACTAAAAAACAATAAAATAAATATTTACGAGGGCTCCGTTACAACAAAGGTTTTTAAAAATTTGATATTGAATTATTTGTACTTGCTCGATATTGAAAACGGCAACAGGTGTACGCTTAAAATATTCACAGAATATTTAATTATATAGTAGGGCTTCGCTAATCTGGACAGGCCAAAAAATTTCCCCTTGGTGGATTATCAAGGTGTCGGGATTGTCGTCTGCCAAATTATTTTGAGGTTAATCTTATACATAAAACCAATAATTTAATGAAAGACGGATGGGACAGCACCACATTCTGTATTACTCACAAACTTTAAAATCTTGTCTTTGTTCTTCTTTATATCGCCTACACTTACCTGCCTGCCTATATGTTGGATGAGGCTAATCCTGTCCGAAACTCTTTGGAATTTGATATACAGGGTGTTTTGGGGAAGAGTGTAGGTATTTTGCAGATGGACAGGGTCGGTCCTTACGATAATTTTATAGTTTGGGAACCATGGTCCGATATCCTTTAGTTTTTAAGTTATGGGTTAAAAACTGATTTTATCAAATCTTTACACTTTTTGGGCTACCAAGCTAAAAAATAAACACAGATTCAGATTAAATACATTTTTTTTTATTTATCAAATTAAACACATAACACACGATTAATTAAAAGTCTCAAAACTATCCCGATATCAAAAACAATCAAATTGTGGTCAAAAGAAAAAAAAACAAAAAACAATCTTAGTGACTTTTATCATTTCAATGTTTATTTTAAAAAAAATGTGTTGGTGAAAAATTATTAAAATTTCTAAAAAAAATGCTTATCTTTTCCCCTTTCTATCGACGTATCAAATAACAAGCTACGACTCAAATTCACGGAGATATGAGACTTCACATGCAGGGATACCTCAAACCGGATTCGCCTCAGGTAGACAAAAAAGGGGCTGTATCTCGGTTAAAGGAATGTTTGCTTTGTTAGTTAGTACGTTTTGACTGTTCATTCGGTGCACACGATTTCATCTACTTACTGTATTTCTCCGTGTTAAGTTGTAGTTCCACTTCAAGTGTTGATCTCCTTCACGTTGAGTTCTCAGTACCTTACAGTATTGTTAACGACTGTGTTTGTAAAACATTTAACTAAAATGCCTGTTTTTACTTTTCGTGAATACGCTGATATTGTTTTTGTGTACGGACTTGCTGACGGTAACGCTACCAGAGCCCGAGAGCTGTACCGAGAACGCTTCCCTACAAGGCGAATTCCGAACGCGCAGGTATTTAGGAATACTTTTAGAAGACTCGGCGAAACTGGAAATTTGAACTTACGGGAACCCCGAGTGTCTACGCACCAACACCCTGTGGAAGTCGATGAGCTAATACTCCAAGCTTTCCTGTCTGATCCCACAACAAGCGTGCGCAAAGTGATAAAGCAACTGCGTGACAGTCATGGTTTAAGACTATCCACCTACAAAGTATGGTCTGTAGTCCATGGAGATAGGAGATATCCCTTCCATTACACTCCTGTGCAAGGTTTGGATGAAGGTGATCCTGCCCGACGCATGACATTCTGCCGTTACCTCATCAGTCAAGATGCAGAGAACAGAGATTTTCTAAGAAGAATACTATGGACCGACGAGTCAAAATTTGATAGAGATGGAATAACAAATTTCCATAACAAGCATCACTGGGAGCTAAAGGGTGCAAACCCGAAAGTAAAGAAGCAAGTGTCGTCGCAAAGGCGATTCAGCGTCAACCTGTGGGCCGGTGTAATCGGAGGAATTTTGATTGGGCCCCACATCCTGCCCGACGCACTCAATGGCGAAGCGTACCTTAATTTCTAGACGATGTTCCTCTGCATCACCTATCAGAAATGATGTTCCAGCATGATGGATGCCCGGCGCACTACTCGACGACTGTAAAAGAATATCTGGACGTTGAATATGAAAATAGCTGGATTGGCCGAAATGGGCCAATCTTATGGCCAGCCAGATCTCCCGACCTAACACCCCTCGACTTTTATGTGTGGGGAAGACTCAAAGAGTTGGTGTACGACGTAGAAATAATGAGTCGAGAGCAATTGGTGACTAATATCAATGAAGGAACCGAAGTAATAAGAGCGGAGATGACATTAGGCATAACAACTACAGAAGTCAGACGACGTGCGCGAGCTTGTCTTCAAAATGCCGGAAGCCATTTTGAACACCTTTAATTACAAGATGTGACTGATATCTGTGCGGCATTTGTGAAAATTAAATGTTAGTTACCTTTCTATTTCTGAGTACCGTTGCAATAATAATATCTAGCAGGTATTATTATTGCAACTTTGTTACCCGAGGCGAGTCCGGTTTGAGGAATCCCTGCATGTAAAGTCTCATATCTCCGTGAATTTGAGGCGAAGCTTGTTATTTGATACATCAATAGAAAGGGGAAAAGATAAGCATTTTTTTTAGAAATTTTAATAATTTTTCAATGATTAAAGTCACTAAGATTGTTTTTTGTTTTTTTTTTTCATTTGACCACAATTTGACTGTTTTTGATATCGGGATAGCTTTGAGACTTTTAATTAATCGTGTGTTATGTGTTTAATTTGATAAATAAAAAAAAACTGTATTTAATCTGAAACTGTGTTTATTTTTTAGCTTGGTAGCCCAAAAAGTGTAAAGATTTGATAAAATCAGTTTTTAACCCATAACTTAAAAACTAAAGGATATCGGACCATGGTTCCCATACTATAAAATGATCGTAAGGACCGACCCTGTCCATCTGCAAAATACCTACACTCTTCCCCAAAACACCCTGTAGATTTATATTTTAAACATCTGTCGTGTGTCATGCCTATCTATGATATTATGATTGTTTTTGTGTTTTGATAATGTCTGCTGTATCTTTTCATGAATAAATTTTATTTGTCCAACTTCCAAGCTACTCAGACTTATATTAATTCTAATAGGTTATTGTGCCATCACAGGATATAAGTACAATTTATTAATCATGAATGGTGAAAGTGAAAATTGCGCTGAAAGTGAAACGTCAAATCACGTACTGAAATTTGATAAACTCAAAGGCCGTTCGAATTGGATCGAATGGAAGTTTGTGATGCGTAACACGCTAATTCTAGACAATTTGTGGAGCTGCATCGCGGGATACGGAGCAGATGATAAAACGTCGACTGAGGTAAGAGCACGAAAAGACGAAAAAGCGCTGGCCAGAATCTCTCTGAGCGTTGATCGTAGTTGTTTTCCGCACCTCATGAAAGCCAAGACGGCAAAACAAGCCTGGGATACCCTACAGGAAGCATACGAGGACAGAGGGCTTAATTGTAGATTACGACTATTACGTAATTTATGTTCTATTAAACTCGAACACTTTTCGTCCATGGATCGTTACATTAACGAGGTAATGTCCATTTCGCAACAGTTATCGGCTATGAACAAATCCATTGATGACGAATTTTTGGCTGCCATCATGCTACAGGGGTTGACACCCAATTTCGAGCCGATGATCATGGCATTAGAGCACTCTGGTGCTGAAATCACCAGTGATTTGATTAAAACGAAACTTCTTCAAGACAAAAGGTGGACTACATCTGACACAAATGAAACTGAGTGCCTTTATACGCATAAGAAATATATACCGCGTTTACCTAGCCAATCGAACAGTACTACTGTTAAGGCGGAGAAGGCAGAGAAGCAGAATACTGTTGGAGAAGGAATCAAGGCTAAGAAGAAGCCTAACTAAATGTTTCAAATGTCGAGAAAAAAGACATTGGACAAGAGACTGTCCATACCGGAATCAGCAGAATGATTCTTCAGTACACTGTGTGTTATCAGCATTCTTCTCAGAAGCTATGGAAGATGTTGACGTGTTTTATATCGATTCTGGAGCTACTAATCACATGACTGGTCGAAGAGATATTTTACAAAATTTTACTACTTGCAATAGCAATGTAACCACTGCTAGTGGAGAAATTCTTAAGTGTACAGGGATAGGTAGCATTAAGATATCGAGTTCACTAGAATTAAGTGATATGTACCTAAACTGTCAGTAAACTTGATTTCGGTTTCTCGTATCTCAAGCAAAGGTTTCGATGTAAAATTTGATAACAATGGTTGTAATTGTAATGGTACACGAGGTTCGGTACATTTGATACTTCATTCTGCGTGGTAGAGAGCTAGCCCAACGCCGCGCTGTTTTGAATACGAGAATCGGTTCAGATAACGTTTGGGGGTTTTGCGTAGCTTACTGGCAAAGTTTGCAAAAAAAAAAGACGCGTGGGTTCATTCGTGGAATTTCAGTTCAGGTCATGTTTTTTTGTCGCATTCCTGCGAGATGTGTAGAGATCAGAGCCGATTTGGCTGCGCGTTGAATAAAATTATGAATAACTAAATAATGAAAGGTTATTATGGAACGGAGAAAGCTATTATGTTGATTGCAAATACACAGTTGCGATTGAGGTATGATATGGAGGGTCTGACACCGCTAGTTTGAATATCGTTCTGGTGGTCTTAGCCACGCGCCCTAGCGGTCGGGTATGCTTAATTAATCGCAACAAGCTTTTATTGGTCAGCGATCAACAGATTCTGTGTATCGGCAGTACCAAATGATTTGAGTGATCACCTACGGTTGATCATAGTGAATATGCGTACACACAATTTGTAGAACGGCGGATCTGCATGGCATGGTTGAAAATAGACTCTGTGTAGTTAGTGATAAGAAGCTTCGCTTGGGCAGAGCGTGTTCGCAAAGGACGCATATAAATACCAGAGCATGTGAGGGGAGGGCATTCAGTCTCAGCGTCTAGCTACTGTGACAGTCGTCTTTCACGAGTTCTAAACAGTTTTGTCTGCCGTGTTACGCGTCAGAACTATACGAATTTGTGATTGCGGAGTTTCAGTGGGTTTTCGTGAGTGTCTGAAGCGCCGAGAGATACCTCGGTTCCTACCTTTATATCAACCTACCCCAAATTCCAAAACTATCCTTGGGTCGTTAGAAAAGAACTTGTAAGTCAATTTATCTGAGTCTGAGTCTGGGCTTGGAGCGACCCTAAATTCCTTTTTCCTTCACCATAGGGTTCCTGGATTGGCTCTTAGGATATTCGCGGGCTAATCCTCTCCTCATTCCTTCGAGTAGCGAGTTTTGTAATTCCCACACACACAGTCGTTAAACATTCAAGCACATTCAAATCAAACTCAACCATTTTCGAGTGGTGTCGATAATGGACGTGGTATAGCACTAGGGTTTTAGACTAGGCTAGACAGGAGTTTAGTTGCGGCTAAACCTAGGTTGGCAGGGCATAGGGAGACTGTTTGATCGATGAGGTTCCGCGGATGGAAATAACAAATTCAGAACAAAGTTAAACCGGTGTCAACACAGATAACATATCCTGTTGATATTTTGACATTTGAGTGTTGTCGGGGACGCGCGAAGAGATCAATTTACAGTCTAAAGTTCATTGTTTAGGTCCGGGTAGGTGTTTTGCATTGCCTTGGGTCAGATTGGATTCAAGTTGCATTTTTAAATTAAATGTAAATTCGCAGGAGATCTAATGTGTAAGCTGAGTCGGTATATATGATTAGGCTCAGCCCAGGACGTGCTGCGGCTAGTGGAATTCATAGTTCGGTATTTTTCGAACTATGCACTTTGCTATGGTGTGGGTTAGATCTCCTAAAACAAAAATGCTTGCGTTTCGATAACATCCAGCTCAAATTGCGCAGAGTTGAAGGTTTCAAAACGTTACGGACCTTTTGAGGTAACCGCTAGTTCAGAACCCATTTCGGAACTCAAATCGCAATTGTCTAAACCGGTCTTTTCGGATCGTTATTGCCGTGAACCAAATATATAATTGGAACCACCACAAGCCGCTACTAGCGAGCACATGAAATATCATTGAGTACTCACGTCGTAAAACTACGACGGATATCTATACGATATCACAAACAAATATTATAAACTGTGGTCGATCACTAAAACTAAAACAAAAGATGTTCCAATGCGCTCATATATACAAAAACCAGATGGTGCCATCACATAAAATATAACAACGATCGTTCTGGCGCAATACACCGCTGACTGATGTGAATTACCGGCTCGCGGACATATATGCTTTCTCTGTCTAACTTGAAACTGTAACTTCCTGAACCAAACTTCGTTCGACTATTGTACGCCTAACGAATTTCTCAACGAACGAGAAATTCAGACTTATCATTCTTACTTACAAATCTTACAGCTGAATCGGGTCCTCTCATTTTGGGATAGATAGAATAGACGATCATAGCTACTGATAGCGGCGGCTACGACCTTAGCCAGGTGCCGGTACAGATTTCTGGTGCCGAGACGGAAGGATATCCTAGATAGTCTGATACCTAGATATTCCTAGATATTCTAAAAGAATCAAGGTCTAACGCGTTACTTTTAAAAATAACACAACGTAGAAACGATTTTAAACAGTTCAGTTTGTAAATAAGAAATAAGCAAAAAAGGGGCATTGTTTTCACAATTCTTTGTACGAGCTACGGCGGTTTAATAGGAATAATGGCCGGCCGGCGTAGGAAAAACGATAGTCGGGTAGCACAAAATTCACTTTCACACACAAGTGAAATGGCGTCAGAACAGGTGACGCAATTGTTATCTGAAATAGTGAATAGATTAGACAGTTTGGAAAGGGGTTCCAGCACGAGCAATGCTAGTAGGACTTCGGACAGACAGACTGACAGACAGGAACTAGAGACGTTTGAACAATCGGTAGAAAAACGTCAATCATGCATTGTGAAAATGACACAGAAGTTGCCGACATTCGATGGGCGAAGTTCGGAAAATCCGATGATTTTCTTAAGAGATTTAAAGGCTTATATTAAAGTCTCGGGAGATAGTTCTAGGGCTTTGATATGGGCAACGGATAGTTTGGTAGGAATTGCGAAAGTTCGAATGAGCATATACAGAGACTCATGGCGAACCTATTCGGATTTTGAAAAAGATTTCAGAGAGGTATTCTGGGGTGATAATGAACAGGAATTAATTAAGCAAAGATTCCTAACTGCGAAGTTTGATTCTAAGAAAGGTCAAAGTATGGAAGAATTCTTTGCCTCTCAATTGAATAGCATATATGAGCTTACGATACCGTTTACTGATACGGAGAAAATCAACACGATTTTCAGACAGTTGCCGCGTGATATTCAGGTAGCGTTTTTTGCTAGAAAGGAGTCAATGACTATACGTGATGCGGTCGAATTCCTTCGGCATTTAGAACGGAATGTCGATGGGGGATTAAGTGCGATACATGGTTCTGAGACAATGGATACGAATAATGTGAGGCGGAATAGCTACATGCGTGGGCAATATCGAGCTATGCGGGTTAATACGTTACGTTATAACGCGGTGAGTCGTAGGAATAATTATAACGCGGTAACGAAGGCGCGAAACGAATTTGGGACGCGTGGTCGCGGTTATTTTCGCGGTAGAGGCAGACAGCCTCAGCCTAGCTTCAGGGCAATAGGGTTCCAGAGGGGCAATGATAGTTCAGGAGATACAGAGGCAGGGCAAAGTTCAAGTGACAGGAATAATGCGATAAGTCAGAATTCAAAAAACTAGTGGACTCGCGCGGGTCGTTCGCGCTCAGATATTTATTACGGTTCGGGTGGACAGCCGATCAAATTGAAAAAAAGCATAGATTGTATGATTTGTGTAATTTGGATTCGAACGTGGGTGTGAATGAATTTATTCAATTATTAGCGCATAAAGCGCACGGATATGCCGTGTGTTTAGGAGAAAAATCTAGATCGAATTGTAGAGATCGAAATGACAGACGTTTACATACGATATTCAGAGACGACGATTCGACTGAGTGTGGGCGCGAGTTATGTAGTACTTTGACATTACCTGAGATAGATGTGCGTATTGGGAATATTGTTGTAAGGAGTTTGATTGATTCGGGGAGCGAAATCAGTGTAATAAGTCGGAGAGTGTATGAAGAAGTGTGCAGACAATTGGGAAAACCGACGGAAATACCGATTCCAAGTTTGAGAATCACAGGTGCATTTGGAGTCAGTAAGGAAAAGGTTGATAAATTAGTAACGTTACCATTAACGATAGGTGAATGCGTTATCGATACTCCAATGCTAGTATTAACAAGGGTGCCTAAAGATTTAATTTTGGGGTTTGATTTTATACAACAGACGCGAGCCAGTTTAATGTGTGAGGGTAATAAGAGGCTAATTATACGAAGCGCCGGGCGGATGTGTGAAATACCATTAGGTACTGGCCCTAATCAGGATTTTTGCTGTTGTACAATGGAAGTACAGAACCAAGATACCAGTAGAAATATGATAGAGGAATATGTGAATAATTCATCAATACCTGTTGAACACAAAACAAAGTTATTGCCGGTGTTAAATAAACATGCAGAGTTGTTTAGCGATAAGTTATTGATATCAAAGATGCGTATTTTCTATACCATTATCAGACGAATCTAAACGATACACGGGTTTTGTATATCAAGGCAGAAGTTATGTTTACAACGTTTTACCTCAGGGGTTGAAAACCAGTGTGGGTTCATTTTCGAGGGCGATGGACTTAATTCTAGGGCCAGAGGTTAGGTCATATTGTTTAAATTTTGTTGACGATTTGGCAATTTTAACTGAGGGTGACTTCGAACAGCATTTGTCTCAAGTGGACACGGTTCTGAGTAAATTGAAAGACGCGGGCTTCACATGCAAACTAAAAAAATGCGAGTTTGCACAAAAAAAGGTCAAGTTATTGGGGCATATTTTGTCTACACAAGGTTTGCAGATGGGCCCGGACAAAATTGAAACACTTAAATTATATCCGTCACCCAGAACTGTCAGGCAATTGAGGGCGTTTTTGGGGTTCATAAATTACTTTAGGAGGTTTATAAAAAATTTTGGAACGTTAACACAGCCCTTGTACAATTTATTACGGTCTGGAGTCAAGTTCGTCTGGAGTGCGCAGATGCAAAGTGCTTTTGACAAGATAAAAAACCAATTCTTAGAAAGTATAATTTTGAGTCAGCCATTGGCGGGAAAAACATATTATGTTCAATGTGACGCCAGCGCTATAGGAATTGGGGGCTATGTTTATCAATTAGATGATTCGGGCCAGGAACGAATTATAGGGTTCTGTTCGCAGGCATTTAAGGGTGCTCAGACGAGATGGGCTATCAGTGAACAGGAAATGTATGCAGTTATATACACTTTAAAGCGATTTGAGATATATTTGCGGGGAGAAAAAGTTATTATTAGAACTGATCATAAAAGTTTGACGTTCATTAAATCGTGGACTTTATTAGGGGCACGCGTAACGAGGTGGATTATGTTTTAGAGCAATTCGATTACGACATAGAATTTGTGCGAGGGACTGAATTGCCGACACGCTAAGCAGGCAAATAGCGGGACCTGGAGGTATGATTGACAGTACAAATGTTCAGCCGGGGATATTCTGGTTTCAGGCATCGAATACCGCAAGTGTTATTTCGAGTTTACGGGACATTGCGAGATTACAAAGCGAAGATGAGCGGTTAAATCGAATTAGCGGTTGTATCAGACGTAATGTAGTAGATACGGGGACAAGAGGTTTTGAAAATTATAAGCTAGTAGGTGATACGTTATATTTTCACGTGCCGAAGCGGAACGTACAGTTGCTAGTAATTCCGAAATCACTACAGGAGGAACTTATTTTACACATACATGAAGAAATAGGTCACTACGGCAGATATAAAATATTAGCACTGATGAAGGACAGATATTATTTTCTTCATATGAGTAGGGTGATAAGCGCGGTGATAAGAAGTTGTGACATATGTCAAAAGGTCAAACCAAGTACTAACAATACCGTTGGTCCTTGTACACCGGTGTTGGCGGAAAGGTTGGGTGAGAAAGTTTTCTCGGACCTTTATGGGCCATTGCCCGTAGGTAAATTCGGATATCAATATATATATGTGATTCAAGACGTGTACAGTAAAGTAATAAAATTATATCCAATGCGAAAAGCGACAGGTAGGAGCGTGCTCGCTTGTACAAAGAGATTTCATAGGGAAATACCTATCGAAACTATAATTACGGACTCAGGACCACAGTTCATATCGAAAGTTTGGGAATTTGGACTCAAACAGCTGGGGATTCGGGTCACTCATACGTCGGTGTATTGTCCAAATTCTAATAGCGTAGAAAGAGTGAATCGCGAACTAGGTCGACTGATTAGAACTTATTGTGGCGGAAGTAATCGTAGTTGGGTCGACGTGTTACCGGACATTCAAAATTGCTATAATAATATCGAACACACAAGCACAGGCTTTGCGCCTAATGAGTTAGCGTTTGGTAGGCGGGAACCGTTAACTATTGACAAGGAATTAGGCGATGAATGGTTATTAGGCTATAGTGTGCGGGATACGGAACAGGTGCGAAATGTAGCGATAGAAAACTCTAAAAGTTCTAGTGAACGACGTAAGCGACAGGCGGACAAACGGCGTAAGTTAGAGGTCTATCGTATAGGTGATTATGTGAAACTTAAGACCTTTGTGCGTTCAAATAAAGAACATAAAATCATGCGGAAATTTTCGTTGTTGTATAAAGGGCCTTATGTTATTTCGGCAGTGGTATATCCTAACTGTTATACGTTAGTAGATCCGGGTTCAAATGAGATATTGGGTAACTTCAATACTATAAATATAGCCAGGTATTATGTGAGGACGAATAAGGGCGTAGATAAATAAGATAGTGTATAAAAGTTATATAATTAAGCTGTAAGCTGTAAATTTGAGTAACTACTTTGTAGATTTAAGGATCTTACATGGTTTGGGAAAAAGAAAAAAAAAAAAAAAAAAACAAAAAAAAAACAATTTGTATATATATAGTAATACGAATTAGGATAAATTGCGGGTAAGCGAGGTTGTATAGTTAGATAGATAAATAAGATAAGACAGGAGAGAACTCAATCGAGTTGTGTAAATATTATATACATAATTGACAGATTCATCGGTCTGTGTACATGATTTGAGATGTCCGTACTTATAGAGTAGATATGTACAAAGCATGGGTAGCATAGTGGTAATGAGATCCTTGCGCCATGTTAACTGAGATAAACAGTGTCTCAAGGTCTGGGAGGGGGCTGTAATGGTACACGAGGTTCGGTACATTTGATACTTCATTCTGCGTGGTAGAGAGCTAGCCCAACGCCGCGCTGTTTTGAATACGAGAATCGGTTCAGATAACGTTTGGGGGTTTTGCGTAGCTTACTGGCAAAGTTTGCAAAAAAAAAAGACGCGTGGGTTCATTCGTGGAATTTCAGTTCAGGTCAAGTTTTTTTGTCGCATTCCTGCGAGATGTGTAGAGATCAGAGCCGATTTGGCTGCGCGTTGAATAAAATTATGAATAACTAAATAATGAAAGGTTATTATGGAACGGAGAAAGCTATTATGTTGATTGCAAATACACAGTTGCGATTGAGGTATGATATGGAGGGTCTGACACCGCTAGTTTGAATATCGTTCTGGTGGTCTTAGCCACGCGCCCTAGCGGTCGGGTATGCTTAATTAATCGCAACAAGCTTTTATTGGTCAGCGATCAACAGATTCTGTGTATCGGCAGTACCAAATGATTTGAGTGATCACCTACGGTTGATCATAGTGAATATGCGTACACACAATTTGTAGAACGGCGGATCTGCATGGCATGGTTGAAAATAGACTCTGTGTAGTTAGTGATAAGAAGCTTCGCTTGGGCAGAGCGTGTTCGCAAAGGACGCATATAAATACCAGAGCATGTGAGGGGAGGGCATTCAGTCTCAGCGTCTAGCTACTGTGACAGTCGTCTTTCACGAGTTCTAAACAGTTTTGTCTGCCGTGTTACGCGTCAGAACTATACGAATTTGTGATTGCGGAGTTTCAGTGGGTTTTCGTGAGTGTCTGAAGCGCCGAGAGATACCTCGGTTCCTACCTTTATATCAACCTACCCCAAATTCCAAAACTATCCTTGGGTCGTTAGAAAAGAACTTGTAAGTCAATTTATCTGAGTCTGAGTCTGGGCTTGGAGCGACCCTAAATTCCTTTTTCCTTCACCATAGGGTTCCTGGATTGGCTCTTAGGATATTCGCGGGCTAATCCTCTCCTCATTCCTTCGAGTAGCGAGTTTTGTAATTCCCACACACACAGTCGTTAAACATTCAAGCACATTCAAATCAAACTCAACCATTTTCGAGTGGTGTCGATAATGGACGTGGTATAGCACTAGGGTTTTAGACTAGGCTAGACAGGAGTTTAGTTGCGGCTAAACCTAGGTTGGCAGGGCATAGGGAGACTGTTTGATCGATGAGGTTCCGCGGATGGAAATAACAAATTCAGAACAAAGTTAAACCGGTGTCAACACAGATAACATATCCTGTTGATATTTTGACATTTGAGTGTTGTCGGGGACGCGCGAAGAGATCAATTTACAGTCTAAAGTTCATTGTTTAGGTCCGGGTAGGTGTTTTGCATTGCCTTGGGTCAGATTGGATTCAAGTTGCATTTTTAAATTAAATGTAAATTCGCAGGAGATCTAATGTGTAAGCTGAGTCGGTATATATGATTAGGCTCAGCCCAGGACGTGCTGCGGCTAGTGGAATTCATAGTTCGGTATTTTTCGAACTATGCACTTCGCTATGGTGTGGGTTAGATCTCCTAAAACAAAAATGCTTGCGTTTCGATAACATCCAGCTCAAATTGCGCAGAGTTGAAGGTTTCAAAACGTTACGGACCTTTTGAGGTAACCGCTAGTTCAGAACCCATTTCGGAACTCAAATCGCAATTGTCTAAACCGGTCTTTTCGGATCGTTATTGCCGTGAACCAAATATATAATTGGAACCACCACAAGCCGCTACTAGCGAGCACATGAAATATCATTGAGTACTCACGTCGTAAAACTACGACGGATATCTATACGATATCACAAACAAATATTATAAACTGTGGTCGATCACTAAAACTAAAACAAAAGATGTTCCAATGCGCTCATATATACAAAAACCAGATGGTGCCATCACATAAAATATAACAACGATCGTTCTGGCGCAATACACCGCTGACTGATGTGAATTACCGGCTCGCGGACATATATGCTTTCTCTGTCTAACTTGAAACTGTAACTTCCTGAACCAAACTTCGTTCGACTATTGTACGCCTAACGAATTTCTCAACCAACGAGAAATTCAGACTTATCATTCTTACTTACAAATCTTACAGCTGAATCGGGTCCTCTCATTTTGGGATAGATAGAATAGACGATCATAGCTACTGATAGCGGCGGCTACGACCTTAGCCAGGTGCCGGTACATAATATCATGAGTCAAGGGAAAAATATTCTTACGATAGTTGAATTTGGTGGAGTGTACAAACTTCAAGTTGGTCTAAAGGCTAATATTTCTGTGACTAGTGTGACTTGGCATCAAAGGCTTGGTCATATTAATAATCAGTATTTAAAAATTCTTAGGGATCATAATGCTAATGAAATTAGTTTTCAGGATAGCTGTACCGATGAAACTTGTGACATTTGCTTGAAAGGAAAACAGGCTCGTTTCCCATTTCCAAGTAACCCTACGCCTTCAACTGCACCACATAGACTCGGACTTGTCGACAGTGATTTACTTGGACCTTTACCTGTCAAATCTAAGGGTGGTAAGAGATTCATATTGACGTTTCTTGATGACCATACTCGGAAGGTATTCACTTATTGCCTGACAAGAAAAAGTGAGGCGAGTGAACATATCAAAGACTTTATAAGACTAGTAGAGACTCAAACTGGGGATAAAGTTAAAATCATTCGATCAGACAATGGCGGTGAGTATGTAAATGCAGATCTCAACAATTTCTTTAAAAGCAAAGGTAGTACATCAAGTAACTGTACCGTACTCTCCTTCTCAAAACGGAGCTGCTGAAAGACTAAATCGTAGTCTTATTGAGAAAGTAAGGTGTCTGTTGTATACTGCCAAACTAGATCATTCTTTTTGGGCTGAAGCTGTTATGACGGCCACATATTTGATTAATCGTTCTCCTTCCAAACGACTATCATATAAAATACCAGAGGAAGTGTGGACTGGACAACCTGTTAGTCTCAAGCACTTGCGAGTATTTGGCTGTGAAGCTTACATCCATATAGATAAGTCCAAAATAAATAAATTTCAATCTAAAAGCAAACGCTGCATTTTATTAGGGTTTGAAAGCCACTGATATAGACTACGATATTGACAATAAATGTATTGTTCGAAGCCGTGACGTTGTATTCAACGAAACTGTCTTCCCAAGCACTCGTCAAGAATCTGTTAAGGGAGATATTATACCAATATTTCTTTCAGGTGACGATAACGATGATGTCTTTGGCAATGGATATGTTGAAGTGGTAAGCGAGTCAACAGAGCTATCTACAGGAACATCTGAATCTGCTGATCAAGGCGGAGATGGTATTTGTAACATTCCTTTTAATACACGGGAGAGTGAACTGGTGAATACGTCTTCTTCTAGACTACATAGTGTGGCAGATGAAACTACACCAGCACTTTCTGATTGCGTACAAACTCAAGAAGGACTAGCTAATGTTGAACCAGCTAACAATTTAAGCCCTAGAAAACCGAAAGCTATGATGGCTAATGAGTCGGAACCATGTGAGCCAAAAACTGTTAAAGAAGCTTTGAATTCTAACGAAAGTAAGTTATGATGATGCTCAAATGAATTTCATCTTGCTCCAAGCGATGCAAGATGAAATTAATTCATTTGAGCAACATCAAGCTTGGGAATTGGTAGACAGGCCAGCTGATAAAAATGTTGTCAAAAATAGATGGTTATTTAAAATAAAGCGTGATGCTGATGGGAATATTGCATGTTATAAAGCACGTTTAGTAGCCAAAGGGTTAACACAAGAATTTGGTTTGGATTATAATGCAACATTCTCTTCTGTAGATCGACACGAATCACTTAGAATGTTACTATCGCTTGGAGTACTTACAACTTGATCTTAAAATCGACCACTTAGACGTAAAAACCGCCTTCTTAAATGGTGATTTGAAGGAAGATATATACATGTGTCAGCCAGATGGATGTTTAAAGCCTGGTGAAGAACACAAAGTTTATAAACTCAAGAAAGCTGTGTATGGATTGAAGCAAGCGTCACGTTCGTGGTATGAGAAAGTGAAGCAGGTATTGATCTCTTTAGAATATACTCAGTGTCAACGAGAGAACTGCATATTTGTGAAGCAAATTGGTAAGAGAATTCTCATTATTGCTCTTACGTAGATGATTTCTTTCTATTCTATAATTGTGACCAATTATGTAAAGATCTCATAACTACTTTACAAAGTAATTTTACAATTAAAGTGCTAGGACCAGTCGCACAAATTTTAGGAATTAAGGTTAACCGTTATAAGAACGAGTTAAGTTTGAGCCAAGAACTTTATATTAATAAAGTATTGGAGCGATTTGACATGACAGATTGCAAACCGACCAAGACGTCTAATTTTAAGTTTTCTAATAATCTTCCTCATGATGCGAAACTGCCTTATCAACAATTGATAGTTTAATGTATTTAGCTGTCACTACTAGACCAGATATATCTTTTGCCGTTTCTTATCTGAGTCAATACAACTCTTGTTATACAATTGAGCATTGGAACGCTGCTAAAAGAGTGTTGCGTTACCTAAAAGGTACCAAAGACTTAGGTTTAGTTTATAAAAAGTCTAGCACAAAGATCGTTTTAGAAGCTTTTACGGATGCAGATTGGGCTAATGGAGCAGATAGGAAATCCTATACGGGGTACCTATTGACCTTTTCTAATACCTAACTTGATTAGTTGGGGTGCTTATAAACAGAATTGCGTGGCGCTCTCATCAACTGAGGCGGAGTATAGCACTTAGTGAAACGTGCAAAGAGTCAGTTTTCTGTCGAGCTCTTCTTACAGAGTTAGTAGCATACACTGGCAATGTCATCGTTTACTGCGACAATCAGTCGGCAACAAAGCTAGCATCTAACCCGGTATATCATCGTAGAACAAAACATATTGATGTGCGTTACCATTTTGTTAGAGAGGCTGTCGATAATAAAAGTATTGAATTAAAATATTTGCCAAGTGAAGAGATGTTAGCAGATTTACTTACTAAGGGACTGCCCGCTTGCAAACATAAAGGTTTTGTAGATAAACTTATGCAGCATGTATAGTGTTACCTTAAGGGGCCGCACAGACTGTTAATGATAAACTCCTATATGAGGATCGTATCAGGATTAAGGGGCCGTGTTGGATGAGGCTAATCCTGTCCGAAACTCTTTGGAATTTGATATAGATTTACATTTTAAATATCTGTCGTGTGTCATGCCTGTCTTTCTATGATATTATGATTGTTTTTGTGTTTTGATCATGTCTGCTGTCTTTTCATGAATAAATTTTATTTGTCCAACTTCCACGCTACTCTGACTTATATTAATTCTAATACTATACTGTACTTCCGAGCAATGCAAAGGTAGTTGTGCCTTTGTCTATCATCTTTATAATTCGCACTTTGAGATTCTTGCCGTCATTGTGGAGGTTGTCGCACGGGTTTGGAATAGATAGTAAAATCTAGGCACAGGAAGAAATAATATCGAAATTGTTGTGATTTGTCCTTATTAGTTCTGTGTTTGTCCCTGTGTGGTGGTAAGTAGGTTTAGCTCTATGTAAATCATAAACGACTCGCACAACAATGTTTCCTTCTCTCCTCCTCTCTTCCTGTCAGCTGAAGCCAACTCCCAATCTCCCCAAAATACCCAAGATACGGGACACAGTATCTTGGGTATTTTGGGCAAATATATATATATTTTGGCAAGCGTGCTGCGGATATTTCTATTAACCCAACGCCCAAAAAAACTGTCACCGATGTTTCCTTGGCCCAACCATCCATTCAAACTGTGTTTACAGCAGAGTCTTCTTCACTGAGCAAATACTCAGAAAAAGACAAAGGTCCATTTATTGTACATGTGGTGCGAATTGAAGAGGAGTCCTCCTCAGGTCTCACTATGAGACCAATCAAGTTTGGTCAATTTCTACATCGAAATAATGTTCAAAACATTGCTCAAGGCGGAGTTAAGAGTGTGGGTCGCAACCGGGTTGCGATTCAGTTTAAGTCTGCCTCTGATGCCAACTCGTTCTTGTCTCACCCAGCATTAGCCGCAGCCAACTACAAAGCAACTGTACCGACTTATAATGTGACCCGGATGGGTATAATTAGGGATATCCCTGTGGAGTGGAGTATGGAGGAGGTCGTAAAGGCTATTCAGCTCCCCCCTAATTGTGGTCCTATCATTAAAGCCCGCAGAATTAGTGAAAAACAAAAAAGGACGATGACACTGTATCATATACCCCGACACAATCAGTTTTAATAACAATCTCAGGACAGGTTCTTCCAGAAAGAATCTACTGCTTTTATAATTCTATTCTGGTGGAACAGTGCCAGTTCCCTACTATTCAGTGTTGGAATTGTTGTCGATTTGGCCATGTCAAAATCCAATGCCGGTCCAAGCCTCGCTGTTTCAAATGCTCCCAACCCCACGATGGTAATGCCTGTGAAAAAACACAGGTCTCCTGCCTCTATTGTTCTGGCCCCCATAGAGCCATTGATAACTGCCCTGAATTTCACAGGCAAAAAGCCATCAAGATCATCATGTCACAAGAAAGTGTTCATATAAAGAGGCATCAATTCGTCTTCCACCACCTAGAAAATCCTTTGCAGATGCTGCTCGCTCTTTCCAAACAGTGCCCCCAACCCCGACTTCAAGCCAATTGATGGCCCCTTCCCAATACCCAAAGACTGTATCACACCGCAAAACTGTAGTTACAACAAGACAACCCAGATCTTATCATAGACAAGGGGGTATGACCGGAATGCTCACTTCGAGATCACTAACTCACCCCCTTCTTCTCTCCCTAATGGTCATGCATTCCCTTCTCTACCACCCAATTCGGCCCAGCCTAATGAAAAACTCCTCGAACTTCTTCTCTCTACCATTATCAATCTTCTGACTAAGTTCAGTGATTGCCCATTACCGCCCAACGTGACACAAGGTCTTAACCAGATCTTACAACTTGTTAATTCTTCTCATACCCAACAAAATGGCCAGCATTCTACAGTGGAATTTCAGGAGCCTGAATCCTAAAGAAACTGATCTTATTTATTTAATAGATAAATATAAACCCTCTGTTATTGCCCTATCTGAGGATTGGTTGCTGCCTGGTTCTCGCTTTCGGCACAAAATAAATAGGTACAGAAATCGATCTACATACTAGCGCGCTCAAGCGACGCACACATAGATACTGCTCACGGACACGATATCTCGGGCAAGTTCGGACCAGTGCGAGCGTGAGTGCCATCCGCTTGACACGGGCGTCTGTTAATGCAAATAATGCAACAATGGAGCAACGGAAAAAAAGTTATTATAACTGTTCAGTCGACGGTTTAAATAAATAACAGTTGCCTATTTTTCAATCAGTATAATAAAATAAGTATTAACAATTTTTTTGTTAGGTAAATTCACGCCATCTTAGTTACGTAAGCTGAAAACATGTTTTTTTGTTTGTGTAGATATTGTGTTGTTTTTCGTGTCATTTGACAGATGTAGGTCTAAAGCTGACAGGGCAATATACATTTTGTAACTCGGGTAGTCCGTTTAGAAGTTTTCAGGGATTTTCGATAGTGAAAATTGACAAACGTAAAATTGTGTAGGTATTTTTCTGTTCTGTAAACCTTTTGTATTGTAATAGTAGGCAGGTCTATTGTTTTGTTTTTTGGAGCGCCAGTACCATGTTAGTTTTTCGTGCATAAACCGTAGTTGACAACCCCAGAGCGATCGCCGAGCGAAGCTATGAAAAGTGAAGTACATACATGTGGTTGACTTCTGTACCTATTTATTTTGTGCTTTCGGGTTTCAGGTTTTACCAGCCTTCGGGAGGACAGAATAGATGGTTATGGGGGTGCCACTTTTGTTTCAGCTTATATTCCTCATCCTGACTCTTCCAATCTCCAGGAACTGGATAGCCTTATTTCTTCCCTTCCCTCTCCTCTTATTATTTTAGGCGATCTCAACAGCCACAACTAGTTATGGGGTAGCTATAGGAATGACTCTAATTCTTCTATAATTTTAGATATCTTAGATCAATTTGACCTCTGTATTCTAAATGACGCCCAACACGTAGAGGGTGTCCCCAACTCAGGATCCTAGAAGAGCATAGATCTTTTCCTCTGTTCCTCAAATTTAGCTTCTGGCCTCTCTTGGGATGTTCTTTCTTCCACTTTTGGGAGTTATCATTTCCCAATTTTAGTCCACTTCCCTAATAAGTATCCCACAATAAAGAAATTCGATCCCCTACTCTAATATAGACTGTCTGGCCCAGACTGGGAAAGGTTTGCCAGAGAATGTGACTTCAGGATTAAGTTACTCGACCCTGTTTCTCCCCAAAATTCCCTCAATGTTTATGCAAAATTCCTCGAAGCAATTGTTACCAGTGCTAACTCCTCAATCCCATAAAGAGACCTCCCCCTGATAAGATCCGTTCCTGAGTGCACTGAAGCAGTAAACAAAAGAAAAGAGGCCGAGATGATGTATGCTTCTAGCATGAGTACACAGAATTTTATCAACTTTAAAAGAATCTCTGCCATGGTTAGAAAATTGCTAAGTAAAAAGAAGCAATTAGGTTGGTCCAAATTTTGCGAGAATCTATATCCTCGTTCCCCAGCTTCTCTTATCTGTTAAAATATTAAAATATTTAGGAGTTATTTTTCCGCCCCTAACTCGTCCTATAGCGACCCCAAATGGTTGGACCCCGTCTGGTTGGAGAACTTTGCTAGTAAATTAGCCCCCCCCTTCTGATTGTCTGCCGCCTATACTCTCCCTCCAGTCTCCTTCTCATAGATTAGATGAAGTATTTTCGGAATCCGAGTTCAATCTGGCAGTAGATAGTCTGAAGGACTCTTCTCCTGGTTTAGATGGCATCCCTTATTCTTTTATTAGAAACTCTGGGTCCGAAACAAAAAAATACTTTTTACAATTAATTAATACTATTTTCTCATCTGGGTCCCCTCCGGAAACATGGAGGTCACAGAGCATTATCCCTATATTAAAACCTGGTAAGGATTCTATTGACGCTGCCTCTTATAGGCCAATAGCATTGACATCTACTCTCTCTAAAATTTCTGAGCATCTTGTTAAAAATCGTTTGGAATGGTTTGTAGAGAGTCAAAACATTTTACCTGAATCCCAGTTCGGCTTTAGGAAAAATAAATCCACAATGGATAGCTTGGCCATACTGACCACGGATATAAGAATAGCTTTTTCTAAAAATAAATCGGTCGTGGGAGCATTCTTAGACATATGCTCCGCCTACGACAATGCACTTCTTCCTGTACTCAGGCAAAAAATGCTCCATCTGAGTATTCCAGTGAGGTTAGTCAATTTCATCACGAGCTTATTCTCGGGCAGATCTGTGTTGAGTCGCAACCAAGACCATTATCTGTCTCCGCGGTCAGGGTGGAAAGGTCTTCCTCAAGGTTCAGTCCTGAGTCCTCTACTCTATAGTATCTACACTTATGACCTTGATAGAGTAGTTACCTCATTCTGTAGCATACTGCAGTATGCGGATGACTTAGCCCTTTACTCCTCTTTGGCCTCGATTGAGGAGGCTGCCACCAGAGTGAATTCTGCCATTTTGTATCTCGCGGATTGGCTGACGGAGCATGGTTTGTCATTATCGGCCTCAAAGAGCAAAGTTGTTTTTTTTTCCAGAAAAATCCGTATCCCGAATGTGCACATTTTGTCATTATCGGCCTCAAAGAGCAAAGTTGTTATTTTTTCCAGAAAAATTCATATCCCGAATGTGCACATACGTATTAATGGCCATGTGGTTCCAATTTATAACTCCGTAAAATGTTTAGGCGTCATTTTAGATTCTAAAATGAATGGTTCTGCACATCTTAACTATGTAATTAAAAAATGCGAAAAGGGTATCAACGTCATGCGATGTCTTTCCGGTATGTGGTGGGGATCCCATCCATATTGTCAAAAGCTGAACTATAATGCCATAGTACGCAGTCATTTTGACTATGGAACTTTTCTCCTTGAACCTTGTAGTAAGGCTGCTCTTGAAAGCCTTCAGAGAGTGCAATTTAAATGTCTACGCATCATTATTGGTGACATGAAATGATCTCCCACGAATGCCTTACAGGTCGAATGTGGCGACCCTCCTCTAAATTTACGTAGACAGTACCTTTCGGACAGATTCTTTTGTAAGGTCATCCCTCTTTCACCTTAAGTCAAACTGTTAAGTCGGCTAGTTTCAAGTTGTAGATATTGGTCCCATAAGGACCCTCCGTGCCTTGTAAAAAGTCTCCGGAAACATGTAAATATAAATCTACCTTTATATCAATGTAACATGAATCCTCTCTACAGCACGAACTTTGATGCTCTAATTCATTCTCCTAAAATTGTGTTATCGCTTGGTATTTCAAAATCATCTCCTCACGCCAACTCCTCGTTTAATGAAATAGTAGCTTCTTCTGGGACAGACTGGCTCCTCGTTTTTACCGATGCCTCTAAACTTTCAGAGTCCGGTTGTGTTGGTGCTGCGGTCTGGATACCAAGGTACAAAATCATTCTGCATTATAAATGTCCCCCTCTGTCATCTGTATTTACTGGCGAGTTGGTTGCTATTCTGGAAGCTATCCTATATGTCATACCCATAATTTTTTTTCAGACTCCCTTAGTTGTCTTCAAGCCATCTTGTCAAACCAGTTTAGATCCAAAATATAATTCAAATTAAATAAAAAAAAAAAAATTAAAGAATTGTTGTATGACTGTCAACGTCAGGGATTGGAAATTGTGTTGGCTTGGATCCCTGGTCATGCGGGTGTTACGGGAAACGAGGAGGCCGATTCCTGCGCGAAAAATGCTATAGCCTTGGGTGGCTTTGAACATTTCCGTAATTTCAGTTCTGATATATGTTCCATCTCTAAAACACACCTATATAAATTATGGAACGAGGCTTGGAAAGCTAGCTGTCAGATCAAAGGCAAATTCTATGGAGAAATCCAGGATACGATTCCTTTGAAACCCTGGTACTTCAAATTCCATGACTCGGATAAATGCACCACATCTACAATGTGTCGTCTTCGTCTGGGTCATTCCTGCACTCCGGTGCACCTGGCTAAAATTAGGGTCAGGGATAACTCTCTTTGTGAGTGTGGTCTTGCAGAGGGCTCTGTTGATCACATCTTTTTTGAATGCCCTAATCTTAATGTTTCCTTGTACAATCTTCTTCCTCCTTTCATCCCCAGACCTTCCAATTTCAAATCTCTATTATCATATGTAAACTCCCCATTTATCCAAACCTTGTGTAATTTCATTAATGTTAATAACATCAAACTCTAACTGTAGTTGTGTATCTGTTGTAGACTAATTTAATTAAACTAACAGTGTTATATATTTATGTATCTATTGTTTTGTCCTTTTTTCCGGAAATCCTCAGATTTTCACCGGAGAATCCTCAGTATCATTCCTTGCCATCGCCGATAATCGCCGATACTTTGACACTGGCAGAATCATCAAAATGATAAAAAGCATTAATAAGAAAAAAAAAAATTGCACTTTATCTTCTAAAGTCAATGTTGAATGTTTACACCATTTTTTGAAACGCAATCATGAGAGCGAGAATAACACTATAGGAACTTGATGACAGAGAACAGACTAACACAGCACAGTCGGGCATAAATGCAAGCACCATGGTGTAGGTGGCTCGATGTGACTCCCGCTTCCCCGCGAATACACCCGCTGCCTGTTTCCGGATTACCGTGATCACCGGATTAGTAGGGGGACATGACTAGTGTGGCCCTACTGTATATTCACTTTAGATTTAATTAATAAATTAAAATAAAAGAAATATTTGAGAGGGGCTCCCATACAACAAATGTTTTTTTGCTGTTTTAATAGATAATGGTACGGAACCCTTCGTGCGCGATTCCGACTCGCACTTTGCCGGTTTTTCCAATAGGGGTGGAAGAATTGAATGAGTTATTTTTTAACATGATGATTTCAGTAACTCTTTGGTATATATATGTAACTTGTTTGTAACTTACCCCACTAACTGCCTCCCTCTATACTCCCTTTTGCGACTAGTTCTAGAGAAATTAAGAAATGTGCGTCTCTGATGTTGCTGTAAGCCATGACAATGACAGTAACTGCTGTCCTTGCTTCTATTTTGGACTTGACCCTGAAGACTGAAACAGGAAATAGAGATAGGTACTGTAAATTGTTTCACAAAGTAAGGAAGCCAGAGGGAATTATGTAATATATTGAAGTTTCGCTTTGTCAAAATAAGTGATAAAACCTTAGAAATCCAGTCGCAAAATTAATCTTGGGGCCAATCACGAAGTATCCTCTTCTGAAAATCATTTTCTTTGATTCAATGCACGAGGAATAAAAAAATGTGGTAAACCTGACAAATGCTTGAAGGATATTTCATTTTATAGCCACATGTATAGTTTTGCTAAAACTCTAATTTTCGCAAGCACAAAATATTTCGCGACCAGCGAGACTTGACGTAGAAAAGAGTCGCGAAAAATAATTTTGACAATTTGATTTGACACCTTCGTTGACAATAAGCTTTAATCTGTGGCAAGGCAAGGCGCGGTATCTGTCGACGTGTAGAGGAGGCATAATAATTGCGGTGCGGACTCTTTTAAACGAAACGCTTTGGGTGCGATGCGAGTGTTCTACTCGGGCGAGCTAAGTAAGTTGGTAGTAGTATGCAACTTCGAGCAACACGGTCGTCCTCCCGGGAAGTCCATGTTATTATGATATGAGTCATGATGTTACGCTACTTAAAATACATTAAGCTATACAATGATGTGTGGCAAATTTTATCCCAAATGAGTATCGTTCGTGGTCGACATTTGGTCTCCCGATAAAAATTTACTAAGCTTATTCTAAGGTTTAACTACAGAATAAGTAGTAGTGCCTAGCAAGCGGTACAGAAAGATCCCTGCGTAAAGGCACTTATAATAGCTACTCTCACAGCGCGGTAATAATGAAATCTATCACTACGCCCGAGAGCTTCTTTTAATTACTCTGATTTACGATACAATATAATACAAAAAATATTTATTTTCTCCCAAAAAAACAACATTCATTTAAAGAAAAAATCAATTTAACCCTTTACCGCATGTCGTCCCATATTTGGCACACTACCAATTCTGGTACAAATATGCTCGTTACGCCATCTGTTTTAGGTGATCAACACTACAATACTTGTAAGATGTGTATCCGAACGTAAAATAATAATGGCGTGCCTCTACCTTGTCTCTGGTTCGATATTTCAATGACAGGAGCTGTCATTCTGGCATATTTTGAGCGAGTTCGATCTGGTTTGGAAAACCAATAAATATGCTCTTTACTGCATAGTGTTCCAAATATGGAACATCATGTTTTTTGACAATGACATTAAGTTGGCCATATTGAAAACAGTCTCGAAAAAAATGGTCGCAGAGTGAGGTTAACACTAAGCAATTTTCAATTAACAAGCACGTAACGCATCGATTTACTGGAAAAAAGTAATTTATTTGTGTTATTTTATATAAATGCATACGTTTTTGCAATAGTAATTAGTAATATCTATAAAATTGTGTAAATGCATTATTAAATCAAGCTACTCGTTTGAGCTCCACATGCGAATTTGTATGTTATTTTACATGCACGTAACGAGTGAGTAAAGGTGTATTCACAGGGTATATTTACCTCTTGTTACGTGCATGTTGTTACGTGTATGTCGATAATCGTAATTTTTCCCAAATAGTTATGATTTTGGAAGTCTATTCTATATTCTGTATTCTGATCTGATTTTCATTTTCAATAAAGAATTATAGTTTCGTTGACTGTACTACTAAATAAGAGTTTTTTTTTTCTATATGTTAATATTGAATCTTTATCAAATATGTTCACTAGTTCAATTCATTAGTAAAGTGTTTTCTTAGATTATTTAGAAACACTCAAATTAACTTAGACCTTCGTTCCTATTTTTATTAGAACGGTTTTATTATTAATTTGCTTTCTTGTCTGTCTGTTTGTATGTTAGTTCAGAAATATTTTAAAACAGTCTGCTTTTATAATGGTATCTATGAATGCTGTTAATCTGAAAAAGAGCTTAATAACTAGATGTGTTATCCTCTCGTCAGTGGAGCTGGCCTCTATGGGAAATGACAGTTCTTTCGCATCTGTGAGCCTGGTCGTTTTGGTTTTTTTTTTGTAGGTTCGTATTTAGCGAAACTGTAACAGTCTTCGTTAACAGATCTCTATGTTTCTTGAAACAAACCAATCAGGAAAGAGCAAGCTAGCTAATGAATGAAATGAAATTTGAACTAGTTGATAATTAAATTCATACTTTTTGATGGTTTACAGGAGGGGCTATATTTGTACCATTCTAAAAACAGGTGGTGTATAAAACAAATGTATGAAGGTCATCGATGTTTGAGTTTATTACTATTTTGGACACACTAAAGTGTAATTATAATAAATCCATGAATCCAAATAATGTTTGAATCATAAATAATACATAAAAATATACTAAACTTTAGGGTACTATATATTGAACATCACCATTTTGGTGCAATTCAATTGGAATAAAAGCGCAATTTGCAGAGAAAGGCAAAGGACTTAGTTAAGATCAAGTAAGAATCCAGTTATTTCCATAATTCTTATTAGATCTAGAGAAATTCCAATTAAAATTATAAAAGGGGGGCCCAAGGTCTCCGCCTGTGAGCCTGGTCATTTTGGGTTTCACAGACGCCATCTTTCTTTCAAAATTCCCCCCACTGACGAAAGGTTATGTATGTATGAATGTTATTATCCTGAAAAAGAGCTTAAAAACTCAAAAAACTCAAAACTCAAAACGTTTATTCTGTAAATAGGCCACAAGGGCACTTTCACATGTCATTTCATTTCATTTTTTACAGAACATTTGGTATTATTATCATATTATCAGAAAAAAAAAGTACTTAATTATTGTTTCTGAGAGATGTAAAGAGTCTCATGTCATAATAAAATAATTAAAATATAAATAACAGAGATGTATAGTCTCTTTAGTCAATAATACAATGATAATAGGAGATGTAAATGGTCCCCACAGTCAAGAGTTGTATAATTAAATTAATCTTTGGAGGTGTAAAAGGCCTCCAAGTGTCCAGTAAAAGAAACTCTGGCAGTGAGGATGCTCACAATTAATTAGAACAATTCAGTCCCAAGCATTTTTATCGTCTATTTACTCTTTAATACTGTAGTAAGCTTTAGAAATAAGCCTTTGCTTGATGTATTTCTTGAACTTATTAATTGATAGATCTGTCAAAGTGCTTGGGAGTTTATTGTAAAATCTTACACAATTACCCTTGAACGAGTTTTTTATTTTATGGAGCCGAGTAGTGGGCACTGCAAGTTTGTCCTTGTTTCTAGTATTAAAGTTATGTATATCACAGTTTCTTCGAAAGTTAACAATGTTCTTATGGACATACATAATATTCTCGTAAATATATTGACTATGGACTGTCAATATATTTACTTCTTTAAACTTATTTCTAAGAGAATCTCTATTATTCATTTTATAAATTTTATAAATCGCACGAACAGCCCGCTTCTGCAGCACAAAAATAGTATTTATGTCAGCAGCACTGCCCCAGAGCAGAATACCGTAGGACATAATACTATGAAAATAACTAAAATAAACTAATCTGGCTGTTTTTAAATCTGTCAAGTGACGGATTTTCCTGCATGCAAAAGCTGCAGAGCTCAGTCTGTTCGATAGCTTATCAATATGTGGACCCCATTGGAGTTTGGAATCCAACGTTATACCTAGAAACACTGTGCTGGTTACCAATTCCAATTCCTCATTTTTAATTGTTATACATGTCTGATTATTTTTAACGTTAGTAGTAAGAAACTTAACACATTTAGTCTTTTTCTCATTTAATAGCAAATTATTAACATTAAACCAATTTACCACTCTTGATATGGTATTGTTCACGTGATCATCAGTAGCGTGTTGGTTTCGCTTTGTTTTAAAAATAAGTGAGGTGTCATCAGCAAACAGTACCATATCATGACAGTCCCTTCCTAGATAGGGTAAGTCGTTTATATAGATGAGGAATAGGAAGGGTCCCAATATTGAGCCCTGTGGCACGCCCAAAGAAACCAATGATCCTGGTGATCGTTCTCCGTTTACGTCTACCCTTTGTATTCTTCCGTTCAGATAAGATTTTAACAAATTCAATGACGTGTCTCTAACTCCATAATGATGTAATTTCCTGATCAATGTTTCATGACAAACGCAATCAAAAGCCTTAGATAAGTCACAAAAAATGCCTAGGGCATCTTGTGACTCTTCCCAGGCATCAAAAATACTTTCAATGAACTGAATTCCGGCATCTGTTGTTGAACGACCGCGAGTGAATCCAAACTGTAATAACTGTAATAAACTGTAATAACTAGATGCGTTATGTGTGTATGAATTTTGTTAATAATCTGAAAATGAGCTTAATAACTAGATGTGTTATGTATGTATAAATGTTGTTAATCTGAAAAAGAGCTTAATAACTTGATATGTTGTCTATTTATGAATGTTGCTAATCTGAAAAAGAGCTTCATTTTACTACGAGACTGACTCTGATGGCACTTATTTTTTTATATGTTATGGTGAACACTACCTTTATGTTAACATGTACTTTACGTTTTGTACATGAGCGTAACAAAACATATGCGTAACATAAATTTACAAGTGCGTAACGATACAATTAATTTGAGAGAGATCCAAATTTTGTTTTTGTTTCGTTTCAATGAAAAAATAGATTTTTTAATGTAATAATATTTTTTTTCTATAATTGATTATTTTTTCACATCCTTAGTGGAGAGGTAAATTTTGTGGTTGGTGGAGAGTAGTGTGACCTTATGTGGCAGTTTCCTGCCTTTTTGGCAGTTATAGTTCAGTAATATAACCTCTGGCAGATTATGATGACGTTTTATGAATCTGGCAGTTTTTGGCAGTATTTCACGACATTAAAATATAAGGGAAAAAAATAACCACTTTACCTGTAATCTGGGACTAAATTTTGTTTATAGTTCATTCAATTATGAACTATACGTAACGTAAAATAATGAACATTATGTTCATAATAATCTGTATTCAGTTTTTTTTTAAGTAAAACATTACACAATATTTGATAACTTTTATTTCTGAGTTCTTCGAATCCATTCACTTTGGATGATAAAAATACTTCTGCTCAGTTTTTGTAGACAAGGCAGTATAAATGGCAACCTGCTGAAACTTTGTTTTTATGTTTTCAAGTTGGAAGAATTAAAGTTTTCAAGTTTATATTTTTCAATTCAGTAGTTTCAGTTCGACACTTAATGGAGGATTTTGTCAGGCAAAATATTTCACAAACTTAAAAACTTAAAAAACCGACTTCAACTTCAAGCTCTATATCTTCTCCCCCGGTCGGGATGCAAATGTCATAAATCCGATAAAATCAGTGACAGTCAAAGTCAGTTGACGCTCAATAGGAAATTTTGTGAGTCAATATAATTCACCAAGTTGAAAACTTTTAAAAAAACCGACTCCATGTTCAAGCTGGACGACGACGACACAACGACACAAATAAAAGGAAAATGGTACAGCTATATTAACTCGAACATTAAGAGACCATGGTTTATCGTCGGAAAATATCTACATAGAAACTTTTACACAACAATTTGTCGTTTGAGAATTGGACATGGCAGATTTAATGAACATTTACATAGATTGAAAGTGATTCCTTCCCCAAATTGTACATTTTGTAATTCTGAAAACCAATATCTAAATCATATATTTTTTGATTGCCCTCAATTCAATATACAAAGACTAGTATTCATTGACAGCTTATTGAACATTTACAAAGAAGCCCTGGATGTCCCGCGCTCTATTCAGGATCTCCTTAAGAATATAGAAGCATTTTACCCTATTTATAATTTTATCAAGAGTACCATTGGAGTTATTTGGAATAGACCTATACTACCTGATTTGACAACTCGGATGTGACCTATAAATACTGGAGGAAAATTGATACCTGATTTGACAACACGGATTGACCTAAACATACTGGATTATGAAATTAAAGAATAAATACGTTAGAGAAGGCTATGTGCCTCGAATATATAATAAAGACTGAAGAAAATACCTACGGAAAGACAAGGCTTTTAGCCTCAATCAATATGAAGAGAAGAAAAGAAATTAAATTAGACCAGGCGGTATGGGCTTAAGCTCTTAGCCTTTTCCATAAATGAAAAAACATTACAAAAAAAAAGAAAAAAGAAAAAAAATGTGCTCTGTGGTGGAGACAGTGTTACCAGGTACACGGTAATTACCGTAGAACCACGGTATTTTTGGCTAATACACGGTCTACGGTAGCGATCCACTACCGTGTCTTTTTCTACGGTATTCTTAGATATTAACTACCGTGTAGGGAAGTAGCACACACAATAAAAGTTTGAAATCGAAGATAGGCCAATGGGCCGACATCGGGTCGCAGAGATCCGATGGTATTTTTTAACTTTTGTTTGAAATAATATTCAGTCAAATCGACAACATAAAAACGAAGAAAAGGAGCCACAAACAAGCTTATACCGAAAACCATTAAGGGAAATATACTTTTAACTGTGTTGATTTTACACCTACTAAGAACATGTTATCAAAAATGACGGCAGCCATATATGATAAAGAAGTTCTTATTTTAGAAGATTCATTTTAAATAAAAACATCTAAATTCAAGGTTGTTTCGGTTGCATTTTATACGGTAATTTACACAGTATTTTCCAAATGATTCTACGGTAATTTAAGTCTTAAACACCGTAATTTTAACAGATAAACACAGTAGTTTATAGTTTTCATCTGGTAACACTGGGTGGAGAGCGTGTGCGAAACTGCGAAATCAACACGTGTGGTGTGTGTACGTAGCAGGTACATAGTGTGTTTGAATTGCGGTCGTATGGTTTTAATTTAGTCCATGTAAGTAGTTAAAGCATTCTGTAAGCTAAATCTTACAATAAGTGAAAATGGGGCGTAAGGCGAAGTTCGACGAAACTAAGAAAGTGAAGAAAGGTCCTGGAAGAAAGTCCCGTAAACAACAAGACCCGGTTTTCAGGAAAGAACTGTGTGAGTAGCAACGTGCTTATTATTTCTAGCTTCTACATTGTTCTCACCGTAGTGTAACTTAAGAAATGGGTTGGTAAATCATTTCCGTATTTTTTAATTTCAGCCCAGACATGCGTACTAAAATTTGTAGGTTATAATTTGAAGGAATACGAGTTCCATCAAGTAAACAATGCAGATTGTATGTCTATGAGCTATTTACGGTGTAGGTGCCTTCGGTAAAATTCAGTTGTAGAACAATGACCCAACTGAATCTTTAAATATTTAATTGCTTGGATGTCATTTTATTTATTTAAGGCTAGTATTCATTCGCAAATCAAAAATACTGATTTGCACAGCAAAAAAGGATCAGCAAAACACTTTTATGTTTTAAATATTTTATGTGTACTCAAGTTTATGTTTTAAGTAGATAGATAGATAGATAAACGTTTATTGCATCAAAGCAGCACACATACAAATTAAAAGTGATACGGAGGTGCAACTATAAAATAACTTAAATGAAAGCAAAGTTATGAAAAAAAAACTCATAACATTATTACTAAAACAATAAAACAAAAAGAAGAATATAGGTCGGTATGTAGGCGCGCTGCATTGACGCGAAAAGGTCAAAGCTCAGTGTTGGGTAAGTACTTGTATAAGACACATTGAATTTGGGGGAGGGGGGCGTGGAGGGGGGGAGGGGTGGGGAAGGGGAGGTCCCCCCACCTACCCCCCCTTTTAGGAAACCACTAGTTTTTATGTTATGGAGGTCCAAAGATTGAAGAAAATGGTCAAAGTGTCGATAAGGGGGCGGAATTTGGTTCTGATAAACTCTATAAAGTAGTTAGTAAGTAAACAAAGCCAAAGTCGTCCAGAGAATCACGGATAAACGAGAGCGCAATACACATTGAAATTTGAAGATTGGAGTACTTAGGTGGTTAGGGGGGGGTCCTTAGCTATCCTCTGATACCATTTTCTGATTTAGGAAACATCATTTTAGCACTTTAATTATAAAATATGTTTACGCGATTTTTACAACTTGGCCAATCTCGGAACAACAAATGTCAAACTCAAAAGCTCCAACTTTGGATATTGGTACATGATTTTAATAGAAATTACAAGATTTTGTTGTAATGGTAGAAATTTGCGTCAGCAATTTTGTATTTTCTGACATAATGACTTGCTCATTTCATTCCGATTCCTTCCGTGTTTCGTGAATGTTCTGTTGCGCTCTCATTTTATCCGTGATTCTCTGGACGACTTTGGCTTTGTTTACTTACTAACTACTTTATATATAAAATTTATATAGCAAGTAGGGGGTCGCCTCGCTCCGCTCCGCTTCGCTCCGGCTCCCGGGTCTGCTGTAACGTGTGAACCTAACAAACCTATCTTTAGTTTTTAAACAGGAAGTGACCTAAAGCAACCAATTTGGTTCTGATAAACTCCATAAAGTAGTTACCTAAGTTAAGTAGTTAACCTAAGCTACCGCAGTATTTTGCCCTAATGTTTGCTGTGCAAATAAGTATTTTTGATGTGCATATTTCCTTAATGAAATCTTTTCAATTAAGGGAAATATGCATATCAAAAATACTGAATTCTAGTCTACTAGAAAACAGATTATCATCAATATTATTTGTCATCCCTACAGTGGAGGATGAAGATGCTCCTACCAAGAAGCTGACCCATCGTCAGAAGCAGCGGGCTGCTCGACGGTTGAAGAAGAAGACAGAATTGCTGGCTAAGAAAAAAGCAGCTAAATTAGCCAAGAAGGTTCCACAGGAGGTGAAACCAGAGAAGAAAGTGTCCAGTGAAGCTTCTGATCATAATGATGATGACGATGATGAATCAGGAGATGAAAATGTTCAAGGTTAGTTCTAGGGAATCCAATCCCACATCAAAATCCTGACCCAGTAAGCCTTAAGATTTTATGTATAGTTTTTTGTTGTAAGTAGGTGTTATTTATAAAAAAAATGCCAAGTCAATGTTGGACTTGCACACCAAGGGTTCTGTAGAAATCACATATTTAACCTTAACCTGTAGAGTCGAACAGCACCTTTTTTGACAGACATCATATTCTATTGTGGCCATTTGTGGGGCAACAACATAAAATTTGCCTTAGTTATGTATTTTTTTTCTTTTTTTCACCAGAAGAGAAGTGTGAGGGTTAAAAGGAAATAAATGACATTATTGTAAAAACTAAAAACCCAACTGTGGTATACTAAAAAGCATAAAACAACCAGATAAGACTTGACATAATGATTGAGATTAAACTTCCAAGTAGCAAAAACACAAATGCAGGTATCAAACATGACAATGCTGTATGGAATGCTAAAGAAAGTTGAAGACCCCGGTCCAGATCTGTGGAGACTAGGTAGCAAAAAGCCTGAAATGCTGCTCCTCCACCTCTGTAGTGCCACCACTAAAGCATGAAGAGGACTCAAAAACTAGTTTACCTAGGGAACAGTGCCAGGAATTAGCTACCATGTATCATAGGTGGAAATGCTTTTTAATATAATGAAAGAAAAAAATATATTTATTTATTTCAAATTATCGCTTCCCTACATGTAGAGTGAATACGAAATGGGGAGTGAAATATTTATAAGTGTAAAAAATTTCACACAACAGTTTCTGAAAGTCATGTCTTTGTCTTCAATCACTTTCCATCCAAATTCTATAGAAAATAATGCATAATGGGAAAGTTCTTAGATCACTTATTTAATGAGGCTGGGTGTAATAAATAATCATAATGCCCATTGTTCTTAAAAATATATATATAATTTTCAATCTCACATTTTTTTTGCTAGTAAGGTACTTTGTTTTAGTTTATTTAACAACATTGCTCAATTTATTGCCTCATTTTGAGCCCTAGCTAACCTAACTTTCTAACCTGCCCCTGGATTATGATATTAATATTTCACCTTACAATAATTTCAGCATTCACCGACGACAACAAGGAGTGGTTAAAGCCAAAATCCAAAGGAGTAAAGAGCAAGAAGCATAAGGAAGAGGTTCATTCCAGTGACAGTGGACACGATGAAGGGTCTGACGCTGAGAAGCAATCTGAGGATGAGGAAGATGATGAGTCTGAAGAAGAAAATGGTCCAACAAAAGACAAATATAAGGTGAGCTCCATCCTCTTCTTTTTTAGCCCCCAATGAAAAATAGGGGTGATATAAATTTGAAGTTTCTGTAAGTCTGTGTGGTACTCTAGCGCTCAAACGGGTGAATGGATTTGAATGCATTTTGTTTATAAACGACTTCTGTGTTTGTTCTTAGGCATATTAAATTAAAATTGGTTCAGTGGCTGGAAAGATAACAATGAAACAATTGAACTAAATTTTTGACTTAAGGTTTCATGGATGCAAAGAAAGGCACAAAAATAATAACAATATCTATTTCAATTTCAGATGGGCACCCTTGATGACCTGTTTGCAGACTCTGACAATGAGAATGGTAAACATTCAGCATCGGAGGACGAAGGCACCATCAGCAGCAGCAAGTTGGAATACAACTCAAGCGAAGAGGAAGATAAGAGTGAAGATGTGGATGACGATGATGACATGCTGCCAATCGAGAAAGCGAATTTGAAGCTGAAAAAGAAAAAAAAAGCTGACCAGAAACTTGCAGATGAAGAAATGCAATTAAATATTGCGAAACAAGATGTCTTCGCATTCCCGTCTTCAGATGAAATTGAGAACCCAACCAGTCTTCAAGACATTCTCCAAAGAATCAAAGATGTTGTTGCAGTCTTGACAGACTTCAGCAGCTTGAAGGAAGATGGCAGGTCCCGCTGTGAATATACAGAACTGCTGCTAAAAGACCTTTGCATGTACTATAGCTACAATGAGTTTCTAATGGAAGTGCTCATGCAAATATTCCCAGTTCAAGAGCTAGTCGAGTTTCTGGAGTCAAGTGAGACTCAAAGACCAGTCACCATCAGAACAAACAGTCTGAAGACCAGAAGAAGGGATTTAGCTCAAGCATTAATCAACAGAGGGGTCAACTTGGATCCTGTTGGCAAGTGGAGCAAAGTCGGGCTTGTCGTCTACAGCTCGACAGTACCTATTGGAGCGACACCGGAATACTTAGCTGGTCACTACATTCTGCAAGGCGCGTCTAGTTATCTGCCAGTGATGGCGTTAGCGCCGCAGGAAAACGAGAGGATTCTGGACATGGCTGCGGCCCCAGGTGGCAAAGCCTCGCACATCGCCGCTTTAATGAAGAACACCGGCGCACTATTCGCTAATGATGCCAATAAGGACCGGACAAAAGCCATCGTCGGCAACTTCCATCGACTGGGTGTTGTGAATGCCGTCGTATGCAACTACGACGGTCGCAAGTTCCCTGAGGTCATCAAGGGCTTTGACAGAGTCCTGTTAGATGCGCCTTGTTCAGGCACAGGAGTGATAGCAAAGGACCCTAGCGTTAAAACAACTAAAGACCAACAGGATGTCCAGAGATGCTTCAACCTACAAAGACAGTTGTTACTTGCTGCAATCGACTGTTGTAACTCTAAGTCCAGCACCGGAGGCTATGTGGTCTATTCCACTTGCTCCATCTTACCCGAGGAGAATGAGTGGGTGGTGAACTACGCCCTCAAGAGGCGGAATGTCAAGTTGGTACCAACAGGTTTGGACTTTGGTACTGAAGGCTTTGCTAAGTACCGGCATCACAGGTTTCACCCGTCGTTGAAGCTGACTAGAAGGTTCTATCCTCACACGCACAATATGGACGGCTTCTTCGTTGCTAAGCTGCAGAAGTTCTCGAATGTCATTGTGAGTATCAAGCTTTTCTTCTAACGTTACTATTGCAGTATATTTTATACTTTTTATCGTATTGACGCTGCTACGTTGATCCTAGATAGAATATATATTTTAAGACTTCAAATAAATATTGCGCTGTAAAATCAAATTGATGTGGAATTATAACCGTGGTAAGAAGTTTTCGTGTGTTATTGCATCCTACATCATCAATAGCAATTGTCCCACTACTGAGTTTAAACCTATCCTAAAGGTATGCCACCAGAGATGGTATTACATCATTCATTACCCTTTCCCAGCCGGAACCATTCAAAGACGAAGACGACGAGGCAACAGAGGAGGCTGAGACAGAGAACACTCAGAATGGTGACGCTGACTCGGACAAGCAGGATAAAGTCAAGGCGGGCAAGCGGCCAGCTAGCAACGACTCACAGGGACCTAAGAATAAGAAGAACAAACCCAGTGATGACAAGTAAGTTGGAAAATTACATAAAGTTCATACAAACCAAGTTTTCGAAAAAAAAGAAGTGAAACAAGAAGTTTTCCGCGAAAACAAGGAACTGAGGTTACAACTGCTAAGTTAGATTTGTTGAAAAAAAGTTTTCAAGACCAAAACATGCCGAACATACAAAACAGGGATTGTTTGTGTTAAAACTTATTTGGATCTTTTCAAATGTGTCGCTCACACGCCACACACGTTTGCTATGGTATGCAAAATACAACTCAATTCATACGACATAGGGTCTCTTTTAATTTAAGATTGTGTCGGCTAGCCGACGTGGCGCCAGTGGCATAACTTTCAGTTGTCGGCCAGTGTTGACTAGGGCGGGTCAAAAGGTTAAAGTGATAAATAGGCGTGTAAAGTATACTATATAGTCTAACTAACTGTAGTATCAGTAACAAATATTTTTTATTTTCAGAAAAGCTCCTAAAGGCCACACTCAAGTCAACAGCAAACAGTCTGTCGATAGTCCTAACAAAAATAAGAAGAATTTCAAGAATAAAAATAAAAACAAACCACATACAGACGGAAATAAGGGCACTCAAGCAAAATCACCGGCAAGTAATAAAGCCGATAGTAACCAGACCCAAGGTAAGAAAAATAAGAATAAGAAGAAAAATAAGATCAATAAGCAAACAGACCAACCTGGTAATGAACAGAAAGCCCATCCTCTAAACAAAGTGAAGAGCAATGAGAAACCGGATGGTCAAACTAAAGATAGCAAGAAGTCAACTGACCAACCGAAGAAAGATGCTAGCAGTCAAAGCGCGAATAAAAATAAGAAAAACAAAAATAAAAATAATAAAAATGGACCCTACATAGCGAACAAAGGACTACCTCCACCACTACCAATTAGTCAAGTGACCAATGAGGCAAAAGTGACAGAAAAGCAGGAACTGGCAGCTGCGAAGAAAATGAAAAATAAAAATAAGAAAAAGAATAAGCAAATTGGAAAACTGAATGCAGAAAAGAGCAAATCCCACGCAGCAAAACCTGAACAAAGTGGAGCAAAGAAATTCAAGCAGAAAGGGAAGACGAAATAAGTGATAACGAGTATGTATGTACACAATAATTTTTTGTCAATATATTACGTAAATATTTGTTAATTTGCTGGTTTCAATAATTATCTTTGTAGACAGTGGTAGGACCCACAAGGTAGTGAATATAGCTGCATCTTTTTAGGGTTCCGTACCCAACGGGTAAGAACGGATCCCTATTACTAAGACTTCGCTGTCCGTCCGTCCGTCCGTCCGTCCGTCTGTCACCAGGCTGTATCTCAAGAACCTAGCTACCTAGAGAGTTGAAATTTTCACAGATTATGTATTTCTGTTGCCGCTATAACAACAAATATACCGGGCGCCACGACTAAAGAGCTTTGTCCTTGAATGCGCAGTAGTCACTTTTCACAAGTGTGGCGCGGGGAAGTGAGGAGCGACGGGGGCGGTAGTCAGCGCCGGCACCTGATTCGTTGATCAGTCGCTTCCCGATGCCCGCACCGAAAGCACGTCTCGAAGCTTCTTGAGTACAGTCGCATACAATATTACCCAACGTTATCTTTCGCCCCGGTCGAATTACAAATTATTAGTCAGCGGGAAGAAAAGAGTGTGCAGGACTATTACTACAAGTATCTATATTCACTAGGCCCTAGTGACTAGGGGCATTCTATGCTAGGGGGTTATTTATATATAGGTTTCAACCTTGACGTTAACAAATGTTGTCAATAGAGAGTACCTATAGTTTATTTGACACAAAGTCCATTATTTACATCGGCTAATATCCCAATCAACAAAATATCAAACAGAGCAAAAATAGAAGTGAAGAAAGTCCTGAACACTCATTCCTTCACACTAACCCTAAAAACGCACTTCGGAATTATGCCGCGACTGTACACATGCGCAGTAATCCCCGCCAGTTTCTCCGAGAGCTCTTTATTCGTGGCGCCGAGTGTACTAAAAACAGGATAAAATAAATATTTAAGGGGGCTCCCATACAACAATACCACATACAAACTTATGGATGCACCTGGTTACGTACATGGAGTGTGAAAGTAACCGCACTAATAACTTTGTAAACAATATTTTGCTGTGTAAAATCCAAACTATTCACTCCACACCATCGCTTCCATTGAACGGTGGTACGGAACCCTTCGTGCGCGATTTAGACTCGCACAATGGCGGGATATTCGTATTCGTATTCACCGATAGTAGGTTTGATATTCGTATTTGTAAAAGTAGTATTCGTTGCATCACTAATGCAGACGACTCTGCAGCGCGACTGTCGCGCTGCAGCAGCGCGACTTTATACTCAAAACCAGTCAGACAACTTTGATCCTTATTACAACATGATAAAGTTGTAGCCCGCAGCGCTACAGTCACGCATCTGAAGCACGACAAACGCGCGTCTGCAGCGCGACAAATGCGCGTCTGCAGCGCGACTTTCGCGCGGCTGTAGCGCTGCGAGCTACAACTTAATCATGTTGTAATAAGGATTAAAGTTGTCTGACGGTGCCCAGACGCTAGCGATAATAATTATCTTATTTTATAGGTACAGGTATTGTCATTAAAGTATTCATTGATATCGTAATGCATTTTATCTACACACGTATCATAAACCCTCTTTACTGCGTACAAAAACCGCACGTTACGATCAGCATAATGTTAAACTACTTGGTAAAAACTCATTTCTTTGAAAAATTACACATTATGACCATAATTTGTAATTTTTCTACATATTATGACATTCAAATTTCGAACGCCGACGCCCGCCTGCTTGCCGCCCCTAGTTTGTCTGTGAAGTTGGTATTGACATTCAAATTTCGAACGCCGACGCCCGCCTGCGTGAAGTTGGTACTACAGAACAAGCTAAACAACTGCATAGCCACAATGCCGGACAAACATGCGGTTCCTGAACACATCAAAGAGAGCTTATGATATGTGTGTAGATAAATTAGTGTATGTAACTGTACATAATTAGGCATTAAAACTCTCGAGTGATATTATTATGAAACTCGCCTTCGGCTCGTTTGATAAACCCAGTCTCGAGTTTTAATGCCCTCCATTATGTAGCAGTCACATAAACTACTATTATATATTCGACTTTCATCGGTTGCTGCTCACTCGTCCAAACTGCAAATATGCCAATATTTTGTTCTGTGATATTTAATTGGCCTTGAATTTGAAAATAATAATCATGGTTCATATCTACTTTAAACAAGTTATTTTTTGGGTCGTATTTCCAAAACTTGATTTTTTTCTCTTTTATTGCGTCATCAGGATTCATGTCTATAGCAGCAAATGGACATTTCACCTCTATGATTCCTGTTTTTCCTTCTTTGTCTTTATAAATGCCATCAGGAGTGGCACCCAAAAAATACTTTGCCTTGTGAATATAAAGTCCACATTTTTCAATTTAAATTTTTTCCTGATGCGCTAACTGAGAAAGTGCTTTTCCTTCATATTCTTTGCCATAGGTAATTGACGGTACATTAGATAAGGCTTTCGGTCTGACTATTGATTTGACGAGTGGCGCACAACTAATGTCTTTTTTTCTTTTACATATTTTTCCGAAAACAGAAGCTGTCACAGTCTTTTTTTCATTGCTCTATCCAGTCTTGGCTTTTGCCTTGCTGCAAAGTTTTTTTTTAATGTCATCTCGCTCTTCTGTAGTGACCTCCAATTCTCTTACAAAATATTGTTTAGCAACCTCGATAACTTCTTCCGACATGTCTGGACGTTGAGCGTTTGCACCATAATCTGGATAGCCTATATAGTCTTATATTTTTTTTTGCTTCGTCTTATATGTTTCATATACTCGTGTGTTTTTACCAATAGGTTTATTAAATATAAACCTGTTGACTGCAGTGATTGGTGTCTTTGTGTTAAAACTGATGGCGGCGGCCGAGCATCTTTCTTGATAAGAATTTCTTAGAGTGTAATTTATCCTCTTACCTCCTACATATTAGGTCCTTACATATGAAATTGGCGTTTTGCATGGGAGGAACATAAAGTCGTTTTTTTTTTAAATATAATATATTTATTTAATCAAAGTATGTACCATTGCTATCTATACACTTTTGCCATCTCATAGGTAGTTCTTCGATCCCTTTACTAAAAAAAAACATTCGGACGGGAATCAATAAAATCTTTTAAGGCGGTTTGGACTGCCCCATCGGAGTCGAATTTTTTCCCTTTCAAGAAGTTATCCAAATTTCGGAAAAAATGGGAATCTGTTGGATCAAAGTCCGGAGAGTACGGTGGATGTCTTAGATATTCCAATTGAAGATCCTCTAATATGGTAGCCGCCTGTTGTGCAGTGTGTGGTCTAGCGTTATCGTGAAGCAGCAGTGGCCTAGAGCGATTGACCAGCCTCGGTTGTTTAGCAGCTAGCTTTTCCATCATGATTTGCAATTGCTGACAATAGACATCTGCCGTAATCGTCTGGCCAGATTTAAGAAAGCTGTAGTGAACGACACCAGCACTAGTCCACCAAACGCTCACAAGTAACTTTTTTGGAGTCAATTTTCGCTTGGGGCATGGTTTGGCTGGTTCGGCAGGGTTCAGCCACTGCGATGAGCGCTTCCGATTATCGTTCAGGATCGACTTTTCATCACAGGTAATGATTCAATTTAAAACCCTTTCATTATTGTGGCGGGTGAGTAATGCACCGCAGCAGTCAACGCGCGTTTGTTGATTTGCTTCACTCATTTCGTGAGGTACCCACCTTTCATGCTTTTTCACCTTTCAGCACTGGAGCCTCGGTAGAACTCATACTCGTAAATATAACGCGATATTTCAGGTTTTCCATTTTGTAAGCTGAGTGACGCAAGAAAAAAAACAATTGAGGAAAAAACAAATGAATTATAATCTTAGAAACACAAATACATGAGTAAATAGCTGTATAAATTTGAATTTGGAATTCCTTACCATATAGGAGATATTTGAGATCAAAATGGCCAGTACGGAGAATCGCCAGTTTCATATGAAAGGACCTAATATTTGGCAATTACTGAATTAAATGTTTCAGCTGCGTTGCTGTCCACGTCATAAACAAGGCTCTTTGCATTGGATGCCAAATACGAGACGGGTTGGGTCATTTTTAACCAGAGAGCGGTTTTTTGCAAATTTTGCGTCACATCTATGTCGAGTTTATCAATTGAAGGACATATCTGATCTTCACATTTAGTATGATCTCCTAAAGCATGGCGTAAGGCAGTGTAAATATCTGCGTTTAAATTTATTACCTTTTCTGTCTGAGGAACCTCTGCATGTTTTCTGAACTTTATTGCAAATAAATTGAGAAGATACGTGGTACGTATATTCTCAATGTCATAGTTTTTGGCTCTGTAAAGAGTTTTCTTTGTTGGAGGGGAATTTGAGTGTCTTTTATGAGAAGCCGCAATTTATTGCATAGGTTTCGTAGAAGGTGATTGCGGCATTCTATCTTCACAAATTTTACATTTTTGTAAGGGTTGCTTATCAAAGTTATTTTAATGGTGCTTGAATCCCCGTCTGTTATCAATTTAGCATATATCAAACCGTGTGTGTCAAGAGATTGATTAAAGCCTTCAACCAGTGCAGTGGATTTCATACTAGATGAACTTCCTGTGAAATTTTTATAACATTATATGTTCTTTCGGATCAGTTTTCTTATTGGCAGCTTAAGCACATATCATGCAATATTTATTTTTGACGCCTAGGTATAATAGCTTTCCGGTATATGCACCGATAATTTCTGCTGCGCCGGATGCAGCTGCATAAATATTACGAAATGATCGTTTGGACCAGCAACCATCCGCATATACAACTATCATGAGATTTCCTTCGCTATCGACGCTTCCAATTTCCTTCGCATGATTTGCTTCTTCTTCTCCTGCCTTGCGCATTTCTTCTTCCGCAGTTTTGTGATACCAGTCATAAACATCTTGGCTAGTCTTAGAATACATATTTTTTGACATAGGAGGTATGTTAGTGTTTGCGGCTAGTTCATTTTAATTTTCACGTCCGCAGCCGATACTTATGGTGCCGGCGACCATACCATGATTAATATCATAATTAGAATCGGGATCATCAGTACTTACCTACATCCAATTCTACGTTACATAATTCACACTTCAGTCGAAGAGTAGAAATAAAACCTTTTCGGATCTCGCCGATGCATTTTAAATTTGAAAATTTGCATCCAAATGATTCAGAACTACGATCAGCAGCTGCTTGCAAAGATGTCATGAAATATCTAACAGAAACAATTCTACGTCCATCTAAATCGAAGGAGTCATTTTTATCGCGATATGGATCTTCGTGTTCCGTTTCAAATTCAAATCGGTCATCTTTATCAGGTACAGATTGCTGGTACTGAAATTAAAAATAAGTGTATTGTCAACGAAGTTAAACAATATAATAACTATTATCAACTATCATAAGTGTGATGCTGTAATAAATAACGATGTATCTGAGTCACATTTCCTGTCCCCGTCTTTTATTTAATTACCTTTCTTTTAGAAACCCTTCGAAATGGTAGATCATTGTTTAGTTTTCGCGTAAGCCTGTTCTTGATTACCTGTAACATAAATTAATAATTGGGGAAGGAAGGATATCTCAAAATTTTGTGTATAATTAGTATATTATTTATCAAAAATAATTAATATGAAATTCGATGGTTAAGGTTGTGTTTTTACTTACTGAAATTTCGCAGGCGCTCGTACATAAACTGGATAATTCGTTAGGTAAACATTTGTTTTATTCAGTATTTTACAATAATAATGCCTGCCTACCTGCCTACCATGCGAGAGGTCCCGGGTTCGAACCCCGGTTGGGTGGAGATAAATGGAAGAAAAAATATCTTTTTGTTTATTTTTTATAATGTTTATTTCATATTTTATAATTATTATTATATAGATTGGGTCAGAAGCGTCCTTCCCAGGCTTTAAGATAGGGATAATTTTTTGGAATTTCCATGCTTCAGGGGGAGAACCTGCTATAAAAAGCTATTGATTAGCTCAAGAAAGAAATGTTTAGATGTAAGCTTCATTTTTAATGAATGAATATGGGAGGCCGTCCAGACCAGGGGAAGAATCTTTTAAATGTTCAGTTGCACATTCAAACTCAGAAAGAGAAAAAACCTCATCCTTACTATGAAAAGGCTTCCTAATAGGAAAATCCGCAGCAAACAAATCTGCATTCGGGACTGTGGGAGGAGCCAATTTATTATCAAAGTCCTCTATCCATACCACAGTCTTCTAAATATTTTGATCTGTTTCCAGATTAGTGAGGCGGGTGACCGTGGAGATAGGTTCTCGCAAAATCTAGACCATCCTAGTTTCTACTTTTGTGATAGTAGTCTATTTGAGAGATAGTAGTTATTGCCGGCGGAAAACTAGGTTAGTTTTTTTATTTTTTGTATGTACCTTTATCATGTACTACTTTTTATAATCATAATATAAAATCTAGCCTAAGTTTGAAATAAAAAAAAATGCAATGTGATAATCTTTACTTTGGAAAATATATAGGTTGTTAATAACTTGTGCATCAGCAATTTTTAATAAAGCAATATATATGTCACCGGAAAATAATACGATCCGCAAGTTTATAAATTTCCTAATATTTTTTCCGCAAGTTTATAAATATACTAACCTAACAGAACAGAAAATACATAACTTGATTAAATATGATAGTGAATCTGGTCGTCTTAAATGCAATGGACCCAGAAATCAGACAAGTGAGGAGAAAAATGTAGAGACCAATGTCGAGACAAACATTGAAGCTATTGAAGAGCCAGAAATGGCTAGGCATCTAGAGCCACATGATAATGTAGAGACCATAATAGAGAATATTATCGGGACTGGTGTAGAGGCTCATAACATAGAGACAAATGTAGAGTAAAGGAAACAATCAAACAAAGAGCCACATCTTGAAAAAGTAGTTGTAGAGAATCTCACCTCTACAAACCCAGTAACTTCGCAGCAATCTGTCAGCAGAAATCAGCAGCCATGTACAGAGGAAACTAAAACTAAGACATTAAGGCGTAAGGTGATTATTCTAGGTGATCAACAAGGAAGGCACCTACAAAAGGCGTTACAGCAGCTACTTGGACATGAATTCCTTGTCACCTGCTTTTTTAAACCGCAAGCAAAGCTCGAAAATATTATTGACGCAGAAAGACATGAAATATTAAAACTGACCATGGATGACTTTGTAGTCCTGTTGTATGGGATGAATGATCGTAACCCCTGTGAGTTCCAATTTGAACTTAGGGCCTGGTTGCAAAAAGTACAAAATACAAATGTAATCATACCAAAGGTATTACATAGTCTCTACCTTAACGAAAATAGGCTAAATTATGAAATGAGATTCATTGCAAGCGCATTTAAAAACTGTACGTTTGTCGATCTGCCACTGAAAAATAATGTGCACGTACTGAGGTCAGTATTTATGTCCCAATCAGTCCTCAGGGAAATTCTGCGTATAGACTATAAAATAAAGTTTGATGCTCATATTCACACAGCAAAGCAAGGCCACATCAAGTCAAGAAAGAACGAAGATAAGTGTACTCAAACTGACTCTACATATGTACAAAATAGCAGTGATAACACAAACTCTCAACAAAACAATGATAATCATATTGAATCTGAAGTAACTGGTAGCAATACAAATGGAAGAGAATACTGTAACAATTCTGACTTTTTTCGTAAATAACGTTATAAATCTATTTCATCAAAATATTGATGGACTTATATCTAAATCAGACATGTTATCCATTTACTTAGATGAACTTAGAAATAGCGGGACTTCAATAGATGCAATAGGTATAACAGAGCATAATATGATAAAAAACGACATAAAGGCACTTAATATTGTAAATTATTCACTGGCTACCTACTCCGCCAGAAGCACAAGGAGTGGTGGTACAGCTATAATTGTGAAAAATGGACTTAAATTTCAAATTCTTGACATAACTGACTGTAACATTCCTAATGCAATAGAGTGTTGTGGTATAATACTTTCAGAGCATAATTTAAATGTAATATGTATATATAGGAAATGTAAATATGATGTAGCGTCTTACGATATATTTTTCGAAAACTTAGATAAGCTATTGTCGAAACTTTGCCGTGGTAGACGTAAGACTATAATATGTGGGGATTTTAATATAGACCGGCTTCATCGGGACAAGTATGCAGTATATTTTGAACAATTACTACTACATTACTACTTAAGACTTACATTCAACGAACCCACACGTCTGAGTAGTGGGACCTGTCTTGACAATTTTATTCAAAACATTAGAGAATGCAAAGGCCGAATAATAGAGTTAGCGCTTTCGGACCATACTGGACAGTTACTAGAATGCCCTGTAAGAAAATACTGTACACTAGACTATTGGTTTGTAAAAAAACGGGATTACCATAAAGATAACCTTGACAAATTCAAAGAGTGTATTTCAAATCTGAGTTTTTCTGAATGTTTAACCAGTTCTGATGCCAACGTTGCCTATAATGAATTTCATGAAATATTTGTGTTGATGTATGACCTATGCTTCCCGGTAATAAAAATAAAATGTACTAGCAGCGTGCGACCTCGGTGGATCTCTAAGGGAATACGAAGATGTTCAAAAAGAAAAATGGAGTTGTTATGGACATAGAGACGCGCTCCAAATGAAAACAATAAATATAATTTCAAAACATATGCTAAAAGACTTAAAATAATAATAAAACTCACACAAAAATCCCAGAACGATTTTTTATACAAACTTCAAACAATAAATGTCGAGCTACATGGAAAATAATAAATAACAACTTGAATAATAAAAAAAACGCACCAAAAGAAAGCATTAAACAAATAAAATTGGACAATCGGGTTATTAGCGATCCTAAGGAGATAGCCCAAGCTTTAAACAATTTTTACATTGATCAAGTTGAACAACAACAAAAAGCAGAGGCAACTAGCAACAGAACAAAACTGAAGTCATTTCCAAAATCTCTATTCTTTAAACCTACCACACCGTTTGAAGTATATCAAATAATAAACGCTCTCATAAATACAAATAGTACGGGATATGACAACATTTGTACAACAGTAATAAAGCATGTAGCATTGATCATATCACCAGTCTTAAGTCACATCATAAATCTGTGTGTAGAACAGGGTGTTTTCCCTGAAAAGCTTAAGACCACAATTATTAAACCAATGTTCAAAAAAGATGACAGAGAAAACATGTCCTTCTATAGACCAGTCGCACTCATTCCTATACTCTCCAAAGTAGTCGAAAAGGTCATTTATAATGCCATAAACGCCTATTTTGAAAGCAACAACATATTTAGAAAAGAACAAAAAGGTTTTCGAAAAAGTAAGACCATAGATCAAGCAATTTATGATTTCCTCTTAAGTGTAGTAACCAGCTTAGATAATAAAATTCCTGTGTCTGCATTGTATATGGACATGACCAAAGCTTTTGATTATGTGGATCATTCCATCCTGATAAACAAACTATACATGTATGGCGTTCGAGGTAACATGCTTGATCTTATTAAATGCTATCTGTGCAACCGACAACAACTGACTCAAATGTCCAGAGTAGACAAGACAACTAAAACAGAATATAATTATTATTCAGATTCAAGGACAGTGCAATATGGAGTACCACAAGGTAGCGTTTTGGGACCACTGTTATTTATAATATATATAAATGATTTACCTGACGCGGTCAATTTCCCAATCGTAATGTTTGCTGATGATAGCACAATGATAGCAGAAGGTCAAAATATTAATACTTATGAATCTGACATAAATAATTCCCTAAAAAATATTATTGAATGGCTCGGACAAAATAATCTTGTAATTAATTTAAATAAAACTAATATAATGACATTCACAAATAATTACAATAATATTAATAATAAAATTGACATCCACTATGGTACAAAAATAATTGAGGAAATTCATGACACCAAATTTTTAGGTTTAACAATCGACTCCCACTTAACATGGAAAACACATATTGATAATGTCTGCATAAAGTTAATCCTCATTCTCGTATGCACTATTTATACTTGCCAAGGTAGCTAGAGTCACTACCTTGGTATCAGCATACCATGCTTATGTGGCTTCGACTCTCAAATATGGTGTTATATTCTGGGGCAACTCAACGGATAAGGACAGAGCATTTAAATCACAAAAAAGATGTTTAAGGGCGATATGTCATTTAAAACAAATAGAAACATGTCAGCCACATTTAAAAAAATTAAGAATTTTAACTCTACCATCGTTATATCTATGAAATGGCCGTTTATGTAAGAAATAATTGGGATCATTTAAAGAAAAAAATTCAAAAAGAAACATTATGTTAAGCATAACGCGGCACTCGACCGCACTATTTCAAAAAAATATGTTTGGGATGATACCAAAAATTTATAACAATATTCCAAAATGTGTCAGAGAAATAGAATCATTTAATTTATTTAAATTAAAGCTTAAAGAACATTTGCTTAATAAAGCCTACTATAGCGTACAAGATTTCCTCAATGGTGACTGAAAGATTGTTTGATGGGTGGTAGCGTATGTTTATTAAGGATCTATGTAATTTGCAGTATTTGAATAATCAAACGGACATGTAATTTAATGTATTGTTATGAAATTTAATCTAAATATAATTTAATTTAAATTAATATTTGTACGCCTTTAAGGTAGAGCGTGGCAAGAACAATATTTATTTAACAACCCTGTAACCCACATTCACAAATAAAATATCTTTATCTTTATCTTTATCTTTATCTTAACATAACCTAACCTAACCTAACCTAGCCTAATATAATCTAGAAGGAAGTTTATAAATTTCCTAGGAAATTTATAAACTTGCGGATCGTATTATTTACCGGTGACATATACATCGAATGATTAATAGGGGTTGAATTTTGAAAAACCCCAATATACTTGTTTTATCAATCGTGTCTAGAAGCACTAATACTAGGTAGTTTCAATTAAAATCAACCTTGTTAGAATGTGCGCTACGTGTGCACACATATGTACATTTGCACCATCCCACCTGAGTCACACCCTCAGATCCACTGGCTCGGCTGCAGAGCATGCGGCTAAGCTTAAGCACGTTAAATACCGACGCCTTAGAGCCAATGTACGAATTTGTGCCAGTTGCAGTAGAGACTGCGGGTCCTTGGTGTACGGAGGCTAAGGAATTCATCAGGGAATTGAGTCGACGTCTCAGAGAGATGGGATGTGATCCTCGTTCCGGATCGTACCTGGTGCAACTCATTTCTTTGGCCATTCAACGTGGTAACGCTGCCAGTGTGACGGGGACGTTTGAGCTAGCTACGATTCGGTGCGTCCCTTTGTCTACCTTTAAATTACACCTTTGGTTTGTATGTGAAGTTTGCTGATTTGTATTTGTATCCGCCTGACGAAGCATCCGTTGCGGATCTAAACTTCTTTTTTGGATTATTATTTGACATATTTACAATACAATCTTTTGCATTAGTTGAATAAATGATCTTTAATTTATTAGAGTTTTAAACTGTAAAATATCGATTTAAAATAAATATGTTAACACTTTTTTCGAGCTAGAGACTTAAAACTTTGTAGAAAGATTACTTATTACAATATAAAAAGTACTTTCAGCGTTTTAGAAAATTCTACCCCTATGGGAGTTAAAAAGGGGTTCAAAGTTTATATGGAGAACAATACAATTTAAAAGTAAGAAATTTGTAACTTTGGTCTTATTAAAAGGCTACAAAACTAATTTCAGAGTTTTTTCAAATTCATACCCTAAGAGTGTTAAAAGGGGCTTTAAAGTTTGTGTAAAGAGCAAGGCATTTTTAAAGTAGGTTTGAGATTTTTAACTTCGGTATTAGACTGTTTGTTTAAAACTAGAAAATTTATTTCAACGTTTTTTTTAAATTTATTATTATTATATCCTTTATTGCATAAAATATCATTAAAAACAATGACGCAGTGGGAAATAAAATTATCTCCTAAAGGGGTTCAAAGAGGGTTCAAAGATTTTATGGAGAGCAATTATTTTTCCTAGATGATAAAAAGGTTTACGCGGACGAAGTCGCGAGCAACAGCTAGTTACTAATAAACAAACTTAATTAATTTCATCGTAAGTTGAGTTTTGCTAGCACCCAATACGGAGAACGTAGGGGTATGTAGGGGTTTGTAAAAATAAAGGATTGTAACTATTAATAGAAACGAGAGTCTCTATCAAATAAAGTTGAAAATATGCTTGTGCTTGTAGCACAAGTTACAAATTTGTGAAATGGGCCCCAGACCAGGGGACTCACTGAGTTGCGTTAAATATTATTTTAGCATCCAAGGACATTCTAGATATGTTGCCTAATCCGGGAAAAGAGAAGGAGCTGTTCAATTCGTGGCTGTACGCTGTCGGCGGCGATATTTTGAGCCTTCCAAATGATCACATATATCTATAAATACCGACGTGTATGTCACAGACATTTTGATTAAAAAGACCTCGCCAGAACCGATAATCATCGACGAAGCTCCAAACTTGTAGTAAACGGGTTGTAAGTTGTATGTTTTTTTTTAAGTATAGTCAGCATCATAAACATGTATATGTCACCGTTAGATTGTGAACACAGTCAGTTTATAATCTTACCCGCGATATTATTAACTCTCGAGAAATTGTGAACTGTCAAAGCCGTTCACATTTTAACGCAATATTTTTCGTTAGTTTATAAACCATCAATATCGAATCGTCAAATTGTGAACTGAGAACAAATCGTATCGCATACACAAAAACGAGGTAGGTTTGGTTATTTAGGTAGCTTCACTTGCCCGAAGGGCAAACCGCCCAGATATAATTCAGCAAGCAATGGATGAGAAACAGCTTACGGTAATAGCATTGCTCGACTTCAGCAGCGCCTTTAACTGCGTCGATTTCGACATTCTCGTTGAGATACTGAAGTCCTTGAACGTGTCCTCCATCTCTGCTAAGTGGTTCGACTCTTATCTGAGAGGTCGCCAGCAACGTATAAAGTCGAAGACGACTTCAACGGAGTGGTGTGATCTCTTTGCGGGAGTCCCCCAGGGTGGAATATTCTCCCCTCTTCTTTTCTATATCTTCATTAATTCCACCTCAGATGTCCTCTCCTCATCATACCATCTCTACGCCGACGATTTTCAATTATATACCGCCATTTCCCCCCCTGTGATATGGCACCAGCTGTAGAAGTATTAAATGCCGATCTCGAGAAAATCAGGGTATGGGCCTCGACTCATGGTCTCCTTGTCAACCCTACTAAGTCACAGGCTATGATTATTGGTTCCAGGTACTCCCTCAACTTGTTACAGCATATTTATATTACTTCTGTAACCTATGATGGTACTGTGATCTCATACAGCACCAAGGCCTAAAATCTAGGAGTTATGTTTGATAACCAGCTGTCCTGGTCCAGCATGTCAGCGAGGTTAGTAGACGTGTCTTTGCCACTTTCCACTCCTTCAGGCGTCTTCAAACCTTCCTGCCTGGTCAGACAAAAATCACGCTTGCCCAGTCTCTTCTTCTTCCCCTGATCGTTTACGCTGCTGTCTGCTGGGAAAGCGCAAACGAAGAGCAACTGAACAAACTCGAGTGACTTCAAAACCTCGGGATTCGGTTTGTTTTCGGTCTGCGCAAATTTGACCATGTCTCAGAGTATCGCAGGGAGTTGAAATGGCTCCCGATTCGCCTTCGACGGAATTCCTATATCCTCATTTGCCTCTTCAATATTTTATGTAATCCTCGCTATCCTGGCTTCTTACGGGATCGCTTCGTTTTTCTGTCTTCGGATAGGCCACGGAGATCTCACACTCGCTCACTACTTACAACTCCGCAACATAACACTGCCGCTTATGAGAATGGGTTCAGACTACGAGCTTTCAGTCTCTGGAACAAACTCCCCAGAGCCATCAGAGACAGTCCGTCAATTCACACTTTTAATAGTCGTTTGAAAGAACACTATCTATCTCTTCCATGATAAGTATTAGTATTTATTTGTATCTACTATGTGTGTATATGTTATATATTTGTATATAGCATTATTTTTAGTATTATGAAGATATTGTTTTTTTTTTATTGTTATGTAGCGTACTAGAAGTACTCTACACAACAATAAAAAAATATTGTTGTGTAAAGTACTAGGTAGAACTATCTTCTACCTTTAGTTTCTTTTTTCCTCTCCATTCTAGGTTTGCTGGAAGAAAGGTCTTGTTAGAGATAAGCGCGCCTTTGTACATGTTATTTCCTTGATATTTGTTTTGTTATCACAGTTTTGTGCAATAAAGTATTACAAAGCGCACAGGATGCGTTCCCAATCCTGCCAATTTGATCTAAGTTCACAATTTGGCATTGACGGATTTTAAACTAACGAAAAATCATGCGTTAAATTGTGAAAGCTTTGACAGTTCATAATATCGTGAGTAAGATTATAAACGGACGGTGTTCATAATCTGACGGTAACATTTTGGAAAACGTATTTATGAATAAATATAAATATAAGAATACTAATAAAACATGTTAAATAATAATAAAAAAGGATTTATATTTAAGTTATTTAACGTCTGTGTAATAGTACATTACTGCAGACACCGGAAAAGAAGGGCTTGCCGGCTGAATAGGTATAGACCGGAAGGGAAAACGAAGCCGTCAAGCTCTATTCACGGCCAGATGCATGTATAGTGCTTTTCTCACTCAAAAAATACTTATCGTAATTTCGTCGTCGGTTGATATTTTTTGCTCTGAGTATAAAATAAAAAATATTACTTCCTGCCCATATTACCTGCAATGTTGTATGAAATTACATTACAGTACCCGTTTCGACAGCGGTCCGCAAAGTGATACTTGTTTCCAAGCCTATTATAGCGCACGTCATGACGACATTTCGTTGCATGTGTATAAAAAATCTTTTTTACTGTGATTTTAAATCGTGACTGTTGCTGAAGAATATTTGCCTCACGCGCCTCACGTCAAATTTTACAAAAGGGATGATTGGCACTTTGTATTTTTTATTGCGATTAGTATTTTGTTTTAAATGCACTTATTTCAAGTCACACAAAACAGTATTCGCACGTAAACAGTACAACATACAGTCCAGTGTAATTTACAACAAAGTTAATAATGCCACCTATCAGCTGAGTCTATAATAATATATGGTTTATTAGACAAAAATATTGTACTTTTCTGAAAAAAATTACAAGTCTCGGGAGATTTCAAAAAATTATTACGGCAGAATTACCAACTTCAGAGAAAAGTTTATTTGATAAATATTGCTTATAATGATGCCACCTATGAGCTGAGTTCATAATAATATATGGTTTATAAGACTTAAATTAAGTTTGGTCACTTCCTTTTCAGTAACAAAATTAATGATGTAGCAAGGGATGGCGTGATAAGTGTAGGGCGTAACCGAATTGAAATAAAATTTGTGTCTGCAGAAGCAGCAAATTATTGAAGTAAAACTTCTATACGCACGCTTGACTTTGGGAGTAAGCTGGCGAATGCGTGACGAGAGCGTTACGAAAAGTGTGATCGGGCGAGGCGAACGAGAGGTGCGCGCGCACATTTTCTTTCTCTCTTCCTCTCATAGCCAGACACAGTGCAGGAGATGTATTTTTGAAGCATTAGAGCTAAAGAAGTTTTACTTCAGTTGTGTGGTCTAAAGCACACTCTTTTTGTTTCTTTTTTTTTACCCACCCGCCCTTGGCAAGAGCTAAATATGTAGCCACTATACCTACGTATAATGTAACTCGTATGGGCATAATCCGTGACATACCTGTTGAATGGAGCATGGAGGACCTTGCAGGATCTCTTCAACTCCCTCCCAATTGTGGCCCTCTGCTAAAGGCCAGACGCATTAATAGGAAATCTACGAACCAAGAAAACACAGCAATTTATGTACCAACTCAGTCCGTGGTCATAACGTTGGGCGTTCAAATTCTCCCGGAGAGAGTATTCTGTTTTTATAACTCTGCCGTTCGAGCAATATATTTTCCCCACCATTCAATGTTTTTATTATTGCCGCTTTGGGTATGTAAAAACGCAATGCCGATCAAAGCCGATATGTTACAAATGCTCTCTGACTCTTGTAAAACTAATACAGACTCCAGTCTGTATTGTTCTGGCCCGCACAGGGCACCTCATAAAAGCTGCCCGGAATACCATAGACAGAGGTCTATCAAGATTATAATGTCACAAGAAAACATTTCTTACAGAGAAGCCTCAGCCCGCCTTCCTAGAATAAGGAAGACATGCACAGATACCCTTAGGTCCTCTCACCCAAACCCCCAGTTCTCTCCTTCCTCCGTGACATTTATGTCCCAATCCCAAGCTCAGCCCCAGCGCAGCTCAGGTAGCACGTTAACGGTGGGGGGGGTATCGCGACGCGTGATTGTGTGTGTGAGAGAGAGAGAGAGAGAGAGAGAGAGAGAGAGAGCTATTAATAGCGCTGCTCTGTCGCTCTTATTCTCGCGTCGCTACACCCCACGGGGGTATACGTGCTACGGGCGCAGGTCTCCCAATCCACTTCATACCGCAAAATGGTTTTCGCGCAAAGACGCCCCAGATCCCCTGACAACAGGCAAAGGTATGACCACTCAGCCCATAAGGAAATTATCAGCTCCCCTCCATCCTCTCTCCCTAATGGGAGTGCTTTTTCAACATCGTTGGTTGGAGCCGCTCCCAACTCCTCTCCAAATGAGAAGCTTTTGGAACTCCTCCTGTCCACCATCATCAATATGCTGACCAAGTTCAGCGACTGCCCCCTACCGCCCCACATGAGTGAAGGTCTTACCCAGGTCTTCAAATTAGTAAATTTCCAAATTCAAAATTCCAAATGTCTTTATTACTGTAGATATTTACATATACTTAGCAATTGTTATTTTTGCCACTTCTCTACATTGGACCACTGTGGGAGAAGGAGGGCGGAGAAACTCTCACAGATTGATTTTCAGATCTCTTTTAAAAACTGCTTATGCTTAACTAATACAATATATATATATATATATTCCTCCTTTCGGCCATTGTTGATCAAGCTTAAATCCGCATCAATTGTTGATCAGTCTTTACCCGCTATTACTTAGGAAGTTTTGAGTATATCGTGCTATAATAGCTATATAATAATTCTCCTCCTTGCGACGCTGTGCCTAAGTATGCCGCAAAGCCTCTATCTCGTCACGGACTGACACGGCCATTGTTGATCTTGTAACCGCCTTTTTTTACACTAAATGAAACTTTGTTGATCATTATACACATTTGCTGATCAACATTTACTGCGAAAACTAGTATTTTAAAACTGGCGCGGCGGAGCGGCAACGTCGCAAAAATTAAACGGAAGTATTAATAAAGTAAGTTCAGTCAGTCGCACTGTTGCAGACGTCATAGTTAGTAATCAATTTTCCTGCGGTGACTTGTGTTGCAGTGGAGGACGTGTTTTTAAAGCGATTTGTTAATATGTAGGTACTTAGATACGTGAATGAAAGTAGATGAACATTTCTCCTGCTGTTAACGTTTTGTAGGTAGGTACGGTAGGTAGATCTGCATTGTCAATGTTGTGTGGGAAAATTACAGTTGATTTATCCTAACGCTCGTTCGAAAAGTTACATAGTTAGTTACCCCGTGAGAAACTTTAGGTAAATTCTATCTTAATTTCGGAGTTGAAAAAATTTGATTCCTTCATAATATAATTAAATTGAGTCGAGAATTACAAGTGCAAGAAAAATTACAAGTGTCGGAAGTTTTTGAAGAATTATTACGGCTAAACTACCAACTTCAGAGAAAAGTTTATTTTACAAAAACTTAACTATTTACTGCTATTAATAAGGGCCCATCAACAACAGAGCAAATATACGAAATTTAAAAAAATCTCCTAAATTTTTCTGTCCTGTAAAACAGTAAAGTGTCCAAAAAGTCGAAAATACGCGTCTAAGAAAAAAGTTTATTTGACAATATATGTTTATATTAACGCATTGAATAACCCCCCCTCAATGATTTAATAAAAGGAAGAAAAAAAAAAGAAGATGGAGAAATTTTTCTAAGACTTTTGCTCACACCCTTTCGTTAACACTAACCCTTGAGTGCAAGACCACTGTCTCAAAATGGCTCAAAACCCTGGATTATAAAGCAACAGAATTAGTTCTGAAATTACAAAATAAAAATCTAAATAAAAAACAATGATTCATATTTATTTATTACCGATTTCATTACATATTCAGTTTAATTACTATATATTTTATTTTATTTATCAATCTCATTTAGTCAGAATTTATTCTAATTTCGTAAACATTACTATAAATCTTCTCATACACACTTTTGAATAAATGATGAATAAAAATATAATGAAAACAGGGCGCAGACTAAGTCATAATTCCCTCCCCTCCCCAAACACATCAAGAGGCACTACTCTACATACTTTCAGAGACTCACTACACCTCTCATCTTCTCACCACATTCACTCTGCTTGACATTTTCACCAAAATCTATGTTTTAAGGACACAATTCACACCACACGAATTTATTTTTCTCGACTCAATTTAATTATATTATGAAGGAATTAAATTTTTTCAACTCCGAAATTAAGATAGAATTTACCTAAAGTTTCTCACGGGGTAACTAACTATGTAACTTTTCGAACGAGCGTTAGGATAAATCAACTGTCATTTTCCCACACAACATTGACAATGCAGATCTACCTACCGTACCTACCTACAAAACGTTAACAGCAGGAGAAATGTTCATCTGCTTTCATTCACGTATCTAAGTACCTACATATTAACAAATCGCTTTAAAAACACGTCCTCCACTGCAACACAAGTCACCGCAGGAAAATTGATTACTAACTATGACGTCTGCGACAGTGCGACTGACTGAACTTACTTTATTAATACTTCCGTTTAATTTTTGCGACGTTGCCGCTCCGCCGCGCCAGTTTTAAAATACTAGTTTTCGCAGTAAATGTTGATCAGCAAATGTCAACAATATAATAATCAACAAAGTTTCATTTAGTGTAAAAAAAAGGCGGTTACAAGATCAACAATGGCCGTGTCAGTCCGTGACGAGATAGAGGCTTTGCGGCATACTTAGGCACAGCGTCGCAAGGAGGAGAATTATTATATAGCTATTATAGCACGATATACTCAAAACTTCCTAAGTAATAGCGGGTAAAGACTGATCAACAATTGATGCGGATTTAAGCTTGATCAACAATGGCCGAAAGGAGGAATATATATATTGTATTAGTAAAGCATAAGCAGTTTTTAAAAGAGATCTGAAAATCAATCTGTGAGAGTTTCTCCGCCCTCCTTCTCCCACAGTGGTCCAATGTAGAGAAGTGGCAAAAATAACAATTGCTAAGTATATGTAAATATCTACAGTAATAAAGACATTTGGAATTTTGAATTTGGAAATTTACTAATTTGAAGACCTGGGTAAGACCTTCACTCATGTGGGGCGGTAGGGGGCAGTCGCTGAACTTGGTCAGCATATTGATGATGGTGGACAGGAGGAGTTCCAAAAGCTTCTCATTTGGAGAGGAGTTGGGAGCGGCTCCAACCAACGATGTTGAAAAAGCACTCCCATTAGGGAGAGAGGATGGAGGGGAGCTGATAATTTCCTTATGGGCTGAGTGGTCATACCTTTGCCTGTTGTCAGGGGATCTGGGGCGTCTTTGCGCGAAAACCATTTTGCGGTATGAAGTGGATTGGGAGACCTGCGCCCGTAGCACGTATACCCCCGTGGGGTGTAGCGACGCGAGAATAAGAGCGACAGAGCAGCGCTATTAATAGCTCTCTCTCTCTCTCTCTCTCTCTCTCTCTCTCTCACAATCACGCGTCGCGATACCCCCCCCACCGTTAACGTGCTACCTGAGCTGCGCTGGGGCTGAGCTTGGGATTGGGACATAAATGTCACGGAGGAAGGAGAGAACTGGGGGTTTGGGTGAGAGGACCTAAGGGTATCTGTGCATGTCTTCCTTATTCTAGGAAGGCGGGCTGAGGCTTCTCTGTAAGAAATGTTTTCTTGTGACATTATAATCTTGATAGACCTCTGTCTATGGTATTCCGGGCAGCTTTTATGAGGTGCCCTGTGCGGGCCAGAACAATACAGACTGGAGTCTGTATTAGTTTTACAAGAGTCAGAGAGCATTTGTAACATATCGGCTTTGATCGGCATTGCGTTTTTACATACCCAAAGCGGCAATAATAAAAACATTGAATGGTGGGGAAAATATATTGCTCGAACGGCAGAGTTATAAAAACAGAATACTCTCTCCGGGAGAATTTGAACGCCCAACGTTATGACCACGGACTGAGTTGGTACATAAATTGCTGTGTTTTCTTGGTTCGTAGATTTCCTATTAATGCGTCTGGCCTTTAGCAGAGGGCCACAATTGGGAGGGAGTTGAAGAGATCCTGCAAGGTCCTCCATGCTCCATTCAACAGGTATGTCACGGATTATGCCCATACGAGTTACATTATACGTAGGTATAGTGGCTACATATTTAGCTCTTGCCAAGGGCGGGTGGGTAAAAAAAAAGAAACAAAAAGAGTGTGCTTTAGACCACACAACTGAAGTAAAACTTCTTTAGCTCTAATGCTTCAAAAATACATCTCCTGCACTGTGTCTGGCTATGAGAGGAAGAGAGAAAGAAAATGTGCGCGCGCACCTCTCGTTCGCCTCGCCCGATCACACTTTTCGTAACGCTCTCGTCACGCATTCGCCAGCTTACTCCCAAAGTCAAGCGTGCGTATAGAAGTTTTACTTCAATAATTTGCTGCTTCTGCAGACACAAATTTTATTTCAATTCGGTTACGCCCTACACTTATCACGCCATCCCTTGCTACATCATTAATTTTGTTACTGAAAAGGAAGTGACCAAACTTAATTGGTTTTAGAGCGCTACCTGATGAATGAGGCTTCCTCTTCCACGCGAGAGACGTGAACAACAAAAGGGACATTATCACCTGGGAAGTACTGGGCTTGCGATGAGGACACTGCTACGTACAACGTCTGAATTGAAGGTTGAGATTGGGTCAGGTCCGTAGCAGTTTTTTTTGGAGAGTACCAGCGGCGGTACCATCAACGTCAGCTGTGCGTTTGCGATGCAAACTTAAATCCTGCGAATCTCCTGAAGGAAAAAGGGGAGGGGAATGGAAATCATTTATGTCCGGAGGCAACCGAAGATCCGGAGGTTTATCGGTCTCCATGGCTTACATTAGACCGTGCATTAGACAAATAGAATAAATAAATAACTACACTAAATAATGTACTATATTTTAGACACTGGAAGTGTAAGCAAATGCTCCATTTTTTTAATTGGCCCGAACACGTGCGATGTCCTCACCCACCCACTAAAAAGCCATCTACAGATTTGATTTTTGGGTAGACGTTTATTGAGGATTTGATTAAGATTTTCACAGAAGGATAACGCGATTGAGTGAAATTGTCTGGATAGAATTTAATTGCGAAAATACCTCTAAATTGTTTTATTTTTTCCTGTAATTCTGAATCCTAACTTTTTTCATTACGGAATTACATTCAAAATGTGGATATTAAGTATTAGTAAACTCTCCTTAAAAACTTTTTGGAAAAATAGCGTAGTTTATTTTTAAACAAATTGTATGTGGTTTGGCGCTACGTTTTGTAATTTTTCCCCGACTCCGTCCCTCTCACACTGCGGGTCTTTCCACCTGGAGTAACCCCGTTACCTTTGCACTGACGAGGTATCCCCGTAACGGTTACACGTTAACGGTTGTTTCTGAACGAAAAAACATTGTCGCCCACATCAATTCACATGTCACTTTTGCACATTAATAACAACATAAACATTTCAGAAAATTGAGCGAAATTCTGTCAAAAATAACTCTTCATTATAAAATGACTTATTACAGTTTTTACGTATATTTAGCACAGGTCCCAAATAAGATCAATTGTAAAACTATATAAAACTTACGATGAATTCTGCCGAAATTTAAAAGGATTGGAGAAGATGGCCTATACCTCTTCTTGAGTGGACCTTAAACCCATTTATTTCACTAGGCCTTGTTCTAATTTTAGGATTTCACTAAGACTTTGTTACAATCTGAGATATTTTATTATATCAATTATGATATAACAGTTTTTCAGTTTTATACATGGCCTATGTTGATAAATGGCCTAGCTAAATTAATCTAATAATTTAAATTAATTTTGTTACTCAATAAAGAGCTAATAAACATTAAGAGCTCTTATCCCATTAATTCAATATATTTAGTACTTAGTTAAGATCAGGATCTTATTAGTAATAACTATCTAAAGAAAGGGTTTTACTTCCCAATACAGATGCATTATGCCACGGAGCCATCGTATTTCGTTAGCTATCGCATTGCACAAGTAGGTGAAGCACGCACTATCGCTGAGAAATTAATAAAACCATGTGTGTTAGACATAACAAAATGTATGCTCGATGATAAATCTGCAAAGCAACTTTCTACTGTGCCGCTATCAAACGATACGGTTTCACGGCGAATTCATGATCGCAAGTTACGTTAAACAAGAACTAGTGACACGTCTACAAAAAACACGATTCGTCTTGCAAATTGGTGAGTCGACTGATGTCGCTGGTCTAGCCATCTTGCTGGTTAACGTGAGATATCCATATGAACGTTTTTTTGAAGAAGCCATGCTTATGTGTTTACCGCTGGCCACAAACACTACCGGAGAATATTTTTTTAATAAAATAAATATTATTTTGAAGAAAACCATCTCAGTTGAAACGATTGCACTAACATTTGTCCAGATGGGGCCAAGGCGATGACAGGTAAAACAGCAAGAGCAGTGTCACGGATAAAAAACAAAGCGCCTAATTGTAGTTCCAGCCATTGTATCCTGCATAGACAAGCACTTGCGATGAAGCAAATGCCGTCAAATACAAAATTAGTTATGGATGAAGCGGTTAAAATAATTAATTTTATCAAAGCAAGACTCCTACAATCCCGATTCTTCTCATTATTGTGTGAAGATTATGGCAGCAAACATAAAACACTGCTGCTCCATACAGAAGTGCGATGGATATCTCAGCCTTTAACAAGGCTATTTAAACTTAGAGCCGAGTTACAAATATTTTTTTCAGATTTTTTAATTTGAAAGACCGATTGTATGATAAAACTTGGTTATTCCGACTGTATGTTATGGCGGATATCTTTCAAAAACTAAACGAATTAAATTTATCATCACAAGGTAAACAGACCAGGTCTGTAACAAAATAACTGCCTTCAAAAGACAATTAGATTTTTTGGATAATTTGCGTTGGTAAGAGAGAAATAGAAAGCTTTACGTCACTCTATTTTTAGCGATAACGACTCAGAAATTTTTCAAGATGATGCATTTGAAGAATTGGTCTAATATCTCACTGCGATGCGCGCATCTTTTGAGTCCTATTTTCCCGAAGAACTGAATACAAAAATAGAAAAGAATTAATGAATTCATAATCCTTTTTTACCCAACTTGCAAAAGCCAGACAGTATGTCAAACGAGATATATGAATCTGTTTTAGAAATAGCATCGGACACAAGTATGGAGTCACTGTTCAAAACGACGCCCCTCAACGATTTTTGGTGCAGCAACCGTGATGAATATCCAATGCTTGCCAAAATGGCGTACTTGTGCGAAACAGGATTTTCAACCTAAGCAGCTGCAAAAACAAAATACGGCAATAGACTGGACTCCGAACCTGATATGAGACTTCAACTTTCTTCAATCAAACCTGATCTCAACCAAATGATTAAAAATAAAAAACAGTGTCGTACCTCCCTTTAGTTTTTTTTTTAAATAAGTAAATCTGTTACGTTATACTCGTAATGCTTATTAATAAAAAATGCGCTTAAATACATTTTCGTTTTATTGTAGGGTTCCGTCAAGTATTTCGCTTAACAAAAGGGTTCCGTCACCAAAAAAGTTTGAGAACCGCTGCCCTAGACAGTTTGTCTCCTAAATAGTCCAAACAAAGTTCCGAAGTCAAACTTTCTACTTTTCTGTTCCATCTATGAGCAATGTGACCACTCATTTACTAAGCTGTTGTTTAACGGGCTGGTATAAAGAAACAACTGGTTTAATAGACCTGTTTTGCGTAACTTGAGATTTACAAAAGGCTGTTTTGCATACTACTGACGTTTGTTCCGGTTTCTGAATTTGTGCTGATCTCTTCATCTTCAGCATGCAAGCCACTGGAGACTACAAGTAGGGCGGCCGCTCTCTCTAACTCTTCTTTCTCCCTCACACACCGTCTCTCCTCCATCATTCCTTCCTCGTCACACACACGACGCTGCTTATCCTCCATGGTTTTCTTATATTGTTCCAATAATCTTGCTAAGAAGATGATAGGATCTGCTGGCTGACACATCAATATTGTTGCTAAACATTCCTTCAAGGCTTCACCAACAGTCTGCTTTAAGTACATACTTTGCTCTGTGACCATAGCGTCTACAGGGCACTCCTTAAATTCGTCGTCTTTCCAAGAAGATAGTCGGATTAAATTGCCAAAGCCGTCGTTGATGTAGTTATGTGCAGAGTCGCGTTCTCTGTAGATGCGTTGGTTGTTTTCGTCATTGTAATGACGCCCTAGGTGGTCGAAGTAATAGGAGACGTTGTCGTCTACCTCTTTGTACTTGTACATCCAACCTTGTGGGTGTAATAGGTACTCACTGGCATTTTCGTGTGCATGATAGACCCGACGGTTGTTTTCCTCTAAATAGTAACGGCCACAGTCATCGTAAAAGTACACACATTTCTCGCTGTCATTTACCGGCACCAGCACATTGTGCTCGTTCACTTGGTACATCTGATCGTCTCCGAACTTCTCGTAAATCTTTCTGCCGTGTTTGTCGATGGTAAACTTTCCTAGCTCGTCAAAGAACGTCTCCTTGATGTCGGAGACACTAAGGATGGATATCACAGATTTTTTATTGAGTTCCTGCCTGTGTATGGCCATAACCCACAATTGGATTAGATCTTTTGCCAGCCGATAGCGATAGTATGTGGGGAGCTTGTGATTGAATATACGAACGTTATTGATTGTGACTTCAGGGTCCACATTGGACGCCCCACTCTCGCCTTCCTGGAGGTGAAGTTTCTTTAATGAATCTTTTATGTTTTCTAAAGAGCGCAGTCTTTCTAATAGATACAGTTTCTTATGCTGTAATGCCATGACCGCTGCTGAGCTACCGTCCTGCAATCTTTCGATGCGTACGTCCAAAGCCTTTAATTTCTCTACCACTTTCAGAATCTCTAGATTGTGAGAGGTATTGCACCTAACAAGCTTTGCAGATTGCTCCGGTTCAGCAGACTTTTCAACCGTATCCACGATGTCTTTGAGAGTTCCAGCCAGCGCGCAGAGTAGATGCGTCGCTTTGTGAGTGTGGCCGATGACCTTTGTGAAGTCAATGGCTAGGTGGTCGTGAATGTTATCGAGCCAGTTGAGCAGTTCTTCCATCTCTACATCCATTGCGGAGACAAACTCAGTTTTATCAGAAAAGTGTTGAAGGTAGCGCTTGTTATCTACCAATTGAGCTGTTACCGACTTCTGCATTTCTTCTATTATCTTTTGCTCGGCTTGCATCAGGATTATTTCGTTATTGCTTAAGGTTTTCTGTACGCTTTTTAAGAAGTTTCGGAAGTATATGTAGCGGCTGTGCATGGCTTGGATGGTGAAATCTATTGCAGTGTAGAAGATTTCCTGGGGCTTGTCAGGGAGTTGTTGTCTAATCGAGGTGAGATCCGCTACTGCATGTAGCCAGCCGAGGTGAAAGCGCACGACTAAGTCTGATAAACTCTCAACCTTGATGCCGGACAAGAGAATTGACCTCATCTCAATCAGCATGTTGTAAATATCGTTAGCGTAGTCCTTGTGCGTCACCAAGATTATAGGGGTCTCGAAGGAACGCTTGATGGTGTTTGCAATGGTGAATAGGACATTGGATGCTTCTTGTTCGTTCATAGTAAATAAGGAATGAAAATAAAATGTTTATAAAATAAATGTTTATAAATTAAAAGGACATTATAAAAAATAATCTGAATACGAAACGACAATCACCGAAAATTATATGAAACCAAAATCCATTATTATGTCAGTCAAACAAATCAAGCCACAGATTACCTACCACATAGAGTACCTTCGTTTACATCGACAACATAGACCTTATAACTCCTTTGCTTGCACAGTTAGAGCATACAGGGTGTCCAGAAAGTAATAACATGCGAAAAAATTATGCACTAACTATTTCATAGATTATGTCAGTCATATAATAATAGCTAATTACCTACATTATGAGTTAGAATTAAAAACACACTAGTAATATAAAAAGCAGGGTTTTAATAGTCATTAAAATAGTTCAAAGGCTCTAATCAAACGTTTTTCTGTCATCGGTCCTAATAATTTTCGCACATATTATTGAGCTATTTTTGGAAGAGCGGAAGAGAGGCCTCAGCCCAGCAGTGGGAAGATCTTGTCTAATAATAATGGGATAGAACAATAATCACTGACAGGACAGTCTCTTGCAATGGACCAGACATAACAGTTCTCGACAAATCCAACCAAAGTGGATACCTAACAGACATAGCCCCCCGTACCGAACTCAAACAATGTTCAAAAACCATCACAGAAAAACTCACGAAATAACGAGAACTCAAATAACAATGGAAATTTAAAAGCTCATTTTGTACCCATAGTAATATCCACCACAGGGACTAACGGGAGAACGGAACATCATTTCTGGCCCGATAGTCATCCTCAACTGCACGCGTCCTTGACGGCGACGGCCACATATCCGTCGTGGCGCTCCCTGCTAGACAACGAAAGAAGCTCTACCGTCCGAGCGAGTAGCGGGATAACTACTCCCTGGTCATTGACTGGAAGACTATCAGCGGCCTTGGGGCTAAATGGCCCCTAAAAGCATTGATGCATTTTATCTTCTGATCAGTCGTATCGGCTCGCTGCTCCATTGATTACCTGAAGATAAAGACTAGAGAGTGGGTCTGCACCTGCGCAACTGTTTGCCCACTTCAAAACATTTCCGCGCCGATGACTCCTGCTATCCTATTTGGACCTATCGAGACTCTAAAGCCCTGCGGCAACCGGGTGAGAGTGGTAGTATCTTAACTGGCACTCGACAGAAACAAAAACAAATAAATCAAAATCTTATTATAGGAGCGTGAAATGTCCGAACACTTTTAGATAATCACCATAACCTGCGCTCAGAAAGAAAAACTGATTGTGTGGGAATTGTCCTGCTATAACATTGACATAGCTGCGATAAATAAGACCCATCTCAGTGACAGTGGAGAGTTATGTGAACAGCTTGGTGGTTACACCTACTTCTGGATCGGGAAACCAACTGGTGAGAAGGCAACAAGTGTAGTGGGGTTAGCAATTCGCAATAATATAAGATCGCTTCAGGAATTGCCACAGTTTTCAACTCCCAACGAACAAATACGTACATATAGTCAGCGTTTACCCACCCACCCTCACATCTGCAGATGAAGATAAGTCTTCATTCTACCACGACCTTCACTGCATTCTTAGGAAAACACCATCACAGGATAAAACTATTTTGCTGGGTGACTTTAACACTCGAGTTGGCACGGACTATAGTGCATGGGTAAGGGTCGTCGGAAGGCATGTCGGGAACTGTAATATCAATGGTGTCAAGCTTCTGACTTTGTGGGCGCTGACTTGAGCCTCACCAACAAATTCTTCCGAATGCCAGACAAATATAAAACCTCGCGGATGCACCCAAGATCCAAGCACTAGCACCTATTTGACTCCGTCATCGTACGTAAGAAAGACTTGCAAGATGTCCACATCCAGGGCTATGAGAGGGGCTCAGTGCTGGACAGACCGTCGTTTATTACGATCGAAGATGCGACTGTATCTTAAACCACCACGTAGAGCAACCCATAAAACACCAGCAAAATTGGCCTACTATAAGCTTGCGCGGATATCCGTACTCAACTCGATGAGGACTTTGGTGCCAAGACGGTAGATAGCATGTCCAGAAATGAAGGATAGCGCTCCTTTGCGGAACACCTTCATGATAGTGCTTCACGTATTGGGAAACCACTCAGAAGGAACCAGGACTTATTTCATGACTGATGTGCACTGTGTGTGTGATCCGAAAACTAGTGGAACGCTTCAGAAGTGGTCTCAAAAATCCGTCAAATGCAACCGAGAGGAAGGCAGCTCAGCAAAGACTGACATCTAAAGTGCGTGAGCTAAAGGACAAATGGTGGCGGGAAAAAGCTCGGGAACTGCAACGATTTGCTGACTGTAACCAAACAGGCAAGTTTTTCCAGGGCCTACAAACTGTCTTTGGCCCAAGTTGAAAAAAGTCCACACCGATATTCATGCGCGACAGGAGATGTCGACTCACTGAACATAAGGAGATACTCGCTCGTTGGGCGGAACATTTCATTGAAGTCCTAAACCCCTAAAAGTCATAAACCCTAAACAGTCTACTGATATGTCATATGGGAAGCTCTTGAGTATGAAGCAGTTAAAAACGACCTATCTAACCCACCAACCTTTCAAGATTTCCATCTTGCAACTAATCGCCTCAAGAATGCCTAGATACCCGGCTCTGACGGCTTGCCATCAGAAGTCTAGGCAAGGGTGAAATATCTGACTTTAGTTCCTACAGGGGAATCTATCTACTCTGAACTGCTGATAAAGTTTTGATGCACATAATAAACTCCCGTTTAAGCAAACTCGCTGAAACTATATTCCCAGAGACTCAGTTTGGATTCAGGTCATACAGAGGAACATACAGAATCGCCTCCTATACATGTGCTTTATCGATTTAGAAAAGGCCTTCGGCCGCGTACCACGCAATGCTCTTTGGACGGTACTACATAAAATAGGATGTCCCGAGAAGTTCGTTAACTTGGTAGCGCAGTTCCATTATGAACTACTATTTTTCGGACTCATTTCCCGTTACCAGTGAGGTCTCACAGGGTTGCGTTATAGCGCCTACTTTGTTTGCAATATACTTCTCTGCCGTAATGAATGACGCGCTGAAGCAGTATGATAGTAAAATGGAGATAAACTTCAGAAGGGACAAGAGCATCTTTAAGCTGTCACGATTAAAAGCCAAATCAAAAATAAACAAGCTTCTAATAGTGGACTTACTCTATACCGACGATGTATGCATGATGGCGAACAACATTTCTTCACTTCAAGTCTATATGGACGCTCTCTACGAATCGTGCTGTAAATTTGGGATCGTTATAAGTATCTCCAAGACCCAAGTCCTCGTACAACCTGCAAGAGGCCGGGATGCTGAGTGCATTAAAATACAGCTCTGCGGCAAACCACTAGAGGAGGTGACATTATTCAGATATCTTGGCAACAATTTAGCTTCGGAAATTCCTGCCCGTATAGCTAAAGCCGCTGCGACCTTCGGAAGACTGCACAACCGGGTCTGGAAGTCACATGACTTAAAACTGCAGACAAAACTTACAGTAAACAAATAATTGGTTTTGCCTATACTTGAATACGCCGCAGATACCTGGTGCCTCTACAAACCAGATATCAGAAAACTGAACTCGTTCCACATGAGATATCAGTGAAATTGTGGTATGCAGAAACATATTTTTAATTTTTCTCCGTACAAGAGTGTTGAAGTGCAAATGAAGATGTTTGAGTTGCCATTTTGGGGATAAAAATAAATTTTACATGATTTATTTTATTTTTATTAATTTGAGCGCTGTATAGATATTCATTTATGTTTGATATAGTTCAGGTCAAGCTGATATTTTCTAATATAAACTAAATGGATAACAGCTAAATGTTTAAAAAAACATGCGTCACGTACTTAAAAATGGCAGATAAACGAGTAGTCAGTGTTAACTTAAATTTAATGCTAAATGCTATACAAATGTCCACGCATGGCTTAAAATGGTAAGCTATAACTCAACCAGCAGACAAAATGCCGACTTAAATTTCGTTATTCAGCCCAGGTCTGAATTGACCGTCACGATGTACAGATTTATAACAGTGCGCTGCTATATAACTGCATAAAAGGTCACACTTGGTACTATTTTGGCCTATATTAATGCTGATATACGAGTATAGTCTATCAGTGAGTAATGACGTAAAAGCCCACGTTTAAGCAGCATAGAGATAATAGAATTCACATAGTATCTGTTTGCGTTATAGATATGGATTCGATTACTACATTTTCTTCTTCTTTCTCTTCTTTTTAATTGCAGATGTTAAAAATGTATGGGTTTTGAGCTGTGAGGATCTCATTCTCTCAGCGGCGTGACTTTGTCAGTAATACGAGTAGAGACTAGACAAGTCCATTCGCTGTTAAGTTAATCGCAATGAAACCAGTGTTGCTAGCTGTTGAAAATATCATAACTAACTCATACTATGAATGTTCTATACGTTGCCGATTCTGATTAGGTATCATATGTTTCAACAATTGACTTAATTCGTATTGTGAGGCGGTTGTAGCTACCTACAAACCTGCCATCTTATTTTTTGAAAGCGTGAAATTGTGATCATAGTCTGGCAACCGGATTTTGCATTTCCCCATTTTTACAGGTGCAGTACCGCTAACTTAACGGCAAAGGGACAAGCTATCTGAAATGCTCTTAATTGATTATTTGAGTACAAATAACCGGAGCTATGAAAAATAATATTGATAACAATGATTTTACTGGGTCATATTAGCAGTTTTTATGAAATATGCCCGGACACGGATAGGGGATCCATTTAGTTCAGTTCCGTTCTTTATTGCCATAGTTAATCTCCGAAAGTGTACGATATGTCAAACTGTACCTATTTACTGAAATGTCATTACACCATTAGACCTCCTGTGCTCTAATTAATTAAAATTTGATTTCATTGCACGCAAACAAAATAATATTCAGGTAATCTATAGAATCCACTATAACAATTTAAAAAAATGCGAAAAAAATCCGCTCAATCTGTCTCTGTAAGAATCGGATTTTATTTAGCGGAACATTTCCACCACAAAACCACAAGTTTCCACCTCAAGAATCTCAAAATCATCTCCCATCAAACATCCTCGAAAACTCAAAGGCATCCTGAAACCTCCCATCAACCGTAGACGGAGCGCCGCGAAAATTCGGGGTCAACCTTACGGGGGGAGCTCCGCACCGCCCAGCGACCCCGGGCCGCCCTACGCAGCCGCGCAAGCCCCTCGAACCCCGGAGGCTGCCAGTATCCCGCGAGACGCCGACCACTCCACACGCCCGCACGGAGTACATTGGAGTATCTAATCTGTGTGTATCTAAATCTATAAGAGAAAAATGTATTATAGTGCCCGTTTCGTACATCGAATGGCGTTTGGTGTATTTTTTTGAGGGTTTCAGGCTTGGGCGGGTGTTTAGGGTAGTGTACTACGCCCGTGAGGCTGTGGCGGTTCCGCGCAGCATCCGTTGTCTATGTATACGTATACATAGTACCTATATGTATGTAGAGCTCAATGTACCCGCTTTATATTAGTTTACGTTCTTATATACGGACGTGGAATGGATGAGTGTAATGATTTTTCGTTTCTGAGAGTTGTTGTTTAAGTACGGTTGTCGTTATCTATACTTTTTCCCGGTATTTTTCATTTCTATATGCCGGCTTTCCTTCTTTATACCTCATCTTCCTTAACAAAGGGTCTTTAAAATACCATCCCCTCATATTCCCAAAAAAATGCAATTTTACCGGAAGTCATCCAAATACAAAGCGAATTAATTTGTATTTAGAATTTCAAAATCATCTTTACATAAGAGATTTTTAACTCAATTACTTAAAATTAAGTAAGCTTTTGCCCTCTCTGATCATCATCACAAGATTTATCAATATCAAATTGTCACTAGATTTGCAGAAGTGCAATATTTCAAGTGGATGAGTTGATGAGACTCTCAAATTGAGACCTAAACTAACCACTGGTTACACAAAGCTTGTCGTAAAAAGTTATTGGTGATACGGAAGTTGTCATGCATCACAAGATCTAAAGACCCATTCAAGTCTCAGATAACGCCATTCCACTGTCTCGAGTTTCAGTATTTCAGCGGCTGATTCCCGGGAAACTTCAGCGTCTGATTCCAGGAAATTTCCGGTTTGTGAGAGCGGGAAATTCCATTCCTTGCTGCAAGATTCAGTTACAATTGAATTTGCGGATTAGATATTATCCCTATACTTTACGAGTGCAAAATTATTTTACAGTTTCAAAACAAGGTAGGATTTTTAAAATTATTTTTCAGTTAAAAACAAGGTAGCATTTTTAAAAGGTGGTTCTTGATCCTGCTAGAATAACCATGTTGAGCGTTCATTCTCAGATATCTTATAAATTAATCTTGATCATTCGTGATTATCAATTTACTAATATTTTTAACCGACTTCAAAAAGGAGGAGTTTCTCAATACGTCTGTTTTTTATGTGTGTTTGTTACGCGATTATTCCGTCAATTACGTACTGATTTTGATGGTTGTTGTTTTGATTGGCAGTTCATACTTCAGGGTTAGTCCCATACAAATTTTATCAAAATCGATATTTCACTTTTTGAAAAAATCCACAAATACAAAAAAAATACAGATATAATATTTGGTTTGTGGTTCCGTGCAGCAAAAGTTTTGATGAGGACTTTTCATGCACACAGACTTCAATCGCATCCCGTCCGGGGAGGAAGAAATAGGGTTTGAACTCGTTTGAAGTCGTTTTTTTTTAGTTTTTAACTTGGTGAATTATAGCAACTAATATTTAGTTTCATTACCTTGTTTTGTACACTTCAAAGATATGCATAAGTAACAATGATGTGTAGGTAGTAATGAAATTGTGATAAGTAAATATTAATAAAAGGGGTTAACGAAATTAGAACAAACTATCCGTAACTATCATTGACTGGTGAATCGAGAACTCGTCGATTAAAACTCGATTACAATTATTACATCAGGCTTACCTTTACGCGAGTCGTATAAGCAATAGCAAGTTATAGTAACCTCTTTCGTTTCACTCCAGTAGACGTGTTGCGATCACTATATTATCTGAACGCGTAGTCCCCGAACTAATTGATTCATGTTGAATAAGTGATTGTTATCAGATCTGACCGTACTAATTATAATTATACCCTAATTGCTCAAATAACGAAGGAAAATGACAGGTCCGATGTTGACTTTTTGGTTAACAAAATAGTGTTGGGGTTACGAACGATGCAGTTCATTCGATTATCTCAAAATAAAATGATATCTGTATTGTATGACAAAACTCTCGCTGGAGAACACTGAAACGCCTCACGTAATCAATTTTCGCCCCCTAATGTTACAAATACCCGAGCTCAAGCTCATAATATCACGGCAGGGACTCTTCTGTAGTCTTTACTTTGCCGAAGCAACATTTTAACTAATATTTTAACAATCATATCCCCTTTTAACGATGTGCTACCTGATTGAGTTAAAGTCGTCGTTAGGTCGTTTTGTTAAACGTAAGTTATGTTATGATTCAAGCGTATTCCTTACATGTTACGCTAATAACCTGGATTAAGTCTAGCCTAGACGGTCAAGTGGGATTTAAACAAGCCAAGGTTAACAAGAGGTTAACATGCAAATGCAAGCTCTAGAAAATTCCGTTACCTACATAACATTACCATATCGAAATTATAAAGTTTATGGATTGTCAAATTTCTGCCTGAAAGTCTTAAGATTCTTTTAACAGAATTTAAGATTAATCATTATTCAACGCTCTTAAGCAAGGTTAGGCAGGATAATAGACTTTACGTGTTTTCTTTTATGAAAATGCTTGAGTACGTTTTTTGAGGGGTCGTTTTCTTTGTAATTACTTACTCCTTTTTGCGAGTTTCGATTAACACAATATAAAAGCTGGACATCGGATATTTTATTACATTTAATAATATTTTGAGACCTATAAACATAAAAGAACCCTCTTTGCACGTTTTATTTGATTTTGCATTGTTTTTCAACAGCAATTACGAATTTAAAGTAACGTGAAACGGAGCTTCTTTTTAAAATAAAACAGCGTCTATTGACGTCGCAGCAAAGTTGTAAAAACACAACAGAGCAAGACACTTCTATCAATTTTTATGTAAGGGTCAGTCTTCATTTCCTTTTTTAGGCACAACACATTCGGAACTTTAAGTTCGAATTCGCGCAAAACTGACAATTATCAGTTTGAACCCGCAAATTTTGGCAATACATCTTGGTATTGAGTTTTTTTAAGATTCTCGCGGTCTTATGATATCTTTGAAAATGAAAGCTAAAATAAAATTAGTGCATGTTTTCTATTATCTTAATCTTACTCATTATAGTTAGGGGCTGAATCCTGCAAATCACCATAGTGAAGCACAGGAAACATTCGACACTTCATCAAAATTCAACAGAGAGCACACAATACTATTTATTATTTTAATGACAAAAGAAGGCAATTTTACGATTTACTTTGACCATCCATTCAAAATAAAACAAAAACTTTTCGTTCTAAAAACTGAATTACTTTTAGTCGGTGAACCCTTTTTATCTTTTAACACTAGGGCACTAGGAAAGTAAGCCAATGATAAGAAATCCCTTCGGAAAAAAGCTATTGAGAAAAAAGTAGTAAAATATGCGAATAATGTTAATAGCAAGTTAGAAAAAACCGGTCAAGTGCGAGTCTAAATCGCGCACGAAGGGTTCCGTACCACCGTTCAATGGAAGCGATGGTGTGGAGTGAATAGTTTGGATTTTACACAACAAAATATTGTTTACAAAGTTATTGGTGCGGTTATTTTCACACTCCATGTACGTAACCAGGTGCATCCATAAGTTTGTATGTGGTATTGAAAGAATTGTTGTATGGGAGCCCCCTTAAATATTTCTTTTATCCTGTTTTTTAGTATTTGTTGTTATAGCGGCAACAGAAATACATAATCTGTGAAAATTTCAACTCTCTAGCTAGCTAGGTTCTTGAGATACAGCCTGGTGACAGACGGACGGACAGCGAAGTCTTAGTAATAGGGTTCCGTTCTTACCCGTTGGGTACGGAACCCTAAAAAACGATTTCGGGAAAATACAGCAACTTGGAAAAAATATTATCCGGGAAATACAGTACATACTCCATCTGCCAGGCCTATATAACTATTCCATACATTCCATCTGGCACACAAATAAGAGGGATTATCCACTCCAGTAGTGGAGAGGCACTACAAGAAGAAGATACTCAATACCCATCAGTGCAGGTAATAAGTTGGAACCTTAGTAACGTAGATGCCATTGAAATGATAATGCATCAGGGAAAGTCCAATCACAGGGCCCGTTGCGCACGCGTCACTCACGATGCACTCCTGCGCAGACAGATCGAGTTGATATCGCTTTCACTTTGCCATTTTATGCAACAGATACGCTTTTGGACAAAATGCAAGTGCTGTTACGCATAAAATTGGCAAATCCTATTGATATTCTATCGTCACTCTAATTTTCTGCCTCTGACAGCGAGTTCAGCCATTCTCGTTCCTGCTTTCCTTGAAGTAAACTAAAACAAGACGAAACACATATTACTTTCACGGAATTAGCAATTATAAGCGGTTCGCATTGGCACTGATAAGGCATTGTTTATGTGAACCACGTTTACTTGAGGCAAACAAGACGAAGTCGCTGCCAGATTTATATCTAACGATTACGATTTACGGGTTTTGTGACGAAATCCTGAGATTTTTGGCTTCAATAGCAGCCTTAAAGGTAAGTTAAACGTTTTTTTCTACGCATTTTGTGTTCTTATTTTCTGTGATATAGCGATGTCCATCGTAGCCTTTCAGTTATAAATATAATATAGGTACATAATTACAAAATTATAAAAGTGAAAAGATTTATATAAGATTTTATTTAATAGGTAAATAGGAGTTCTCTATATAAACATATAAATAACAGAACGGTAAAAACAGACATTTTGCGTCGACAACATCGTATATACTATTTAGGAAGTGCTTATTTTAAAAAGTTATTCCGTTACATTTGACATGAACCATATAGTTTGGAGTATATTTGGATCGCGTCCAAAAAGTCCTTGGAAGATGCTATATAATTATTTTATCACTTCTGTTAAATCTACTGTTAATTCAACTGTGCGGTAACAAATGCAGATGTAGAGTTACAGCGTTGCTACAATACTTTTGCTAGTGGAAACATAGAGGAATAATGTTAATTTATTTGCCTCTATAGGCAAATTCTGAATGGTCTCACGTTCTGAAACATCACCAGGTCATCATCAAAAACTTTTGGAAATAATGTTTTTTATTTGCCTAAAGTGAAGAGAATGAATTAAATATGCGGTCATGTTATAATCATGGTCATTATAAAAACCACTAAAATTCTTTAATTAATAAAATAACGGGTTGAAATGTTATTTTGCAAAATGTACTTAAATAGTTTGAACAAATCTAAAAATTGAAATTGAAAAAGGATTTTCATTTTATAGTTGTCTTGTTTTAACTTCAATAGACAATTATAGCTTTGCTAAATTGCAGAGGCGAGGAGAACGAAGAATCACAACATGCGTAAATCTATGGCTATCACTGGAAATTGGAGTTACGTCTATCGTCCCAAGAAACAATAAAATTCACCGCATGTTTGCCATGATCGTATGCGTTTCCTGTTTTATTGCAAACCCATCTTGTTGTTTCATTCTTTAAGTATGATGTAACTCTATATTGTGAAAGACCACGATAATGTGATCGGATGGACAGAATACGTTATTGGATTTGTACTTTATCCCCCGGAGTGATGGAATTATTGAAGAAAAATTAAATTGCTAAAAAACTTGCACTTACACCGCTGAAACAAATATACTATCATGAATACAGTATACACTGTCGATTTAACATGATAAAGTTTTTACTATACCCATACAAATCCATCAATCATCAGCAAAGTCTATAATTATAAAAATCTCGGGTCCATGCAACTTTTTTGAAGCACTGAAACGTCCGTCTACGAGAAAATGATTGCTACGCGAAGGTCCGCTACGCTGTAGCTCGTAACGGAAGCTACGAGAGAGCAAGGCTTGAATACAGGCTTTGTTATGTTTCCCGCGTACTGACTGAATCTGGAACGCGGCAAATTAATGTAGGTTGCGTTGTGTATTCTACGGTAAAGTTAGTTTAGCACTATTTGTTAATGTTTGATATAGTGTAAAGTTGCTATCTAGTTTGTCCTCAATCATGTTGTGGTAGGGATTCCACTTTAAACGAGGCCAATATTTTGGGTTTAATTGGAGCTCGATGGTTTATAGAACTTATCAACTGAATTTCAAATAACCGGTCGATATCAAGTAATCATAGAAGTTTTGTAACTTATTTTGAGTATTGGTGCTCATAAATAGTAAATCATAACATTAATAACGCAATTTGGAAATGTTATTAATAACTTTAAACCAGCAAGTCTCTTTTGCGGGACGCGGGCCAGCCCATCATCGCCAAGTTTAGATTTCGCTCCGTCATCTCTTGTATTTATTGTATGAACACCTAATGTGGACTTGCATTAAATTTTAATTTACCTACCATCCATTCGCGCATGAACACCTAGTATGGACTTGGAATAATATTTATTTTTATAAAATAATTACAACTACCCACTATTCTTTTTTATTACTGGCAACACTGACCGGAAATAGAGGATAAACGTACCTTCTCTCTGGTATCTCACACTGGATTGGTCGACTGACTGAGTAAATGAAAATAATAAAATAATCGGTAATGTGGCTTAGCGTGGCGCCATGACAATTTGCCTTTTTAAAGCCATTTTTTAATGGCTATTGAGAGGGTTAAGACTATTTTCAGACCAATTATAAAGCAAATACAAATGTGTGATACTGTAAACTCCATTAGTATTCAAACACTCACAAGTTAAAGATTGCCTCATTGGTGCATCTTATTATATTTCTTTCTTTTTTCACTTTCATCTCTTCATAGAAGTGCTCTTCGTTCGAGAAAAAATAAACGTACCAGGTATTATTTCGATCTCAATGGCTGAAGGACCACACGGATGCGCACCACATAGACTGCACCGAGGCGTAAATATTTAGATTAGCCCTCCATTTGATCTTCCACCGTACCTGGGTTGCCAGATTCAGCGACTGAAAACGCCGTTTTTTAGGAGACGTTCCAATACCAAATACGATGTCATTTTAGATCCTAAATTGGCAATACGTTGAGGAGCTCTACTTGCTACTTCTTGGCGAACATCTCTGTTTCCTTGATAAGTCTACGCACAAATTCAGAAAATCCAGAAAAAAGTAGTCGATATTTTTGCATACTAGGTACATCAAGACGTTACTCCAAAATCCAACCATGTTATCAGAGGATAAAATAGTAGATTAAACACCAAGAGAATAAAGCACGATTTTATGTGACGTGCGCTACATCCTGAACGTAACGTAACGTAACACCTAAAATGAGTTGTCCTGAGTGCAGTTAGGGGTTCAAGCGCACCCGAGACAAAACAGCTTTATCCCGGAACAGTAGGTACACACTACTTTTCTCAAAGTGTGAATAAAAAAGCAAGACTACTTAAAACAGCACTTAATTAAATATTTCGAGTAAATGAAAAGCGAAAATTGTTGTTTGATACATTAGTCTAGCTGTGGAATAGAATTATATCTTCTATGTTTATAGAATCTTTGCAGTTTTACTGCAGCGTCTTGTTACTCGCGTCGTTTTTTTTTAATTTGCCATTCAGTTTGCCGCGGCCCGCTCGATTTTCGAATAATTTCTTCGCCGCCGTCCTCGTCGCTGTTTTTGGTACCCATGTCACAAGGTATCCTAGTGTGGGGCAATGTATGTACACACATATATATATATACAGAGTCTTTGGTCGAAAAATAGTTTTGGGAAATAGAGGGGTTTGTTGTGAACCCATTCTTGCTTGAATTTGGTCCTCAGTTGTACAGTGCTTGAAATATGACTTTTTAAAGGTCCAGGAGAAAAATACCCAAAATCTTCCACTTAATCCACAATTTATTTATTGTTTCCTGTAACTATTATTCAAAATATTTCAACAACAAGTAAACAAAAAAAAAGTTATGGACTTTGAAGGTTTTTAAATGTAAATTCTGCTTAATAAAAACGAAGGGCTGGTAAGAATTTAGTATCACTTTAAAATACTGCCCATTCTAACAGTATGCCACAGCATTAGGTAATCTTTTACTATTTATTGAACAAATCAAGATGAGTAGCCAAGGTCAGCATATGGGGTCCTAAGTCTCAAACATAAATAGTTTCAACATGGTGGAGACGTAAGTGCCCGCTGCCGTTAACACATCTTCTTGGAGGACTGTTTTCGACTGCAGGCAATAATAATAATACCTTGGACACTATTTCGAGTAAATTAAAAGCGAAAATTGTTGTTTGATACATTAGTCTTTATCATCATCATTACCGAATCACTATGTATGATCCTTGTAAGAGGCACGGGCCTACTTACTCATAAACACAGGCTCCCTGTGAGTCTAGTTATGATAAGTAGTCATCTAAACCATATTATCATGTCATTGTTTTTTTATCTTGAATAAAGATTATTATTATTATTATTATTATTATTATTATACTATTTACACACATTGATCTAGCCCCAAACTAGGATTCCCTGTATCTTGGATACTAGACAATGATACACATACTTATATAGATAAATATTGTACTTAGATAGATAAATAACCATGATTAGGGTACAAACATCCGTTCTCATCAAACAAATATTTGCCCCCACCGGGACTCGAACCTCGGACCTTTGGCTTCGTAGGCAGGGTCACTGCCGACTCGGCCATTCGGGTCGTCAGTGACCTTACTTGGATCACATCACCCACCATCAGACTGAGCATCAGCCCGCCCTAGATAATAATGAGTAGATTAGTGGTACGACAAACAGACAGACAGCCAAGCACAAGCTGCACTACAAGTGGCTACCGCCCTGCCACTCGCCTTCCGCGCATCACCGCCCGCCCTTACTATGTCACTAAAGTTTTTTTTCTGCAAGGGGGTTTATATAAAAAAATAATTGCTAATGCCCTCCTCCACTGCGGTTACATGGTGGTGGATGGGCGGCACGCGGCAGGGTGGCAGCCAGTTGTAGAGCGGCTCCAACTTGTCTGTCTGTCTATGTCGTACCACTAACCTGCACAGTATCATATAGGGCAGGTAGCTGCTCAGTCTGGTGGTTGGCGGTCGGTGCGTTGCAGGGTGGCAGCCACTCGTAGTGTGGCTCGAGCTCGGCTGTCTGTGTGTCGTACCAATAACCTGCTCAATATTATCTAGGGCGGGCGGATGCTCAGTTTGGTGTTGGGTAATCTGGATCCAAGTATTTCCTGCGGACATGAACAACTGTCCATCAAAAAATATTGTTACCGGCGCTTACATTTCCCCCCATGTTGAAAACGTTTTTTGTTTTGTTTATAATAGGTAGGTGACTGAAATAGAGATAATCTTAAGAATCCACAGAAGTTAAGTAAAGTAATTTATTCCGGACAAATCCGGAAATCTGTAAGTAGTAACCTTTCCGCACTAGCACGCGTCCATGGGCTCTCTCGCAGCAAATGACCGTAGAATACAGGAATAGCCGGCTCCTGTCGAACACTATACTTGGAACAGGGCGTGCGATGCAACAGTTTGCAGAATCGTGGATTTACAAAGTTGCTTTAGTTTTAACTAGAAGTTTAGTATCAGATTTGGTATAATAAGTTTCTTGCCTTCCTGTTTTTAAGAGCCTCGCTTGTATTGGCTGTATTTAACTTGATCTATTCGTGATATAGGATTTCCTAGCGTGAGGCCATGTACCTGTTTGGTGTTTATGTAAATGTCTGATTTTCTGCTTAACTTTTAGCTCTCGTTCCTTCCTTCGACCAATTTCTTTAATTTGTTGATTTTGGTAGTTTTTCTGCCCGGAGGTGGGTTGGTGCAGTTGGTCGCGCCGATATGTGTAGGCTGAATGATTGAATACCTGTGCCATGCGACAAAAAAAAATGCGTGCTTGCTTGTCCAACAAGAACGATGTATTTGGGTTCGATCACATAAAACGAAACTTTTTTAGGCTCCTCCCTACGATGCACTAAATACTGTCACGTGATGTTATGGCGGGAATCGTTGTTACAATTGAAAGGCTGCTGATAGAGGTGGTTCTTTAATCTTAGTAAAAAATAATATTAAGGTGAAACAACGACGACCTCTGTGGCGCAGCGTTTGTGGCTCTGCCTACCATGCGAGAGGTCCTGGGTTCGATCCCCGGCTGGGGGTAAAAAAAAAAACCCAGGTCTTGGATGTTTATATGTGTGTGACGTCGCTGTTTCTGGTTCCCACGACACAGGGTATCCTAGTGTGAGGCCAGAAGCAATGTATTTGCCTATCTTTAAATGTTTATGTTAACAACGGAAAGATATTCTTGCACAGTACAGTAGAAAGACATAGAGGTATCATGTGTTGAGTTGGATAGCCATATTATTGTTTGTGCCTACAATCTTCCGAGGGATGAACAAGACCATGGAAATTTTGAAATATTTGAGAAAATTGTGGATTGTGGACTCACTAAACTATGTAATAACAGAAAAAAGTTAATTATTTGTGGCGATCTTAATGTAGATTTGCTTGTAGATACAACAATGAAATAACGATTAATAACACTGTTCAAATCATTTATTTATGTCATGTATTTCTAGAGCCGAGTAGAATTGCACTTACCAGCCAAACTTGCTTAGATAACATTTTTTGGATAAATGTAATTCACAAGTATAAATGTAATTAACTGCTTACCTTCCGATCACAGCGGTCAAACAGTTTCATTCCAATTGCTAGTAAAATAAGACTGATCCATCATTTTATAGGCATTTTACATCCCATAGACTAGAGAAGTATATGAAAAACTTAGATATAAATTTGTCAGTACCGGATTTTAATGAACAGAACCCGAACAAAATCTATTCAGACTTCTTCAACATTATTCAAACATAATTCAATAAAGTTGTTAAATTAAAGAAAGTCAGTGCCAACAACGTTACATCTAAATTAGAATTCGTAAAAGTAGAGCAATCTTGTATGACCTTTATGAACACAAACCTAACTGATAGAAAATTTCATGACTATGTTAAAAAATAATAATAATAATAAAATATGTTTATTTCATAAACCAGATGTTACATTTAAGTTTCGGCTGGGGCCTTCTATTAAGTAATAATACCTGTATCAGAAGATCCCGCTCCCTCACGTCCGTGACTGATAAACAACTTAAATGTTGCTAATTTTACTAACATGAATTAAATTAAAATTTAAAATAAGACAAAAAAGAGAACGAAAAGAAAAGAAAAACACTCGTAGGTTAAAAATACAAAAATGATTGTGTTTGTGTGTGTGTGTGTGTGTGTGTGTGTGTGTGTTTGTGTATGTGTGTGTGTGTGTGTGTGTGGGTGTGTGTGTTTGTTGTGTGTGTGGGTGTGTGTGTTTGTTGTGTGTGTGTGTGTGTGTGGGTGTGTGTGTTTGTTGTGTGTGTTTGTTGTGTGTGTGTGGGTGTGTGTGTGTGTGTGTGTATGTGTGTATGGAGGTTAGTCCAGCACTTATACAGTTACTGTTATGGGTTCGGTAATTTAATACCGCTATAATAAGGTAAGTTATTTTAATTGCTTTTAGGCTTGTTACAAACAATTAGGTACCTAAACCTAAGTGTTTGTACTTATAAGAAATTCTATCTCGTCATGGTTTAATGTCTTTAGCCAATTACTTAAAAGTTTTTTAACTTCATAGCATTGTTTGGGGTAGATATCTAGATTTATATTAAGTGTATTATATAAACGGGCTGATTGTGTTTCGTACTGTTTCATAGCAAACTTAGACTGCCTGGCTTTAATTACAATTGCAGTGTGAGCTCTCCTTTTTTCAAGTATTTTATGGTCAAAACGTAGGGTTTTTTGGACTCTTAGGGTTTTAGTATGTATAGCTTTCTTACAGTCAGCATTTGACATAGTGAGTATAAGTCCACAATCGGAAATCTAAATGACTTGAAGTACATGACTTTTAGCAGTGCTCGTTGTGATCTCTCTACTTCGATTAATTTAGTTTTAGCAGATCCCCCCCAGATGGTGATACAATAGCATGGAACGGGTTGGCCCAGGGCAACATATATTTAATTGAGCAATAAAGGTGGAGCAACATTTCGCAAGGTTTTGAAGACTGGATGGTGGAAAAATTAACTGACATAGTGTTATTTGCTGATGATACTTCAATGGTCTTCAAGATTGAAAGACATAAAGCAGATTTTGATGATGTTAATGTTGTATTGTCTTTAACCTTGAATTGGATCACAGTTAATAATTTATTGTTAAACGCTGGTAAAACCAAGTGTATCAAATTCTCACTTCCAAATGTCAGGCAAGTTGAGACCAGCTTAGTGTTAGAAAACAGCACGTTAGAATTAGTAAATGATACGAAGTTTCTTGGAAAAACCATTGATAGCAAATTGCAGTGGGGACCCCACATAGATAAATTGGCTGGTAAATTAAGTTCTGCGGCTTACGCTGTTAGGAACATCAGACAAAGCACGGATGTGGCTACATCTAGGCTAGTATATTTTAGTTACTTTCATAGTGTGATGTCCTATGGTCTCTTGTTGTGGGGGAAAGCAGCGGATATTCAAACTATTTTTATTTTACAGAAAAGAGCTATTCGAGCAATTTATAATTTTAAACGAACAGACTCCTTAAGAGAGCTTTTTAAAGAAATTGACATACTAACAGTAGCTAGTCAATTTATTTTCGAAAATATAATGTATGTACGCAAGAACCTTACAACATTTTCCAAACTTAGCGATAGCTGTAATGTTAACCTAAGAAATAATCACAGACTAGTTGCGCCCCGGTTTAGACTCGCGAAGTTTAGCAATTCTTTCAAGGGTCAGTGTATTCTCTACTATAATAAGATACCTCTGGAGATTTTGAAATTGCCATTTGAGCAATTTAAAAAGCATGTTAAAGCGACTTTGTCGAAAAAGGGATATTACAATGTTCAAGATTACTTAAATGACAGGACTGTATGGGGTTAATCTAACTCAACACAGACCTTGCTGTTAATAATTTTGTAATTATTTATTCCTGCTTAATAATTATAAAAAATTATATAGTAATATTTGTATAAGTTAAGCACAAAAGATTTCAAAAGAAATCTAAAAATCAATCTGCGGGAGTTTCTAAGCCCTTCTACTCCCACAGTGGTCCAATGTAGAGAAGAGGCAAAAATGACGATTGCTAAGAATATATAAATATCGAGAGTAAAAAAAAACTCAAGAAGGACTGATGATATTGAATATGTAATCTTTGATGGTCATGCGGGTTGTTTTTTGAATTATTGAATCGCTTACAAAAACCCACCAAATTTCATGGAAAACATTAGCGCCATTTTCGAGATGTCAAAACATGTATGATTAGTGGATATCTGTCGTACCCAACTAAATGTATATTTATTTAGGTGACAAATTGTGATAGTGACATCAAGGTACCTATGTTTTATAGTTCATATCCATTTGGTTAATTATTATCTATACGTTACTGTATATTTGTCATCGTTAAAACGGGCTTAGCCCCGAAAACTAAATATTTCAAAGTGTGATGTTTCTTTCAATTTCGTTTAGCAAAAGCACAATTATAAATGTAATTTAATTAATACGGCGGTTAATTAGTTAAATGATAGGTTTCGTTTCACCTGTCAGCAGTCCCTGAGTTGAGCCTGTCATAGTGGGGGGTGGGAGACGGGAGTGTCATGGGAGGCGTAATTACAAAGTTTATAATGTTACAAGTCTGGGTCAATGGTTGGCTACGCCCAATGTTCGGTTAGTATTTGTGTGTCCTAAGGGTCCAACTTATCACAAGGGTTTTTAGTCTGAAAGCATTTAACTGTATGGTCTGATATAAGGCTGTGGAATCAGCCATCAGGAAGTTTTTACTCTACAATTAGGATTTTCAAACATAAACCAAGAACGTTTTGAAAATAAAATTAGAGCTTCTTTGGTCTAATGGGTTTCACGCTTGCTTCTCACACAGGAGATGCAGATTCGATTCCAGACCATGTTCCAATGAGATAATTTATCTTAGGTACATTATACTGACGTTCTAACGGTGCTGGAAAACATCGCGGGGAAACCTTCATTACCCCATAGCTGCGGCGATGGCTAGCCACCTGTCACGCAAAATGGAGTATTGAATAACTGGCTCAAAGTGGGCACAATTGTGCCTCTGCCACCCCGTATGGGAAAAGGCGTCACGCTTTGTTATGTTATGTTATTCTAACCAAAAAAGAAACTTTAGTAGTATTAATCGATCGCAGTCAGACCACAATTGCATTTGCCTTCTCCGTAACTCATACTTTCTATACTACAAACAATAATATAAAGTAAACAAGTATAACATAAAAAGAAGAGAAGTTACAAGTTACACCAAAGCCCAATAGTGTTGCATTCAGATGCTGCGTTTAGGGCAGAAAGCTGATTGAATGGGCTTAGATTCTACGTTTGCGCTGATGTCTTTAGTTGGATTTTTCTTAAGTCAGTGTGCCACTGCGTACGCTGGTTTCTTGTAGCGGTTGTCACTACACGCCCCGAAATTTCTCCACCTAAATGACTGTGACGATCCCACTTCCGGCAGGGACGTTTTATGACATTATGACACAATATGAGCTTACTTTGCTATATTTGTACTTGGTTGGGACGTACATTACGGTTTTGGCCCGGCACGCACGAAATACTACAGTACCACGACTAATACGATGGTTCGCTACGTATCCCTTTAAAAGACCCCGGATGGATTGTTAATTAGATAAAAATATGACTAATATGACTATACAATGATATTACTTTTTCTGTACGTTATTTGTGGGCAATAAAGAAATTATGAACAAGGAAAATTGTTAGAGCGGCTTGCAGAAGCTGCTTATATCTAGATTTAGGCAGTTTCTGCAAGCCTCCCCTAATCATTTAAAACAAATTAAGTCAGTTTAAACATAAATAATATACAAGAGAATCTAGTAAAATGGCGTAAAATGCAATTGCCTTCAAAAATGTCCTGATGCCATTTCCCATGAAAATCCATAACATTCTCGCATGGCGATGAAACCTAGAGATAAGGTATTATTATAGTGCACCATAATTACACCCTTCCCCACTTGAATAAGGCCATAACCTTTTATTTTGTGCTGATACAGTTTTATGGCAACATTTTCAATAATGGTTTATTGTTATATTACGGTGGAACTTTTATGTAAAAAATATCTTAATATTCAAACATCTATCCCTATTATTGTAGTTTAGATTGATTGATTCTCAGACAATCTTGTGAATAAACATGACTTAATTAATCAGCTAGACTTTTTTGGCTTATGTTTAAACGATCACCAAAAACGTAACTGTGTTACTACCAATAAATTCGAAACGACCGCTAGAATTAGTAAACGACCACCAAACTGTGTTTGGATAAATTATCACCAAACTTCTTTTTATGTTTTGTGTACTTAAGTTTATTTTTTAAGTATTTTTGTTATTCTTACATGTCCAACCTAACACGAAGGATTAAGACGCTGATTAAATAAATATGGGGTGCTGTTTTCATGTGTTTTTCAGGAAATACTAGGCAAATCGTAATTAATTTCTGGTATATGTAATTTGACTATATAATCTAGAGATTCTTAATTGGAAAACATGTTTGGATAAAATTTTCTCGATAGAAAATAAATACAAAGTCAACCCTTTTTTTATGGTTTTATCCTATTACACCGCAGTAGTAAGTGAATATGACTGTGCGATAATTGCAATGTATGAACAATTGTTATTTCTAACGATTTTCAATTTGAAAGTTAATTCCCTGAAATAGTTTATTTTTTATGTTTTTTTTTTACGTTTTGGCGCTTACGTTGTTTCAGATTAGTCGCGAGTGCATTATTGGCATCCCGCTCACTTCCACTCGACAGCGCATTTTTATTCCATCATCGCCTTAAGGGGGCATCGCTTCGCTCAGCCCCTTTACCCTTCACCTAAGCTACAGCAGTATTTTACTCTGATGTTTTCTGCATCTTTTGGTGATCATTTACCCCTTTTTATGTAGCATTTACCCATTATGGGAGGGCAATAATTATTTTGGTGGTCATTATATATCTAGCCGATTTTTTTAGAGTGCAATGGCTTATTTATAGCAGTTCAAACTCAAACTCACTACAGATATGTAGCATTTAGATATAATAATTCATTGATGAAAATACATTAATGACCATGCATAACCTAACTTCAAAAGACGCAGTCAAAATAAATAAGCAATCGCGGAAGTAATTTGTGTTCCGAAATGAGTGTCATTGTAGCCTGCAAGTCTATATAGACAACACGAACTTATCCATCAACTAGATAGGACAAAATCGCACAGCAGACCCTCCCTACCTCGCTGATTTGAGGCCAACTCAAATCGCTGGCATCCTCACCCACCCCGCGTCTGATAATTGCTCTTATTTCCATCGCAGTAAGTGTTATAACACAGTGATACGGTCATCCGGGGCCGGGTACAGTAATGAGTGGATGGTTATGACAAATAGAACTATGTATATACTGTAGCAAGCATGTTTCAGCTATTTGCTTTATTTACCTTTTGCCTTGTGGTGTCTGGAACTGTGATGTCATGTTCCAAATATCTATCTTTATATCACCGGATCGACGTTTACTCTTTTCGAGTAGATATAATAGTAGTTTATGGGACTGCTACATAATGCCTAATAATGTACAGTTACATACACTAGTTTATCTACACACGTATCATAAGCTCTCTTTGATGTGTTCAGGAACCGCATGATCGACCGGCATTGTGGCATTGATCATTGCTCTGCAGTTGTTTAGCGTTCGAAATTTGAATGTCATAATTTGAGAAATTTTTGTACATTATGGTCATAATGATCAATATTCAGATACGAAATGAGTTTTTACCAAGAAGTTTATCATTATGCTGGTCGTAACGTGTGTTTTTTGGACGCAGTAAAGAGGGTTTATGATGCGTGTGTAGATAAAGAATGTAATCGAAAGATGTAGTCATATTTTAAGGGGTTTTCAGTGACATTCTGAGCAACTTTCTCTATGAAATCGATTTGATCAGAGCTACTTTATTTTCACTTCTCCATACAAATCAGCTGATCGCCCGGACCAAAACGTCGGTTTTTAGGTTCCGTACCCGAAGGGTTCCAAACGGGACCCTATTACTAAGACTTCGCTGTCCGTCCGTCCGTCCGTCCGTCCGTCTGTCACCAGGCTGTATCTCAAGAACCTAGCTAGCTAGAGAGTTGAAATTTTCACAGATTATGTATTTCTGTTGCCGCTATAACAACAAATACTAAAAAACAGGATAAAATAAATATTTAAGGGGGCTCCCATACAACAATACCACATACAAACTTATGGATGCACCTGGTTACGTACATGGAGTGTGAAAGTAACCGCACCAATAACTTTGTAAACAATATTTTGCTGTGTAAAATCCAAACTATTCACTCCACACCATCGCTTCCATTGAACGGTGGTACGGAACCCTTCGTGCGCGATTTAGACTTGCACTTGACCGGTTTTTTTGTTTTATTTTTTGTTCAATTATATTTGCTATGTTACCTCTCTACTTTACGAGCGTATACACTCGTATCTAAAGACTCACTTGGCGCCTGTCTTGTTTGTCTGTTTTGTAATCGCAATACGCCTAGCTGCCATTGTCTAGAGAGTCGCGTTCCAGGTAACCTAACCAATAACCTAACTCGAGTGGTAGCTCTCCTACCTACCCACCTACCTTTGCATTGATGCTCATAAGACACAAATAATGGTAAAGTCCAAAATACAAGAACCTGTTCGTCGTCTTTTTTCATATGACGTAGCTTAGATGAGAAGCCTAGCGGGTAGTGACCCTGCCTGCGAAGCTGACGGTCCTGGGTTCGAATCCCGGTAATGGAAACATTTGTGCGATGAGCATGAGTGTTTGTTTCTTAGTCTTGAATGTTTTCTATGTTTTTGCTTGATTATATATCTCTATTAAATATATCGTCGTCTAGTACCCATAACACATTAAGCCTTGTTGAGCTTACTATGGGCTTAGTTCGATTTGTGTAAGAAACTCTTCTTATATTTATTTATTATTATTATATAGAATATCACAATAATGTAAAACATTGGAGAATCTAAATCAAGGATTATATATTGGTTTATCAGGTTTCTAGATACAATCTCATAAATAATAAATTTGTTTATCTAATAAATAAAAAAAACATTTTCTTTTTATACAATGTATTGCTTGTAATGGGTCCGTTAAAGTTACAACCACTGCATTATACATTTAAACCATACCACCCTTCTTTTTCATGAGAACGAGCCAACTGCCGACGGAGAAAAAAAATGTTAAGTCATCACATCCTTCACGGTCGTTAAATGAAATCGCGCTAAGTAATTCACAACTACTGTATTATTTTCAGCATCGAATAAATAAATAAATAAATCGATAGGTACAGTATAATGTTCCCACGTATGACGAATCGATACGAGAAAGGTGGTGATGAGTCGTCGATAGTACGGGAAGGTTCGGTATTGTATTATTTAGTGGAAAACTGAGGGCAAAGAATAGCTTCTCATGATTTCATGGCATTTTCAGGTTAATAGTTCAATGCTTCAGTAGCATTTCGAGGACCTTGTGATGTGATGTGTATATGGTTTTGTACACCTGTCGAAGTGTGTCGATCGATTTCGATCTCAAACGTGACATTTTAGAAATGCTTAATTACAGGTTTTTATGACATTGAATAAAATAGTGGGCACATTAAAATAAGGGAATTATTAAACTGCACATCAAAAATACTGATTTTCACAGCAAATATCCCTTATATTTGCTGCGGTAGCTTAGGTAAAGGGTAAAGGGGGTAAGCGAAGCGAAGCCCCCTTTATCCTTCGTGTTAGGTTCAACATGTAAGAACACAAAAATACTTAATTACTAAACTTAATTACTCATTAAATAATTAAAACATAAAAAGTGTTTTTGCTGATCCTTTTTTGCTGCGCATATCAGTATTTTTGATGTGCGATTAAATACTAGCCTTAAAATAACCTCTGTGGCGCTGAGAGTGTGTGTGTGCCTTCCATAAGAGAGGACCCGGGATCGAATAAAAAAAACCACTTGCAATCTGAAGAGAAATTAATGGACTTCTGTAACTTGTTAGGCTGTTTGGAGGCTCTTTAGTAAATCCAGTTATTCAATGACCCATTTTTCTTCCGTCTACGTACAGTTGAAGGCATATCCAGCTTCGGTGTATTAGACTTTACCGTTCTTTCTCTTAACCGCCACTAACATCACAACATTTCTACTGAAAACCTACAGAATACTAAAATAGTATTTTACGAGACTGATATATGAAATGAGCCGAAGGCAAGTTTCCTAATAATATCACTCGAGAGTTTTAATGCCTTTAATTTTAATAATTTAATTATACACAGTAACATACACTAGTTTATCTACACACATATCTTAAGCTCTCTTTGGTGTGTTCAGGAACCGCATGTTCGACCGGCATTGTGGCGTTGATCATTGCTCTGCACTTATTTAGCTTGTTCAGTAGTACCAACTTCACAGACAAACTAGGAGCGGCACGCAGGCGGGCGCCGGCGTTCGAAATTTGAATGTCATAATATGTCGAAATATTCATAAAATATGGTCGTAATATATCAATATTCAGATAATAAATGAGTTTTTACCAAGTAGCATATCATTATTCTGGTCGTAACATGCGGTTTATGGACGCAGTAAAGAGGGTTTATGATTCGTGTGGTGATAAAGTCAGTAATGTCAGGTCCCCAGATGAACGAACAAAACTCTTTTACTTACTTACTTACTTACTTACTCTGTGGTTAGGTCCTCCCATTCCAAGGAGGCGTGCTCAAGGGGTGTCCTCATTTGCATCCTCTCACAGATGTGGACTACACTTGTGTGCACTCAGCATTATTGCGCAAGTGTGAACTTGCGTTATTTATTAGTATAGATGTCGGGAACATTTTGAATCTAATGAAAAAAATGCATTGGTGAATTCAGAATTTATTTATAAATTTAAGGGACATATTTTCCTATTTAACTAGACCTTTAATATTACGCCAAAGGAACATTGCTGATTAGCAAATTAAAGACAACACAAAAAGAATTCAAGTTTGCATATTTATTAACTGTGTGAAGCAATTAGTGCTATAATAGTTTCACTTTCTTGTGTGCCGTAAAAAATAATTTATTTTATTTTTACCGACTTCAAAAAAGGAGGGTGTTCTCAATTCGTTTGTATTTTTTATATTTTGTTTAACATTTGTTACCTCAAAATTGGTACTATTAATGAACTGTTTTTTTTTATTTATTTGAAAGGGTGACCTTCCAGTTTGGTCGCATTTTTTGCAAATTAGAAATCGGTCCAGTAGTTGTTTTCTAAAGCAAAAAGACTGGAATAATGATATCATCCAGGTAAACGAAATTGCGTAATATTGCTTTACTGTGACTTATCGTTGGTGTTTAAGGTCATTGTCATGAGATGAATTCTGTCTATAATTACCGCGTATATTCGTTTATGTCGTGTAATATGTGTGGACTTGACTCTCAGATTATTCGTAGTCTTGATATTTCGTAGTCTTGTTTTCGCGTATTTTGACGACATTCGCATGCTTACTGGGAAGGAAGAAATTGGGCTTGTTTTTTAAAGTTTTTAACTTGGTGAATAATAATTATAATAATAATAATTCTTTATTGCACAGAAAACACAATGGAAAAAATATAACGAACAATATGCAAAGGTGAGCTTATTTCTAAAAAGAAATTTCTTACAGCTAACCTGTGAGGAAAGGAAAAAATATTTATAGAGAGTGAAGTTTGCCAACGTTCTTAATCATGAAACGAGATGCAAGCTGACATTTTTTGCACTTATGTGCCGTATATTCGTATTGTATTAAGTAGACAGGTTTCGTAGTATCGTTTTCGTGTGTACCTATGAATAGACGACATTCGCTTCCCGACCGTGGAGGAAGAAAAAGGACTTGAGGAATGTTTTTTCAAAGTTTTTAACTTGCTAAATGATTAGCATTCTGCACTACGATCAAGGAGGTACTTTCAACCGACCTCCTCGCACTGGAAAGAGGCCGTGAATGGTTGCAAATTCAAGTCACTCTCCTGCCGGAGTCTTAAATGAATTTATTTCGACTCCAGTGTTAAATGTTGAGAAATTGTACAACGGGCTTCCTTACTTCCTATGTCAGTATATTAATGAGTGTGAAGTCGCAGTTGATATAACCTACTAGAGATTCCTTATCATTTTATCTTTTGTAGGCTGAAACATACGTTAGGTATGTTACAAATTGTGGTGGCTGTTTACTGAATAAACTAAAGTATCAGTATACTTACACGAATTTAGGTAGATGGACGTACGTTCACAGGATCTCAATTACAACTTTTAAGATACCCAAAGCTCATTAGAGTAGTAGGTACGTTAATTAAAGGTCGCTGACCGTATTTATCGATATCCGGCACTTGTCTTTACTCAGATTTTCTATTAAATATAGGTAGCTATGTAAACAACATTTTTTTTGAGGTAATCGGTGATTTGCCAGGTACATCTTACATATTAAATAAGCTCAAAAGTTTGACTATTATTTATTCCTACCCAAAATGGGTAAATGCTACCCAAAATGGGTAAATGATCACCAAAAGTTGCAGAAAATATCAGGGCAAAATACTGCGGTAACATAAATTTCCCTACCTAATCCTTAATCCTTCGCGTTAGGTTGAACATGTAAGAACAACAAAAAATACTTAAAACATAAACTTAAGTACACCAAACATAAAAAGAAGTTTGGTGATCATTTATCCAAACACAATTTGGTGGTCGTTTACTAATTCTGGTCGTCGTTTCGAATTTATTTGTAGCAAAATAGTTGCGTTTTTGGTGATTGTTTAAACATAACCCGAATGTACTATCTAATCACGTCCCGTTGGGATAAAGTTCCAAGTTGTGGTCACGATTCTGTAGATTGTTTTTGCTATCCCTACCTTCTCCCGGGAATACATCAGAAATCCGGGTATACTTTAGACCGCACTTATTTTATGTGCCATAGGGTCTGTAATGGCTACGTGGGGTTCGAATGACGAAAGCTTTTTGCTGAACTCAGCCAGTGTCGTGTCCAGCAGCCGATAGGATACTGTAAGTTCTGATTATGTTAACAGAGTTGCTGTGGTTGTTTAGTTCTGTTGTATTTGGCATTTGGTTGTCAAATACAGCCCACATAAGTTTGTTGAACCAATAGCTGAGAGTTTTGCCGAAAGAATCATGCATCTGTTAATTACGTAACGAGCCCATTAAAAGACGAGAATCTATTTCCGTTATTGTTCGCCATCTTGGCTGCATTATTTCCGGTTGGAATATAGAGTTCTATAAATTCTACAAACAGTAAGAATCAAATTAATTGAAACAAAACACTTTAGCACGATAAGATTAGCGTCTAAAATCTATATTTCAGTTCTATGCCTAGTCTTAAATTAGAGGCTAATTTCAATAAACTCCACTAGTTCCCACGGCAAGTGAAAGTGATTATCGCTTGCAGCAAGAATGGAGCCTCTCAACCACAATAATGGCCACCAGACAGTCGTGGCCGGCCACGATACGGGCCAACAATGCTTACGTCTCGCTCAATGCAAATCGGATTAGTGCAGCCCTAATCACGTGATGCGACTATAGTGTGGTAATTGAAATTGCATGTGGTGTCTTTAGTTAGTTAGTTAGTGAGCTTGCAATGTACTGAAAGCGTCCGTGCGGTATTCTCACCTCGGATACGATCGTGCGGGTAGCAACATCTGGCTAAGACGGGTACTGGATCGCTGTCCGTATCTATGTGGCATTTGTCTCGGGCGCTTTCATGTTTCGGAAGACTCCTCAATAGATGCCGGCTACTATCGATAGCTCGGAGTCGTATAGCTGTGTCAGAGGCCCTAATAAGGCAGTTTGATAACATATGACAGTCCACTAGCCACTAGTCTACAGCTGGCTTTTAGCCCGACACCCCTCTATCAACCCGCACTGAGATAGCATGATGGAGTATGGCTCAATCTTACTCGCATCGGGTCGCGCAAGGCCCGCGCCCCTCGGTGGGAAACACAAAAGGCCACATTTATAATGAACCTTTCTGTGATATATAGTTGCGTGCGCAAGAGCGCCCACCGAGGCACCGATCTTTGCTCGAATTTAAGTAAGATTGAGAAAATCTCCACCACTCTCTTCATTACGAATGAAATCTTAATATCTCAATCTTAAGTTATTCAGAGCATTTTTTATTAGAGGGGAAAACAATGGAATTACCCATGCCCAGGAGTCAGACCTCCCCGCTATGTCCGGGTTCCCACATATTGAGCGGGCATCAGCTCGTGTGGTATACGGACTAAAAATAACCCCTTGTGTTTTACAGTTATCGATGTTCGATTTTACTGTGAGCAATGGCGTTATTCAGAGCACTGTCTCCATCTTATGAATGAAGTGCCTAACTACCAATATCTTTGTCACGAGCTGTTTCTAGATAGAAACAGCTCGTGACAAAGATATTGGTAGATATTCATTTCGAATTGACTCGGAACAAATCTAAAGTGATACTTACGATGAACTCAGCCTTGAATTAATTGTCCTTGTGTCTCAAGCTAATGAAAAGCAAAATGAAACAGAAGTCAAGTTACTCCCCTATCGTTTGGAAAGGTAACATTTGATGTTTGACCGGCAGCGTGTGCACATTGGGTCGTCCGTCGGTGTGTGTCGGGTTGGTTAGTCACTGTCCCTTCCGTGTCGTCACATTAATAGTCATAGGTAGGGTGCAGGACATTGTCCTTCCGCACTTTCGTGCGCCGATTGACACAGACGATTTTACGCACCGGCCCGTAAACATTACCACGAAACAATAGCAATCGGTGCCGACAAAACCAATTACGCAAAATCATCGGCTGTAATTTGTTGCGCGATCCTTCCACACTGATTTGGGTCCGTGCGTTTTTCAAACGTCCAATTCCACGGAGGAAATGAGATAAAGCCCTAAAGCCGAATAAAAACAAATCAATCGCCACTTCCGTAATGCGGCGCCATACGATGTACGAACGAGTATCTTCTCGAAGTGCTATAAATAACTGTGTAATTGCTTGCAGGTTCCGAGGTCCCCGAAGCTGATCGTGAGTCGCTGACATCTTATTGGAAAACTTTTTCGAAGATTCTCTCCGGACTATAGTGAAGTGTTGTGGTTCTTTCGTGCCTGGTGGACCTGTGAAAGGTCTGCAAAGCCGCCAAAGTGTCTCCTATAAAGTTGTCTGCTATGGACAGCAACTCCGTGTCTCCAATGCCGGAGTTAGCTCCGATTGCTGAGTTCGACAAGTCGCCTCCGTCGCCTCCTAATGAGGAGGTGCCCATGGATGACCTGCCGCCGCCGCCTGCCACCATCACCCAGTCTGAGGGAAAGAAAAAACTGTGAGTACCTTTCTTTTTACCAGATTGAAATGAAGGGGAAAACAGAACGGTTATGTGTTTTGCCTGTATGTATGTATGTATATATCTATGTCTGTTCCTATGTGTCTCCTCGTCACTACTCAACGGCTCAACCGATTTTGATAACGATACGACATTAGATTTGTATTGATGGCGCGAGGGTAACATAACAATAAAAAACAGAATGGCGAATTTAAGCGCTTTAATGTGCGGGCTAAAAAACTTTTTTAAGACCCCCGAAGTAGTGGCCGGTTGAAAGGCGAGTACGAAAATATTTACTTAAATTGTTCTAAAAAGCAGGAAATAAATTATGTAATAAAAAAAAACCGGTCAAGTGCGAGTCTAAATCGCGCACGAAGGGTTCCGTACCACCGTTCAATGGAAGCGATGGTGTGGAGTGAATAGTTTGGATTTTACACAGCAAAATATTGTTTACAAAGTTATTGGTGCGGTTACTTTCACACTCCATGTACGTAACCATCCATGGTGCATCCATAAGTTTGTATGTGGTATTGTTGTATGGGAGCCCCCTTAAATATTTATTTTATCCTGTTTTTTAGTATTTGTTGTTATAGCGGCAACAGAAATACATAATCTGTGAAAATTTCAACTCTCTAGCTAGCTAGGTTCTTGAGATACAGCCTGGTGACAGACGGGCGGACGGACGGACGGTCGGACAGCGAAGTCTTAGTAATAGGGTCCCGTTTGGAACCCTTCGGGTACGGAACCCTAAAAAACAAAAAAACCCGACTGCGGTACACTAAAAAGCAAAAAAAAACCAGCAGGTAAGACGTAGCGTAATTATTGAGATTCGATACAATTATTATAGTATAGCGTTAAATTAAATTAAATTAAAATGCAGGCGGGACCAATCAATCTTGCATTTAAATTTAAAACTGTAGATACTATAATAATATCATCGAATCTCGAATAATTACGTTAAGTCTTACCTGCTGGTTTTGTGCTTTTTAGTGTTAATGAAGCCGGGTTTTTTAGTTTTTAAATTACGTCATTTATTATGAGTCCCAAATCTAAATGTCTCAAAGTCTACCCTAACTCTGGCCTAAGCCATATTACTCCACATGGTGGTAAGCCCTGATATCTCTGCAGGGACTTCTGCATCAAATAATGATCTTGAGAAACTTCTCCCAGGCCTGCTTATCCTTTGTCACAGATCTCCATCAAACAGTTTTTATGTTTCTATGTATGACGGGTGCCATCCCATCTCCGTTTATTCTGCCCCTACTCGCGATGTCAGCAGACTTGTGGCACCTAGCTGTTTACCACTTGATTTGTAACCTGCAAGTTAATTTGATACTTCCGTGTTCAGCGGAATGTATTGGTGCTTCCCCCTTTGCTTCTAACCCCACGCTAACTGAACCCCTCGCTACGCTCTGCTTCCATCCAGCAGCCATTTGACTTGTTTGTCGATGTCCTGACCTTGTCATGTGTATTACAATGCATGTTGGAACACTAATTTGGTAACACATATTAGTTATTTGTCGCAAGATAGGTATAATGCGTTCCAAACTAATCCTTTTAGCTAACAAAGCGTTACCCTCAGACGTTACATCATACGATTACCTGGTAAGTAAGAAAAACTTAGCAGTGTCATTTCTATTCTGTGTAGGATTTTTATATACCTTTACGGCCTTACTAATAAAAAAAGTTATTCACGGTTTAACTTATTCAGTGTTTTGTCCTTTTCATGCGTCGAGTAAATGTCAAATGTCAAAGCAAGACAAAACACTGTATAAGTTAAACCGTGCATAACTTCTTTTATAAGTAACGCCGATAGAGTTCTACACATTTTCTTAGTCTATTTCGATATTATTCTACAATTTCCGTAGATTCTAGGATTGCTATTTTCTACTCAACGACAATACAAACTGCAGTGCCAACTGTCATTGCAGACGAATCTGCTATCTGGTTAGTCGATGATCTACTAACACTAACAATCGTTCAATGATAATCATATCTGAGTGAAACCTATTGTGCGTCTACTTATCGAGCAGACGGATAAAGGAGCAAGGTCATTGGTCCTCAGGTCAAAGAACTGGACATTTGTTTATGCACGAGTAGGGTAACTACCCTGTAGATCGAAAATGGGAAAACTCACATGGGAATTTCAGAATGTCGCTGCCATTCACTATAGGCGAGACCTTAGAATTACGATTATGTGCGTGCAAACCTACAGTGTACAGTGCAAAGCGTCTTGAAGCTAATCCGGCCACTCACAAAATGCTTTTCTCAAAGCTCGCCTTCTGGAATGTGCCAGAAGAATTTAAAACATTTACTTCGGGTATTCACTTTTGATAAAGTATCAACAACCTAACCTAACCTTCTAGAGGTAGGTATAGGTATATATCAGATCGGATTCCTTTGCAATATAAATGAAAGTCTTGATGGACAATGAAATGGCCGGCCACGTTGCTCGAAGCATTCGAACCGTTGGGTCAAGAGAACCACTGAATGGGTTCCAACAAATGCAAAGAGAAAGCGTTGGTGACCCAGGAAGAGATGGGGGGATGAGCTAGTTCTTTGGGACAAGAAGTGGTGCATGACCGCTCAGGATCACCAAGAGCCAGCCTTGGGACAACCGGTACGCGGGATCCATATGACCGAGTTAAATAGCGTGAATTGGCGTATACATGTGGAGGCCTATATAATACACAACAGTGGATTCCCTGACAGGCTGATTATTATAGAATTGTTATTAGAGGAATTATGACAATAAATTATTGAGGGTTTTATGGTTCTGGTATGACAAGCTGCACTTAATTTTACCATTAACTTGCGGATTCGGCCATTTTGTCTCACAAAAATCGGCATTATGGTAACTCTACCAGATAGATTCCTGGGTATTCTGTGAAACTCATTTAACAATGGATTTTAATATTTGATGTGGTTTACATTACACTGCCTGGCGTGTAAACTATCTATTGTGGTTGTAGCTTGTTAATTTAATTTTAGAATGGTGTTCTTTTGCGGTGATTAAAATAATTGCTTTAGCGCAAGACCCTTGTTACGCTTGTGTGGTATCACAATAGGAGTGTGTAGTCCACCATAAAATGCAGTGTGAAAGGAATTAGGAAGTGAGACAAATAAAGTTAGATTTCTCCAGATTGTACCTCGTTATCTAAGTAATAAGTGTGCGAGGTAACAACCACATAAAAAAGTAGAAAAAAAAATCCTCTATCTTACTAAAAAGCTTTAGATGACTATCAAACTGATCACTTAAATGCAGAAGAAACAGCAATTTTGCATCGCTTGTTCCCTCCAAACATTGTACCTACTAGGGACATCTATACCAGATCAAGTTGAATTTATACTGAATGACCAATCACTATATTGTGTTACCCACCCCACTACCTAGGTAGAGACGCGAATGATGCAGTGATTCTAAATACCGCTAGATGGCAGTACTAACGTGACAATCGAAGTATCAAATGTTTTCATTTTCATCTCCTACGCATGTGGAAGTCTTAGACCAAGTAAAAATGCATAAAACTGGAGTCTAAAATCTCATTATTAATTCAAATGTAAATGTAGAGTTTTATGGGTAAAATTACCCTAGCGGCTAGCGTAGTGGTCGTCTCTTTCTACCGCGCTCGTCGGTTTGATCGGTCGTCCCGCTCTAGCACGAAACCAGTGGCAGGTTCTTCTGAAGTAGGGCGAAGTACCGAGTTCGGCTTGTTGTGAGGAGATCTCTCGGAGAGCCTACACGAACTGCACGGAGTATGACGCTTACGTGACGATCGTTCTTTGTTGATTATTTTATTTTTGAAATTTCAGCAGTCAGTGCTATTTTTGTGAACGAGTGTGTGTTTTCGAAAATCAAACGCAACTTTTCCAATCAAGTGCTCTTTTGTTTGTGTGTGCAGCGGGACTTGGAAAATGGCGCGCGGAAAGAGTCAAACGTATGTTTAACTTTTTATTTTATTTCTGACTCGTAGTAATAGATCTGTCTAAGTATGCTAATATAAGAAATAGAATATAAATGATGTAACTAAAGGTGTGGGTTTTATAGAAATGGTTAAAAATATTCGTAATTTTGCCGGTACGGGAAGCTCGAATATACCCGCATAAATGTCACCCTAAGTTTGAATGGATTCAATAGATTGATTGATTGTGTCTGGTCTGGGGTCTGATTGTCAATCCCAATTTACCAATACTATTTTAATTTAAATACAAATTGTTTTATTTTCTTTTTCACTTGCATTCCTTACATAACTGTTTTTACCACTAGTATACAATACCTTAATTAAGATTTTGGCTGAATGTATGTAAACAGACAACTCATTTGGAAAAGATCCAAGATGCTTCAACTTAATCTGAAGTGAAGTTAAGGATTTTAAGTGAATGTAAAGTGAAAGTGAAATTAAGTTCCATTCCATAGGAAAGCCTCTTGATTAATCTACAAAGGACGTTTCATTATTGATTCGATTACTTTTAAGTAGATAAAGAAATATTAATTTTGGATCAAATATTGGAAAGCCGGTCACAATTCTGGGTAGTACTTTATAAGATAAGAATCAACATTGTTAATAATCCATGGTAAAACATAACCAAATCTGATAGACGGTCCGATATGTTGTTTTAATTTAAGTAAAGTAGCTTCTAAATATAATAACAGTCACTTCACAATAGTGTCCGTAATGACATGAGGTCCGTAATGACAATGATCCAGACAGGAAGTCTGTTCACACGCTTAGTATTGATGGATTTTAATTGGTAATAGATACGGGTTTTCCCAGCTTAGATCGTACAGGCATACTTCGCTGATTTACTTTACCTCAGACCCCTAATTACCTTATACACACTCTCTGTGAGTGTTGTATAATTCCAAGCATACATAAAGTGAAAAGTAAGGGTCATAATGGTGAATAGATTGCCAATTTTGTGGATTTAATTACTCATTTAAATGTTATTTCAACAGTGTAATTTAAATACCGACATTTAAAGTAAATTGCGACGGTAATTATTTCACTACGTCACAGTTGCCAGGTAGGTACTGTTATGTGCCTGTGATTTGAGACGAACTTATCTTTTGTTTGACTACGAATCTCATTGCGATAATGTAAAAATATTTAAAAGGCAGATATAGGGCTTAAGTGTGAACCTTGAGGCACTCTTGCGATACCGAAATCATCAAACTTAAAAAGTAGCAGATTGGTTCGTTGCAAAATGTTAGAATGTAGAATTTCCAGTTCACTTCTGACAGCTAGGTTAATAACAAGATTCAAGCTTAGCCAACGCGGTGAAATATTAATTTTCGCGACACCGTTACGAGTTTAGCCTTCAATGATAAATAGCTGGGCTTCCACGACCGGTCATGTTCATCGGACTTGCGCGGTTGGAACTAACCCTACATCGCACATACTTGGAGGAGAGACTCCATCACATCAAAAATCTCGCCACATATACCAATATTTTGAAAAAAAAAAGATATCGTTACTCTTAAGAAATTGAACAATAATATACCAAGTAGCTAAGATAAGTACTCTAAATCTATAAATTTGTTATTTTTTTCAAATAAACTTAATTTTAGCGCTTACAAGAACTCATCAAAAGTGGCATGTACCTAGTCGGTCCTTAAGTTCTGTCACAAGGTTTTTGATAGATAAAACTCAGCAATAAACTTTTTCTTATTCGTATTATACATGATTAAAAAGCTTATTTTATAGGAATCAAATTGCAATACAATACATTTTATACGATTATCGCAATATGACAAAAAAACCATATAACTTGAGACAATCGCGAACCCAAAACACGCCGCAACTGACAAAAATACCACTTACCACAAATTTAATAAAAAAACAGTGTTCCAGATAACCAACAAGGTTTTTTTTATTTATTCTGAAACCTCGATTTTAGACCAAGCTTAGCAACTAGCATTTGATTTTCTGTTAACTTTCAGTTCCAACTGCTCCCAAAGAGAACTTTACGTACTTTTTACGTTTTCAGAAAAACGTATAAAAATGATCTTGTGGGCAACAAGTACACTACGTAAAATGTGAATATGAAAATTATTTTTACCCAGACTTAGTTATCTTATGCTTCAAAATGAAGGTAACGGGTTCAGGGAGGGTTCTGACTAAAATCTCACGTAAGTTTGAAAGGTTTTAAGAGTCATGGAAAAAAGATAAAGTGAATCACGTCCGTATTTTTGATTGGGTAAAAAAGTGCAAAATCTCTGAAGAAACTAGCATTTGTGTAATATGGCTTTAAGCATTTAAATCCAATAATCGTTCTAATTTTCAGTATTTAATGAGCTATCAAACCATATATAGTATTACATAAAAAAAAACTTGGTATTATTTACTATGCGGCAAAATATTTGTGACAGAACTTATGGACCGACTAGGTATAATATTAGTATGTGAGTAGTGTAGTACTCTCCGTACTTGTGCAATACTGTATGATGGCAGAGCATTGCTCTTCTCACAGAACGAACAAGTGTAAATGAGATACGCTGTGAACCTTTTTTCCTGCTTCCTGTTACCGCTGTTCCTGTGCAATATCCCGTTCGAGACGTACCGATCCCTGTTTCTAACGTTCGTCAGACAAACTCGCCAGTGAATGGGCAGGTCGGAGCGCAAATTGAACCCAACATTGGGAGTGGGAGGGAGCCGGGACCAGGCCCAGGAAATGGACTGAAATTGACGCTATTTATTGTTGTCTGTAGGACAAGCACACGAGACTAACTGCTAAGGACGACTATACAGCAGCAGCACCAACAGGACGAGAACTGCCTCCTTAAATAAGTTGTATTCGCTAATGTATCACTCTCAACAACGGGCGCTAAGAAAATGTGATTTGACATTTGTGAACGAAATTGATCGCGTGACTTTTCTTAGCGTCGGAGCTAGTGATTTAGCGAATGTAACTTGTCTATGGGGATGCTTCTCCCGACCCATATGGGCAATTCTTGCCAGTGTTGTCATTTCAAAAATTACTATGTCTTACCGGCAAAAATCAACTAAATTTGTATTTCTAAAAGTTTTCTGTAAGCACTGATGGTCTTATCTGCAATAAATGAAGTAAGGCACTGTAAATAATTGTACAAACAGTGCTTTGTGTTTTAAATTATTTTTTAATGATTAAATCAAATAGCAAATTGTGCTGTTTCTGCTATGTCCCCCTTCGCAGCAGCTGAATTAAACTTATGATTTACAGATTTTTCTTCCAATATGGCCTACAATATTTTTACCTCAAAACATTGTAAATTTTGTAAGCATTTTGAATTTTGCACACTGTTTTATTTTAAATGAAAATACTGAAAAATAAAAATAAAATTATCCGGGGACACAAAACGCACTAAACAGGAAACTCCTATTGAGTTACGGTCATATCTCTGAAGTCACTTGTATTTTCTACCAAACAGTATTTAACCTGGGAACATTACCGAGTCACAGGTATCGGCCATGTTTTTGCTTTGGTAGCTCAGTTCTCCAGAGTGGATTTCTAACCGGATGTGTTTTGGAGATTCTGATCATTTATCCATTGAGTAAGGTAAGCTAGATTTCTAATGTTAATTGTTAGTGACTAATTCGTTCAGTACAATGTCTTTTCCTAAATTAATAACACTCAGACAGTAAAACACGCGCTAAAACCAATTAATTGTTTAGGTTACTCGACGACACGAAAAACGTTACGTTCCTATGAGAAAATTCGTAACTCATGGGAATGAATCGTAACTCATAGTAACGCTAAAGCCGTGTTATATGGCCACGTTTTGAGAAGCGATGTATGATGAATGAAGAAAACTCTTCTATAGCATAATTTGGTTTTAAAGAGTAAAAGTGGTTAGATAGATAGATCTCATTATTTTACAAAAACAAACTTTATTCGTTTATAATATACCTAGTACAGTCAGCGTCAGATATGGCTTAGCACCTGAGCTGCTCAAATAGATATACACATAACAATAAAAAATATCTATACATCAGAAGTGTCGAACTAATGTTAACATTCTCCGGATCAAAATGATCTGAACACATCTGTCAAATACAATACGAGATTTGACAAAATTTTGATCATTTTCACCCAAAGAATGTTAACATTAATTTGAAACTATTGGTGTACAGATATTTTCGATCGTTATGATGTGCAGAAAGATTTGAGTAGCTCAGGTGCTAAGATGTATTCTGACGATGACTGCACAATAACTAGAAAAAATCCTTATTCTATTTTCATAATTAATTGAAATATATCTCAGTAATTTTGCACCATTTTTGTTTTAGGAGTGAAGCATTATCATGGCTTTAACAGCTGCCGAAAGAATGAAAAAATATAGGGAGCGGTTAAAACAAACTCCAGAAAAATACAACGAAGTAAAAAAAAAAAACATGCAGAATACGTAAAATCAAAAAACAAGAAAGTTCAAGACCTATCTGATACAGAGAAAGAAAAACAAAGAAAACAATGGCGTGATCAAAAACGAAAACAAAAACAAAAGAAAATACAAGAAGTCCAGGAAGAAAAAAAAGCCCCAGCAAAAAAGGATGTTGAAACAGAAAAGAAAAAAGAAAAAAGAATAAAACAACTTACCAGAAGTTACAAAGCCGAAGTTGATAAAACAGAAAAATTGTCAAGAATAATACATAAATACAGGAAAAGGCTGTACCGCCAAAAAAAAGAAACTGATGTGAAAGTAAATAAACTTGAAGATCAACTAGATAGGATCAAAGCACGAGAAGAAGTGCTGGAAGCGACTTTGAAGAAATCCTATCAGGAATGTAGAACTATTAAGGAAAAGCAAACAATGAAGAAAATGGTTTTAAATGAGAATGTTCCCCAAAAAACTGGAAAAACCTTTGTGGCCAAGTTATTTGGATTAAAGGGTCCATCAAGAATAAAAATGAAAAAGTATGGTAATAACAAAGTCAAAGACGAAATCGAAACATTCTATGTTAGAGATGACATCAGCAGGATGACTGCTGGAAAGAGGCAATGCCGTACATCTAATAAAAGAAAGGAGCAGATACAGTATCTAACTGACACAGTGACAAATTTATATAAAATTTATCGTGAAGAGGGTGGAAAGTACAGCCTGGCTACTTTTTTCAAATACAAGCCTTTCTTCGTGCTGTGCCCTACAGTTAATAATAGGGAAACTTGCTTGTGTATTAAGCACAACAACATGGAAATGCTGTTTTTCGCACTTAAGAAGTATAAAGTCTTGAAAAAATACAACACTGTCCTAGACGTAGTAAAAACTCAATGTTGTGATACAAACTCGAAAGAATGTATGTACGCCGAATGCTGTGATTTCCGAGAAAAAGAAATAATCTATGAGCCTCTGGAAGAAAATGAAAAAGCAACAGTTGAATGGAGTCAATGGGAGATGGTTGATCACAAATATACAAAGACGGAAAACAAAATCTCAAAAGAAGTGACCACAAAGAAAACAGGTAAAGTGAAAAAAGTGGGAACCATAAACGATCTAAAGGAAGCATTTGAAAAATGCTTAAAATCCTTTAAAATCCACTATTTTAACTGGATCTACCAGCAAAAGCAGTACCGTGAGTGCATGACGAACCTTAGATCAGACGAAGCGTTAATATTATGCGACTTTTCTGAAAATTACTCGTGTAAAATGGGTGAAGAAATCCAAGCAACTCACTTTGGGGCATCAAAAAACCAGATAACATTACACACTGGTATGATCTATTGGGCAGACAAATCTCAATCGTTTTGCACAATATCAGACAATAATTGCCATGAACCTGCAGCAATTTGGGCGCATTTGTTGCCAGTTATAAAAAAGATTAAGAAAACAGACCCATCGACGAACATTATACATTTTAACTCTGACGGCCCAACATCTCAATACCGTCAAAAGAAAAACTTTTATCTTTTGAACCTGTTCATTGGAAAGTGGAAATTGGACTATACCACCTGGTCTTATTCTGAAGCAGGTCATGGGAAAGGAGTGGCGGATGGAATAGGGGGTTCCATTAAAAGAGCTTTGGACCGTCACGTGGCATTCGGCGGGGATGTTGAAAATGGTTCACAGGCATTCGAAACCCTTTCTAAATGCATGAAAGTGGTCAAAATTTTCTATGTACCTAGTAATGAAATTGATAATATAAAATCGATTACACCTGAAAACCTCACCACGTTAATCGGTACTATGAAAATACATCAAATTTCATCTGATATGGAAAACAGCATACGGTACAGATCCCTGTCCTGTTTCTGTGGCATAAAGAGAGGCCTTTGCCTCTGTTTTGACCCAAAAATACATACTTTTGGTAACAAAGTGCAGCCAAAAATCACCAAACCGGTCAATTCTGTTCCAATTGTAATTAACGTCACCGCTGAAGTCCATGCTGATAGCCGAAATAAGAAACATTCGCTAAAAACAAAAAATTCTGCTGCGCTCATTACATCAAACAATGAAAACATTGACTTAGATGATATACAAATGGGCAAAGAGTCTCAACCTGACGTTGAACTAGATCCGCTTGCAAATGTTGCTGCGCTCATTACATCAAACAAAGAAAACATGGACTTAAATGAACGCTATTCCAGAGACGAAACATCAATACTATTCTCAGATGATATACAAATGGTCGAAGAGTCTCAACCTGACATTGAACTAGATCCGCTTGCAACGATTTATACAGAGCTTCTTCCTATCACACTTGATGACCAAGCAATAACTGAAATACTCTTACTGGAACATGTAGCAGAACAAAACATAACTCTTCCAGTGGAAGTCGAAAAAATGCTAGAAGAATCTTTTAAACCTGTTCCACTAAAAGAAGATATTGTTGCAGAACCGATTCCCAAGAAACGCAAAGTGCAAGTGTTAGAAGATGTAACCTTTCCAAAAACACTGAACTTTAGTGAACGCCAAGTTGAAAAAAGGGGCTTGAAGTCCATTAAAACTATAATTAAACGCACTTTACAATGCAACAAATGTAAAATGCATTTTAATTTTAATGCGTTCAATAAAAATGTACCATATGTTTAAAATATTATTGTTCACAGTGTTCTAATAACTCAACTTCGGAATATCTCTGTGATTTTTGTCAAAGCATTGACTGAATTAGCATTATTGAAACAAAAAGGAGGGTACAAGCCGAAAGTGGTTTGTTAGAGACATCACTCTGAACCACTTTCACTATGGACCGACTTGATCAGAGCAACTTTATTTTTCACTCCCCCATACAAATCAGCTGAGCGCTCGGCCTAAAATGTACTGAGATGAGATAAATAAAGTTGCTCTGATCAAGTCGGTCCCACAGTGAAAGTGGTTCAGAATGATGCCTCTAACAACCCCCTTTCGGCTTGCATCCTGTATAAATGTAAAATAGTGTTCATGTGTATTGTTGTGTTCAAATTTTCAAATTTGATTGGATTTGATTTGAATTTAAGGAGAAGAACTTTTTGAGCTGATCTGTATTAATGTATGATGCTTAAGTATTTTAAAAATACAAAAGTATTTGCTAGATTAGAGATTAGAGTTTTGGTAAATATTTTATGAAAATGGTATCGTTGTGAACACGTCTTTACCTATATGTTACGTTCCATTGAGTGACAGTCCTACTCAATTGGATTGATACTTTTTAAGTTTATGATTGTATTTTATACGCATGTGTGCCATATTTTGATGTTATTTAGTTCCCTAAACCATTTTTTGTAATAGTGTAATATTTCACATTAGAACCTCATCGTAACTTTAGTTTAACATTAATGTTCAAGTTCGTACTTTTCAGAAATGTAACTCAAAGGATTTACTGAAGTGAATATTTTTGGGTTATCTAGTATTTTGCTCATAGTTTTGTATTATTTTCATAAAGACTCCCTTGTTTTTCAATAATAAAGTGTACAAACTATTATATCATGCATTTCATTTATTATATTCGTACATAAATATTTCGTAACTCATTGGATCAAATTCTTCCAACCTATCACAGTTAAAGCTTAATATTTTGTCAACCAATATAAAATATGCAGCATTTATTGATTTTTTAGATAGATTACAAGCCTAGGCCCTAAAGTAAGTTACAATATTAACAAAAAAATGATTTTTTTATTATTTCAACATTATTTTATCAGTGACATCGCTTGGAAGAAATGCCCATATAGGAAATAATTCGACCTCTCTGCGACCTCTGTGGTGCTGCGGATGGCTCTGTCTACCATGCGAGAGGTCCCGGGTCCGATCCCCGGCTGGGGATACAGAAAAGAAACCCCAAGTCTTTGATGTTTATATATGCGTGTCGTTGCTTTTTCTGGTTCCTTCGACACATGTTATCCTAGTGTGGGGCCAGAAACAGTGTTTGTGCCTGTATGAAACATGTTTGTGTTTAATGGTTAATTATTTTTAGCAACAGCAGCAAGAGCTTTATTTTTAGTATTGTCAACATTTATACGACATGGGTGTACAACTGAAAAGTGAAAATCATTTATACAGCTGTAATACGATTGGTAGCTCTAAGAGCAGTCTTTCGACTATATTGCGAGCTGGTGGAGGGTGATGTGACGCTTTTGTTATTGTTGACTTAGAAATTGTTATTTTGAGTACTTCGTAGGTTGAGAATAATTAAAATTCAGTTCGAACAGCTATATACATGTATAAGGAAAGTATTGGTTCAATTAATGAATACCTTTCTCGAGATATGACATTTAAACATGATATTTAAGCGGCAATTCATTTGAGCAAGAGTGTGCATTGAAACTTGTCTTTCTATGTTAAGGGGATGGGTATTGTCAAATGCTAAGCTAAAAAGCGCTATTCCTCAAAGAATACACTTTCCAAATACAGAAAAAAAAAACAATCTATCTGTTAGTTTAAAAATATAATATGTGAACTGTAGATAGAAGTTTTTCACCTAAAACTTGCTATTTCTTGGGATCTAGTAAGAATATTGATATGGTTCTTGCGTCAAAATATGTATTCAAAATATCTTAAAAAGGTTATTTTTAATTAAGAAAAATTCAGTGGTTTTTGAAAAAGAAATAAAAAACACAATTTTTGCAATGTTCTGCCGCAGCGACTGACATAACATCCAAGTTGGAGTGTAAGCTATAATGAACTTTATTTCAATACGGTTGTGTCCAAAATCCCAACCATCACGAATCGAGTTGTTATAACTTTACCGACATCGCGTATTAAGATACGCGATGCTTGATTACATATTAGACGGCAACGAGTCTATAAGTCGCATGTACTACATAAAAACTTGAAGTGCTATTAAAAGCACCGTTCGCTCAATGGTCACTTTGGCCCTGTTTCACAGCACCTACGGCGAGTTAAAGCTATCGTTCATATTCGTTCGTTATTCAGTTCATCATAACTGCTATATTGCTGCCAGAAAATTTATATTCCGAACCTATCCGAACAAAGCATCTATCAGCCTTTTTATTAGCCTAGTATGAGTATAAACAAAAAATAAATAAATAAAAATCTTCACACGAATTTCGCAGGAGATGTTTTTTACAAAAACAGTAACCTTTTGATATCCGATGCAATGCAATTCAAATTGCCGATCGAAATCGACCAATCACGACAAATTATCAATTTGACAGATCTGTTTTACCTCGGGTTCAATATCGGTTTCCATGGAAACCGTCACCAGCAGAATCCCCGTAGCGGCACTGTAAATAGGTGCTTGTACGGATGAGTCCGGCTGCTGCCAGTTTTTGCAAGCGCCTGCCCAGAACAGGCTTTAGCGGTCATCGTTCGAGGAACGTGGCCCTTAGCACTAGCGCACGCGCATGTGGCGCGCAAGTGTTGGGTGATAAGCGGATATGCTGTTTTACTTGGGTTTCCCTTTGCTGGATTCGCGTCGAAAAATGTCGAGTCTTTTATATGACTTTTAAAAATGAAGTGAATTTAGTTGAAATGTGGCCTTGACTGTGCCTCTGCCAGCCCCTATGGGCAGAGGCGTGACGGTGACAAACTGTTTCCTTGTTGCTGATTTTTTTATTTGTATGAAAACAGTTGCTTGTGGCATTTTGAAGTCAAAAATTCTTAAATATGCAATGTATATATGTATTGTACTGGGGCCCTATTCTCTCATGAAGATCTAATAGCGAAAGCGTTTAGATAGAGCTATAAAGAGCTCAACTTGCCGTATTTGGCGAAAGTTTCCAAACTAAAAGGCGCTGCCGACAAGCGAAACACGGCATCTTGCGCCCTTCGGTGCAATCGATACGCTTTCTCATCGTTTTTAGATTAGGGTCGTAGAGAGGGACGTATACATCTTTATGTATAACAATCAGGATTGTTATACATAAAGATGTATACGTCCCTGATAAAGACGAGCCTCTCTGTAAACAATATTATTACGATACCCACGTACAGCGAGCGTTGCTAAAAAGCCTTATCCCTAGACGGCCGCAGATTCCGTCCTACCCTCAACGACAGCAGCATCCGCCACTCGAACGGCACACTTACGCTGATTTATAGCGGAAACCTAGAGGCATGAGGCAGACGTGGCTCTATCTCTTATAGAAACACTTGCAAAAGCGCCTCAGAAGTACGGAGCACGAATATTAAAAAAAACCGGTCAAGTGCGAGTCTAAATCGCGCACGAAGGGTTCCGTACCACCGTTCATTGGAAGCGATGGTGTGGAGTGAATAGTTTGGATTTTACACAGCAAAATATTGTTTACAAAGTTATTGGTGCGGTTACTTTCACACTCCATGTACGTAACCAGGTGCATCCATAAGTTTGTATGTGGTATTGAAAGAATTGTTGTATGGGAGCCCCCTTAAATATTTCTTTTATCCTGTTTTTTAGTATTTGTTGTTATAGCGGCAACATAAATACATCATCTGTGAAAATTTCAACTGTCTAACTATCACGGTTCGTGAGATACAGCCTGGTGACAGACGGACGGACGGACAGCGGAGTCTTAGTAATAGGGTCCCGTTTGGAACCCTTCGGGTACGGAACCCTAAAAAGAAACGAAAAGTATTCGAGTTCAAGTAAAATGCACCTTACGACATAAAGAGTCACTGGCAGTTCCATTCGAATACTGTTTCGATGCGTAATTATTCGTGCTACCCATACAGAACTCAGTAAGCAGGGTGAAGAGAGAAGTACCATAAGGGCATAAGCACGAACTGCTGCTCAAATAAATATCACACTGGGATTCTGTTAATTACCGAGCGAGAGACAGCGATCGCATGAGTTGGTGTCCGTCAAACTTTAAGTAATCGATTGTGCTTCTGAGCTAGTCTCGTTTGAAAAGACAATGAACAAGAAACTAAATAAAAAAACGGTCAAGTGTGAGTCGAACTCGCGCACGAAGGGTTCCGTACCACCGTACAATAGTAGGGATGGTGTGGAGTGAATAGTTTGGATTTAACATAGCAAAATCTTGTTTACAAAGTTATTGGTGCGGCTACTTTCACATTCTATGTACATTACCAGGTGCATTCTTAAGTTTGTATGTGGTATTGAAAGAATGTTTGTATGGGAGCCCCCTTAAATATTTATTTTAATCCGTTTTTTAGTATTTATTGTGATAGCGGCAACAGAAATACATCATCTGTGAAATTTTCAACTGTCTTACTATCATGGCTCATGAGATACAGCCTGGTGACAGACAGACAGACGGACGGACAGCGGAGGCTTAGTAATAGGGTCCCGTTTGACACCCTTCGGGTACGGAGCCCTAAAAAGCAGTTATGTTCACCCTCCTGGAAGGGCGGAGAGATAGATCTCAATCCCGCTCCGAACGCGCACCTTCCACGCAATGCTGGCCCAGGGCTGCAGCGCCGAACTAATGTACTATCGAACCATCTGAATCATGACCCACCATAAGCTTATTTTGCTAAACCCCTTAAATGCAATTAGGTCGAAATTCGCTTGAAGGTTTAACTTGGTAACGAACTTGTTATCATTTGATTAGACACTGACATAGCGATAGATCTTACAAGTTTGAAAGTTTCAAACGAATATCAGGCAAATGGGTCATGATTCAGTTGGTTCGATTGTACAAGTGGAGGTACAGACTACAGAGACAATCCTTCCAGCCCACGAGCAATCCAGAGCATGGCTCATGCAGGACTTCCTCTATGGTGGATCGAGGGCGGACTACAGAGCATGGCTCATGCAGGACTTCCTCTATGGTGGATCGAGGGCGGACTACAGAGCATGGCTCATGCAGGACTTCCTCTATGGTGGATCGAGGGCGGACTACAGAGCATGGCTCATGCAGGACTTCCTCTATGGTGGATCGAGGGCGGACTACAGAGCATGGCTCATGCAGGACTTCCTCTATGGTGGATCGAGGGCGGACTACAAAAAAAGCCACTCCGCTGACGAAGAGGCTGTCCAATCGCTGTTCAGGCTGCCGCCTTTGTGGCAAAGACATTAGCAACCAAACACAAAATAAATAATGTTCCCACTGAGGCCTTTACTCAAAATCGACTAAGATTGATCCATATAATATGTCACTGTAAGATTGTCAAAACCGTTTGTTTATAAACTAAAGCGTTAGTTTGTAAACTATCGACAAATTGTAAACCAGATCGACAGGGTTTAGAATTTACGTTTATTCTGTTCTCACATGTCAACCTAACACGAAGATTATTCGGGGTTTCGCTGCGCTCGCCCCCTCTAGTCGTCACTTAAAGCTACCGCAGTGTTTGCCCTGGTGTTTCGTTTGCAATTCATGTTTAAACCAGTTCACAATTTAACGCCATAACGTAACCAGTACGGTACAGTTTACAATTCATCGATAGTTTTATAGTTTGTAAACTAACGAGATAAAAAACGTTGGATTATAATCTAACGCTTTTGACAATAAATATACTCCACCACAATGGCTTAGTGCGGGTTCGTGGGTATCCCAATATAGAAGTTACTCTATGGTGAAGAAATAATCAAGATAATAAATGATGAAATAATAAGTCACAGCAAGCCAAAAACGCGCGATGTTTGACGTCTTCATTACAGGCAGATCTATAGGATTAATAAAAGTGGTTCATTATGTCCTCAATAATCGTTTAAAAACCGCCTTTCTTAACCCGTATATCCACAGACATAGACAGATGACGATTCACAAGAAGCAGACAGTAAAAAGCTACTCTGCAGCAAACATGGACTAAAATCTAGGCCAGTAGCAGCCGTATATTTACACTCAGTTTAATAAAAGGCTTATTTTACGGTACATTAACAGACAAGGCACGGAGTGTTTAATAATGCACCGCCAGAAATGAGGTGTTCTACTAGTCATATGTAATTTGAAGACGTGGATTCTCAAAAGCGTAATCACGTTGATATCAAATTGCTTTTGCGACACAATGTTTGTCACCGGGAATTCATAAATGGTTTTAGGGTTCCCTACCAAAAGGGTATACCCAGCGGAGGTACTTAGGTTCCGCTGTCTTACCGTCTCGGTCACAGACGTTACATATAAGTAGACGGCGGTGCCCCAATATATGAATGCGAACCAACCGTGTCGTTTTTTTTCATATCAAAAAACGTCTGACAGTTAGTTCAGTCATAAAGCGACTGACACGCGACTGAGGGGTTCGGTAGGTACAGAACACCAACTCCAGACCACGAAGTAGGTTCATTTGGGTGTAATAGTCTGTGGTCTCCGTCCGTCCGTCTGTCCCATTCACAGGGAGAATATGTGCCATTTAAAGCTTGTCTTGATAATATGTACTACTACTAGCAGAAAGCGCACCTTTGTAAGGACGAACAAAAGGTGCTTCAATTGAAAAGCGGTGTTTTGCCTATGGCATCTCGCAGGCGCTACAGTACCTTAATTTCAGGTCAATTACAATTTATTTTGTGTTTTATTGTTTGAGTTTATTTAAAAAATAAGATTTCTTTGATATTCGCGGAAACTAAACATGAACTTAATATTCCAGAGCTTAAACCTTGAGGTGTAATAGTTTCTTCATAAAGTATACCACAGGGAGAGCTATTTTGCTATATTATTGGTATTGGTACACTCGTACTATTCAAGATAAGTGTTTTTTTTTGCGTTTTTGCTCGACCTTAGTACGGAACCCTTCGTGCCCGAGGCCTACCGGCGCGTTCGGTTTTATCCCTTTTTCGTTGCTCGTCGGACAGGCAGCCGAAGGGGGTAGGTATCCAATGTTTGTTTATGGGGTGCGTGTTTGATGGCAATGATTTGTGATGTTTCGAAGCAAATTGTCACATACTACACGGATGAATTAACTAGACACCTCGAGCCGTGATGTCATTAAGGCGCTCTAAGGTCATTGCATTCAAGCGAAGTGTCTTTTTAGTCGTCCGCGTTATAGCTCCGATAACACCCGATATTGAACGGTGGAACAGCCAATAATTTTCTGGTGCGTTGAGGACTTCTATTTACAGTTGTATTGTCCTGTCCCTGTCCACTTGTGTGGATGAAAGTATATTTAAGGGAGTACCTATCCATTTGTTGTCGTGTATGCAGCGGAGTTGCTAAGAGACAAGTTTAAGGAGATCAACATTCTGACTCTGCGTTCTCAGTACATTCTTATGAATATGTCGTAGCTATATCGTGGAATTTGATAATTTCATGAAATAGCCAACCATGGATTTATCATCTCATAAAAATAGTAAATTATTCATAAAATGAACAGAAATTTCACGCAATGTATTCAGCACAAAACGTGGTGTTTTTTGTGTTATACAATCTGCCGCATTGTTTTTCCCTAAAATATGTCTTCGTTCAATGAAAGTTCTAATTCAACCATGATTGGCTATATCATGATATAGTCAATTCTACGATATCTTTACGACAAATATATTTTGTGTCAAAAAATATCCACCCGTTAAAAAAATGCGATAACCATAGAAATAAGAATAATTTATATAGCTACTGTATAGCTACTCTAGTAGACTCCACAAAATTTCCAATTCCTTCATCGGCCAATGTATACGGTCCCCGATACTATTCAAAGCTTACCGACACATACATTCAAAACGTTTAATAAAGTAAATTATGTTTGAAGGGATATTACCACAGATATCGAGAGATAGGCCCTTAGCGCTAAGCTTGTATCGGAACCAGTGTCGCCGAAAACTAAGAACACGCATACATTTACACCACTCGTACATCAATCCCTCCGCTTTTATTGGTCAGTGCAATGTCATGCACCTATCGTCCGAACACACCCACACTACCGCAGGTATACTAGCTAGTCGAGCTAGTGTTGGGACAATGCAAGGACAGCGTGTATCATCGATCGATTATAATTTATAGACACTGGTATAGACAGTCGTAAACAATGCCGGGTTCTATAAATAAAATAGTAAATTGTTTGTAAATACGACATATTTATTTTACAAGAAATACCTATTACTGTGTATACAGGGTGTAACAGATGCGGGGTGACAAGCCGAAAAGAGTTGTTTGCGACATATTTTGAACGATTTTCTCTATGAATCTTATTTGACCAGAGCAACTTTATTTTTTACTTCCCCATACAAATCAGCTGACCTGCAGCTCGGCCCAAAATGTACTGAAAAGTGAAAAACAATGCTGATCAAATCAGTTTAATCAAGAAAGATGTTCAGAATGATGGCCTTAACAACCGTCTTTCGGCATATATACCCTTTCTGTAAAATCCTGTACAGTTAAATACTATCTATTGACCAGAAAAATGTAAATATTTATTAAGAACTTGCCGTTTTGACAATTGAGGCGTAGCGTTTTTTGCCAAGTAATGCAGTCTTATATTGGTATATCTTTCCATTACAGCTTTTATCAGTAATATTAGATGATTATCCATTGGGTTTTGTTCGAATTGGTGAAAATCTATTTCGTTGAACAGATTCATGCCAATGAATCGGGGTAGTGCTTTAGACATTAATGATTGTTTTAAATTTTTAACCCTAACCTTTATTTTGTCTTTGGTAAGCACAGTTGATTTTATGATCACTTCCATGTTTTTGCAAATTGTTATAACGTCATGGGAAGGATATATTAAGCCGCCTTTATCCTTGAGTTTTATAAACTTATGTGTATCGTCCGGGCCGCTTGACAGTAGCGCGCTTGTGCATACGTCGCATTTCACAGTTTTAATCAGAGCATGAACGACGAAGCCAGCTACGTAAGTTATGGTTTGTGAGCTGTATTGTATTAGAACATCAACCATCATTTCTACTTCTTCGTCGAATACTGCCATTTCATGTAATATATTTATGTCGTCACACTCTTCGTCTCGTAATCGGGGATCGATAGTGTGGTTGATGCGAACAGCCGATGAACATGTCAGAAGGGACATCTTTTCGAGTGCTCGGCAGTTCCCACTGTCCACGTCTCGGAGTTCTGACTTGACCATCAATTTTTTGTATATTGATTTGAATTGTCGTGCTGTTGGGTTTGTATTACAACCCCCGTGGCTTCGGATTTGGCCAAAAAGCAGCTCAAGATGGTCCTGACTAATCTTGTAAACAGGGAAGTAGCTTAGTTTTCGTTCTTTTTCAACTAGCCGAACATACAAATCTTTGAGGCTCTTTATACAGATCAAAAATCCGACAAAACCAGTTTTCCTCGATGAGTCAATTACTGCCGTACCATCCACAAGCTTCAATTTTTTCAGGTAATTTTCGGCTTTTTCCAGAAAATCAATGATTTCAACCTTATTTTGTTCACAGATTGGCTTTTTGTAATGTAACTGGGCTACATGTCTGGAGTTCAATATATCAAATAGATTGTTGACTATTTTCAGAAAGTTGACTGTGCCATCGACATTTTGAAAACCTGGTAAATTTAGTTCTGAGCAAAATGTTAATGCGACTGCCACACTGGTGCTGAACAATTGGGATGCCAATCTCACTTTCATTTTCTGGTTTTTAAAGAATATGTGGCCTCGACGCAATTTGTTAGCTAAGTGCATCTTTTCTTCTTCTTGGACATCGTTCAATTTTTTTAAATGTGCCCATTCCACTTCTTTTTGGGTTTCATCAACAAAGCTTCCTTTGGCTTCAAAAGCATTCCTCAATAACTTCAACATATGACATGGATCGGGAAAGATGAAGATCGGTTTCTTTGTAACGGGATGTTCGAAATTTGTTTTTAAGTCTTCTATGTTCAGTGAGCACCCAAGTTCTTTAGTCATTGTCATATTTGCAGGGCAGCCGTCAAAAGTAAGTGATGTTATTTCGATTCCCGTTTCTTGTAACAGTTCAAGACATTGTGTAACTAGATTCGCTCGTTGTTCTCCAGTAACACCAGCGACTAGAAAATACCCGACAGGTATCTTCCAAGGGGCATTAATTGCGGTTTCTAGAAAAACTAGAGCTTCCTTTGCCTCGGGCAAAGAATCTGTATCGGCCATTTTGAAATTGCATATATCTACATATCCATGCATATACTCACCGTCCCACTCTACACGACGGCGAATGGCCATTTCATCGAGTACAACATTACACACCAGTGTATAATCTGTATTTTCAACTTTCAGCTTGATAGCTTCAAATGACTCCTTTGTAAACCCGGGGTCGGAGTCAATCGCCTCGTACCATTTCCTTATGGTGCGAACGTGGGGAAGGCAAGATTGAAACTTTTGCCGCACATATTCGTAGGCCTTAGGCGAATAAAAATGAAGTGTACAGGCAAAAGTTCTCAATTCTGCTGAGTATTTTTCAGTGGATTTTTTGTCGACAGATTGTTTTTTCACACATCGTTCAATGAGATCAGCCACTCCTACACCTAAACCTTCTAATTGTGTGACTTGATCAGAATTAACTAATTTTTGATCTTTAAGATCTCTCAGAACATCCTTCATGTTTAAAATTTTTTTGCGGTAGCGGCTGTTTTGTTTTTGAAGAGTTTTAATTTTCTTATTTTTTTGCTCGAGTACGATTTCCAATTGGTCTATCCGATGGCGCAGCTTCCTCTTGCGTGGGGTCTCGAAAATGCTGTGATTTTCTTGGTCCTTGTCCTGTAATTTGTATGTTTAATTTAGTTGCTGTTAGTCTTCTTATCACTGGAATATGAATGGGCGATAGAAGTATGATAAAGAAAGAAAGGTACCTTTAAATTAAGATAAATTGGGATCAAATGTGCCTTTGCCACCCCGCATGGAAAAAGGCGTGACACTGTCTGTATGTTTACTTTTATAAAATTAAATAAAATTACAATTCAAATAATAATTCAAATACATTTCTTACATTTTCATTACCTACTCTGTCCGTGGTCAGCAAAGACGGTTCTTCAGACTCAGCTTGTTTAGATGTCTAAAAATAAAGATGTAAATAAGTAACCCGAAGATTTTTATAAATTGTTTTAATTTGACCCGATTTACATCATTGCCGTCATCTCCTTCAGACACGCATTCATTCAAATGTGTTTTCTCTGGTTTTATGGTATCCTGAGACAAAAAGGTGCAAGCAATCATTCAGTATTCAAATACGTATCACGCAGTTTTTCATGTTAAAATTTCAAAAAAATATACCTGATCGCTGCTATCTCCTACAGAGACGCATTCATTGATATGGTTTTTCTCTGGATCTCTGGTACCCTAATAAAATAAGATGCATTACTTAAAGTTATATGTAGTTAGTAAAGGAATTTATAATTTCAAGTAGATATTCAATTAATAATCTAGAAACAGTCTTTTTATAGTGGTATGGTGTAAGAAATATTTTAAACCTATCCATTGTATGAAATTAAATATAAATTACTAACATGAGACATCATAACTGGTATTTTCATCGTCGGCACTGCCCATGGCCACATTCGCCTGTATTTCTTTAATTTTTGAAAACATTTCTCCTCGAAATGAATTGAGCATATTTTACATTGTTTTTGTGGAAACCAGCGAGGCCCTCTCATTACCGCTTCGATCCATTTTTCTTTTATTTTTGGTTCACTAGGAAAACTGAAACATTGATTAGCGTAATAAAATACATAACTTTATCATTGAAGCAAATCGGAACAGTAAATATAAAAATCAAAATGGCGTCCAATATTCAAAATCTGACATCTATATCATAATTGTATTCTAACCGGGTCCCCAGATATCGATTTTGAAGTAAATCGGACCAGTAACTACGAAGTTCGAAATGTCGGCAACTTTTTCAAAATATGACAGAATCATGATTGGACCTCAACCGGATCCCCAGATATAGATTTTGAGTCAAATCGGACTAATAACTATACAACCCCCTTATCCCGACTTTTTTGCGTCGAAATTACCCGTGTATTCTCCGTTCACAGTTGTTCTGCCTCCAGAGACCCCTTTGCCTCTCTTCTTTTTTTCAACAGAATCCTTACAGCTAGAAAGAGAGGCAAAGAGGTTTATGAAGGTAGAATAACTGTGAACGGAGTTCATTCTGATTCGGACTTAGCCGAGAAATTCTCTTCGGACCTGACTGAAAGCATCGGAATTTCCGATCAATACTTATAACACCCCATTATCCTTCGTCGGGCGAGGTTTTAAACAAACTTAAAATCTAAACTGCCTGTTTGACAATCATTGGAATAACTAACAATAAACTTACGTATTATGAGTAATAAAATAACTATATTATTACATTAACTATATTAGTAATTGCGGAATGATAAAATATATCGATTCAAAAACATAATTCTCCTATCAGTATCCCCATCACTATATGTCGTCTCTGTTTGCGTGTGACAGTTCGCCTCCGTATCACGATGCATCTTTGCTTTCGTACTTAGATAAGTGTGAAATATTCATTGCGTGTTAGCTTGGCAATACGAAGTGAAATTAAGATACAAAACAAGCAATGTAGCAACAAACTTAGCTAGAACAACATGACATTGTCACTTTAATGTCAATTCGTGACGAATTTTCCGCGAATGATTTATTTTCGTAATAATGTTTATTTCTTGTGTTTTAAGAAGAAATAATAGTTAGAATGAGACTTACAAGTGATATGTGACACCGGCGTTCTTGGAGTTCACAATCTCGCTTCTATTTTTGCACGTGAGTATTGCACAGATCGGCATTTTAGAAAAACAACGGAGATGAATTCATCACTGCGGTCGCCCGGTGACTACCGAGAATTTTTAATATCGAACCTGTCGGAGCTACATTTGTTCGCACATGCCACGCCCCTCAACCTATCTCTCGATATCTGTGGATATTACTCAGTTTCAAATCGACGTAAATCCTTGGGGATAAACTGCTTGTTCTTCCATTGGCTATCTTAAAAATAGACATAAGTGAAATCAATGTTTTATTGTTAAAAGTACCTCAAAGTTCCTTGTGCGTTCTTCTATGAGAAATATCTGCTTTTGGAATGCACAATTGTACACCTAGTATTAAATGAATGACGTGCTCATACTCAGTACGTAATTATCCAACAGAATAAAAAATATAAATAAATATAAAATAAATACCAATAGAAATTAAAAAAATGGTAGTTACTATCTGTGTAGGTATTTCACTACTCATTCAATAGCCACTATACTACACGCCTCTCATTAATTGAAGATGTTCGTATAGATTCGCTCTTGAAAGGTAGTTGAAACTCTTTTATATTTCTATATTTCACTATTTCTATAAGTTTTGTATTTCTTCCGCTCTGTATATGAATAGAGGTATTGTGAATCAAGATTCGACTTCTCAACCGCTGATAATTGCGATCCTCCCGTATTCTTTATGACGGGCTATAAGGTATACTGCCGTTAGATAAGTGTTGAGATAGACCTTGATTGAGCAAGTAATGATTACATCCTCTGTCCCCGTATACTTCAGTGATGATAGCTGGCGTTTCACATTCTACCAAGATGCTCAACGATGACTGAATTGTTTATCTATGTAGATGTACCTATATAATGTCATAGAAATAGTAGTTGTAATAACTAGTACGAGTTTCAAAGAACACTTTACTTAAGTATGGAAGAGAAGTTCTACCTTCCACCAAGCACTCAGCGTGTTTTGTTGTTACACTAGTATTAAGTTGTAGAAAAAATAACTTCTCTGTATGAAGGCTCTCATCATCATCATTGATATTTCTCTCTCATCATCCCAGCCCATATCGACCTACTCTGGCCTCTAAAGATGGCAAATAACATGATATAGGTATCCAATATTATGAGGATGTTTCAACACAAAATCTATGAAGAGCATGTCTAGTAAAAATTGGCCTTCCACATGGTTCTATATTAGGCCCTTTCTTATTCCTGGTATATACTAACGATTTACCTTTCATGGTGGAGAAATTGACTCACATAGTTTTATTTGCTGATGATACTTCACTGGTCTTCAAAATCGAAAGACAAAAAGAAGATTTTGATGATGTTAATGGCTTATTGTCTTTAACCTTAAATTGGTTCACAGTTAATACTTTATTGTTAAACGCTGGTAAAACCAATGGTATTAAATTCTCACTTCCAAATGTCAGGCAAGTTGAGAAAAGTATAGCGTTAAACAGCAACAAGTTAGAGTTAGTAAATGATACGAAGTTTCTTGGATTAACCATGGATAGCGAATTACAGTGGAGACCCCACATAGATAAATTGGCTGGTAGATTAAGTTCTGCGGCTTACGCTGTTAGGGACATCAGACAAAACACGGATGTGGCTACATCTAGGCTCGTATATTTTAGTTACTTTCATTGTGTCATGTCCTATGGTTTCCTCTTGTGGGGTAAAGCAGCGGATATTCAAACTATTTTTGTTTTACAGAAAAGGGCTATTCGAGCAATTACAATTTAAAACGCACATACTCTAACTTTGAGAGTTTTATTTTAAATAAATTGACATAATAAACTAGCTAGTCAATTTATTTTCGAAAATATAATGTATTGTACGCAAGAACTTCACAACATTTTCCAAACTTAACGATAGTTGCGCCCCGGTTGAGACTCGCGAAGGTTAGCAATTCTTTCAAGGGTCAGTGCATACTCTACTATAACAAGATACCTCTGAAGATTTTGAAATTGCCATTTAAGCAATTTTAAAACCATGTTAAGGCGCCTTTCTCAAAATAGGGAGATTACTTAAATGACGGTACTGTATGGTTAATCTAACTGAACACAGAAATGCAGCTGATAATTTTGTAATTATTTATTCCTGCTTATTAATTATAATCATAAATATTGTAAAATTTGTACTAGTTAAACACAATCAATTTTTAAAAGAGATCTAAAAATCAATCTGTGGGAGTTCTTCACCCTGCTTCTCCCACAGTGGTCTAATGTAGAGGAGTGGCAAAAAATTACGTTTGCTAAGTATAATTATGTAAATATCTACAGTTTTAAAGTAATTTGAACTTTGAACTTTGTAGTACTGCAGTACGACTAAAACCAAAACAAAGTACCCAATAACACTCGTTAAGGTCGTAGTGTCACCAGGCATTAAGTGTGCTATTGCTGCAACCACAAATACCGTATCCTATGTAGCTTATGCGATGTTTTTGATTGTGATAACCGTTCTCTACCGAGAAGATGTAAGAGAGTCTCGTTACGGCCAAAGTACCCGAATGCCCAAACTGATTCTCAGATAAAGGGCCGCTTAAAACTCATCCTGGCCCTGTCACTTCCCCAGCGAGCGAGAGTCCGTCAAACTTTGATTGGTCGGTTGTATATCGCGCCATTTGAATTGTGAACAACAGTTGTTCACGTTGGGAGTTTACGACAGAAAATTTACAAGTCACGTCAAAGTTCTGTGTTTGCCGATTAATTCACATAAGTGGCCTAATAAGAAAAAAGATACGGTAGACGTAAGACGGTATTTTATAAGCTACTAACTTTTCACAAGTCATAGCTAGTAAATCACTCCTTTAATAGCTGTAGAACATTGTCAGCAGCATGAAACATCAATCAAAAACCAAAAGAACACACATGCATCTGTCTATCAAAGGGTGACATGTTTGCTTATTCCGAGGAAAAGTTAAAACGATGGGTGTAAACAAATCGTCAATCATTTTCCAGAAATGAAAAAAAAACACATATTTTTCGTTGTAATACGTAATAGATTCGACATGTGATTGAGAGTTCTTCCCTTCTACAGCTCAAAATAGATCCCATCTTTTATGCTCGAGATAGAATAGAATACGAGATCAGCTTATAACCCAGGATTCAGTGATTCTGGCTTTCATTAAGCCGGTTAAAGTCCGAAGAGGTATTTATTTGTGTAATACTTCGAGCTTTAACCAACGAACTTGTTTAATTGACCGATTGAGCGAAGCGTCCAGCAGTTTCGAGATTGGCTTTAAATGCCTTTGTCCGTCTGTCTGTTCTCGCCTACAGGTCGCATTTATCAACCGATTTTGACGAAAATTGATACACAATTTGAGGGGCACACTAAGGACTTAGTTCTACACAAGATGTTGCGAAAAAAAACATAAGGGGGCAGTGGAGGGGGAAGCACTTCAGGGTATTTTCGACCCCCCTGTAACTATGTTGTAGATAAAGTTAGACTCCTGAATTTTCTGTGACTAAAAGACCACAATTGAAACAGGCAAATTTACAAAATTCAGTCAATTTGAACTAATTGGATTTGGAGCCGTTCAAACTTCCGTCATTTTGTCGCTGACTGACTCATCATCGAGGGGTGTTCGTTGAGAGGGTTTTGGTTTGGAGGGGGAAAAGGATAACCTGCGGTAGGGGCTGTGGGTCGGGGATAGGTGTCAGGTGAGGAGGGTTGGGGATGGGTCTTTTCTACTTTCTCTACACCCACCTAAGGTTGGTTTTAAAACTCTAAAATGAATTTGCTAAGCCAGGAGAAAAGGAAAATGGTCGGTTATTGAATGGTTTTAAGTGGTCGCGAGATCTACTGTTCTCACAGAACCACTAGTATTATGTTTAATTAACCGCTCTTCTAACTAAGCTAACATAGAATCACAGATCACCGATCTGTGCATAGAATGCTCCGATCTTTCGTCTACGGATACTTCAGTCTCCAACGCGCCATGCAGCCGCGTCCTCTGAGTATAGAGAACTTCACTGACACATTCATAATGTGCCAATCTAGGACATCGAGCCCCGACAGTAGGTCCTAGCTTTAAAACTAACCTTCGTATCTCCTGGGATTCGTCCCTTTCCCGTCTAACCCTGCTACCAATACCGACTTTCATGAATACGGTCGATTCTCTACAGCAGTTGTATTACAATGGGGCAACCAGGCAACTTTTACATTCCCGTTTTCCCAGTACGGGGAGTTCCGTTAAATAGACGGCTATTGCTGTCGACGGCTATAGCGGTTGACGTCTATTGCCTTTGACGTCTATAGCCGCTGACGTGACGGGTGGGAGCTCGGTTCGTTGGTTTCCACAGCCGTCGCTGGTGGACTGACAACAGGTTTCCGTGTGGAGGATTGATTGTAAATAGAGGTATCTAATACATATAACTTAATAGGTTTGACTAAACACACGTTTGACTAATGGATAAAAATTAGGTTACATGAGAAGTTACTTAAGTTGTGACGTTATTGATTTTAAAGCCCATGGGGCAGCTGAGTAGTTTTCTTACCCACCTCGTAGATTAAGTTTTTTTTTAGGATCATGCGTCAGTTTTGGGTCGCATTTTCAGCGTTGTCCATCAATAATTAAACCCATGTAATGAAATTCTTATATTTAAATCGTACCAAAACACTATTTGCTGGATATGAACTTAGCTGCCATAATATGAAACAAAGTACACCCCAAGAGTTTTCCTATGGCATGAGTTTCGTTACTATTGGACAATTTTGGAATAAGTGGACCAGCGTTCATACGAATCTGCCCAATATATTTTTATATTACAACTCTCATGGGAACCAACACCTACATTTATATTACAACTCTCATGGGAACCAACACCTACATTTCATAAACCTTGTTGATAAGTAAACAACAAAAATATTTTTATCGTGTTTTTTCATAAGTGATCCATCATACAGAAGATTTTCAATGGGTTGATATTAGATAAAACGTCTTGATACAATTTAAACCAAGTCTTGCAGATACTTCACTTGAAGTCACAAAACAGTGATCGATCGATTGCTGCACTGGCAAATTATGCCAACATTGACAATAATTTACATTTTACACTAGAGAAATCAATAGAAAAGCCGTAAAATTAAAACTGTGCCTGCCCATATGTGTTTTTTAAATCTCCTAAGAAGATTTAGAAACGAAAGGGTTCGCAGCAATAGTACCACACCAGCACCGTATCAACAATCAGTCAATATTGATCATAATTGTAGAGTACCCATTTATCCAAGTCCGTCGGAAGCAGTGTTGCCAGTAGCAGATAGTCAAATGTAACATGAGACAGCTCAAAAATTAAAATTTTTGAGCCATGTAACATGGAGGTAGTAGCATGAGCATGTTTTTTGTTCTTTCAAAATGGTATGTCTAATTACAACTTAATCGATGCAACGTTGCATTGTTGGTTTCTCCGATTGCAGCGTCAGTGTTAGTTGCATGTTCGTTGTTCAGCTCTCTCACGATTTTCGTCCCCATATTAACCGACGTCCGTTGCTTTTCGTAATTGGAGATCACAATTATTTGTTACAACACACTCATGTAATGAGTCTTGCGTGTCTGCCACAGAGCAATGTGTCTTCTATTATTAGTAACCTGTGTGCCGTTGTTTTGTGCATTTGTATGACTATTTGTATTTTTGTCTGGAATTCTGTTATAGAACTTATCTTCTATAATCAATTTCCTTTTGCCACACACCTTGAAGCAATTGGATACAAACGTGTATTAGGTTTACCTCTATGTTAATTTGCATGTATTCGCTAATTTAACTGGTGTTATAGTTATTGCTGGTCACGAGCGCTTGTCATGCAAGGTAAGGTGCAAGCCTGGACAAAGATATCGAAACATTGTCGACAAATTTCTACCGCCATCAAAACACTATAAATCTCACAAAACCTGACAGATCTTGTCTCTTTTTTGTCATATCATAGATTCTTTTTTCGAATTCGTCTGTACAATTTAAATACAAAGCAATTTTAAACTGCCGCCGCTTGGTAAATACCACTAATGTCACATAACCAACATAACAACCAAGACACGCGATTTGCAAGAACTAACTCGAAGAGTGCCGAAGAGATTCACAATTGCAGGTGATGGCTTTTAGAAATTTTCGTACACTTTCAATGGCGCCTTTCTCCTGAGTCTCGTCATCTCGTGAGGTCGTGCTGCGGTATCCAGCACTTTTTACAACAGTGTAAATTCTGTTTCAATCCGCCGCAGTTTACCTTGATATCAAAGGTATACAACGTTTACTGTAAGCCGCTCATCGGTAGGTAATTGATTACAATTATTTTTTCATTGTTGAAGGCAGAATCCGTGGCAAGGGGTCACGCGCATAAAAAGTGTGTAGGCATAGCTTGAAAATCTAGAGCCTTTCCTATAGAAATACATACTTCAATCAGCTTTATTATTAAAGTTCGTCTGAAGTTAAACAGACGCTAAACAGGCGAAGTATCTCAAGTATCTACCTATACTATTCTTCTATGTACTTACCTTCAATACCTTCACATTTAGTACGCTGACGACCTTGCCTTAGCAAACTATTTATTCAGAAATGTTGAATGGCCTATTAATTTTACCTCCATATAATTTACATGTCAATGCTTTTGTAATGGTATGAAATCACAGATGTTGTCACAACGCAGTGCAAGTGCCGGAATCGGTGACCTTGTTGTATCGAAAACATTCACAACCATGCTCGGTACAGTTGAAAAGAGTAAGAGCGTTTTCCCATTACGGCGACAGCGGCGCGGCGGCGTCGGCGCATATCGGTAAAATTAACAACTATATTAGTGGTGGTTGAAATTTGGACATAACTATCCAACTTATATTATAAATGTGAATGTAGCGATGTTTGGATGTTTGTGTGTTTGTGCCTCAATCACGCTAAAACGGCTGAACGGATTTGGATGAAATTTACCACAAAGATAGATTATGAACTAGATTAACATATAGAATACGTTTTATCCGACTGCACCAGAAGGAAGGTAAAGTTATCACAGGTAAATGATACTTCCTAGGAACACGCAGATAAAGTTGCGGGCATATGCTAGTATTAAAATAAAGTTCATAACAGCTCACCCTGCAATATGGCTGTTACGTCAGTCGCTGCGGCAGAACAGTGCGACAATTGTGTATTTTTTATTTATTTTTCAAAAATCTCTGATTATTTCTTAATTTCAAACTATTGAGCAAGTTTAAGATGAAAAACCTGCAATGTTTTTTCGTATTGAAATTTAAGAAGCGTCATGTAAGAAAACGCTGGCGCTGGTAAGTGACGAATTGAGGTACCAAGACAACAGCTGGTGGGAGGCAGCCCAGGGGCGTGAAGAGTGGAGGAGGGGAAGAGAGGCCTTTGCCCAGCAGTGGGATGATGTAAGCTAATAATAATAATAATAATAATTGACCTTTAATGTTTTTCAAAGCCATCACGACATATATTCTTTCGTGATTTGGGAAGTGTCTCCTAGAGGAATAGCGCTTCAGAGATGGGGATTATTTGACAATACCCATCGTCTTAATGTTTAACGCACAAAGACTAAGAGTTTAATTGATTACTTGTAAACCTAACTAGTGGCGCATGACAACATAGATGCATACATGGGCGGGAGGGAGAGGGAATATTTCACTCAGGCGCCAAGAAACTTACCTTAACTTATAAGCTGCTGCTGCCGCGCCGCTGCCGTGCCGCTGCCGAGCCGCTGCCGCAGTGATGTGAAAGCGCTCTAACTAACAACGCGCCTTTGCTCGACTGTACAACCTGACATATCGGATATGTTTACCTACCTGTTACAATGAAGAATTATCTGTGCGTTACTACATTCATAGGGTGTAATAGTGGAACAGTAGAATAGTCTAGTCATTTCAAGGTGGTGAAACCTAAGATATCGACGAAAAATATAATGTTTGATTGATAAGCCATCCAGTTAAGCCATTAGTGATTCCTGTGACCTTCAATAAACGGCTAATTTCATAAATGACGACAACGTGTCAAAGATAAAAAATGTTTCCATGCTAATCGCCCAAGCCAACTAGGCGCTCGGGTGGAAAGCGGCTTCATACCACGAGGCATCTAGTGGATTGATCGAGTACTACGTACGTCAACCTCTCCAAAAGCTTGGGTATAATTCCAACCATTGTACAGTACGATTATTTTAATGTTACCGCTCGTTTTCTCGGCTTCATTAGCATCGTATAGTAGTTTATGTGACTGCTACATAATGGAGGGCATTAAAACTCGAGAGTGGGCGAGTTTCATAATAATATCACTTGAGAGTTTTAATGCCTAATTATGTACAGTTACATACACTAGTTTATCTACACACATATCATAAGCTCTCTTTGATGTGTTCAGGAACCGCATGTTTGACCGGCATTGTGACTGCAATTGTTTAGCTTGTTCTGTAGTACCAACTTCACGCAGGCGGGCGTCGGCGTTCGAAATTTGAATGTCGGTACCAACTTCACAGACAAACTAGGGACGGCACGCAGGCGGGCGTCGGCGTTCGAAATTTGAATGTCATAATATGTAGAAAAATTACACATTATGGTCATAATGTGTAATTTTTCAGATAAGAAATGAGTTTTTACCAAGTAGTTTAACATTATGCTGATCGTAACGTGCGGTTTTTGTACGCAGTAAAGAGGGTTTATGATACGTGTGTAGATAAAATCAATTAACAATTGTTTTTGGATTTTTCCCATCATACACTCTTCATGATACTCCTCTGTGCCAAATGTCAAGCTTCCAGGGACATCAAGATCAGCGACTAAAAACGAGAAGTGTCGATCGTTAGAGAATAATAATATTGTACCTACAGTTTTGTATACCTAATTCCTCAATTTCAGTAGTGCCATCACGGTGCGTTTGTTCTTCGAGATAACGTTTTGTATAAACAATGGATGTTGGTCACAAGATCATTGCTGATAAGAATCTGTTACGGTCGCCATCTCCTCCAGCCAGCTACAGCTAGACATTTTGGACTTTGTACTGTGCTTGAGTCATTGAGACTTCAAAAGAAATGGTACACCAAATTCGAAAACCTCCTTCTGAGGACTTTATTCTTCTTCTATTAGGGTTCCGTAACCAAAGCTATTGAAGCTTTACTATTACTAAGACCCCGCTGTCCGTCTGTCCGTCGGTCCGTCTGTCACCAGGCTGTATCTCATGAACCGTGATAGGTAGACAGTTGAAATTTTCACAGACGATGTATTTCTGTTACCGCTATAACAGCAAATACTAAAAAACAGAATAAAATAATTAATTTATCTGTAAACCAGTTACAAACTCATGAATGCACCTGGTTACGTACATGTAGTGGGAAAGTAGCACCAATCACTTTGTAAACAATATTTTGCTATGTAAAATCCAAACTATTCACTCCACACCACTGTACGGTGGTACGGAACCCTTCGTGCGCGAGTTCGACTCGCACTTGACTGGTTTTTTATATATTATTATTCAGTATTCTTATATTTTATTATTCAGTATTAGCCTTATCATGTAACACTAAACTCTAGGAGTATGAATGGCTTTTGAAAAAAAACACCATTCACAACATGATTATTTGACACGAGCTGTCTGTTATTGCGGCTTCGCTTGTAGCGATGTTCAGATTGGTATTTTTTTTTAATTTTTAGATGCCAGAATTAAATGATAATGCCTTAGTTAAAAGACCCATTGAGTGGAATTGACCATTCTGAGACTTGATAATAATAAATAAAATAAAAGGACAATCTTACACAAATCTAACTACGCCCATAATAAGCTCAACAAGGCTTGTGTTATGGGTACTAGACGACGATATGTGCTTAAGTAAATACATAGAAAACATCCAAGACTACGAAACAAATATTCATGCTCATCACCAAATATTGGCCCCTACCGGGATTCGAACCCAGGACCTTCAGCTTTGTAGGCAGGGTCACTACCCGCTAGGCTAAACCGGTCGTCGTCATCATGATACGTTTATTCTCAGAACTGGTGGCAGGGGCTCAGTATAATGCACTTACATATCGTTGTTTAGGAGCAAACTCATGCCACTGCGTTGCTCTACCTCATAATTCAAAAAACAATAAAAAAATCGAGAACAATTTAAATGACCACCAAAGTATTTTTTTCTTACCAAAATGGTCACCAAAAACTGCAGAAAATATCAGGGCAAAATACTGCGGTAGCTTAGGTGAAGGGTAAAGGGCGTGAGCGAAGCGAAGCCCCCTTTACCCTTCGTGTTAGGTTGAAGTGTAAGAACAACAAAAAATACTTAAAACATAAACTTAAGTACACAAAACATAAAAAGAAGTTCGGTGATCATTTATCCAAACACAATTTGGTGGACATTTTCCATTCTGGCAGTCATTTATAATTTATTGGTAGTAAAATAGGTGCGTTTTTGGTAATCGTTTAAACAGAAGCCAAAAAAATCTGCGTTTTCAGGCCCTAATAAAGGTTAAGTCAGAACATAGTCAACGTACTGCATCAGACTTAACCAAAGTAAGTTTATAAATAGCACTTCAGCTCGATGGAATCAATAGTTTTTTCGTTATCCCCAGCCCGGGATCGAACTAGGTCCCTCTGGCATGGTAGGCAAATGCACATTGACTTCAGCTTAGTCTCTAAAAAGCATTTTATAAAACGGTTCCAGTTCGACGTCTCCTATTAGCAATCATGATTGCTAATAGGAGACGTCGAACTGGAATCTTGACACTTTTTAACGGGCCGGAAAGTCTTTATATTCAGAGTAACATTGTAGAGACAAATAATAATCACGTCAATGAAATCTGTAATGTTGCACAACCAATTATAAAATTAGTGGCTTTGAATAATTAAACGGACATTTTTATCGTTGTGTATTGTTCTCCAATTTCGACTTATATCGATAAAACACTGCTCGAAAAATCACTTTTTAAACTAATGTTTTTTTTTGACCAATTAAGGAAAGAATTAATAAACCGATAGTCCACTACACACAACAAATACCGCAATAACATACAACTATAAGAAGCAAGACCAGATTTTCTCATCCTCGGGTTTCGATCCCGGACTAGTAGATATCATGAAGCAGAAATGCTATCTATCGGCCCCAAGACTCCACTACCATCAGTATAACTTGATCCTGCAGACTATGCCAGCAATGTTGCCCGATCGCATTGTCAATTTACATAAATTGGCTCAGGCGCTGCGCCCGGCTACCGGCGCGCGCGCAGTCCTCATCGCAGTCGCGCACCCAACCGTCAAACTGCTGTACACGTTGTGCTGTACTAATTGATAATTACTCGTTGTTATTACGGGCAATCTAGCACTTTTACTGGCCATTCGCGTATTTCCCTAGTAGTCGGTCAGTCGTGGAGTCACCTCTGCAAGTTAAACACTCCGGCGTCCTTTGCGGTTATTGGATAACCCCATGGTTTTGTGATATCGCCTTTTTAATTGACTCTTGTGATCTGGTTCCGTTGTTCCAGAAGCTATAATGCGTCAGCGGTACCAGCTGAAACAGAGACCGTACGTATTGACAACCTAGTTCATACTTTCCTCTGTGTAGAGGCAGCTTATTGGTCATTTAACCTTAATAGGCACTAACAATAGGCAAGTCCCCTGCAACAACTCAATTGATATGCGCACGAGTGGGCAAGACGTGAGTTTTTTAGTCAATAGCACTATGGGGTTATAATAGAAAGTACAGGCGCATACAAAAGCTTCTTTGAAACAATAGCATTCCTGAGATACGTGGCTGCAATTCTTGAAAGTATCATTGTATCAAATAGTCTCCGGATTTAGATTTTCACAATGATATAAAACCGGACACATGAGTTTCGCTTTGTTTTTTTGCATTATGCGTTCAATTGCCTCAATTACGGGAGTGTCTAGTCGGTGGATAGCATTCACAGACAACGATGTGATCAAATTAATACTCAGTCGGCATTAATTCCCGGATCTTCTTTCAACCTCAAATAAATATGCTGAACATGCACTTGTCTAGTTATCTGTGAACTTAAGCTGATGTATATATAGTGCTGGAGGCAAATAAGTGAAAAATTAACAGAAAGTTATGTAGAAAAGAAAACTTGTTACAATTTACCAGCAACTTTGCAACGCTCTCCACCTCTGAAAAGGGTGGTCAAAAGTATTTATTTATCACCGTGATATCAACGTATTTGGATTGTATCACCGTACCCAATCTCATGTTTCCGCCCCCCGTATACACAAAAAATAATCAGCCTTATCACTATATTTAAAGACAGTGTATGACTCAGCTTTGTCTAATGAAGTAATTACCTCACTATCTATGCAGTCTATTCAGCTTACTAAAATAGGAGCCCCTTAAAGTGAATATGTATATATAATATGAATGAATGCTTCGTCACGTAACACATAGCGTCGCGCCTTTTCCCGTACGGGGTGACAGAGGCACTGATGTGTCCACGTGCAGCCATGGAGATGTGTAGATTTCCTCACGCTGTTTTCCAGCACCGTTGATGTTTTACAAACCTGCAAATACCTAAAATATTTTACTTCAGCAGGTGCTCGCGGCTTAGCTCGCGCAAACTCGTGCAATAATGGCCAGTCCAAACAAACATTAACCCCCCCGCCCTCCTCTGTAATGTCCCCACCGAGGGGCTCAGGCCTTTACACTGATACGAGTTAGATTAAGCCATACACCGCCACGCTGGCCAGTGCGGGTTGATGGAGGGGTTTTACAGCCAGTACCACTAGTAGTAGCGATGGTAGCCGGGACCTACAGCTTAACGAGTCATCTGAAACACTGAACGTTCGATAATGTACTTAAGATAAATTAATTATCTAATTGGTACATGGCATTCGAACCTGCATATCCTGTGTGAGAAGCAAGCGTAAAACCCACTAGACCACGGAGCTCTATCTATCTCCCTTTTCCCCTTAGGGGGGCGAATTTAGATAAAAACTTTAATGAACATGTCTTACATCTATAAACTACTTACCTGCCAAGTTAACTTTTTTATGTCTCTAAAAAGTTCAGCCCCCCATTCCGCCCTTAGCGGGAGTAAATTTGAAAAATCACTTGCTTGGTTAAAGTCTCGTTCTTATAAACTATCTACGTGCAAAATTTTAGCTTCATAAAGTCAAGTATTTTTGATTTTCGTACTTAATTCAACCCGTAGTTTGGCGCGGCGCCGACCTCGCCTACGGGGGACGGACACTACGAGTTAAGTTGTTATATTTCACGAAAATAGACTCTCAGGGCATAACAATAATATATGTAACATAACAATAATAGATGTGAAAATCACATTATTAACGATCCAGCTAAAGCCAAGGGCTATAATGACTTGCTAATGTTCCATAATATTTGTAAGATATATAATTTGGCACTGTCGAGCTGATGGTGTGACAAGGTCATTAACAGGTAAAAATGTAATTTATGTGGAAGCGCAAACATCACTTAAAATTGGGAGTTTGAGTGCCGGTCTACAACCCAAAAGAGACAGAGCGGGTCAAACGAGAAAACCCGTAAAATGATATATCTTTCTCTGAGACTTACTGCGCTGGTAGGCGGTTGCACATTATTATGTAACTTGAGCATTGTTTGGCGGAAATCTCTGTATGATCTGTAAACAGTAAACAGGCATTGTCATGTGTTTCCAGTTGCGATGAACCCTACAGTAAAGCCAAGTATCTATTTGAAAGAATGTAAACGAACATTACAGTCTGGTGATTCTGCAGGCTTCAATAGTCAACTAATTAAAACTATTTATGGGTTTAAAAATGTAATCTATGGTTCGTTCTGAGGCCTTGAGAATTTCGAAAATGACATCCAGTCATTCTACACAGTTTAATTTATGTAAAGGGTACTATTTCATTGCACATTGAACCTTACCTATTTTGTCAACAAAAACAACTCTATTATCCGCTTTTTTCTTTTATTTACTGGATTTAATAAGCAATTTATGTTTATTTACTCTTACAAGTCAACTTATCACGAAGACATGTTCACCTACCCTGACCGACCACTTCAGCCTGATAATATGTCGTATTCCATTCAAAATGTTCAAGTCAATTATATTCAATTCAATTCAAAGATTTTTATTCGTAATACCACAAAAATTGAGACTTAATCAAAGTCATAACATAATCAAGCAAGCAGAATAAAACATTAAGTAGGTGCCTAATTATTATTACATAATATATAGGGTGCAATGAACTGGTTTCATGCCAGATGTCGGTGTCTTGTAAAAATTCATTAATTTTGTAGTAGGCCTTTGTGCACAAATTGTGCTTTATACATTTTTTGAATCGAGCTTCACTTAAGTTTTGTATTTCTTGCGGAATTTTATTGTAGAAGCGTATACAGTAACGAGCTACTAACTTTTGTGAGTCTGAACATTGAAAAAAAAAGTTTATTTTTATTTCTAGTTTGCACATTGTGGCGCTATCAATGGTTTTAAAGCTACCGATATTTTTCCTCACATACATTATGTTTTCATAGATATATTGACTTGCTACTGTTAGGGTGTTGGTTTCTTTGAAGAAATCTCTCAGAGACTCTTTATTACATAGCTTATAAATAAATCGGATCACTCTCTTTTGCAAAATGAAGATGGTCTTAATGTCAGCAGCCCGTCCCCATAGTAGTATGCCGTAGGACATATTGCTATGGAAATAACTAAAATATACAAGCCTAGCAGTTGCAACGCCAGTCAATTCCTTGATTATTTTAACTGCATATGCTGCGGAGCTAAGTCTATGTGCTAATTTTACAATATGGGGACGCCACTGTAGTTTGGCATCAATAGTGATGCCGAGAAATACAGTTTCATCTACTAGTTTAAGTTTGTCTTTCCCAGTTACTAGAATCGTTCAGTTATTAGTATCGAAAAACCCGATTTTTAAACATTGTCTGTTACGGTTCAGGCACTGTGCCGAATTCCTAGGTAAGGTAGAAATATAAAATATTTCAATTTTAGGCATTCTATAGTCCTAGGCATACAATGAGTACAGAGCCATCTCTAACAAGGCATCTCTTTCAGCAAAATATGACGGATAGGGTATAGGGGAAGTAGATTGGTGAGCGTGGGAAAACTTGTAAAACAACTTTCTTCAACTTCCGGAGAATGGTCTATTTTATTACTATTTTACTTCAGCGAAGCCAAAAGTTATGTGTTTGACCGGTATGTGTGTTAATTTTTTCCACTAGAAAATCTACACTAACTATGAGAATTTGACAAATTAGGTATCGTTATAACGACGTACTGACGACTCGTATTGACGACCCGAATGGCCGAGTCGGCAGTGACCCTGCCTACGAAACCCAAGGTTCCGGGTTCGAGTCCCGGTGGGGACCAATATTTGTTTGATGAGAACGGATGTTTGTACCCTAGCCATGGTTGTTTATCTATCTAAGTATAATATTTATCTATATATCGTTGTCTAGTTCCCCTCTTTGAATCTCAGATGGGAACACTACAAAATACTTATGTAACTAACCAATTTTAGATTTATTTAATGTTATTTTCTTTTGTTAAAGTAATACTGTAAGCACTGTAACTTTGTTAATTATTTTTAAGCTGACTTAAACATAAGATGTATGGCTTATAAAATAAATAAGATTAAAAAAAAAAAAAGATACAGGGAATCCTAGTTTGGGGCTAGATCAATGTGTGTAAATATTGTCCAAGGTATTATTATATTATTATATAAGCACGTTGATCTCCCGCTGGTTAAAGGCTTATGTGACGTCACACTTAATTAAATATGGCGTCTCTAGATGGTAGTACTTAATAAAAAAAATTGAACAGGACTGTATTGGGTATCATATAAAAGGGCTTAAATTAGCCATTTATATACTAGTTATGTACATATTTCTAGCTCTTGCTCGCTGATTTGCTTGCAATTAGTCGTTAGAAACGTATTGACCTGGTGGACCTTGGTGGCTGTAGGTTTTAGTTTTTGAACTAATGGATTTGTGTAGAGTAACTCTAGATATTTTAAATGAGGCATGTTTTATTAAATCCTGGATTTGTACATCGCCTTTGTAATGTTGCCCAATGGTGCCCAGATTTGATGTACAAGGTGTCCAAAAAGAGTATCGGGTATTTGTTTTCGCGCCATATTCGAAACGGGGCGTTTAAAGGGAGCGGGGAGGGGTTCGTGGCGTCCGCCATTTTGTGGAGTTTTAGTCACGATGGAACAGTACTCGGGGACGCATCGCGCATTTTGCGTACGAGCGTATTATCGTAATAGTGATTCAATAGTGACCGCTCAACGTCTCTATCGTGCGGAATATCGTACACGCCACGCGCCAAGTGACGATAGCATTAGGAAATGGATCAGGATGTTCGAGAATACAGGTGCGACAGTTAAAATTCAAAACTCTGGTCGTCCTCGTTCAGTTCGCGATGAAGAAACAATTGAAGGAGTTGAGGCGTCGGTTCGTCAAAATCCGTCTTTATCCATCCGAAAGCGAAGTCAAGCGTTGAACATCAAAAAATCGTCTTTACATTCGATTTTAAAGAAAGACTTACATCTTAAAGCCTATAAAATTCAATTGGTTCAAGAATTGAAGGATACGGACTATGCTAATCGACTGAATTTTGCGAACGAAATGCTGCAGCGATTTAACAACTTTAACAACATACTGTTCAGTGACGAAGCAAATTTTCACCTGAATGGTCATGTCAATAAGCAGAATTGTCGGTACTGGGCAGTGGAGAATCCGAGACGAAAGCATGAACGACCCCTGCATAGCCCAAAGGTCGTTGTTTGGGCCGCTATGTCTGCTAAAGGCATAATTGGTCCTTATTTTCATGAAGATCAACGAGGCCGAGCAATTAATGTGAATAGTGACCGTTATTGCGATATGTTGCGAAATTTTTTGGTCCCGGAGTTGCAGGAGTTTGCAGGTTTCAACTCAAGAACGTGGTTCCAGCAAGATGGGGCCACTTGCCATACCTCAAATGACTCAATGGAAGTTGTTAACGAATTATTCCCTAATAAAGTCATTTCGCGAAGGGGTAACATCAACTGGCCTCCCAGAAGCCCCGACCTTAGCCCGCTTGACTATTTTGCATGGGGATACCTTAAAAGTAAGGTTTATCAAAATAATCCGACGAATCTAACCCAGTTGAAGCAAAACATACGGTCAGAAATGGCAGCAATATCGATAGCTATGTGTCAACGTGTTATCGCCAATCTTCGTTCCCGTTTAGAAGAGTGCCAGCAACGTAGCGGTCATCATTTGGATAACATAATCTTTTCCAAATAATTCTCCAATTCATATGCTAATAATAAACAATAAACTTTTTTATTGCTTACCAAAAAAATTTTGTTTTATTGAACTTACAAATACCCGATACCCTTTCTGGACACCTTGTATTTTATGTTACTTGTGTATTAATTAGTTTTTTTTCTTTTCAGGTAAGTATCAAGCTTCCCGACAAAACTAAATTGTATAGGTACGTAAGTAAGAGCCGCTTCTGAGCAGCAAAGCCAGAGCTTGGAAACTTTTTGTTCAAAGTTACTCCACTTTTACGTGTGTGCTTTTGTACCGAACGATTTGAATTAAAGTAAGTTGACTTCAGGGACATAAGATTGAAACAGAAACCTCATACGTCGAGATTTCTTCAGTGTAAGTTAATTGCTCAAAACTTAAGTTATTGCTTACAGCGTTCTCCAACTGATATTCAATGATGATAGATCATTGCTGAATAATCACTACAATATCGATACACTGGCAAAAATTCGGTGTAGCAGGCAATTTCGTTGTCGTTTTTAAATAATATTTTGAATATCCCGAGTCTATGACGGAGGGACGGAAGCGGAACCGAAACCGTACAAACTTCAAAAAAAAGAATTACTGATTAAAATTCATACGTTTTCCGGACCTTCAAAAAGTTCACAAAAGGATGTCGGCAGGGGACTAGCCCATTTCATAAAGCAACAAGTTACAATGTTACAAACCTAAGATGGTATTGGTACCATTTTTGCTTTTAAATTGTAACCACAGAGGGGCATGAGGAAAGGTTTGGGAGGGGGTGGGAGGGCACTCGAAGCAAACACGAGGACTACTTTTATTCGCCTCTTCACAGTGAGAGAGAGCTAATCTAGACGTAAAGTGCTTTCAGTTCGACTTTGATGTAGAAAGAATCTTTAGAGGTCCTTTACTTTAAATATTAATTTTACCTTCGCTTAATATAATGATGACTAAGGTCCCTTTTCAAAAGTGGAGATCTAATGATATCGTTATTTTTTCTCGCAATGCGAATGCGAGAGTAATGCGATAGAGAGACAAAACGGTAGGATACGAAAGTATGTTCGTATAAAGACTTTGATGTAGAAAGAATCTTTAGAGGTCCTTTACTTTAAATATTAATTTTACCTTCGCTTAATATAATGATGACTAAGGTCCCTTTTCAAAAGTGGAGATCTAATGATATCGTTATTTTTTCTCGTAATGCGAATGCGAGAGTAATGCGATAGAGAGACAAAACGGTAGGATACGAAAGTATGTTCGTATAAATCCGTATATTTCTTTGTAAATAGGAATATTTATAAATAATTATACAAAAACGAAACAGGACTATTATGTTACTTCAAACTTGCTTTTGATGATCTGATTACACATCAGTAGCTCTATTCTGCATCTCTTGATATCTATCCCGATACCTTTGAAAGGTATTGCGATTAGGTATTGTGTCAACGAAGAACTTTAAAGATGGCGGAAATTCTTGTCGAATTAAGTTTCGAAGGGATCGAGAAAATCGAGACAAATGATGCGGTACAGCATCAGCGAACTGTTCCACCAACCTGACGTTGACCTTGGGTCTAAATGCAGGCGAACACCTTTCACGGCTCACTTCACTGCATGTGTCAGTTTGGCAGAAGGGTTAGTTAACCCGCGGTTAACCTCTCAAAAACCGAGGGTAATTGGGACGGGTGCGATTTTGAACCTTATGCCATGGTTATAAAATGTAAAACCTGTAACGGAAAATTGGCGTTAGCTAACGCCGGTGGTCATTCGAGAAGGCGATACGAAAAAAAAAGTTATTTTTTTCGAATTCATTTACTCCACTAAAAGTCATGATATGGCCAATTCTATGATATGGCTGACTACAACATATCTACGATCAAAGAAAACACGTATCGAAACAAAAAATGCAATAAAATTGTCTACATTCTGAAAACCAGTTAATTAGTGCTATTGGCCAATGAAACTAAATAGCCGGTAGTCGGGCTACGTTCAAGCAGGTTTGCATAATTCGCAATGAGTGCAAATATTTCGATAACAAGCTGCGTTCTGAAATCTACTTTAGTGTGCGTACGAGTAAATTATTTAGTTTTTAGGGTTCGCTCCGCTGTCCGTCCGTCCGACTGTCCGTCCGTCTCTGTCTGTCTGTCCGTCAGCAGGCTCTATCTAAAAAACCCTAATAGGTAGAGTTTAAATTTACACAGTATGAGTGTTTCTGTAGCCGCAACAACTGCATCAACAACTAATGAACTAGATGCAATTTAAAAATGATCGGGAGTCTTCGGGAGAGACATGTTTTTTTTGCATTTTTCTTGGATACCAGAACTACCTATATAATCTGTAAAGTTTTCGCGATCATTGTCGTCTTCAACATCCCACATTGATCCGCTAATCTTACGGTCCAGTGTCAACCACATCCAGTGAGTTCCCGTCAAACTTGATGATATCATCGTTCTGACCAATGGCCGCGTTGTTTTAAATAAGTCTGTTACCTACCTAGTCTTTGTAGCGTCCTATTTTCGTGGGGTTAAAAACGTAGTCTCTAACGTTTTTAACCTCCAACAAAAAAGGGGGGTGTTTGTCTGTTTGTGGCACCTTAGCGTTCGAACGAGTGGACAGATTGCTTTTTTTGTTGGTAGTTGGACTTCACTGCCATGGTTCCTAGCCATGTTTTAATAAAATCGGTTGGTTCTTAGCCATGATCAGATAATCGCAGTGCAGTCTCTGTAGCCCGCTTCACTCTGGACTGGTTTAAATCTAGACTGATCCAAAGCGGCTTATTTCCGCGTTCCCGAACCAAATGACCGTAGGTGTCGGCAACAGATGTTAGGGAGAAACACAGTTAGCATTTCAAGATATTACTTTTTCGACAGTCTTGTAACAATGCCTAAGTATTTTAAGAACGTGTGAACTATTTGGAACTGAAACCACTTCGGATTATGTTTCAGAAGTTTCATTATGGCATAAAACCTAAAGTAATGAAACCTAAGTTTTACTAGACCGTAATTTGTGATATTCTGAAGGTCTTAAAACTGGCCAACGAACTTAAGAGACAGCTGCAAACCTGACAGTGCCATCCCTATTTGTACTTTGAAACAAATTTTTATTAGTTTAGTTTTAATTTCTCTGGGAATCGGTTTTATTGTATATTTTACTATTTGAAGTAAATTATTATCATTTGTATTGTCTACTAGTTTTTCCTGCCAATTACGGTCATCCTGTCCGTCATGCTCACGGTATGGCAGGACGTATAATTACCTCATCCTCATGCTTCCTCATATCTGTAGTTAGGATATCAATTAATTATTTTATTAGTGCAGTAATGTTGCAGAGGCAGTAAATCGTGTCTAACTTATATCGACCAAATAGCTAAATAACGAACTTATTATTTGTAACGTAAGAGGTAAGTTAGTAGGATTGGGATTTTTTAAGGTTCCGTACCCGAAGTGTGCCAAACGGAAGCCTATTACTCCTGTGATCGTCTGTTTGTTGTCTGTCGGTCATGTCTGTATCTTATTAATCGTAATAGGTAGAGAGTTGCAATGTGCACCTGCATCTGTTGCCGCTACAGCAACAAATAATGAAGTACACGCAATTTTTAAATGAAAGGGGTGCTCACGCAAGAGATGTTTTGTTTTGCGTTTTTTCGTGTAAAATGGTACGGACACCTTCCTGTGTGGGGCCGACTCGCACTTTACCGATTTTTATTTTTGATCAGAATCCCGCACTGAAAAATAATACAAATCGGAAGTGCTAACCTTCCAAAGATTGATCTTCAGATAAACGGTAGTTAGTGTGTTTGTGAGTTCGATGACCAATAACAGTCATCCTTATTATCAAAGTTTTCTGCTTGAAATTATAAATACAGGGAGTATTAAATTGAATATTTATGAACAGTTTGACGAGTATAATCATCGCACACCGGATAAACTAGACTTTCTTACCAAATTGCTGCGTACACGCATCCTCTTGTCAGGAAGTGTTCACCGTGAGATTCCGCTGGCAGGATATTCAATTAATTACAGTGTTAACTGGCACTGGCACATCTATCCTGATGCTACTATGAATAATAACGTAGGTAGGTCCTGACTGATGAATATTTTGGTATTTGAACCGATCTTGTTACGGCCACCGACAATGTGTAAAGTAAAGGGAAATATTAAGCCATACATCAAAAATACTGATTTGCACAAAAAATGTCAGAGAATAACACTGCGGTAGCATAGGTGAAGGGTTAAGGGGGTGAGCGAAGCGAAGCCCCCTTTATCCTTCGTGTTAGAATGAACATGTAAGAATAACAAAAAATACTTACATAAAAATTTATGTGTAATTTTACGCTTTTACATACATTACCGGCTGCGCATTCGGTATTGTTTAGAATACCTAGACAAAGTATGAAATAAATAATATATCATACTAGGCATTCTATACATTTCCTTGGGATTGTATAGAATGTCGGATTATACAGATTACCGTTAACATTTATAAGTAAATTTAGCCAAATATTGACAGGCAAAGATATGTTTACAATATTTATTTATGTTTGACTAAGTAAGACACGAACTAACAAAACACTAAAATATTACCTGAGTCAATTTACATAATGTCCTACAAAATCAGATTAAAAATAGAAATCACACAAAGTCATATAAAATCTTATTCAAAATAATAATAATAACTAAATATAAAACACTAAAATAATACCTAAGTCAATTTACACAATGTCATACAAAATTTAATTCAAAAATAATATAAATAAACTCGATGTTCTACGATATTTTATAACGCTGTATTTTTACAGCATTTGAAGTTCAAAGTTCAAATTTCTTTATTACAGTAGATATTTACATATAATTAGCAAACGTTATTTTTTGTCTCTTCTCTACATTGGACCACTGTGGGAGAAGGAGGACGAAGAAACTCCCACAGAATTATTTTTAGATCTCTTTTAAAATTGGTTGTGTTTAACTTAAACAAATATTACGATATTAATTATATAATTAAGCGAAAATACCATTCAAAATATGCAAATTTTTGTAAAACATTCTAATTTAATCGTATATTTAGAATGATCGAATCTATTTACAGACAACTTAAATTTTAGTGACTTATACATTTAGTTATTGAGACTTGTAAGCCGTTATTACGAACTATGTAGGTGCTTCATAAAGTACACTACAAAGTCTACCACCGGTTGGATACATAACTATGAAGCGTAGACCTGAAGAGGTTATTAAAAGTTTAACGGCTGAAGAGAAAAGCATGAGGAGTTCCACTTGACGTTCATGAATCTCAAAGAAAGTTATGTTGATAGCTTTCCAATTCAGTATTGTGCCAACCGTGGTGTCTCAGATCCAAGTTATCCAATAACCTAGGTCTCTGTTACCGCTTTCTACAACTATGCTAGTATACATATTGCTGCAATATCTACTTTTAATTATTTGTTTATATTTTATAATAGATGTACCTGTATGACCTTTCAATGCATCTATTGAAGCTGTTTTACACAATCATAGCATCAAAAACACGTTTCCCGTGTCGAGGCGGTAGTAGATCTCCACTCAAGATCTTAATACAATGTCTTCACTATGCAACTCCAAAGCGAGAGTTGGTCAATAATGTTCACGGAATTAAGGGTCAGAGGTCACTGACCAGCTGAAGATGATTTGCGGGCTGTCCGTGTTAATGTTGCGTTACCCAATGCGTATACGCAGACAATCTACGACGCAAGTTTACGCGAAGTGAAAAATATGCTAGTTTCTATGACTTAAGTAATAGTAGGAACTGGAGTTTATTTTTGTTGTTACTTGCCTTTCATGTACATGGCCATAGGAAGTAAGTTGTCGGTATGAATACTATGATGCAGTGATATTTTCTTTATTACAAGCAATGCATACGGTTACTTACCACCATTATTCACCGATTAAAATCTATATCAAAACCTACTTCATTCGCTCCTTCCGTTAATTTTAAACTTCAATAGCTTTACGATAAATTTTCCTTTATTCCTGTTTCATAACTATTATATACAGCAAACAATCTGATTGATAACCATGGAATTCGGCAGGAATGTCCTTCCTCTTAGAAAACTGTTTATTGATGTTCATGCTATAACGGTTGGCTAACAAAATGAGTATTTTTGACAGCTGTCACTATTTTTTTCAGATGTCACTATTTTGATTTTGGCATGATATTATATCGGACTATAATGATGGGTATTCCCATATATACAATCCTCTCCAACATCATCATGGTCACTCACATCGACCTACGCTGGGCATAGGTCTCATCGCTACAGCGCCAATCCCACAAGATACCTCCCTCCCTACATACAAGATTTTCCTCAAATTGTATTTTTCTTTAGGGCAATTTTCTCGACTGTTGTCTGCCATTTAACGGTTGCGGTTTAGCCAAAATAATTACAAGCCAGCCGACAATGGTTTACCCTAAGCACGTCTGTATGTTGCGAAATATCTCTACTACCTGTGGTTTTACAGTCCTTTAGGTCGTGTCGACGACCGACGCCCCGGGGAGCTTAGTTATTCTCAGTAGAAACACAGTTTGAGTGGTCCCGCTATTTCGAATTAGGTGCGTGTAAGGGAATGTGAAAATGAAAATGAAAATGATATTTATTTCACTAAAAAAGGTACACAATTATTATTATAACATTTTATGTAAGGATTTTAAGTACGTGATTCAAATTAAGCAACCGCACACTAGGAAAGCCTGTATCGTGGGAATCTTACGGAGGAGAGACCGTCACACATAAATTGATAATCATTAATGGATTAGGCGTAAAATAAAAATGGGAAATAAAATTACAAATATGTCATTTCAATTACAAAAAGTAAAATAAAATATTAACAGTTGATTAATTATTGCATTTAGTTTGATTGGCAGTTTTGTACAAGAAGGTTTTCTGTAACGCAATATGACAATGAAGACAGCCAACTTTTTATTGCATTCTTAGCATGGTAGTAAGATTTAGATTTTATATCACAATTTAGAGATATCCTGTAAGGCAGACCTTGGGAGAATGTATGTTATGCGATTTTCAGATGATTGCTATTCACAAAATTGACAGAGTCGTCTTTGTAGTGAAGATAGGTAATTATGTTGATTGATCTGTGAACGAGAATTCTCGTTTAATTAGCGACAAAAGCTTATCTTCTCCAACCAACTCTTATCATTTTTGCAGCTCAGGTATCAACTGAAACATGTTTAGGGTACAAAATCTATAATTCCATATCGCGTTATCTGAAGTGCTTGTTTATTAAATGATAACTGGGGCAAGGATGCACGACCGTGAATCGCAAAGCTTTCCTTTTGGTAGCTTTATAAAATAAATTCTACACCCTGCCCTTAAAACTAACTAACTAACTATCTCAGTAACATGCATAATTTATGCTATTGATTTGTTTTCATATAATTTTGTAGTTAAAATTTTACGTTTCTTTTAAAATCTTAAGTTATCGCGGCTATATTTAAAAAATTCCGAGTTCAAGTTCAAGTCCTATTTCTTCCGCCCCGGTCGGGATGTGAATGCCGACTATATACAGGAGGCTACGAAACTGATATTCTGGCTGTCAAAGTCCGTCCACGGAATTTTGAGTAAAGTTATAATTTTTAGGGTTCCGTACCCGAAGGGTGCCAAACGGAACCCTATTACAAGCCACCTCTGTCCGTCCGTCCGTCTGTCCGTCTGTCACCGGGCTCAACAGGATCAACCAAAATAGGTAGAGAGCTGAAACTTTCACAGAGGTTATTTATATTGCCGCTATAACGACAAATAATCAAACAAATCGGTTTTTAAGAATTAAAAGAAGTACCATACAAGAAATTATTGGTATGGCCATTTTCTTAGCCATTTTGTTTTATTTGATTAAAGGCTAAAACTGGACTCTCCTGATCGTATCGGAAAAGATCTTTAATTGCATTTTATTGAGTTTTGTGCTTAATTATTTGTCTTTATTTGATTAATACTCACTCATTCGAACTATAGTAAGTGAAATATGTTTTTTTATCATATTTGATTTTATTTCTGTAAATAAGTTTCTTAATTTCTATCCACTTCCGGTTTCAATGAGCAAAGAGTTTCATTGATCTGAGTAAATACATATTCAATACATAAATATGACATACACAGAACTCTTTTTCAATATTTCGATGTGCGGCCTTGAACCTTCCTAGTATTTAATATTTTATTATTAAAAATTAAAAAGGTATACTCGTACAAAAGACTGTCGTTTAACGTTTTTCCGTGTACTAGTATGGAACACATCGTGTGCGGATCCGACGTCCTACTCGCACTTGACCGTTTTTCTTGAAATTAAAGTATCTTAATTTGCAAAGTTTCAGGAAAGTTACCAGAGAGTTATCTCGATAAGAACGTTTTATACCTTTGGAAAGTTTCAGGAAAGTTACCAGAGAGTTATCTCGATAAGAACGTTTGTTACCTCTATAAAGTTTCAGGTAAGTTACCAGAGAGTTATCTCGATAAGAACGTTTCTTACCTTTGTAAAGTTTTAGGAAAGTTACCAAAGAGTTATCTCGATAAGAAGGTTTCTTACCTTTGTAAAGTTTCAGGAAAGTTACCAGAGAGTTATCTCGATAAGAATGTTTCTTACCTTTGAAATGTTTGAGAAAAGTTACCTCAGAGTTATCTCGATAAGAACGTTTCTTACCGAAACTTTTCATAATTTTTAACTCTAGCTGCTGCTCTGTGACTGTCCATTCGGTCGGGTAATGAAAGTTAACACAGAGGTATCTCGATAAGAACGTTTCTTACTTTTGGAAAGTTTCAGGAATGTTACCAGAGAGTTATCTCGATAAGAACCTTTCCTTATTTGCAAAGTTTCAGGAAAGTTACCAGAGAGTTATCTCGATAAGAACGCTTCTTACCATTGGAAAGTTTCTGGAAAGTTAACAAAGAGTTATCTTAATATGAACGTTTCTAATACCTTTGGAAAGTTTCAGGAAAGTTAACAAAAAGCTATCTCGATAAGAACGTTTCTTACATTTGTAAAGTTTCAGGGAAGTTATCAGAGAGTTATGTCGATAAGAACGTTTCTTACATTTGTAAAGTTTCAGGAAAGTTACCAGAGAGTCATCTCGATAAGAACGTTTCTTACCTTTGAAATGTTTGAGAAAAGTTACCACAGAGTTATCTCGATAAGAACGTTTCTTACCGAAACTTTTCATAATTCGGTCGGGTAATGAAAGTCAGCTAGCTCCAGTATGACATTTAAATTACACTTTATTTCAGCAGAAATCTCTGCATTCAGCCAATCGTACCGTTAATCGTACATTCGTAATTTTCGTTGATTTAGTTGCATCCTCAAAAAAAAATTGGCAAAGGACAATTTTTTTTGGGGATTGCATTCTATCACGAATATTGTTGTAACTTGATTGTTATGTATTATAGCAAAATAAATATACTCTACATTGATGATCCCAGTTGAGTCACGGTATCAATCAATTACAGTTGATCCCAAGACCTTTTGAGAGTAGCTGAGATGGCCCATAATTTCGTGTTGGAAAATGACGAATCAGATTAGCATTCTGGTGCAGTAGAATTGATGGACAATAATTTATTGCCATCCGTGGAACTCTTAAGACGATACAACAATACTAACCAAATAATGAACAGAACTTACAGCTTGGAATCCGACACCTTTTCTCCAGTAGAACCTGTGGGGTTCTATTTTTAAAATGTATTTTTTTAATTAGTGCTCTTAGTTTAGTTGTGCTGCTTCTGGATTCTGTCTGGATTCAATACAATCGTTTTGTTTTTTTAAAGTGGGTTGATCTTAATTGTCTGTGAGTGTGCGCGTGCGTGTATATGCATCAATTCTTATATTATATTTGTGTATGACATAGTGGTTACGCGTCAGTGTTGCGATGACGGACATAGACTGCTACTGCGAACCGAATCATACATGATTACCATGGTAACGTTCGGTACCAAATGATACGCTAAATGACAGTAATTTCGATCATGAGCGTACAGTGGTAAACACAGGTACAGTGGTGGAGGCGCGCGTACCCACATTGTTGACACCCTTTTAACAAAAAGGTATTAAAACTTCCTCAGTGTATCCCATTTGTGATCAATGAATTAATTACATTCATACCCGGAATGAAAGCAATATTCATAAGTAATTCAGATAAAAAGTTATAGCAACCTCCTTTACAATCTCTCTCGAGATATTTGTCGGATACCTTTGTTGTAGCTGGCCGCTGAAAATTAAACTCCGTTCCAAGGGCGCTTATTTAAATTGCATGGCTTTCATGAATAACATAAAACTTGCTTTAAATTCTGCTTTGAAGCGTCGGTTGGCGATTTACATACACTACTGTATGTGGTAACTATGTAATACTAGCGTGGGTTTACTTTTAAGATTTTTTATTACACTTTATCTCAACTCAGAGTAAGTTTTACAAGCTGGTCAAGCGGCGCAATAGGTAGGTACTTATTATAAGGTGGGTCCTTTTTGAGCTATTCAAAAACCGTATAAAAACATCTTTGTGTAAAAAGGGATACTATGATGTCCAACATTATGTTAATGATAAAAACGCATGCAGTTAACACTGAACTCAATGTTAAGATTAAACAAATACCTTTAAAGTTATCTCGTAAGTCAATCTGTGGGAGTTTCTTGCCCTTCTTTCCTCACAGTGGTCCAATGTAAAGAAGTGGCAAATATGACGTGTACTAAGAATATTGTTAATATCTACAGTAATAAAGAACTTTGAACTTGAACTTGAACTTGAACTTGTCCCGACATGTTCTTTTGTCCGTAAGGTAAGTACCTCCGTTTCGAATCAGCGTCGCGATCCAAGAGCGCTAATTTGGGCGCCCGTTCGGTACGGTACGGTGGTACGACGCGTCTCCATCGCAGCCGATCCTGGCATCCAAACAAGCGTTCTTGGATCGCGACGCTGATACGAAACGGAGGTACGTTACGGACAAAAGAACAAGTCTGGACCCACATTGGATTTGCGGCGAATACACTCACACGGCGTTATTATTCTAAGACTCCCACAGACTATGCTCTGTCTATACATACTACTTGTAATTACGACGTAATCACTGCCCACTTACAAAGAAATTTTCGTCTGCATCCCTTAATTAACTGTCTTTGCCCTATCTACATATTCCAATGTGCTGTTTCATAATAGCACTGTTGGTAATGACGAGGGTCATCGTCCCAGGATTTCACTTTCTTGGAGTATCAGAGCGTTGCCATGGCGACCAACCGCCTTCCACGGTCTTTGCTCTCTGTAATTACGTAAACTCTATGGTGGTTTCTATAAATTTCACTTTTCGCTACAGTATATGTTTTGAGATTTATCGAGATTGGTTCGGTTTTATGGCATAATTTGAAAGAATAGACACTGTAAATATCCTATTATGAGTAAATAGCTTTTTCACCACAAATAGGCGTACATTGATCATAATCTCCCTTTTTCCGAAGTGTTTACTCATGGCTGAGGCGACTACTTGGTGGACGTCCAAATCTATGTTTCTGCCGTACTGGAAAACATGGGGCGGTGTATATATCATTGACCGAGCGAGCCAAGCGAGCGAAGGGCTCCATTTCGACAAGATAGGAGGCCGATTTTGCTTTCGTCTGTCTCTATGTGTATCTGTCAGTTCCGGTCTAGGGGCCACAGTTTTCAAGCGATCCTCACAAAATTGGCACACGTGTTCCTTGAAAAAATATTTTTTTTGTCGAGAGCTTTTCTCTATTTTCGCCTTGGTTGGGGAGTTACAACGTTATTATTTTTTTGTATATTTTTTTTTGCTGAAACCTATCGTGTGGGGTATCAAAGTCGGTTCTAAAAATATACTATACGATTATACTTCGGCCGCCTGTTTTCTAAAAACCCAATAAATATTTTCAAAACATACCAAGTTTGGCCTCCTCGAAGTAGGAGACGGATTAGTAGAGAGGATTTATACAGACCATGAGAATAAGCGAAATAGACTATAACTATTTTCGTGAAAAGTATTTTAAATCGCAAAATGAAATTTACAAAGTTATTGGTGCGGCTACTTTAACTTGATTTTGATTGAATCTAAAGTACTTACCTATAAATTGGTTCTCAGTCCCCCCTGTTAACGAGGTCTACTGTCCATAGGGCCACTAGTTATAATATCAATAAAATAGGGTAGAATATTAAGTGAATGTTGTGGGATGTAGAAGCGGCGGCATGTCTTTGATGTTCTAAATTACAACAACTGTACTACTCTTTGTTTACTTTTCTCAGTCTTATTATATAATTTGGAATACATTTATTTATGCCGGTACGTTAACAGCACAATCGGTCGTAGTCATCAGAGCGCGACTCTGGCACAGATCTTGTCTGAACAGTGTTATGCTGACTGGTTTTCTTTGTAATCATAATCACCCTTTGAAGTTAGGTAACAGATAACGAAATGTTGTTATTTATAACAATTTTGTAACGTAAATCAGGCCCTGAGAAAGCCTCAGGCTCTCTTGCGCCAAGCAATTCAGCTGCGAAATGATAATAACTAGTTTTTCATCAATCATAAATCTTCTAATTTTAGGCTTCGATTAATATCGATATAGAGTTACCGAAATAAACGGATTGGTGCAAGTGGACCTTCCTCTGTTAAACGATGAAGTTTAGGGATCTACAATATCATAGCCGATAGCTAGATAAACGAAGAATCTATATATATATATAAACTTAGTATCTGATCGACTCAGTGGAAACTGAATCATGTATCTGCCAATTACAATGAATATTTACTCCCTTGAAATAAAGTTATAAGGATAGGGAGATAGTAGCTAGAAAGTTCGGGTTCGATCCTCGCCAGGAAATTAAAAAAAAACCCCAGGTCTTGGATGTTTATATGTGTGTGATGTCGCTGTTTCTGGTTCCCACGGCATAAGGTATCCTACTGTGAGGCGACAAGCAATGTGTGTGCCTGTATATAAATGTTTATGTTGACGACCCGAATGGCCGAGTCGGCAGTGACGCTGCCTACGAAACCAAGGGTCCCGGGTTCGAGTTCCGGTGGGGGCAAATATTTGTTTGAGAGTACGGATGTTTGTACCCTAGTCATGGTTGTTTATCTATCTAAGTATGTATAATATTTATCTATATAAGTATGTGTATCGTTGTCTAGTACCCAAGATACAGGGAATCCTAGTTTGGGGCTAGATCAATGTGTGTAAATGGTGTCCAAGGTATTATTAATATTATTATTACACAGTCAGGTCATAAGTTCTGTCACACAATAAAAACTTTTGAATTTAGAACGCTGACCACAAAAAAGTTTATTGAATTCGAATTTCGAATTTTTCATGAAAATAAAAATGTGTACTTTTTAGAATTTTCCTCATTTTTAAATATGGAGTGGACACTTAAAGAAGACCGTGTCGCAGTTATTGCGTTGCATCGTTGCGGTTACGCGCCAATTCAGATTTTCGACTTACTAAAAAATTTGAATATAACCAAAAGATTCGTTTATCGTACCATAAAACGATACAATGAAGACTCTAGTGTAGATGACAGGTCAAGAAGTGGTCGCCCTCGCTCTGTTAAGACTCCAGCAGTGATAAAAGCTGTAAAGGCCGAATTCAAAGAAATCCCATACGTAAGCAGAACCTGTTGGCCCTTCAGATGGGGTTAAGCAGGACCACGGTGAAAAGAGTGTTAAATGAAGACTTAGGGCTTAGGGCATATCGAAGAAAAACAGGACTTCGTTTGGACGCTCGTTTAATGGACCTGAGACTGAAGAGATGCCGCGCTTTGTTGAAGCGGTACGCGGGAAAAAAGCATCGGGAAATTCTTTTAACGGATGAAAACATTTTTACTGTGGAAGAGAGCTACAACAAACAAAATGATAAGGTGTACGCACATAGCAGTGAAGAAGCGAGCAACCGTATTCCGCGTGTCCAACGAGGTCATTTTCCATCCTCGCTCATGGTTTGGTTGGGAGTCTCTTATTGGGGCTTAACTGAGGTACATTTTTGTGAGAAAGGCGTAAAAACGAATGCAGTTGTGTATCAAAATACAGTCCTCAAGAACCTTGTGGAACCTGTTTCTCATACCATGTTTAATAACAGGCACTGGGTATTCCAACAAGATTCTGCGCCAGCTCATAGAGCGAAAAGCACACAAGACTGGCTGGCGGCGCGTGAAATCGACTTCATCCGGCACGAAGACTGGCCCTCCTCCAGTCCAGATTTGAGTCCGTTAGATTACAAGATATGGCAACACTTGGAGGAAAAGGCCTGCTCAAAGCCTCATCCTGATTTGGAGTCACTCAAGGCATCCTTGATTAAGGCAGCCGCCGATATTGACATGGACCTCGTTCGTGCTGCGATAGACGACTGGCCGCGCAGAATAAAGGCCTGTATTCAAAATCGCGGGGGTCATTTTGAATAAACTTTATTACCATAAGAATCTATGTTTTATTAAGTTCATTTTGCTATATAAATGTTTACATAAATAATAAACATGTCTAAATTATTTCATATTGCACATGTGACAGAACTTATGACCTGACTATGTATTATGTTTGTTGACCGAGCGAACGAAGCAAGCGAAATGTTTCCGTTTCAGGATTGGGCAAAATGGATGTTGTGGATGATGATTGGATGTGTCCGGATGTTCTCCCCTACAGGCCGCATTTCTCAACTGATTCTCGTGGAATTTTGTGAGCAGGTTCGATAATTAAATAGTATTTTTTGTCGATTCAGACTTTGGAAATGTTTGAGAATGGCGCAGCTATAGGGTTGAAAATGTAAAAAAAACCGCTAATGGCGCAGCTATAGGGTTGAAAATGTAAAAAAAACCGCTACAGCCCAAACGGCTTGACACATTTTAACAAATAAGGTATCGTTGTATATCTGGAGACCGAGCTAATGAGATATAATTTTAGTGAAAAGTCAATAGGCTGGATTTTGGTTCGCATAATGTAGTTCACAAAGCGATTGGTGCGGCTACTTTCATACTCCATGTACGTAACCAGGTGCATTTATAAGTTTGTATGTGGTATTGAAAGAAAATGCTGTCGTATTATTAATAACTTCAAGGGGTCGGGGGTGTGATACGAGGGGTTGAAAAATAATTAAAAAAAACATGTGTGTACCTACAGCTCACAGGGCCACTAGTGTTTAAGTATAGCATTCACATAGGTAATGTCTAGTTCCGGCTCATCTTCATTATCTTAATAAACGATGGGAACTCCATGTGTGATTTCTCATTGCATTATCATGACAATTAACTTTCTTTGCCTTTTCACTTCCTTACTCATAGGGAGTTGGCAACAGCGATGCTGTATTTTTAAACATTAAGTTGGCGTAGACAAACAAGGCTTAATATGAATGTACTTTATTGCACGGTAAATAATGAGTAAAAACACACCTACACATAAGTGTTGGTGTGTTTTTACTCATTATATTTGCGTATAAACGCAAAGGCGAGTTTATCTCTAACAAGAGATTTCTTCCAGCTAACAAGCCAGCCAAAATGCACAGCAAATCCAACGCAGTTCGTGTCAAATTGACGTTTATTGTATGGGAAAACTGTCACATTTCCACAGATTTCGGCCCATTTGAGTTACTGAATAAGGGGACAGGTGGCAGATGCAGAAATTACTTACCTACGTACTACATTATCTTAAGAGTCCCAACTTCCCAATCCTTAGAATAAGATAAACATAAAATAAAAATTAAACTGTTTGTTTTCTAGCTGCAATAAAACAAGTCTATTATGTGGTCAATAGAATATGATACTTATGGCTTTTACTTATTCTGTGCTTATACATACTTATCGTGATTTGACGTACACAATTTATGATGTATCTGACACATTGGGCTGATTCGGACATTGTGAAACAGGGCCTAAGCATTCGTAGTTCTGTCTAGTTTTCTTTATCTGCAAAGTTATATGACCCTACAGTCAAGTCTCTTGTTCGGGTGTCGACGTAATGAATTATTGTAGTCACCCCATTATGCTCTAAACAAACACACTACCTTATGTTCTTAGCCTAATTCTTTACAAAAATAAAGCAAGGTCATAATACTCATCACTCAAGTGTGTCACTGTTATCAAGAAGATATGGTGGAGATAAAACATCCATAAGATGAGTTTTTTGGTCTTGTGATCTCGAACGGCCTTCCATTATCTTTTATGTTATGTGGTAGTATGTACGTACCAGAGAAGGTACTCCAAAAAATACAGGCTGTAATAGAAAAGGGGAAATAATAAACCCATCTTCTGATACAGGTATTATTACTTAATAGAAGGCCTCAGCCGAAACTTAAATGTAACATCTGGTTTATGAAATAAACATATTTTATTTTTTTATTATTTTTTATCATCAAAAAATCCATACCTAATAAATCTTAGCCTCAACTCTAATTATTCAATTATTTTTATCAATTTTGCCGCTGCGTTATTAATTGTTTGGGGTAGGTAAGACTTTTTTATAGTAGATTAAACACATGACAAAGATAATAATAAAAAAGTAAGACAAGTAAAAACTGACATCAATTAAAGCCTATTTGATAGCAACGATTTTGAGAATTATATATTTAGTAGCTCCGGTATCCAACTGTCGTCATCATCCGTTGCACTTCACTATGTCATGCTTCCCGAGAGTTGCAGCTTTAATGCACGAGTTACTTTTAAAATATACCTAAATTGTTAAAGGTATTATTATTATTATTAGCCTACATCATCCCACTGCTGGGCAAAGGCCTCTTCCCCTCCTCCACTCTTCACGCCCCTGGGCTATATCATATATGTCATATCATATATTTCATATATTTCTTTATTGCACCCAAAACTTTTAAAAAATAATAATTACATGAAAATAGTGTACAAAGGCGAGCTTTTCTCTAATAAGAGCTCTCTTCCAGCAAACCAGGATGAGATGGCAAAGGTTAATTGCTGATCAAGGACAGACCTTCGCATACAACAATATAAGGAAATAAACAAGTACTTACAATAAATAATATAATTACTATGATAATAGACTAAATACTTATAATAAACTATATATACTAATAAATACTTACATGCATAATACCTATAACTCTAAAGGGGGAGATAATGCTTCTTCACACGACTTTTAAATATAATCAGAGTTGGACTGTCCCTGATGGTGCAGGGTAATGCCTTCCACAACCGAATGGCCCGAAGTCCCGAACCCGTGCTCATAGGCCGTGTTGTGCTGTGGAGTAGTGAGCATGGAAATAGCACAAGTTCTCCGAGGGCTGCTGGAAGAAAGAAATTGAAAACCGTCTCGTAGGAAGGTTGGATAGCGTGGATTCCGTATAATGTTGTAGAGGAAATAGAGGATGTGAGAATCCCGACGAAGACGGATCGGCAGCCAGTTCAACTCCTTGCGATGTTGTGAAACATGGTCGTATTTGCGCAGCCCGCAGATAAACCGAATCCCGACATTTTGAAGACGTTATGTCTTTATTAGTTGAAGAGTTCCCTCGATTTCTCCATGATCAGATCCTGCCAGACGTTGATAGATTGATGAGAAGCACGTATGGTACGTCACCCGTCTTGAAGAAATCGCGGAACATACATAAAAAGCAAGGTTCCATTTTGTGGTATCTTCTGTCAATGCCACATCACGAGAAACTTCTGTCAATTCAATAACACATTTTGTAAAATAGATAAAGTAAAGTAAAGCAAGGTCATAATACTTAATACTCTCCTTACTCTTTCACACAAGTAAATCTCGCAGCAAGCCGATAAAAATATAGCTATTAAAATTGTAAAATCATAATAAATTGTTTTATAATTAAATAAATTTGATGTAATTAACTGATGGGTTTGATTAAATTTAAAGATTTTTTTATTCTTTTTCGACCATTTATAAAAGCTTTTTTTAAATATATTTTTTTGGGTTGCGTCGATTTATTACTAATTTCCCATGGCCACCTTCCGGCTCTATTATCAGATCAGCTCCATGACATAAAAATATTGTATAGGACCAAAGGGCATGTCAAGACAAATCAAATGCGCCCAAACTCGATAGGGTTGCGTCGTTTTATTACAGAGTTCTCGAAACCACCTTCCGGCTTCATCATCAGATCACCTCCATGTTATCATAATATTGTATTGTCATCTGATTCTTAAATCGGGAAGTGGGTCACATTTGACCCGAAAGATTTGACCCGAACATGCAACATACATACATACAACATACATTGCAAGTGAAATAAAAGCTTTTAAAAATTTGAAAAAGAATTTGAAGCTATGATAGTTTCAATGCAGTTATAATGTTATAGAACAGTAAAGAAGGAAAGGCTGGATAACTAAAAAAGCAATTACATTTCAGCCGTTACTATTTTACGATAATATCTTTTAATAACATCCCACGGGGTAGTGATTATTTTATCAAAAGGTCGTTCATCTGAGATTTTATTACGAATTCCCTACCCGACCTGTATCACCCAATCAGAATTACAATATTTGGTTGGAATATGTTAATTCCGGTTTCCCGTTCTCGTGTTCAAATAGAAATTCAAACTTCTGCAGTTATTCCGGTCGCGTGTAAGTTCCAACTCGTATTGAATTGCAAAGTGGAAATACCTACTTCAGTGTTTTGGTGTTACAGTCGATATTCCCTTTTGTTACGTGGCCGTATAACTTGGAATCCAAATAGGCCATGATACAACTTTGACCACCGTTGTTCTCCTTTCTATTTGTAAGTAAGAACTGTTTGTCGATTTCTTATACTCCTAATTCAAGTGACTTCTTAGTCGGATTCAAAGTCAAAAGTCAAAGTCAAAGTTCTTTATTAGTGTAGATATATACATTACTCAGCAAAAGTCATTTTTTGGCTCCTCTCTACATTGGACCACTGTCCACCAAAGAAGTGCGTAGAAACTCCCACAGATTGATTTTTAGATCTCTTTTAAAAATTGCTTGTGCTTAACTAATACAAATATTACAATATTAATTATTATGATTAATAAGCAGGAATAAATAATTACAAAATTTTCAATAGCAAGGTCTGTGTTGAGCTAGATTAACCCCATACAGTCCCGTCATTTAAGTAATCTTGAACATTGTAATATCCCTTTTTCGTCAAAGTCGCTTTAACATGCTTCTTAAATTGCTCAAATGGCAATTTCAAAATAAGTCATACAAAGAATTTGCGAAACTCGAAAGCTATTTACTACATATGTATATGAATTATGCAGCCAAAAAATTATATTAAACGAGATCTAAAGTAGTAAGCGTAAGCCAGGGACGCTAACAACGCCGTCATCGGGTCAATTAAGTTTTTGGCACTGTATAGCAATGTTCCCGAATACCCTTTTACCTGGATATCTAGATTTAGCAGCATTTTCTTAATTGCTTTTACGAACGTGTTCCGCAAACACACCCACTCGAATATGCAGTAGCAAGCACAATTTGTAAAGCAAATATGGAATACAGCTAGTGCTACATCTTTACTTGTACCATCAGAGAGAAGATATGTTGCCTTTAGTACGTATCGTATTTGGGAGAAATAAGGACTAACAGATGAAAAAGAGTAGCCTACGGACGATAGTTCCTGTAGAGAATGTTAGAAAAGCGTACGTACGCGTAAGGGTACCAAATGTTCGCCTACCAATAACACTGATAAAATACATAGTTATTTTTTTATTTGGGGTCTCTCACTCACTTCCACTTCTCGCTTAAGATATTAAGAACCTAAGTCGTATTGGATATAGATAACGGATCCGTGAATAATTTGTAATCGTGAATATTTAATTTGAATAGTCCACCTTCATAAATGTGTAGATTATATCTAATTTATCTCGCTCGGTAAGTCCATTAAGATAGATTGGATTTAATGGTATTCTTGTAAGGTTCCTTACATACAGTTGACTCTCTATATCAAACATGGTTGAAGAGCATCGACTTTTATAGACAAGAAAAATATTAAATAAATTCCCCTCTGCCTATTATTTTTGAGGCTTTAGTTTTTTTTTTTTCGTTTACCAACTGCAAAAAACATACATAAATTCAAGATGGAAGGGTTTTTCAGGATTAATACAGAATAGTTCCAGAGATCAAGGCGATCTTGTCATAAAGTAATTTCGTTACATTAGGTGTCTGCGATTTTACACTCTACCAACCGATTTTTAAAACATTGACACATCGAAAGTATCTTAGAATTTTAATTTTTGTGTCACCTAAAAGCAATTGGATAGAATAATAGAAATCATTTTTTAGGACCCAAATTTTGTGAAAAACTGCAAAAAATTGCTAATAAAAAGTTATTGCATATTTTTTGTCGATAAAATTTGAACCTTTTCAACCCTGTTTCAACTTTATAATGTCTCACATTGTATATCAAAACTGATAGCTAAATAGTTCGACGTTAATTAATGTTTTAAGTATTTTGAAAGTCACGAGAATCTATTTTGAAGCCCGAGCTCCTTTCACACTTGTATCTTCTAGTATTTGAATAGAACTATACATACAATTATCTTTCCAATCGGCTCGGTTCTCACTTATTATGTACTGTAAACTATTTATATCGTACCATACCTCTACAGGAAACTGGCCATATCATAATGCAAGGCGTAGTTATCTAAATCCATTATGCAAAAAGTGGTTCTTCAGGTTTCCGTTAAGTAGGAGCAACGTAATGCAGACATTCCCACGCTGATCTGTGGCGGGAAATTGGCATAGCTGTGTTCACGTATGTGGTGACAGAAAATTCAACAGAAAACTGCAATTAGTAAAAAAATAAAAATCATCGACGTCGAAAAACTTTTGAAGTGAATTACTTCTTAGGCCGCGATTTGTAAATCGAAATGTGGTTAAGGGTATTGAGAAGTGACAAAAATAAAAACGGTCAAGCGCGTGTAGGTCGTCGGACCCACACACGATGGGTTCCATTCCATTCTATACGGGAAAACGTAAAACGACAGTCTTTTGTACGGGTATACCTTTATAATTTAAAAAAAGAAAATATTTGGTACAAGGTAGGACTACATTTAAGGCCCTGGCACATGGAAAAAAGAATATTTATTTATGTAGTATATAAGAAGAAGAAAGAAGAAGAAGAAAGAAGTTTATTTGTAAGTATATAAGTATAAGTATTGAACTATGTACTCAGGTTAACGAAACTCTTTGCACATTGAAACCGAAAGTGGATAGAAATTGAGTAACTTATTTACAGAAATAAAATCAAATACGATATAAAACTTAATATCATTTATTATGATTCGATGATCAATTATTAATCGTATAATGACAAATATCTAAGCACATAACTCTATACCTGCAATTAAATATATTTTCCGCTAAGATCGGGAGAGTCCAGTTTTCACCGATAAACAAATAAAACAAAATGGCTAAGAAAATGGCCAGACCAATAATTTCTTGTATGGGTACTTCTTTTGATTCTTAAAAACCGGTGTGTTTAATTATTTATTGTTATAGCGGCAATAGTAATACACTCTCTGTGTAAATTTCAGCTCTCTTCCTATTTCGGTTGATCCGGTAGAGCCCGGTGACAGACGGACAGACGGACGGACGGAAGGATGGTCTGCGGAGGCTTAGTAATAGGGTCCCGTTTGGCACCCTTCGGGTACGGAACTCTAAATTAAGTTTGACCATGTCTCAGTCAGTTATAAGTTGGAGTATGGTGTGCGACAGGGAGGCTCATCATCACCAAGATTGTTTAAGTTTTATATAAATGGCCTCATCGAGGGGCTCAGTCAGCAGTTTATATGTTGGTTGCTATGTTGCTGGTGTTTGTCTGAATAATCTGAGCTATGCCAACGATATGGTGTTGCTGAGCCCGTCGGTGAGTGCCCTTAGATTCGCCCGGTGCTCATTAACTGTAAAGATTAAGCACCATTTAAAAGCGTATTGTATTTTTTTTACCACATCACTCTGTTGGTCAGATATCAGGCCTTCAGGAGGTTGTTGCGGCTGTCGCGCTTCTGCAGTGCTTCAGCGATGTTTGTAGGCGCGTGCACGATGGCTTCCACGCTGTAACCCCTCGAGCAAACTCTGGTACTATAGTATCCAAAATCCCGTTATAGGTTTTGAATGATAACCATGGCATAAGGTGCAAAATCGTGACCATACAAAGAAATCTAAAATTATTTGAGGGGTTATAGAGGAAAAGAGCTGCGTCGTTGCTGGGCAGAATGCGCGGGAGCGACAACGGTATCCTGAAGGCCTCTTCAGAGAGATAGGATAGCCCAATCACCCACCATTGGGGAAATATGTTAATTTAATTTTAATTCTATAATATTTGTATGGATCTTGTAATCTGAAATAAATATTTAACAATAAAAGGCACAGACTCACTAAAAAGTTTTTATAGAAAGTGGCATACTTGCTGTTTTATTTGCTAGCTAGCTAGTAAATTTATAATGTGTGTGCCACACAACCTTATACTATTTCCGAAAATTAGAGAGCTTAATGTTAACCTAAGAAGTAATCAGAGACTAGTTGCGCCCCGTTTCAGATTCGCGAAAGATCTTGAAATTATTTCAAGGTTCTTCTTCACTACAACAAGATGAGCAATTTAAAAACCTGTCTAAAATGGGATATACCAATGTTCAAGATTACTTAAATGACAAGACTCCATGGGGTTAACCTAACTCAACACAGAACTCGCTGTCAATAAATTTGTAATTATCAATCTGCGGGCGTTTTTTCGCCCTGCTTCTCCCACAGTAGTGTTAGTAATGTAGAGAAGAGTAAAGGTATGTCAATATCTACAATAATAAACAAGTTTTGATTTTGATCTTGAGTACCATTTGCGGAAGGCCTTATAAGTACACAGAATAGTGGTTAGTCTAAACGTGTAATCAGTTGGCATCCAAAATAACTTATCTCATCCATAATAGCATAAGGACATCTTATTACAGCAGCAGTGTGTTAGGTTATATTCACCCGCTCGTAAAACAACGTTTTATCACCCTCAACGTAAGTGAAAGAAGCTTTTCTTCACACTAACAGATATTTTTACGACAGATATTATTCAAACCATATGGGATGGGGCGTTGCGTGATGGATTGTAATTGATATGATAATAAGATACATTTATGTACTGAAAAGTGTTTCAAGCTTACTTTTTGAAGTGCTGCTGAAGGAAATAGCCTGAGCGTCTAAAAATAATATTTGCTTTCCACGTGGTAAAAGGCGTGACACCCAGTTTCCGAGAGAGTGGTCAAAAGCAAAAGGCGTTACTCGAATATTAGTTCCTAATAGCAGCACGTGATTGGTTGAGATGAGGTTAAAAGTTTAACAAGTAGTCAAAGCTAAGTTTCCTTTTGGAAACCGTGCGTTAGTCCCCTGCTTTAACTCCGCTAGGTACTGAGCTTGTTGAAGTCAACAGCTTTTAAACTGTTTAGGTGCTCAACTCTTCAGTAGACATGCCCATTTCTTGTCAAATAAATATTGGGTCTCCCATAGTAACTTGTAATCAGCTTATCGGGTCAATGTACTGAGGGACGTTTTTTTTTCATATGTTTATTGGGGAAAGTTGTTCATATTGATGGGTAGTATCATTTCCCAAAATATGGTCAGCTAATTAAATGTCATTTGTATAGAATCAAGCAAGTGAACAAAATTACTATTTATAGCAAATGTGTCAATGTCGTAGCTATATCGTAGAATTTTATAATTTCACGAAATAGCCAACCATTATTTTATGTAAGTAGTAAATTATTTCATGAAATGATCAAAAAGGCAGTGGCGTAGCGTGCCTTGTCGGGGCCCCGTATAAAAATTTTTTTGGAGGCCCTTATATGGAGGTAAAGATTTTTCACAAAAGAAAAAAAATATTGTGAGAAGTAATATTTATTTATCACATAATTTACCCATTTTACAAATAAAAATCGAATTTTAAATATCCACTTTCCGCCTTTTTATCGGAAAACTGATTTATTAAATCATTTATGGCTGATGATGATTTTATTTTTTCTAAAGTTTCTGCCTCTATGGACAATAGTGAGATGTCTGACAGCCGTTCTTGTCCCATCGAAGTTCTTAAGTAATTTTTTATTAGTTTTAATTTTGAAAAACTTCTTTCTGCCGTTGCGGTTGTAACTGGAAGGGTCAAGAATAAAAAGCATGCTGTGATTACCTCGGGAAAACTGGATGCAAGTCTATTGAATTTTACTAGCAATAATTCAATGAGTTCTTTAATGGAATAAATTTTTTTAATTTCAGAATTTAAGCATGTTTTTAGAGCCTTTAATTGGTCACAAAGATTAAGTGAGATGTCTTTACTGTATTTAGCAGACAGTTTTCCGGAAGCGTTTAATATCTCTTCGCTTGAAGAAGATAGGAGTTTCTCCGGTTGTAATATTTCGAATATACTTCTCAGGTTGCAAAGGCTCTGAAATCTTTCTTTAGTTTGAGAAATTAATATATCTAAACAGCAATAGTATACATTGACTTTGAAATAGGATTCCGGGTCGGAAATTCTCTCATCTTGTGATAACTCATCAAAAAAACGCTTCGTTATCTTTCGCCTACTGTTTTTAAAAACAGTTGTTACCCCCCACTTTTTTGCTAAATCTTTGGATTCATTTAGCAAACTATTAAATGAATTCTGATTTCTTAATTGGCACAGTCTATTTAAAAGATTACTTAATAAAATACTAGATTTCTGTAAGTCATTATTTTCATGCTGTAGAGCTTTAGAAACAGGATTAATAATTTCAAATAGTGAAGAAAAAAATGTAACGAGCACTAAGAAATCAAAACTCTCTAAAATATTAATTATACTTTTACATTCTTCACGTTCATCTTTTTTATTTGAAATTAAATTTAGTTGGCACAAAGTTTTCATGATTAGTAAAAAATTTTTCTTTACTGCTAATAAAGCGTCGTTCCTAGAAGACCATCTGGTAGGACATACCTTTTTAAGGGTAATCAAATATTTTTCAGATGAATCGTCACTTAGCATAGCCCAGCGTTTTATACTATTGCCAAAAATATATATTTTTTTTCTAAATTATCGAAAAAAGTCGATACTTCACGAACATGTCTCGCAGCATCGTTCAAAACCAAGTTTAAAGCTTGCGCAGCACAATGAACATAATCGGCATTTGGAGCATGCTCTTTTATTAGGGTTTGTAATCCTCCATACACACCCGACATAACATTTGCTCCATCGTATCCCTGTCCTCTACATTTAGTCAAATCAATTCCATATTATTTAGTCAAATTTAAAATGACAGTTTTCAGACCTGCAGCACTGCAATCGGTTACTGCTATGAATCCTAAAAAGGACTCACAGCTTTTTATTTCTTTAGGCACATTATCATCATTTTCTGTAACCGAGATATATCGAAAAACTACAGATAGTTGGTCAATTTTTGACAAGTCTTGTGTTGTATCCAGAATTATTGTCAGAAATGGAGCTTTTTTAATTTCTGAGATAATACTGTTCCTAACGTTAGTACCAAGCAAACTAATAATTTCGTTTTGAATCGTAGGGCTTAAATAATTTATTTCACCTTTCGGTTTTAGAAAAAGTTCTTTTAAAGTTGCATCATAGTTAGATAGCAGACGTGAAATTGCCATAAAATTGCCAGAATCAGAATCATGCCCCCTCAAAGGTAGATTACAAGATACTAAAGTAATTATAACATTAATTATACGATGCAGTACATCTCTCCAGAATGTAATTTTACTATCGATTTCACTTTTCAATAGAGTATCGATGGTATTTCCTTGCAACCAATTATTATAAGAGAGTGAGGCACTAATATGCTGCTGTGACTTTTCATGGTCAAGAATAGTTTGTGTGAAATTGCTTCTAACCGAAACACCGTTAACCCAAGCAGAGGAGTACGATTTGTTTTGACGATCTGCTAATAACCAACAGAAGTGACAGTACGGTTTGTTTAAAACGTTAGAATAACATATCCATGGTCTTATAATTTTTATGCCTGCCTGATTGAAATATGAATAATAATAAGCTGAAAAAGGTCGGTTATTTTCTGAAACTTTTGGAAATGGTCCTTGTGGTTTAAATGGACCCAATTTAAAAATTATTTTTCGTTTGCATTCAGTTAAATTGTCACCAAAATTTCCTCTATCTGATGAAATTATATTACAATCTGCATTATCTGCAGATATATCAGAATCGTTGACTTGGGGTTCCTCGATTTATGGATGGACATCCGATAAAGTATGTGCTTGGCTTTCTTCTACTTCCGGATGGATATGTGACGAAGAACATGCTTCAGAAGAATCTAAAAATAAACGAGTAATTGTTAAAAAATAAATACGAATGCTTTGATACTAAACTAAAAAGAGTTATATATACATAAATAACGTTACTAAGGGTCACAGTTAGAGAGTGTTCAGTTCAGACGCACACAGATTCTACGCGGATTGTGCTCGTACCTATTAGTAGATACAAAATCACCTGCAGCCCGTCCGTGCATTACTATACACCTGCGTGCTATTTAAACGCAGCGCGTAGTGTAGTGGCCATACAAAACGAGAACCCGAAAGCGAGTCTGCACATCTGAAGTTCTCAACACGCAATTAACGATACGATACGGACTGATAAACAAACAACAAAACAAATCGATCCTATAGATAAGTTAGAATTTTGTTTTTTTTAATCAAGGCACGGAACCCTAAAAACAGTATAATTGTGAAAATCGAGGGGGGAGACAACTTTTTGTGACGGACAGATGGACAGACCGAAATTAAAAGATTTCCTTGTTTATCACTACGGGCCCCTAATAAATGGGTTGGGTAGTAGTGTAGTACTTACCTTTCCAATCTAAATCACTCACAGTATCTTGTCTCTGAAAAAATGAAGAAATTTTGGGCACTTTTTTATAACCTCGTCCCTTTTCTGTTTAATTTTTCTTTTCTCAGCGCCGCTGGGATAATCTCTTTTCCTTTCACTCATTTCTTTTACAAATCGTTACTAATACTGCTAAACCAGAAGAACAATATTGTTTGTACTGAATTACAATGTAATGCACATTTATATAAAGCGCGTAAATAAACAGTGCACTGCACTCCGTGGTTTAACATCCAATACAAAGTACAACAACGTACACGTACATCGCGATATCGATGAAGGATTCCCGGGGATTCCCCGCTGAGTTGAAGATGAAGTAAGTAAAACGGGGAAGTCCCGCAGCCCGCCATAACGATGTAGTGTTGCCAACTTTTGAACGCACGCTTAAGGCGGGAAAAAAAGGAATTGCTTTATAGAATTTTGTCATTTGTAAAATAAAATAAATTAGAAAGTTTTTATTCTTTTTCCTTACACACTTTGGGGGCCCCCGTGGCCCGGGGGCCCCGTATAATTGATACGGCGGTAGCTACGCCCCTGCAAAAAGGGTTGAATTTAACGAAAATTTGTCTTTTTTATAGTAGTTTATGTGACTGCTACATAATTGAGGGCATTAATACTCGAGAGTGGGTTTATGAAACGAGCCGTAGGCGAGTTTCATAATAACATCACTGGAGAGTCTTAATGCCTCATTATGTACAGTTACATACACTAGTTTATCTACACACATAATATCGTTCGACCGGCATTGTGGCATTGATCATTAATGCTTTGCAGTTGTTTAGTTTGTTCAGTAGTACCAACTTCACAGACAAATTAGGGGCGGCAAGCAGTCGGGCGTCGGTGTTCAAAATTGGAATGCCATAATTTGACAAATTTTGGTACATTATGGTCATAATGTATCAATATTCAGATAAGAAATGAGTTTTTACCAAGAAGTTTATCATTATGCTGGTCGTAACGTGCGGATTTTGGACGCAGTAAAGAGGGTTTATGATACGTGTGTAGATAAAAGCATTTATATTCAGTACTAGGTGTTGTTTTTTGTATTAAACATGTCGAACTAACAAGAAGACTATTCGGAGACTTCACTGCGCTCGCCCCCTTTAGTCTTCACCTGAGCTACCGCAGTGTTTTGCCCTAAATATTTCTTCGTTCAATGAAAGTTCTAATTCAACCATGGTAGGTTATTTCATGATATAGTCAATTCTGCGATATGGTACCGACATAAACATAACCCTCAGTGCCTAGACAAATAACCGTCAATTATTTGTTGGCACTCTATGTACTAGATTAGTTTCTATCTCTTGTTAATAAATAAATAAAAATGGTCTCTCACTGTAGTTGGCTCGGCCGATAGCAACTTTAACAGCACTACAAAATCGAGACGGACATGTCGCCCTTAATAATCATATCTAAGGGCCTGTGCACAAGACATCTTTTTGCGCGTCTCTACTGGCATTGTGTGTTTGTTATGTTAAATATCCACAGTTTACGAGTATTGTATGATTGAGACTCTCTCTGTATGCTTGGCTTCGAAACTTGTGAGTATTCCGTGTCATGTTTTCTTTGTAATCACTATGTTGTACAGTTGCACAGTCATTTCACTGTACATATCCCACAACTTAAGATCCTTTAATACAACCTTAACCCAGACAAACTATAAAAATCTTAACACAGGAAACAAATAAAAATCCACGTTAAACAAAAAAAGAAACAGATGCAATTAAAACAATTATGCCTAGTAATAGGTATCCTCAAAGTTAAATTAATTGGTACCGTTGAAATGTAATTGTCATCCAATTGACTTCCAGAGATATACATGCTACATAATAAAAACCTGCCAAGTGCGAGTCGGACTCGCGCACGACTGGTTCCGTACCACCGTACAATGGTAGGGAAGGTGTGGATTGAATAGTTTGGATTTTACATAGCAAAATGTTGTATACAAATTTATTTGGTGCGGCTACTTTCACACTCCATGTACGTTACCAGGTGCATTCGGAAGTTTGTATGTGGTTTAAAGATAAATAAATTATTTCATTTTGTTTTATAGTATTTGTTGTTATATCGGCAACAGGCAACACAATTTCAACTGTCTAACTATCACGGTTCACGAGATACAGCCTGGTGACAGACAGCAGAGTATTAGTAATAGGGTACCGTTTGGGTAATGAACCCTAAAAGAGCTTCACCGACAAATGATATGTCTGATTGCCGTATTATTATACTGTTACCCATTGTATGCCGGTTACGTTCCCTGAGAGAGTAAGTAGATACATTTTTGAAGGGTATCCTCATATGGTATCAACCAACTTGAGTTCATTGCTTTTTTCAATTCATTTTTTTCAATCAATTTATTTTCGAAAATATAATGTATGTACGCAAGAACCTTACAACATTTTCCAAACTTAGCGATTGCTGTAATGTTAACCTAAGAAATAATCACAGACTAGTTGCGCCCCGGTTTAGACTCGCGAAGGTAAGCAATTCTTTCAAGGGTCAGTGCATTCTCTACTACAACAAGATAGCTCTGGAAATTTTGAAATTGCCATTTGAGCAATTTAAAAACCATGTTAAAGCGACTTTGTCGAAAAAGGGACATTTCAATGTTAAAGATTACTTAAATATGGGACTGTATGGGGTAAAGCTTGCTCAGCACAGTCCTTGCTGTTATTAATTTTGTAATAATTTATTCCTGCCAATTAATTATAATAATTAATATTGTAATATTTGTATTAGTTAAGCACAAGCAATTTTTAGAAGAGATCTAAACATCAATCTGTGGGAAGTTTCTACGCCCTTCTTCTCCCATAGTGGTCATTGGACCACTATGGGAGAAGAAGGGCGTAGAGAAAAGGCAAAAAATGAAATTGGCTAAGTTTATGTAAATATCTACAGTAATAAATAAATTTGACTTTGACTTTTTAATTTAAAATTACCTTGAATTAAAATTTCCGACTTTCGTATAAACTTTTTTATGTAGATGTATTAGTAGATAGATAAATGAATTATTCAATAGACAGTACAAATACATAAATTACAGAAATCCGAATAACAATCATCAATAAAATACTATCAGCAACATATTCAAGATAATTAACAACAAGACAAAATAAAATCAAGATTACTGATATGTGCAACTATGTGGTTATGTGATCGACTCAGAGGTCGGAGTAGGTAGATTGATTTGAGGTCGTTGACGTCAAACATAGAGGATAATATGGATATGCCTCCAAAATACCGGAACTTCATATTTATTGTGATATTTGTTCCGGAATTTTGAAATTAGCACGAATTTGTGTTTAAGGTGAAAAACGTATTAATAATATCAATCTACGCAGCCAGTGCTAGCTAATAGTGAAAGAAATCTGTATTTTATTTTATACAAAAATACCTTGGAATAGTTACACCGTATTTTGTCCCTTACTGTTGTATTAGAAATGACGCTTGACAGTATAAGACAAAACTTAGACAGGGCTTTTTGTTTCTTTATCTACCGCACGCAACGACCAATCAGAAGCAAGTATCCTGTATGAATCATTGGGTGTTTGTTAGAACAATGCGCGCGCGCTGTGTTCCGGGTATCTCACTCGCTTACCTCGGTTCGTAGGGTGCGCTCCTAATTTGTGAAATTCCTGTGTTTTGTAAATAATAATCTCACCTTGGCTTGTTTACTGATTTCTGGTACCTTCTTAAAACGACGAATTTGGCTTGTATCAACGGACATCGATTTGTTGTAGTTGAGTTGTATCTCTTGTAACGTACTACCTCCTTGACCATATTGGCTACTGGCGGATTAGCCAGTTAAAAACTAAAACTATAAAAATTTGGAAATTCGGGTCTGGAATCTCGTCTGGCAGCTGATTGTTTTTTTTGGCAGACATTGTTTGAGCTCTGAAACGTGAGGTTGTATCTTCTGCATCAATAATTTTTAAGTCACGCCTTTAGTTGCGGCGATGGGCTAGTCCCTTTAATACTGTAATGGAGCTGAATGTTTAGTTGCTGTAAAGTGCAGTAGTTTATATGAAACTTCCCTACTATCCCCAATCCATGGGTAAGCATTGGTTCGTAGTTAGTCTTTCTTATTTTCGTGTATTTTATACTCTCTATGTATTTCCCTTTTCTATACAGTATCTATTGGACTGCGGCACTCTTGGATCCTAATTACCCTAGGGCCCTCGTCGGAAGTCTCCGTGTGGGGAGCCGTCGCCTGATAGCTGGGCGCTGTAGCGCTTTTGTATTCCTATCATTCACACTGGTCTCTTTCCAGGGTTCCACGCCGAGGAGTAATATCCTCCTGGCGCTAACCGCATGATCACTTGTTGACGTCTGGAGAAGTGGACCAGTTGGATTGAGTCTACCAAGGAGCTGAAATCTACAAATTCTCGGCGAGTCCATATCCAGCGTTTCAACTATATCACCAATATTCGACTCACGACCCTGTGATTAATAAATGTATCTTGAGCCTGCCAACAATCTCTTTTGGTCAGGTTAGAGTCTCACTGTTTCACTCTAATTCAGTATTTCGCCGCAGGTAAGCTTTAATAATTTTCTTATATAAGTATGGTTTAGGCCTTTTTTTAAAGAATAATGTTAACATTTTTAGTCTCATATCCGATTGATAATCTTCCTATTCACGCGATAAATCATAATTTATTTTTAATACATATGTATTGTAGCTAATTGTGATATGTAAAAGTTGATTTACTAGACGTTTATGTATCGTTCTCTCGAAACCCGGGTTATGCATACGCATAATTTATTGTTCTTCTAAATAAAATTATAAACTGAAAACTGTTCAGGTTAGTTAACTGCTAGTTTCAACAAATATCACTTTAGCAACATTTTAATTGTTTTAGGAGAATCTTTCACTCAAACATGGCTGGCGCAAACGTCAAGGCTGAAACAGTACATAAGTGGATAATCGGTCATCCCGAGCTAATTTACGATCACGCTAGCCGATCTCTATATTGCTCGAAGTGTGAGAGCCACTTGAAAACTATAAATAAAGGCAATATCACAAGACACATCGAAGGCGCAGTACATCAAGGAAAATATAAGCGTCCGAATGAGGAGTTTTACTTCGAACTTATTAAGTTCCCGATCCTGTGCAACATTCCCTGGATGCAAATGAAAAACCCGGCGTTCAAGGAGTTTTTTCAAAAATATATGTACTTGTTGTTGTTGAAAAGTGCCCGATGAATCACAGTTACGTAAAGTTTATTTAGATAAGTTTTATAAGAACCAAATTAATACTATTTATGAAAATAATGAAAATGAGAAACTATGGATATCATGGTATGAGACCACAAATTTTTTAGGTAGATATATAGTCCATTTCTTAATAAAGCCACTGCATCCTAATAATAATTCAAGCCGGCCTTATTTGATTGCTTGTAAAATGTTAACGGTAGTAAATGGTCAAACAATCGCGCAATTTTTATTATGGCAAGACTCTTTTGAATCAAAAGTTTACAATGTCTTATTGCTCTGCACTGACAGTGTAGCGTACATGCTGTCTGCAGGGCGAAATTTAAGAGTATATTTACCTGAAATGAAACATGTAACATGTTTGGCGCATGCTCTTCATCGTATATCAGAGAAGATAAGATCAGAATATAAGGATATCGATATTTTAGTAGCAAATGTTAAAAAAATATTTCTAAAAGCCCCGAACAGAGTAAAGAGTTTAAAAGAAAAATATCCTGACCTACCACTGCCTCCGCAATCAGTAATTACAAGATGGGGTACTTGGTTGGAAGCAGCATTTTACTACGCTCAACACTTAGAAAAAATAAAAGATGTTCTAAACAACTTCAACAGTACTGGTTCAATAGCCATTCGCTATGCAAAACATATTTTAGAAAAACCAAATTCACAGGAAGATTTAAAATATATCGAAGAAAATTACCGTATTATTCAAGTAGTTCTAAAACAGTTACAAAATCAAAAATATCCATAGTTGATTCACTTTTAATGTTTGACCAAGTGAGAGCTACAATTAACGAGTGCAACAGTGACAATATTAAAAATAAATTAGAATATGTCATGGAACGAAATCCGGATTTAGACACAATTAGAGAATACAGCGAAAGTATTGAAAAAAAACGTAGCAAATAATCTGATAACTTATTTTAAATTTGCTCCATTGACGTCTACAGATGTTGAACGATAATTTTCCATGTATAAATGGATATTAGACGTAAAAAGGAATCCTTTAAAATTAGAAAATATTGAAAAAATTATGATTATTTATTTTAATTCTATTAAAGTTGAAAGCCAAAATATGGAAATTGTATCCGATGAGGATTAAAAATAATTTATTGATATTTTTGTTTAATTAAAAATAATTGTTCATTGAATTCAATCAATCATTCATATAATAAACGATTTTGTTAGCCTATCTGTATGTTTCTTATTTTATTTTATTCCATAATTCCAATCCCGGAACTTTTTCCGGTACTTCCAGCACATTATGGATAAAATGGCATGTCCATATTATCTTGACGCAAGTATATAAAATCAATCTACCTACTCCGACCTCTGCGACAATGAAATGGCCCTGACTCAGCGATGTCATAGACGAGTCTGTGACGCTGGTATTCTGCCAGGGCCAGAACGGAGGCACAGCGGTGACTCAAGTACACAATGTAAATAAAAATTAATAATTTACGAACCACTGTGAATTTAATAAGAATGAAAATAAAAAACAAAATGTGAAATTCGGTTTGATTGAGATTTCATTAAAATGCTCATGTAAAATTAAATTATTTTAAAATTTCGGTAGAATCGTGCTTTTAAGCATCTTCCACAATTCTTTAGAAGTTTTGTGGCACCCATTCAGTGGCCCTTTTCGCCCATCTGTCTGGGTGCATGCATACCACTGACGATGAACTTTTGAAGTAAATATTATCGCAGACACAAAATATGTCGCTCCTGTGATTGTTTTGCCAGACTTAAAATAAACTCGTCCTTCAAAGGTGAGATGGTTAGGTGACCTACATACTTAAAAAGTATAAATTCTGCTCTAATCACTTTGCTCTAAGGCTGATATATACTTTTGCCGTAGAGTAATTTTGTTTAGTTATTTTTATCAAGATAAAGCTATCAACTATCCTACAAGCTTACTGTTACTATTCGTCTTAGTACAGTCGATTGTCGGTGCGCAATATCAATGCAACATCAATCAAGCAACGTAGTTCTTATGACGAATGAAGTAAGGATGATAGAAACGCCCTAAAAGTGTTCGAGAACGTGACTCCTACTAGTATCAATAGACAACCAAAATAGTAATCGCGAGTTGGCAGTAGTGAAGTCTGCATTTGGTAAAAGTAAGCAGGGTCCCGTTACCGGTCAGTGGGCCAGTTTTAGGCCATTTTGTCTCTGCTAACAGTCTGCCCGCCGCCAATTTGTGGCAATTATCGAGCGAAAATCACCATAAATTGTAATAAAAACTGTTTTATCGTGCAGTTGCAAGCGCTGACCGTTTTAGAAAATATGGAGTTTCTTAAGATTAATCCATTCTGCGCTTTAGCAGTCGAAAAGAGATAGTAGAATTATTAATCTTGACTGATTAATATTTTTTTCCTTTTCGTTACCTCTGCCATAGGTAATAGTATCGTTATATCTTAGTAGATATAACGATACTATTACCTGGTATATTACTAGGTATATCTGTCTCCAACGTAATTGTTGAAGACAAATATAGCCTTTAAAAAATAGATACTTAGTATGCAATTACACATTTTTCACACGTTTAGCATGTACCAGTATTATTCTACGTTCATTACAATACGCAATGAGCAATGAGTGACATGCAATGCTCATTTGCGATGTGAGTGAATGCGCACGCATAAATATGCGCGTTTGATAACGCATGTGATGATGGACTTCGTAGAGACATTTAACTAGTTGATGTAATATTTAGGAATTCCATAAATTATTGTACTAAAGTTCATAAACATTGAATGTATCTAATCGCTTAAGGGCCTACGCAAGGTTTATGTTTGCTCAACATGCCATTACTATAAGTACTAAGATTTACTACTACTGTTCTTTCATGAATGGAATAATCAAATAGTACTCGCGTCGGTTGGAATTTCAACATATGTTTTTACATTTGAATAAGTAGAAACTATACTTATCTCTAAACTCTTGGGTAATTTTCGCCTACAATACTAATTAATTTCATTTGAGAACACAGGTGTGACATTGAATTATGACGTGAATGCATGGCACCCACGTACAGATCTAAATACACTGACGAGCAATGAAAAAGTTCCACCCACAAAATGCCGACAAACACCTTAATATCTCCTAAGACATAGAACCCAGCTTCATAAGTTAAAAAGTATTTTTTTTAATTGGTAATATTCTGATGCGCTGTTAAATGTACTTCAATATTGCAGACGGCGTCATTAAGCTAGCCTTTCCCGTTTAGGAATAATTTGGTGCTATGTCACTGGAACTTTTTCATTGCTCGTCAGTGTATATCAGGACCGTATAAAAGTGGAAGTATTTGTATGCCTTTAATATGGCAACAAATATAATGATCACCAAATATATTTTTTCCTACCCTAAATGGATAAATGAACAACAAAAGTTGCAAAAATATCAGGGAAAAATCTGCGGTAGCTTAGGTGAAGGGTAAAGGAGGTGAGCGAAGCGAAGCCCCCTTTATCCTTCGTGTTAGGTTGAACATGTAAGAACAACAAAAAATACTTAAAACATAAACTAAGTACACAAAACATAAAAACAAGTTTGGTGATCGTTTATCCAAATACAATTTGGTGGACATTCATCCATTCTGGCAGTCATTTCGAATTTATTGGTAGTAAAATAGGTGAGTTTTTGGTAATCGTTTAAACATAAGCCCTTTAATATTGCTCTTCTCGTGTACCTATAAAAACATAAACATAAACATTTATACACCCACAAGCACATACATTGCTTCTGGCCTTACACTAGGATACCCTCTTTTGTGGGTACCAGAAGCAGCGACGTCACATCATCATCATCATCAATATCCAAGCCCTGGGGTTGTCGTTAAAGTTACCTTTGTATGTATCCATCGTGGAGGGAAATTAAATGGGCCACATACCACAGCTTAGTAACAAAATACAATGCTTTCGTACATTTCTACCATATAACACAATAACTAAAAGTTAGGTAGTACATTTTTGAAGTAGCAACACTAAGTAAGTAAGTCTGTTACAAGAGAATTGAGTACAGAGCAAGTACTCAGCCCAAGATTACAGCTCGGAAGAATAAGCGCGGCACAGATAAAAGCTGTTGTGGAGGAACTGAGTGATGAGGATTAGTGGTATTAAATTGCCTCATGCATGCAACGCCACGACTTGTTGCATGGAGTGAACTGGAAGTTAAGTTTGTGACCAGCTGCATGCCTAGGCTTATAATTGGCACCGATATAATATGTTTACCTTGTTATGGTAATTCCGCTGATAACCGAAACTCTTTATTTACCATATGTCTATCGATTTCGCGTCAAAAGCCTTCCAAAACAACCAGACATATCTTTAGTCACAAAAACCTATATTTTATAGGAATTCCAATGAATTGCTGACTTGTAAATGTAGAACCTGGATCATGAGCTCCATTCCACCCTGTACAAGTAGTGAATAAGCGGAATGGGTTACCCCAGTTTGTGCGCAACCGAAAACTGCGACGAGCGGAATTACCTAAATCCTTATTTATAAACAACTAGAGCAACATAGTGTTGTAGTCACAGTTGGTCAATTCATTCGTTACGATTATTCGAATAATATCTTCGAATTCGATGTCTTCGATTTTACTGAAACGAATTTTAAAACACGGAGTATAAAGCTTGCGACATCAAAAGTAAAAAACCGGTCAAGTGCGAGTCTAAATCGCGCACGAAGGGTTCCGTACCACCGTTCAATGGAAGCGATGGTGTGGAGTGAATAGTTTGGATTTTACACAGCAAAATTTTGTTTACAAAGTTATTGGTGCGGTTACTTTCACACTCCGTGTACGTAACCAGGTGCATCCATAAGTTTGTATGTGGTATTGAAAGAATTGTTGTATGGGAGCCCCCTTAAATATTTCTTTTATCCTGTTTTTTAGTATTTGTTGTTATAGCGGCAACAGAAATACATAATCTGTGAAAATTTCAACTCTCTAGCTAGCTAGGTTCTTGAGATACAGCCTGGTGACAGACGGACGGACAGCGAAGTCTTAGTAATAGGGTTCCGTTCTTACCCGTTGGGTACGGAACCCTAAAAAGGGCGAATCCAACTGTCATGTTAGTATAGTTGTATAAAATCTGGGTTAATATATGTTATGAATTACTACAGTATTCCAGTATTAGAATTACAATTCCAATCATTCATTGTGCAGGAATTGACGGTAACATTTGTCTTGACGTGCTCTTGCACAAATTATTGATTGTGGCACCAACATCTAACCATCTTTTTATGTCATATTTTTGGGCAGTATACGATAGTATAGGTCATCTGTTGCAGAATATTCGTGAGCAGCAGAGTTGTCCGAAATAATAGGTTAATGGCTAGAATATTATTATGTACCAAGATTTTCTGGCATCCGTAGTCGCAAAACGAAATTCACAGTAGTCGGCAAATAGTTGGAATTAAGATCTAATCGTAAGATTTTTGTGTCGTTATTGCAACAATTCAAACTCCAAAAATTCTAGTTATGGGGCCACGAGAAATAACTAATTGGATGTCTACAAATGGCAATTCTTAATTTAACGTTTCACTTTCAAGAATTCCTCGACTAAAATGGATGTCTTACACAACGCTTTGTTTACAAGATTCAACACAAAACATACACACACACACAAACACACACATGGCAATCATCCAGTAGTCAGTTGATGACACCCATACATAATACAAAATGGGAAGATAACATGTAGTTGTGGAAATTTCTGTGCCATTTTCGGATATCTTAATTCCATCGTTTGTTACCTAAGAGCGCGTGGGCAAACGGTGAAACCTTTGACCTGACTTTAATAATTGAAAATTCTGACGAATACCTTTATGATAAATGAAAGAAATGCACAATACTTACCCATTTTACATGGTATGGTAATGCAGCTGCATTTACGGAAATAATAATGACTCTCTGCACCGACATTTCAAATTGTTACTCAGAGAGTAACAGCTTGGAACGCTTGCATTTCGTAACTCTCATTTGTTATGAACTTTTTTCTGGAGCACTTCCTCATTAAAAATGTGGTATGCTGTTTGTCTGTTCAGCAGTTATTGTTCATTCTTTGTTGTGTTAATTTGTGACGTCCATTTAGGTTGGACAGGTCCAGTTGCCTACTTATATTATAGTGAGCCGACATGGCTAACAAACTAAGAACCTACGAGGACTAAAAGTATACTATGATACCTTGAACACAAAAATACCTACGATACATAAGACACATGAAGAATGATGACCCGAATGGCCTAGTCGGCAGTGACCCTGCCTACGAAGCTCAGGGTCCCGGGTTCGAGTCCTGGTGGGGGCAAATATTTGTTTGATGAGAACGGATTTTTGTACCCTCGTCATGGTTGTTTATCTATCTAAGTATAATATTTATCTATACAACTATGTGTATCGTTGTCTAGTACCCAAGATAGAGGGAATCCTAGTTTCGGGCTAAATCAATGTGTTTAAATAGTGTCCAAGGTATTACATTTTCATGTGACTTATTTTGGTGGCCAATGTGTACTTGTCGGTGTGTCGATCATCAAGTTCTGTCATTTCACTTTCTAGTAAGACTTCTCAAGAAACTGCAGTAGGTTTCCATCAAGCCTCACCGCCCACTTTCATACCCACTTAACTCTAAGTACGGAGAGACATCTTTTAAGTTTAAACATAGAAAATCATACATAATGCATGCTTTAGAAGTAACTGACAGTTTCTCTCAAACCTTTAAGATTAGCCCTTAGATTAGCTTTACTTGACCATTTCGTTCTGTGACAGACAGAAGAAACCATTCGTGTTCCACCGAGGTAAAGTGATTTTTGCGCTAAAGCCTTCTTGTTCAAGGGCCGCCTAAAAATCTACGTCCTGATCTGTAGGTACATATATTGTTGACATATGTAAATATGTCTACAATAAAATTAGCTAATTCTGTGGCGTTACAGTTCGACGTTCTGCCTACCAAGAGCGAGATCCCGGGTTCGAATCGGAGGAAGACATCAAAACCCAGGTCTTGGATACGTATATGTGGGTGACATCGCCTGTTCTGGCTCCTACAACACAGGGTATCCTAGTGTGGGGTCAGAAGTAATGTATGTGCCTATATGTAAATGTTTACGTTTATGTCGGGAAAATAATTATCCTTATAGATAGAGACTTACGGACTTTTCTTCTGTTATTGGTAGCTGTTACAATTTGAGTACGACTTCAGAATGTTTTTGGAAGATAAGCTTCAAAAGAATCTCGTAGCTCACGAAACTTTGTCAACAATAAACATTGAGAAGTCGGTAAGAAATAAAACAGAGATTTTGTAACTTTTGTCGCAACTCGCAAGACATCTTTGTCGTTTAAGGTAGAATGAAAAGCCTTTGTGTTGAAACGAAGTACCTATCTAGGATTATTTTGAATGAAGGAACTATTTAGATTTATAACAGTTTTGTAAAGTTATACAAAGTTAATTAGCCATAACTTATTACCTGTCGTTATTCATGCTTTATCAAACAAGAACTTTTATTCATTTACGGTACTATATAATCTTTAACCATAGGTACAATTATTGTCACCTAATCTCAAAAACTCCCTGCAGATGGAGCTGGTTTAAGTGGTGGAGGCTATCTATTTGTTGAAGTTGTCAAATGCTATTTATTTCTTCCTGAAATATATGGCGTGCTAACCTCATTTGAGCTAAATTGTTCTAGTGTCCAGTGTATTTGAAAGATCACATGACGTGTTTTTTAACCTAACCTCAGATTGATGGAACTCTTTGCCTCCAACTAGCGCCACCAAGCGGGAGCAAAGGCAGGCATAGGTGCCTGAAACACAAATATCTCTATAGTTTGCCCTTGTCACAGTACGGTTATCATAGGAAGATATCTGGAAGTAGACGTTTATGAGAACAACCTGACTGTTCTGGAGATAGGAATAAGGGATAATTTTATAAAAGTTGTTTGCCTGAAATGAATTTTGATAGAACTGATTCTTTCTTCTTCCTATGATAACCGCAGTATACTATTGTTATTGTATTGTATTGTAAGCTGTAGCGAATGTTTTTGTTTTCCTATCACAAAAAACTACTGCTCTTGAATAGACACTTGTAAAGTCCAGAATCATCTATAGTAGATACAGCGTTGTTTTTGTTAACCAGACCACTTTGACATGGAATCATTATTATATCGTAAATCATATTACATGTCATTTACTTTCTTACTTCTTTCACAGAACAGTCGGCACCAATTATGCCACCCCAACATAACGGGCGGCCCTTGTTTCTAATTATTCTTTGTAAAAGCGCCCTAATTGCCAAAACACAGGAACGGAAATTATGGCTTGTTCTTTACTGAGTTCAGCCGTGTATCAAGTAATTTAATTGATTATGGGAACAGCATCCTTACGAGGACTGATGAGAAAGTTGGATGAAGTTTTCAATGAATGCGTTTAATTTCTCCTACGATTATGTAATTAATTATGTGATGAGCTTATCATGTTTGGACAATTCTGGGAATAACATACTTATGTAGGTAATGAAATTTCTCAAAGATGGTACTAAAACCTTTCCAATTCCAAATGGTGAAGCCTGAACGTCAAGTCATAAGGCTGAGAATACCATCGAACATCAACATCACAAATGTCTTCGAATTTAGGGTCATAGCTGCGTTGTCGGTCAAACCACGCCAGATGGCATTTCTTTGAAAGACTTCGCGTGTACCACCAATTTAGATATGTCGTGCTCTGCCTATTATTGCTTCATGTAGGCCAGGAGTACCATGGCCGGTGGAGGTCGTTGACCGTCCACTCCCCCCATCCCTGCCTTCGTCTCAGGGCCCTGCAGACGGCATTTCTCCTCGACTGCATGAGATCCGCTCAAGTGGTCTTACTAGATCAACGGACTCGTTTTAAATTGGTCCCTTTTTTGCTCTACTTTCTACTTACAATGTTTGTTTCATGTACAAGATTCCTCTGAGTTTCTGTTTTGTTTTTATGGCTTCGTCGGCTTGGTTAGCTATTAGACTGTAGTCCACTTAACTTTTGAAATTATCGTGTGAATTTCTTTACACATTGTGAATATAAAAGTGAGGTCTGATTGCAATTTGGAATTGTTTTATGTGATTATGTGCTATGAACCTGTAAGCACGGAGTTTCATCTCATAATTCATAATATTAACCTTGCCTGAATACAACACAATTAATTAGGTTAATTTATTCACATTATTTTATTTTAGTTAAGTTTAGCCAAATCCTTCATGATTATCCTTAACTCTCGGCAGTTTGATACAACGATTGGATAGTTACAATTTATGTTGCAGAAAATTATCTTGTTTTGTGATTCGCGAATTGTTCACGAGAAGGTTTCTATGACAGCTGTTTTTTTGTAATCCAAGAGCAAATTGCTATTTCAAAATAAGTTCAATTTCAATTTGTTTCATTTAAAACTCAACAACACTACGATAATACCTTCAAACTAGGGCGTTATTTATCACATTCTTGCGTCCTGAAAGTAAGAGGTTGTTTCTAGACTTCCAGAAAAAATATTATTAGTATAGTCTCTAAAACTCATTTATCATTCTAAACATATCGACATTTACCTATAAATTTACTGACGACCTCGACTTTATTCCGATTCATTACGTGTAGTTTCTCATGCTTCATGGCAAATAATTTGTAATTGTAATTTGAAATTTCATACCTCACTTGGCATTACAATAAGTGCAATGAGTATTACGGTTACCTATAAGATCTTTTGTAACATAAACAATCTCGGGCAGTGATCGTGCTTAATATCGGTGCAGCTGAGGTCGAAGGTCGTTTGAAGGTGCACTGAGGTCTTCAATACCTTGCGAAGTAAGTAGACTTAGATTGTTAGGTTGGCTACCGCATTCCCCAGAACTATTAGGTACCTACTTACAAGTGAAAGCGCGCAGGTGACCTATCACGAGCATTGGTCACCTAGGGCTAGTGTGTTTGCTTGGAATTTCTTGTAAAACTTGATATAACTATACCTACTACACTATCGCGGAAAGCAGAACTCCTTAAATGAACCTTGTGTTTTATTTCATACTGTGGATTCAAGGAGAGAACAAACATATGGTTGATATTACAAAGTACCCTTTTCCTTTGTCGAGATGTGCACACAGCAATACAATTATGTGATGCCAAGAAAAATCTGTAGAATTCAGTCGCCTGTCTACCTCTACCAGTGAGTGCGATAAATAAGGCAGCTGTATTGACGTTTTCCATTATCCAACTAATATACTAGTGACATTAATAACATCGAGGAACTATGAGTAACAAAAGCTTTATTATATTTAAAACCGAAGAAAGCTCTTATAAGTTGCCTGCCTTTCGCCAGTAAAAGCATGAATGATACATTTTTATCCCATTGTTTTACAACGTCGCGTCGCACATCAAAATTAGTTTCTCGATCTTTATTAGGAATCATAATAAAACTATTTATGAATAAGGTAAGCGCTGTATAAAGCACGTCATGCGGTAATTCTTCTCAAAATGTTCTGTTAAATGTATCGAGTAGGTAAAGCCTTTACGTGACCATGCAAAATAAGTTAGGCAGTTTACGAAAAAGACACAGCAGATAGTGATGTCGAAAGTGCAGGTGCATTACCCTGCCGTTCAAGATAGCGATTGCATTCGCCACAGGGTGTTTATAAGGGCTGCGAAGCAAAACCCGTTAAGTGCACTTTAGGTCAAAATTGAGTTATCCTAATTTTCGTGATGTACTCTTCACGCTCTTTCTGGTGGTAAAACCCGTTATTCAATAGCTGCATTGGATCGAATTTGGCACAATTCCAAAACCCAATAAAAACATAAACTTCACAGAATTATCTCTACTAAAATCCTTTAAGTCAAGTTACAGTAGACGTTAAGAGAAAAATGTGATATGCATTTCGGACTATAATCAGTTAAGTAGATTTGTATGTATTTAGTTCAAAATATTTAGTTCGATTTATATCTTAAGTTTTGTGCCAATAACATTTAATAATTGTTAACTGCTTTTGGCACAAAGTAATAAGGTATTGTAAGTAAATATTGCTTAGTGGTAAATCCCTTTAAAACAAGTTACTCGCTTTTACCACGAAGTCATTTTAAATAAACTAAAGTTAAATAGTTTTAAATGGTTTTACCTGAACCAATAAGTATAATTTTCCAGCCATGATTTAGAGCAAAAACCCAATAACGCGAGGTATACGATTTTGCCGCAAAGTTTTGCCGCGAGCTTGTCGCGTCGCGTCAGTACCTGTTCGGCTCCGGCGCAGAGAAGGTGTTTTTTTTAGTTTTTGAGAGTGAATGTTCTAAAAACTATTCTATTTCCACCTAATGAAAAATGAATGATGGGGAAGAGAGCCAGAAAACTAGTGAAATTAGCATGCGGTGATAAAGATTCAGGTAAGTAAAGTTTTTATAGCCTAACATTATTTTCGTTCTTGCTTTTCAACTAACAAAGTAGATAATAATTATACCTTACTATTTAAATAGCAAATAGGTGGTTCATGATTTTTGTAACTCATAAAGACACCATTACCCATTTGAAATCAGCGATTTCTTTAATTTTAACTAAGCTTTTAACGAATTTTGTTCAACGGTTACCTAAATGTTTGGAGGTAAAACCCAATAACGGGGGTTATGTGAGAATAGGTAGAAAACGTAGAGGACTTAAATTTTCAACAGATTTGTATTTGTGTTGTTGTAATTATTCTTGTTGTTGTTGTATTTTTGTTGTTGTTGTTGTTGTTGCTTGTATTTTTTGTTGTTATGTATTTTTCTAATTAAGTACCTACGTAGATAAACCTCACAGCTGGCTGGGAGAATTTAGGTACTCCTCTCAAAATAGAGAGTGTGTAAGCTTTGTAGGTAGGTATGCGTTACCTATATTTCTAATTTCTTTTACCAGGTTGCAGTAAACAAGCAGATGAACTGCGCGATGGTGATGAATTTCAAATAACACAAGCGGCTGCGGGCCCTATTGCTGAAGACCTCGGAATAACGACCAAAACCGAAGACATTATAGGTACCTATTTACTAAGGGACGTCTGGTATACATCTGGTGATACTATATACCTCCATGTTATCTATTTATGATACCTATACCTATTTTAAATGTTCAATTGTTTTCTTTTACCAGGTCGCAGTAGGCAAGCAGATGACCTGCGCGATAATGATGAACTTCAAATGTCATAAACAGCTGCGGGCCCTATTGCTGAAGATCTCAACAACAATCAAAACCACTGACCATTTCGAAGCCTTTATAGGTAACCTTATTATTTGTTTTGATTAAAATGTTACTTTCAAGCATATCAGTATAATTAATACCATCATTTCATCCATCTCAGTAATATCGTCCGGCCGGCAACTGGTGGTACTGATAGTGGATCTCTCAGTCTCAGCGGTACATTTGGAGACAGGTTCAGCAGGCAACTTTTTCCATGAAAACCGTTATAGGATCATACTTAAAATCCACGCAGTTGAATTTGTATGGCATTTACTAGTTCAAAATGTATATTTCCAGATGCCAGAAGACAAGCAGATGACCTGAACGATCTCGAAGAGTTTGGAAATCGTAATGCCACGTTAACTTCTCAAACTACCACTACTCCTCAAGATCTTGAAACTTCTTCAGATTTAGATGCAGAACAAATTAAAATTGTTGACCATATTAAGGACGTAATAGGGGACTTAGAATCGTTCTTTGCTGAACCCTCTACAAGTAAAGATAACCTAAGAGACTCTATTCACTTGTTTGGTAGTGACTATTCAGATTTAGATCCAGATTATATTCCAAACTCAGATGACTCGGAAAGTTGGGTCAGCTTACTCCGTCGGCGGCGTCAACTTCCACCTGTCTTGATAGCGGAAAGCCCAGATATAGACGTAGAAAGAAGGCGTGATAATTTGCAAAACATCGACGATGGCCCAGAGGGATATGTAATGCTTTTACTTGAGAGTGTATTGCAAAATGTATGGTTGTCGGTAAAGCCAACTAAAAGACGCAAAAAAGCCATGCCATTGGAATGGCAAAGGAACATGAGCCGCAAAAGAAAAATTGACGGCATCCCTTATGTAACAAAGGGTAAAATGCGCCCTGCAAAAGTACCGAAGCCTAAGCAATGCGGAAATTGTAAATTCAAATGCACTGATCATTTTTCAGAAGAAGATAGAAATGTTCTATGCAGAAACTACTGGAATATGGATTTCGTAGCAAAAAAGAATTATATTCTATCTTTGGTCAAAATCCAACCAATACAAACTCGTAGTTTGAAAAGAAAATCCGATAAGAAACAACGCAGTTTTAACAAGAAATGTTATTTCAAGAAGGATGGTTCTGAAATACAGGTTTGCCAGAATTATTTTTGTGCTACCTTGTGCATCTCTGTTGACGTTGTTTGCGATGCTACATCCAAAAGCGACTGTTTAGGAGTCTACACAGGAAACGATCAACGTGGGAAGAAAGAACCTGGCAATAAAATACTGGAAAGCGACGTAGCATTAGTACGACATCACATTGAGTCTTTCCCTGTGATGGAATCTCATTACTGCCGTAAAGATACCAAGAAAAAATATTTGGCTCCAGATGTCAAGTCAGTTACTCATATGCATTCCTTATACGAGAAACTTTGTGCCGAAACGCAGCGAGAACCCGTCAAAGAATCCAAGTATCGAAGTATTTTTTGCGAGGAATACAATATCGGGTTTTTCCATCATAAAAACGATTTGTGTATGGTGTGTACAAGATACAACAAGGCGGATGATCAAACTAAGTTGATTTTGGAAAATGAACATCAAAATCATTTACGTCGAAAGACCATTAGTCTAGCGGCTAAAGCTGCTGACAAGGAAAGAGCAAATTCTGAAAAAACTTTATGTCAATTACGGTTGACTTACAAGCTGTTATGCAAATACCCAGTGGAGGCGAAAGTATTCTCTATTATCTGAGGAAATTGGTTCTTTTGAATTACACCGTATATGAAGCGCGGTTGCCAAATAAAGCCTATTGTCTATGTTGGTCTGAAATCAACGGGAAAAAGGGAAGCTGTGAGATTGGTACTTGTTTACTACATTACCTTTCACATGAAATCCCAAAAGAAGTGAAGCACCTTACTATCTTTTCTGATACATGTGGCGGTCAGAACCGCAATCAATACATAGCTGCACTTTTGCTCTGGGCCATCAATGCCCACATTGATCACATTGATATCATTGAACAAAAGTTCCTTGAAAGCGGCCATACTCACATAGAAGTGGACTCCATGCATGCCAGCATTGAAAACGCATCTAAAAACGTTTCAATTAACTGTGTGTCGGATTGGAAAAATATTTTCAAACTGGCTAGAAAGAAAAAAGTGAAGACTGTCAATGATATCAAGTATTGTATAGAACCATACAAGGTAAAAGAATTCAAGCATGATGAGATGCTTGATTTGAAAAAGCTTGCTCAGCAGCTAATAAAAAACAGAGAAAGATAATTTACAAGAAAAGGTGAACTGGCTGAAAATAAATAGACTGAAGTATGTGAAGGGCGAAAAAACTAAAATCTTTTTCAACTACGACTTGTCCGACGAGTTTCGATTTATACAGGTGTCAAATCTACAAGGAATGCCAAAAACTCCTACCACCAGATCAAGAAAATGTTCAACCATTCTGGAAAACGATCATGAATATCCCCAAGTTATTCCACACCTATACAACGAGACGCTGCCAATAACAGAAGCAAATAAAAAGGATTTAATTACTATGTGTAAAAAGGCGATCATTCCAGATGAACTGCATCCCTGGATTAATTCCCTTAAAACAGTTACATCCAAAGCAACAGAAGATTCCGATTAGTTAACTTAAGAAACTATCATTTTATATGTTAAATTAGCTGATAATTCTCTCAATAAAACACCTTATATGTAAAAATCGAGTTTTTATTTAATGATAAAACCCAATAAGTCGGTCCCCCGTTTACTTTTTTAGATAAATAATAGGCTTAGAAAATCTCAGTATCATCAAGTTGTGGTTTTTCTTAGTCCTTAATATATTTAGCATAAATGTAAAACACCACTAACACGATAGGATTTCCTGGTAAGACTTTAAGACCATTTGTTTTGATTAAAAACTTTAACCTCGATTATCTCAAATCCATGTTTTGCTCACTTACCGGGTATTGCCTCGCAGCCCTCGTCCATTACGTTGAAACGAGCGCAGGAGAATATTTCGTTGAGATGCTTTACAGAGATTGCACCTGTCCGCAGTTATCTCTCGCTGCCCGAGGCCTTAGAGGTGTTACCAAAGATTTTGCCGACCTTTCAACTAATTGCAGGATACATGACAGCCAGCAACAAACTAATCTTAACATAATACTGCAACGGTCCATAACGAAAGAGAAGATTAACTTTGAATACACCGCTGTTGAAAACGAATTCAAATGCTAAGTTGGACCACAGATATTATAATACTTGGACTTGACGGACATAAATCTTCAAACAGCAATCTCAAAACAAAGCGGCCGTTCCGGATAAAATTTGTTTATAGGGGATTTCGTAATGAGTTTGGTGACTTTACACAAAATATGGCAAAGGAATGACTTTCAGATTAAACTGATAATGGGGAACAAAGTAGTGTTGTTCGGACAATACCGGTGTATTTTCTTATACACATTATACAATCAATTGTATTGATCGACGCATTAAAATAACAAAACTGCAAAATATCGATGTCAGATGTGGAAACGATAATAAAAGTAAATGTACCAGTCATAAACCGGTGGGCTACATTCAAAATTCCGTGATTACTCAAGCGTTAACTACTCTACTCTACATTTTACAGTGTTTTAGACAATAGGAGCAACCTTGGTGGGACACGTGAAAACCGATCAACACTATTTTATTTTTCTGCGTGTACCTTCAGCAAAATAGTCTACCGTTTGTAGTTGAAATATGGCTAAAAAATAGAAATTCCAGCAACCCATAGGGCTTTTTGTTAGTTTGATAGATATTAATTATCTCGGTCGGAAGATTTCCCACGCTATATCATTAGTAATTACCAGCTACTCGTAGTCGTAGTACTATCATTAATCAACTTTACAGCAAAGAAATTGTGGGTCTGTTGTAATATTATGACAAGATATGGCATGCTTTTGTAGCTATAGTCGGTTGCCTTCTCCAATTTCTTCATTCTTTCAACCATGATGCGCAAATAAAGAGTTCATTATTTTTATATGGTCAGTGGTAGTGGTACTTAGGTAGGTACCCATTCTACCTTTTTGTATAGTCATCCTTTATCCCGACATCCGGCGTTTTTATCACTCAGGCATTGCTCTTACACCGACATCCGACACCCAGGTGTCCTGTGGTCATTCCATACAAACATACATGCTGTAGGAAGATACATGTTGTTGTGGTTCCCTGTATCAATGAAGCTGCGGTTTAAAGCTCCAGCTACCTTCCCGACATATAAGTAGAGTGCACCAACCTACCAACTAATTTAAGTTACAAAGAAATATTGTATGTAATAAGCAAAGTTCAGAAAATTTTGCATCTATGGTATATTTGAGGTAGCTTCTAGCGTAGATTTATATAAGATGGACTATGAACTCAGATGAATGGAAGACATACCATAAACTTTAAGCCCGTAAGCGAATATATAACACAAAGGTTAGGATTGCCTATGATTCGGTCCTTAGCTTGACCATTTTATTAGAGGAAGAAGCAGAAACCCCGCAAAAATGTAAGAATGTGGAACTAACGAAAAAAGGCTATGATCTATTATCATATCGTGTCCAAACAATTTTAGTTGGATACGCGCGTGCGCGTAATTTATGCGAGCACGCTTGCAAGCAGAACCGATTCTATCATGTCACGCACGGTCAGCCTAGTTTTCTGAAAAGGTCTCCTTTTCGGTATTTTTTGCTTAACATCGCCAAACGCTTGTTGTCATGTCAGACTCCCGTAAGACAAAAGACAACAACCGAAAGTGTGTTATGGCAGATATCTATGAGATGTGGAATTCGCAGTCTTTGTATGGAGCCTACCCAAGGCTCAGCTCGCTAATATTCTGGCTTTCTGGCTACAAAACCAAATGGCAATTTTGATTCCCAAAAACAACAAAATCTACCCTTTTATAAAATAATCTATTTTGAAATTGGAACTCGAACCTAACCATCCCTTATCATCTTCCACAGTCAACGGACCCGTTCCTATGACTCTGACGAGAATGAGCGGGGTGCCTGCGAGTGGTGCGAATACGCTCTGGTCATCACCCTGGCCACCGTGCTGCTGATTGGCGTATCAGCCTTGACCGTCTTCTGGGTCCTGTACTACAGGGAAGGGTACGCCTGGGAGGACAGCATCCCGGAGAAGCAGTTCAACCTGCACCCGACCTTGATGGTGGCTGGGTTTGTGACTTTCAGCGGGTTTTGTGAGTATTTGTTTTAGATGTTGTTAAAGAGTTGATTAAACGAAGCCTTTAAACAGATCCTGGACCACAGGAACTAGCACCCGGTTGAAGACCTTCGATACCCAAATTCACCTCAAAATAGTGTTAATACTGCCGCATGTTTCACAATAATCCCTAGTGAATAAAAGGCATTCAATACATACTCATCCTAATAAGCTGTCTCAGCTGGCAGCCTATATTTACCACTTTCTTCAATTTCTTCAGTTATTTGTGTCGAGCTTCTTCATCTTATGCCTGTTATCATCATTGGATTAGGGTTCTTCATACATTTAGGTAGAAATGTATCATGTAATCTGAATCCCCACTTCCCCATTCCAGCGGTCCTGCTGTACCGCATCTGCCGCTGCTTCCGCCGCATCTACGTGAAGCTGCTGCACGCGATCTTCCACGCTCTGGCCTTCCCCTGCATCGTGATTGGCTTCCTCGCCGTCCTGGACTTCCACAACAAGAAAGGCATCAACAACTTCTACTCGCTTCACAGCTGGATTGGCTTCGTTGCTATGGGATTGTTTGGCATTCAGGTATAATCAAACAAAAATAGCGTTACGCCTTACCCCACACGGGGTGTTCAACCAGTTATTCAATAGTCCACTGGGCGTGTGCTAGCCCATTGCTGGAGCTATGGAGATATCTAAGTCCCTTCCCCACAATGATTTCCATCACCGTTACGTCATTCAGGTTAATATCTACTCCTATAGAGGTGATATCATTGATCCTGGAAAAGCAAATTATGACGAGGCTCTGAACCATTCATTGGATTTTCACTCTATTACCAAGGCATAAGGTAAATGAGAAGCCCAAATAGGGTCAAGCAGAAACTGTCATCAAACTTCTCATAAGGTAGCGTCATGGCGTTTATTATAAGGGGTTTCAAATGAGCTCCTGAAAACATTGATTGGAATTGGCACCCACGTTTAGCCAGTAATTAAATTCTCCGATCCCTAATGAACCTACAAACGATTTTATTATTACGGAAGTAGGTTCTAAAGTAAATAGTCGCCACTAAATTAACAGTTATGCGAGACCTGAAAAGACCACACAGCGTACCTACATTAATCGATCCTTATAATAAAACAGTAAAATCGGTACGTCTTTACATTGAGGATAAGTAATAAAAAATAGAGGGGGTCACTAGGAACAGTCATAAAATACGAATATGTGATTTTTAGAATCTTTACTGTCTGGCCCTTTGTTCAAAGACAACAAACTACTGAACCGATTTTCATGCGGTTTTCACAGGTAGATAGAACATAATTAGGTACAAAGTGTAGGCTTTGTTTTACCAAAACCAGATGTGTGATTATTTTTTTACCTTAAAAGTAAAAAAGGAACACTTAGAGGATGACTTTGTTGTTATGGTTCCGTACCTTAAAAGGAAAAAAAGGAATCCTTATAGGATTACGTTGTTGTCCATCTGTCCGTCTGCCACAACCCTATTCTAAGAAACGCGTGCAGGTATCAAATTGAAATTGATATCAATTATTCACGTCTGTTGACCCTTGGGGCTATGAAAAATTCAACTTCTAGGTCCACGCAATCAAAAATTACGGCCCAAATTTGCTGAACTTGCTGAATTTGCTTGAAACTCGGAAGGGAATCAAAACATAGCAAGGTCTTACAGCACAGGTAACAGCCGAGTAAGGGAAAAATCTGAAAACTGTAAATTTCTGTTTTTCTGCCTGTCCGTCTGTCAAGACCCTTTTTATATAGCTCAAGGCGATCAAAAAATACCGCCGTTTATATCATAATTTTGCTGAAGTTGCTTGATACTCGTAAGGGAATCAAAACCTATAAGGGTCTTCTCGTTTACATATAAAATAAAGTTGCTCTGTACAAATCGGTTTCACAGTGAGTTATTCAGAATGATGTCCCTAACAACCCCCTAAAATATGACTATACCTTCCTATTACACCCTGTAAATATGCTCATGTTTATGCATAGACAGCTGAACAGTTTTATTTATATTTATCTACACACGTATGATAAACCCTCTTTACTGCACCTAAAACCCGCACGTTAAGACCAGCATAATGTAAAACTATTTGGTAAAAACTCATTTCTTATCTGAAAATTTGTACATCATGACCATAATGTACAAAAAAATTTCAAATTATGACATTCAAATTTCGAACGCCGACGCCCGCCTGCGTGCCGCCCTTAGTTTGTCTGTGTGATATTATTACCACTCTCGAGTGATATTATTATGAAACTCGCCTTCGGCTCGTTTCATAAACCCACTCTTGAGTATTAATGCCCTCCATTATGTAGCAGTCACATAAACTACTATTATGAATTCAGTAAACGATTTATTTTGCGAGAATCTGAGTTCAAATTGCGAAAAAAATGCATTATGAATGTTAACATCTCTTCTTCTCGAATCTTATACACAGTTGTATATATACTTATTATACAACACACATACTTTTGTTTGTAATAAATAATTTATTCTATCTATTTACACCGGTTTCATCGCTAGCCGCAATTATAGTATTTTTTCCCAAAATGGCGGCGATGGGCTAACCCCCTGTCACGCAAAATGGAGTAATGAATAACTGGCTGAACGTGGGCAGTATGGTCCTCTGGCAGCCACCAGGTGTCGGACTCCATGCCTCAATGTTTGGACGTAGTTTTTCCGTAAAGTAGTTATAAATATTATATTCCTTTTTAAATAAATCATTCATATGTATTTCTGCTACACACCGACCATGCCGTAGAAACTCCCTTTAATATATAATTTGAAACCTCCTTTATGTTCAAGGCCCGGCCCAAAGAGTTTTGGATGCGAGTTGCGTGCTGCGAACTTTTTCTGTGTAACTGGCCAGTTTGTTTTGCTGCTTTTGAAAAAAGCTTAGCATATTTTTTTTTTCATTTGGCGCCACTTACATTTGTAATGCAACTTTTTGAGATTGTAATACTTTTTCGGTTTTGTTTCGTACAAATTCTCATTTGCAAATTTAATAGATCTTTTTTCGGGTATAGTTGTTTTATTCTTAATTTGGATGTTTGTTTCTCTAATGTAAGTAACGCAATTACACTTTTTGTCAGTTTACGCATTTCAGAAATACTCAGTTAAAAAAATATTTAAGAAAATCGACAAAAAAAGGCCGAACCACTTCCCCAAGGGCCAACCCGACTGTCAGAAGTTATCAAGCTGCCCTATTATGGCTGCTGACACTAATTTACAAATCAGATCAGCGATAGTAGCTGTGACCTAAAGATTAACGTATCCAAAACACGGAAGCATCACAAACAAATGCCACATGGAAGTACCCGTCTCGGCCAGATGTTGTTACCCGCACGATCGTTTCCGATGATCGAATTCTTACGACTTTTTCCCAGAAGAGGAACAGAGACTATTGACCTCCACTTGCGACTTTGTAAACTTAACAGGTTATAGATAGATAAGATAGATAAATTAATGTATTCGTTGCAACATGGTACACACACAAATACATAATTATAACTCAAACTTTAAGAAGAAAAATCTACAAAAAGAAAACAAACACAGCAGTTAAATAAAACAATCAATAAATAATAAAATTATACATGCAAAACATTAAGGTACGGTAAGGATAACTATGTGGTATTGTGACTGTGCCGCGACAATGAAATGGCCCTGACTCAGCACACAGGTTAAGTTTATCCAGTTCTCAAAGACACCCGTTTCCACTTCCAGTACGCCTGCGGATTCTTCAGCTTCCTCCTGCTCCTTATCTGCAACAAGGGTACCGCTGGGTTCCGCGCCTCCCTGGTGCCGGTACATGCTGCTTTCGGAATTCTGACTTTCGTCCTTGGCGTCTGTGCTTGTCTCACCGGATTGACTGAGAAAGCCCTATTCACTCTTGGGTACGTATACAGCTGGTTTCTGTTCCGGATTAAGATTTTTGGAAGTTTTAGCGCGCTGGCAGATATTCCAAATAGAGCGCGATTGTTGTTAGCAATAAGGTTTTAAAATTTACCTACTTTTGTTAGAGTGCTAAATGTTCTAAAAGCGAAAGTGGGACTGAAGCACGTCCCTTGTTCGTGTGTCTGCTTGGTTTCGAAAGATTTTTTAGGACATGGTGGTTCAATGATTTGAGGCCGTTTACCTGAATCCTGTGTTATGTTATCTCTCTTAACACTGCCTTGTTCATGAATTTATACAACATTTGGTCTAGGAAATCTTTTGAAACAACAGGTTGACATGACAGGTTTTTTCAATTCAATGATGTCTTATAGTTACGAGTACCTACTGCATGCTGTTCTCACGTATTGTCTTGTATTGTGCATGAGATTGACACATTTAGACTAATCACTTGTTGTGCACAACAAGTGATTAGGCTGAATATTGCAATATTTAAACGGTATCTGCCTTGAGCAATTGGGCTTGTTCGATAAATGTCGTGTACCTAGTTTTATGATGATGTGGGTGTCATTGTGTGTACGAGTTTTTGATGTTACTTCTCTGGTAACTCACAGGCGATATTTCCTTAAAACTATAGCTATAATGAGACAGGATGAGCCTTTCTTCTAGTTTAGTTGTATCTTGGTTTTCTTCAATATGAAGAGCAGTGGATATTTTGTAAATTGATGCTTGAGTTTGATACCGGTTACATTTTCACCTTTGTCTTGATCAATGTTCACTCTACGGTATTCCGCACATGGAGCGACGCGATGGGGACTCGATTGCGACTCCCCATACTTTAGAGTTGCATGCAATTATTTTGACACCTGTTTTATAATGGGCATATGAGGTGCGTCGCTCGCGTCTTCGTCGTGTATCTTCATGGCCTATCGATTGGAGGCGCGTCTCTCCATCCATCATATCATTCATTCATATTCATTTTCTTGCATTGCCATCTCTACTTACACCTTGTCAAGATTCACTCTCTGTCGGACTTCGATAAAGGCAGAGTCGCGTCACAGGCAGATCTCAAAACTTAAAACTCTTCTTTTCTTTCTTTTGTTTGCCCTCAATTCTGTTTTACTTTGAGCATACATATAGTTGGAGAGCAGCACCTTAATTAATGCTTTTTGTTGTCGTTGCTTCTTGTATTTCTCTTGCTTTGCTTGAATGTGAATGTATTCACAGTGCGGAGCGATACAGCGGTCTGCCCGATGAGGGTGTGATCATCAATGCCATCGGTGTAGCCATGATCGCGATCCTCGGCGTGGTCATGTACATCGCATCGAGAGACAAGTTCCGTTCGCCAGCGAGAGACAGCCATATCAGGGCCTCCGTGAATTTGTAATTGAATGGAATGTGTACTGTACTTTCGAGAGCGTGGCCACATTAGGGCCTGCATTTTGTACACGAATGAAATGATATTGTGCGAGAGTAAAATTATTTCTTGTTATTAGAGATTATAGGAAGAAGTACAGTGAGTTGATTTATTGATACTTATTCGATTAAAAGAAGTGTACATCTGTCAATATTGTCGCAACTCTGTGCTTATGGGTTAGAAAACATATGATCAATAGACACGGGCAGAGGTAGGTACCTTTTTTACTCGAGTAGAATGAATGGTAAGTATATTTGGTAGTTTTTAAATAGTAGTGTTTTCGCAGAACATATCTATTATTTAAAATTTGTCTGTCTTTAAATTGCAAAGTAATAAAAAACAAGGCGGACGATATTCCTGTTCCATTTGATATAAATAAATTACTTTGCAATAATTTATCGCTACGAACTTATTCGTGACGTGACTGCCGAGAATTAATAAATAAGTAGGTAGTGTCATATCAGGAATGTAGATGAAGTTAATATCATGCATTTTGTATTATACAAATTAGTATGTAAAGTTATTCATACAGATTACTGTAATAATGATTCATTAATTACTCTTTTTAATGTAGGTTATAGTAAATGTAATAAAATAAGTAGTAACGTAAGTGACTTTAATTTATATTGAGGCTACAGAGGCGACTGAGTACTCTTATTTTCGAAAACGGATTTTTTTAATATATATTTTTTTGTTTCTTATTGTAAGGAAGATAATTTCTGGAAGGATGAATGGGAAAAAGGTTAGCTTACAATGTTTTTGAATTGTGGTCTGTATCAGATCAGAAAATAAAATCTAATAATAATCATGTTATTTTGGCGTTTGCCTATTTTCCGAGCGTAGTTACACCTAATTGGATGTTGATGTACTTAGAATGTTATTTTGGGTCCATTAAAATATATTAAGGTAACAAACACTGATCTATGTTATTTATTAATTATCTTATTTTCCATACGTGTTGCATGTTACACCCACAGTTTTACTTGAATACGGTATTTGACTAGGGAAATTTGACTATTACGTCACATGCTAGTACCTTTCATAAAACTCGTGAACAAAATTACCGTTTTGGCAGTTCCTAAAAGTATTTATTTTGATAGCAGTCAAATACCGTATTGTGCCTAAGTATTTGCACATCGCTTGGTACTGTTCTGGCACCAATAAACCGCAAAATTATAATTTATGCCGCTAAATAAGTATATGGCTCTTCGAATTCCAACGCCCCCCTAACCTAACCTAATTATGCTGAATTGATTGAAACAAATAAAAAAAAAGTGGTGATTAAACTAAATTAATCACAATTCTTATAGGATTATTGTGACCGCTTGCCACGGTCAGCTAGAGCTGACATTTTCCCGTTATAGGTTTTGAATTTTATTACCATGGCATGAGGTTCAGAATCGCGAAGCCTCATAACAGGATTCAGTAAATTTGTTTAATCACCACTCATTATTTTTTTAAATAAGTTTCGAATAACTCAGCATTATATAGTTATGCTTCGAAATATTTCCATGCCGTGATACTAACATTGGGCGCATGCGGTGTGCAGGAACGAGACATACGCGGCGCTGACAGAAGAATCGATCGTCATCAACGCCATTGGCATCAGCATCGTGGGCGTGGCGATCGTCGTCCTGTACACCGTACGTGGGACAGGTGGCTACCGCTTCCGCAAAGTATCCGCTGCCCAGAACCCGAGCTAAATCAGCAAGAGATTCAGACAGCCTTTATTTCAGTTTTTCAAAGCCGCCGCGGCGTTAATTTTGTATTTACAGCCAGAGAGAGTCTAGGGTATATTTATTGCGGAAGTCTTCGAAGACTATTACCAATAAAATTACACTGGATCCTCTGTATTCATTTGACCTGCGTAACAACACTTGTTTTGCCACATTTAATAACGGCGATTAGTTTATCATCAGTCTGGTCAAGCTTTTCAATTACTGGAATTAATAAAGATTCCTTTATCTTGTCGAATAAATTCTTCTAACATTTATTACGGTTCCATCTTGAAAATGTTCACTTGTTTAGCTCAAATTGTTATGTTTAGGTTTTATAAATTATAAATACATGTATCGGTTGAGAGTTGGAACTTTGTTCGTTACGGTTGTGCATAATTTCACTGATATTATAAAATATTGTGAGCTGTACCGTCTGAGCCAAATTGGTGTCCAATTTCGACTGATATTACATCAGAGGCGACGGTCAAAATCGTCCTTTGATTTCTTAATTCCAATGAAGCGATTGGCGGATAGAAGTAATTAACGATTAAATCCATGTTAAGGAGTAAGTAATTTTCTAGTGTTTTCTATAGCATGTAGGCGATATTTCCAAAAGGTTGGCATTACTTTGTCTTTACTGTGTGGTCTACTATACAATAAACAAAGCTTTTCAATTGGGAAGGATATTGAATCGAATTTGAAAGTAACAGTTTTAGATAAACCACAACTCTAAAATAAATGTAGATATGTTATTAATACTATCTACATATTTACTTTCACTTTCCATTCAATGGAATTGTACTCGCTGCGCTGTGGTTAAGCTATAAATTAATTAGAATATTAATAAATGTGACGTGTAAAAGCAATTTCAGGAACTATTTCAGGATTTCGATTCAATAATATTAGTAGCTGTTTCATGATTGATACAGATGTCTACAATTTTGTGTAGCGCCATCTTTCCAATTTTCATTCCTTCAAATATGTATAACAGAGGCCATACAAGAACAGAAGTGGGTACGGTATAGGTACCTACTTTTATATGAAGTAATTTTTTAAGAATAGTTAAGAAAAATTAGTAAGGATTTGTATATAAATTTTAATCTAATTAATGTAATGTGCGAGTGTTCGATAGTTGTAGATTGTGATGGATTTGTAGCGAACAATTAACACTTTTTTAATTATTTATAAACTTATAACTACTCTATGAGATTAGAGATCAAAATGCCACTCTTACAGACAGCAATATGCGATAAAAGACAAGAAATTAGGCCAAATGAAAAAATTAACAATAGTAAAAATATGAAACGAACTAGTAATTTCATAAGTATCCCATATTGCCCGATATAGTCTTAGCAGTGGCTGATTTCTCAGCTTTACAAAGCTACAATTACTACCATTATTTGTAATTGCAGGTTTGTAAATCTGAGTAATCAGCGTCAAACAAGTATAGCCTTTAGCTATAGAGTAGATAAAGAAGGACATTCACAACCATTCTACTAACTTTTATTGACACTTCATTGACACATATTGTGTTTCCTTGTCTGTCATTTGTGATATGTAAAGGAAAGTATGAGTCGGAAACATCAAATAAACTTTAAATTTTAGTAGTCGAGGTGATTTGATAAGTAAGTATAATGTAACAAACATCAATAGGGGAGTGTTCATCCAAGTTGCCAAATTCAATGTAATGTCGAGTGGTAAATCCATTAATTATATTATAATCGATTACTGTGTATTTACATGTAGCAACATAAATGTGTTTATTATCAATTACTATAGTGTAATGCTCAAGGTATTTTCGAGGGGTACGTATTATTTCCTTATGTAGAACAATTGATTAAAATTTCTATTAGGTAAATTTTTAATACCATTAAAATTTTGTAAATTGCATTCCATACAAGGCATTTAGCGTTGGGCTTCTGATGTTGATTTTTTGGAAATTTACAATCCGTTTGAAGACTGCATTCATAGGTACCTAGGTCCTTTTTGTATAAGACTACCGCAGAATTTTGACGTTTTTGCTTAAAATAACTATTTACAAATTTTAAATATTCCAGTTTTTGTAGATCCCTTTGATGAATTGGGGCCAAATGTTTTAGAGATTTTCCCTTGTGTGTACAGCTGTTAGTTATTGTTTAAAGTGATATTTTCTTGGTAAATTTTGACGCATTGAAAACGTTAATGGTAGAGATTCTCGAATCCACGGGATATATCCAAGTATAGTACCTGCTTATTAATGTACAATATATAGGGATTTGTCTGACAATATTGTTTTAGTATTGACTGGTATGTTGCAGTTTCAGTATGGATACATACATAGACGCTATTTCGCATTTCTCGGTTGATCGTTCTTTTGCACAATTAGTTGATTGCAATTGATATGGGTTGATATGGATTTTATCACTGTTTTACATTTTTAAATATTTATATGGGATTCATAATGGTACATTAAAATAACTGTAACAATATATGACTAGTTTTATTTCACCGTTATTACAAGATAATACTGGTTTAGTGAATTAATTAAAAGAATGAGATCATTTTAAGACATAACATTTTATTTACATATAAGACAAACGCTCTATGAGAATAGATAAATATTGATGCTGAAGAAATATAAGGTCCATTGCTTTGGCTGGCTACAATTAAGTAAAGAGTATTACTTAAAAATATAAGGTCCATTGCTTTGGCTGGCTACAATTAAGTAAAGAGTATTACTTAAAAATATTTTGTGCATGTAATTCAATATCATGAATAGCCCTAATATAGACAGCATACCTCAAAATACCAAACGTGCAGTCTTATTCGTTAAAGTTGTAGCGAAATTATATTATAAGATATATAGGTTATCTACCTATTTTAATCATTCGCAAGCACATGTATACATTATATGTTTACAAAAACGAACAGCAGTCTAATAACTAAATAAAATTATCTCACAACAAGACAGCAACTAATACGCAATGTAAATCTCTTCTATGAAAAATTTGGCTTGCTCGAGCACCGTTATAATAAGCAATCACATAAGTACTGAAAAACTCACACACTTGAGCCCCAAGAAAATTGACACTAATTTGTAAAGTGTTGGAATACATAAAATGTTATCGGGGAGGAAAATATAGCAATAGCAATAAGCCCTATTCAGACATTACTCATACATTCCACCACTGTTAAAACGGCGTCTATCTATAAATCTATACATACTTACCTACTATAATATTATAAATTCATGACATAATCTCGTCTAATAAAATCTCAGTAGATAATGAACAAAGGTAATTTTGTGACGACAATGTCAATGAAATCTTTTTAATGATACATACGTATCATGAAAAGGGTTTAACAGAAAGGAATTTAAGGGCTTCATCATTCTGGAGCACTTTCTATAGGAAACCGCTCTCGGCATTGGAAGTTGTCTCAGTTGTCACAACGATGGTGTCGCCGTATTAAATCTTTCATATCACTGTTTAATATGGAAAGTTTACTTGGTTTATTAATTAAAATTAACATTTTCATTACACCCTCTAGTATAGTGACCTAATAAGATAAACTACATGGGTCGCGCCATTAGTTTTATACCACATACCTCAAACTTCGAACCAAACAAAAATTATGGGCGTTCGAAATAAGATTTATTTTAAGATAAGTTTCTGTAATTCTATTTATTTTTCGCGGCGAAAAAAAAATCCGCGTAGTCATTTTTTCTGACGAGAAAATGTTTGATGTCGAGGAAAGATTTAACAAACAGAATAAGAATGTATGCGCATATCAGTGAAGAAGCAAGCAGACGTATCCCACGTGTTCAGCGTGGTGACATCCTTCTTCATTTATGGTTTGGCTAGGGGTTTCCTCTTTGGGAAATTTTCTATACCCAAACTGAGGTGCTTTTCGTGCAAAAGGAATTAAAATAAGTCCACTCGTATACTAAAACACAGTGCTAACAAACTTCGTGGAACCTCTTTCAAAGGCAATGTTCAAAAACAGACACTGGGTATTCCAGCAGGACTCTGCACCAGCTCATAAGACAAAAAGCACTCAAAATTGGCTCTTCTCCCGTGGAATCATATTCATATTCTTTATTGCACAGAAATCTTAATAGTAAGGTAACAAAACATTTTATGAGCAAAGGCGAGCTTATCTCTAAAGAGAGATTTCTGCCAGAAAACCTAGGCAGGACAGGAAAAAATGGGGAACAGGGGAGTCCTAGTGCGCAATAAAACTGTACACATCTAATTGTTTACAACTAAAACATAATAATGTAATAAATTATATACTAAATAAAATATATATCAAACATATACTACTTATATAAACATATATAAAAGTACCTATAACGAAAGAGAAAGGAAATGCTCTTTCAATCTTGTCTTAAAAGTGAAAATTGAGAAATCTAATAGAGCAGGGAAGTGCGTTCCACAGTCGGATCGCCGTTAACCTAAACGAGTGTTTGTAAGCGGCAGTGTTATGCCGAGGAGTAGAAGGGAGAGACGTCGTGTGGGATCTCCGGTTGCTATGCCTGGAGGAAATAAACTCGAAACGTTCTCGAAGATATGAGGGGTAGCGGGGATTTCGCAAAATGTTGAACAGATAGGAGAATGTGCATTCACGACGAAGGCGGATCTGAAGCCACCCCAACTCCTTGCGATACTGTGAGACATGGTCATACTTGCGCAGCCCGAAGACAAACCCAATCCCGAGGTTTTGAAGTCGTTCGAGTTTGTTCAGTTGTTCTTCGTTCGCACTGATCCAGCAAACATCCGCATAGTCGATTAAAGGGAGCAAGGGTGATTTTAGTCTGCCGCGGCAGGAAGTGCTGCAATATCCGTAGGGAGTGAAATGACGCAAAGATTCGTCTGCTGACCTCACAAACATGGGGCGACCAGGACAACAATTTATCAAATACAACCCCAAGATTCTTGGCCTTCTCGCTGTATGAAATTATGTTACCATCATACACGATAGGGTCGACGGGCATTTTCTGAACTACGTTATGAGAGTGACGCGTACCCAAAATCATGGCCTGCGATTTGCCCGGGTTGACAAGCAGACCATATGAGGTAGCCCATTTCCTGATCAGCATTCAACGCCTCTACTGTCAATCACTTTATCAGACACGAAGACTGGCCCTCCTCGAGTCCAGACTTAAATCCGTTATCGAATGATATCTTGAATCGATTATAAAATATGGAAGTACTTAGTGGAGAAGGTTTTCTCTGAACCTCATTGCAACTTTGAGTGTCTCAAAGCATCCCTGATTAAAGCAGTGGCCAATATTGACATGGATGTCGTGCGTACTTCTATCGATGACTGGCCGCGCACATTAAAGCATGTTTAAAAAATAGGGAGGTCATTTTGAATTGTTTAAATGTCATTTATATCTGTATTTTGTAACCTTTCGTTTGATATATAAATATTTATAGAGATTGTATATAACATAATATCACAGAGATTGTTGAGTCATTTATTTCGTTTATTGTATGAGACAAACCTTATGGCCCGACCTAGTATGATAGATAATCGTATACAGGATGATCAATCCAAATGGGTCAGTATGGAGAAGTCATAAACTATAAGAGATAGCGAAATCTGTTCTTAGGAACCATGGCGTCGATTTTAGATTTAATAATAATGACATTCAAACTTTTTTAAACTCTCATACATAACAGGGTATCGAACCTTGTCAATATTCTTTATCTACACACGTATCATAAACCCTCTTTACTGCGTTCAAAAACCGCACGTTACGATCAGCATTATGTTAAACTACTTGGTAAAAAATCGTTTCGTATCTGGAAAACTACACATAATGGTCATTATGTGTAGTTTTTCTACATATAATGACATTCAAATTTCGAACGCCGACGCCCACCCGCGTGCCGTCCCTAGTTTGTCTGTGAAGTTGGTACTGACATTCAAATTTCGAACGCCGACGCCCGCCTGCGTGAAGTTGGTACTAAAGAACAAGCTAAACAACTGCAGAACCACAATGCCGGTCAAACATGCGGTTCCTGAACACATCAAAGAGAGCTTATGATATGTGTGTAGATAAACTAGTGTATGTAACTGTACATAATTAGGCATTAAAACTCGAGAGTGGGTTTATGAAACGAGCCGAAGGCGAGTTTCATAATAATATCACTCGAGAGCCTTCCATTATGTGGCAGTCACATAAACTACTATTATGTTATCGCGTGTTCTATTTTTTTGTATAATTGATCCTGAAAGAATAAGGGCCAAATTTTGCAATGAAATATTTTGTAAACATTAGACTGATATTCCCACAATTTTAATCATTTGCAAAATTTGGTCATTAATATGAATCGGTCATCATTATGAATCACATCAATCCATCACATTTACTGAAATAAAATAATTAACTCATTGTTGGGTTTTTCTTTCAATTACTTGAACAATATTAAAAATGTGTTCCTTGTGACTTATGAATCGAACCATCAACAATAACAACGAAAAATCTTGCAGAATTTATAACTAACATTGATTACAGACTTCGACCAGGTTAGATTACCGGTTGAGATAAGAAAAAAATGACATTATTATTAAATCTAACATCGAAGCCATGGTTCCTAAGAACAGATGTCGCTATCTCTCATAGTTTCTGATGGTCTCTGGATGGGCTCTCATAGTAACCTCTCCCTACTGACTCATTTGGATTGATCACATGTATATATAAAAACATTCTTCTATAAAGATAAGTAACTTGATAGAGGTTATGATTTAAAGATAAGCTAACTTACTACGATGAGACCCTGTAAACAACATAACAGGGACATAGACTTCAAGAGCGCGCAACAACGCGCTTTAAACATATCACAAGATATTTCTATATAAATTATCGAATTTAAGTAATATTTCAACGTTAAGTCAGTATCAGATATATTGAGTACGCAAGATACTCAAATAGATCTACACAACATGAACAACCAAACATATTTACACAATCAAAGAGTCAAAATTATGATAACAACCTCTGCTTGTCCTTCGAAGTGTCAAAATTATGATAACAACCTCTTTATGTCAACCGAAATGTCAAAATTGCGATAACAATCTCTGCGTGTCAACCAAAATTCAATTAAATTTCTTAATTAATGGCGGTCGAACAGCTAGGTTAGTTTCGCCAATGTCACGTGTTTTTATAGATTTCACTGTATTTTGACAGGCTCTCCGAACCTGGCAACTTTAATGTTGATTTGTTGCACCTTAGCACTTCCTGGGGGGACGTGAAGGGCTGCAGGTTCCAAGTATCTCCTTCGGACGTGAGCAACATGTTTCAAAATTATGATAACAGCTTCTGCGTGTCAACCAAAGTGTCAAAATTATGAGAACAACCTCTGCGTGTTAGTGTCAAAATTATAATAACAACCTCTGGATGTCGATCAGAGTCAAATTATGATAGCAACTAACAGCTTCTGCGTGTCAACCAAAGCATCAAAATTATGATAACAACCACTGCACGCAACATAATAATAACAACCTCTGCGTGTCAACCATAGTGTCAAAATAAAGATAACAACCTCTGCATGTCAAAATCATGATAACAAAATCTGAGTGCCAAACGAAGTGTAAAAATTATGATAACAATCTCTGCACGCAACATAATAATAACAACCTCTGTGTGTCAACCATAGTGTCAAAATAATTATAACAAAATGTGAGTGTCAAACAAAGTGTAAAAATTATGATAACAACCTATACATGTCGACATCATATCGTCGAAATGATGTCAACATCATTTCGACGATATTTCTGGTTTTCTAGGATGTATAGATTAGAGTAGCTTGCGAGCTCATATAAATCTGATACTGACGGTAAAGCTAATAAGATAGAATCGTTGTCGTTACTCTACGTTAAACTGACAAATATTTGACTAGCTAAGCGTAGCTTATAAACAAGCAACATACATTTTATGATGACAACGAACATATATCAATAATTTAGAAATTTTATTTCATAATTCGAATTGTACTTAAAAACGATAACAGTATTGCTTCATACCTTACCATAGCTAGATTTTAGCTTATTCACAACATGAAGTAAATGTGGGGTATAAAGTCAAGTTTGGAGCCGAGCGTCCTCGCAGACCATAGACTTTTTAATGGCAACAAATATAATGATCAACAAAATATTTTTTTCCTACCCAAAATGGATAAATGAACACCAAAAGTTGCAAAACATATCAGGGCGAAATACTGCGGTAGCTTAGGCGAAGGGTAAAGGGGGTGAGCGAAGCGAAACCCCCTTTATCCTTCGTATTAGGTTGAACATGTAAGAACAAAAAAATCTTAAAACATAAACTTAAGAACACAAAACATAAAAAGAAGTTTGGTGATCAATTATCCAAACACAATTTGGTGGACATTTATCAATTCTGGCAGTCATTTCGAATTTATTGTTAGTAAAATAGGTGCGTTTTTGGTAATCGTTTAAACACAAGCCCTTTTTAATTGACCGTTAGTTTAGTCGGGCTATTAATCACTACACTATGAATATGTAATGCGCGGGTACATATTGAACATTATTTATTCAGATTATATATATTTGGACAAGAATGGCCGAGTCGGCAGTGACCTACGAAGCCAAGGGTCCCCGGATCGCGTCCCGGTGGGGGCTAATATTTGTTTAATGAGAACGAATGTTTGTACCCTAGTCATGGTTGTTTATCTATCTAAGTATAATATTTATCTATATAAGTATGTGTATCGTTGTCTAGTACCCAAGATACAGGGAATCCTAGTTTGGGGCTAGATCAATGTGTGTAAATAGTGTCTAAGGTATTATTATTATATATTTGAAGTATTATATTCTAAACCTATATATTTTAATTTAATTTATATATTTCAATATGTACTCAAGTGCGCACATTAAAATGCTTCGATATTCCACTTGCATACATCTTCATACTGATTAGGAACCCGACTAAACTATCCCACAATACAAAGTCTGTGGTGTGTGGGGACTCCAAAGGCTTTGGTAAACGGGATCCATACACATACCGTTGTACAAATTACATCATACAGTATATTTGGTGAGAAAAATTAATGACACAGCCAAACTTAATTTAAATTCTTTCAATATAACATGCGTTATAGGGAAAGAATTGTTTGGCTTTCATAAGATTTATTTTTGTTCTTAAAACCGAATAGCATTCCGATATTTGCTTGTCCGATTTTTATTGCTTTATTCAGTATTTACCTATAATAGACTCGGTCATTATTGTATTCTAGAGTGCTAGACTATAACTAACTACTATAATAAATCAATAACCATGACAGCGGCGAACCCAAAACTTATATGCATTATTTTTCTTAGTTAATATAGAGTTATTTTATAAGCGAGAAAAAAAAACAATACTTATCGATAATAAGGCCAAAAATTAGGCCTGAAATGCAGTTAATTGAATAGCAATCTTTTATGGAATGGATAGAATGAAACTTAATATCGAAATCACATTACCAAAAACACGCAACATCTTTGGTTAAAAAGTTATTCGAAGTATAGATGGCACTTTTTTCAATGAGTACACTTAACTACTGACTACAAAGTTATACTATATTCTAGAATTCAATTACATCTTTATTTCATTTGACATATTGTCTTCGCAAAACACGAAGCTAAATTGATGACAATGAGTTAGATATAACTGCGCCGACAGTTTGATTTACTCGTTTTGAAAAATTTATAAGAATTTACATTGATAATTTATTTAAGAAAAACACTAATAGAATCGCTAATGAAGACTGCATTATTTAGCAAAAGCCAATCACTTTCGTACATAAACATTCAACATTAATTTTCACAATAAAATCCAAAATATTTTAACATGGTTTTTAAACATTAGCGCCAAATATCTCTGGCTCTGAATTAAACGTGACCTCTCTCTCGCTCCCACACCCCAACGTACCCTATTTTTCATAATCCACCTTCTCATTCGCACCTTTCGTTCAGAGACAAAGATATCATTGTTTTTAATAATCACCGAAATATTCAGGGACTGAAACAATTTTTCGATCTACAGATAAACGACACTAGGGACAATAACAATGTGATACTAGCCTATTGTTAACAACTTTATCCGTCACGGGATGCGCAGAGGTCGATCACATACATGAACATTACATACACCTTTGGCAGGAAATGCTGGAACTGGAATTTGCAGACTACTGCGTTAAATTATTATTTTTTTCTTTGGCAACTCCGCCGTTGACCACAATTCTGCCACTTTCAAGTAATGGCTCGCACACGTTGAGACTGCTGTATAAAAATAAATGCCATTTATTATTCATTTTATTTTTGTGGAGGCTATTTGGTTAGTAGCACATGAAATTATACACAAAAAAAAACATTGATTACTATACATTTTTATCTATGCATTGATTGCCACCATCTTTGGACAGGAGATAGAAGAAACCCATAGATACAAGGATCCCAGTTTGTCTATTAGAAAAAGCAGTTGTCCACTTGTATGTCATTTATAATGATTATCGAGGACAAAAAAAAATGCCAACATTTATCTTCTAGCATTTCCTGCCAAGGTGTCCGTTCTGACATGCGCCGAACTTCAGACAACGTCACAGTTTGCAAGTTTGATCTGAGATTTCCTCCCTCTGATTCACACCTTCTAGAAGGTAGTCTTAAAGCGCAGATAAACTCCATTGCGTTATGACTAGTCTTATGTCGAAGTAGGGATAAAGCTAGACTTAACGCGTTGAAGAGTGGAAGTCAAAGAGATTTATAGACTTGCTTCATTTAAGTCAACGAGCATATGTTGTGTATAATTTTGGTTGAAAATAGTAAGACTAAAAACTTAACAATTCTCATTTTTATGAAGATTACACCGCTTTCCAAGAGATTTCGAATGCTAATATTTTGAGGCTATGTGATCCTTGTATCTTCTGATTTTCTGCAATAGACCCTTTAAAATTATTTTAGCTTACTATACTGACCGGCAATTTCCATGGTTAGCCAGTTATCTTGTAGTCAATTTCGCATGACAGGGGGCTAGCCTATCGCTGCAACTATGAATAATTGAGGGTATCTTGTACGAGTGTACAAGATACCTACAGTAACGAAGTACTAGGCATAACGAGATTTAGGCTGATGTAAATTTAGACTGATACAGATTTAGCTTTAATACGAAGTAAGCAATAAGTTTAATAGACTAACACAGACACACACATAACGCTAATTAAACATATAGTAAAGTCAAAACGCGTTTAAGTCCCTCTACGCATTAGGCCCTCCCGACTTGAAGGAATTCACAAAAATAAAATAAATTAATGTAGTCAATTCATGCAAACCCTACCCCTCCGTCTCCTCACCGAGGGGCACAGGTTTTTACCCGGATACGAATAAGTTTGAGCCACACTCCACCACGCTGGCTCAGTGTCGGTTGATAGGTGGGGTTTTTACGACTGCCAAGTAGCGATAGTAGGCGGGAACAGGACGTCAGAGTTCTCCATCATACATACACCATCAAAAGGTAAATTGTACATTTCCCACGAGGTCGCAAAGCCTTTTCGAACGAGTTAGGAATAGATTTTTTCCGCCTGAGAACCCAAAATCAAGCGGCGAAGGTGCTATTTTTAGCTCAGAAGTCGGAATTTGTTTTCAATGTCGTTCCCCCGCTTCAACTCCTTCAGGCGACTTGAATACTTCGCGCGCAAGCCGGATTATTATTATCAAACGAAGTGAGAATCTGTTTATTTTTGGAAACATAGGACATTTTATTTTATAAAGAAAGCTGATAGAATTAATTATCCACAACTTTGATTCTATCCACTTTTTACTTATCCCCACCTTATTTGTGCCTCTCTGCTTTCGACTTTCCATCCAAAATAATTCCTAAACCATAAAAGTCTGCCAGACATCTCCTTTCAATCCCAAAGTACATCTACTGTATTAACAATCTCTTCGTTCACTACAGCACTCCCCGGGCCAGGTTTCATAACCTCTAAACCAGCTGCCACCTCTCTCTCGCCCATGCATGCATCACTCTTGTACCCACGCGCCGCTACCCCCTCCAAGTGGCATGCAGACAACAAAATTGGGGTCACGTGAACAAGCCTAAGCCTTGAAGTAGTGCGGTGATTCGTTAGAGATAGCTCGGACCAGGGCCTGGTCATCCTTGCTGGCGTCGCCTTCCTCGCAGAAGATCCGTGCGAAGCATCGCAGCAGGTCGTCGCGGCGGTGCGTGTGGGCGGCGTACTCCGTGTTGCGGATCACGCCTTGCAAGATGAGCAGGTAGTCTTGACGGCGCTGTGGGGTGAACAATATAGTGATACATCTATGGACTTAAATGGGATACTTATTTGCGCAGGTTTATTTTTTTTACAAAATCCTGTAGTTTTTTTAAAAATATACAGGCACAAACATTGCTTTGGCCCCACACTAGGAGACACTATGTCGTACGAACCAGAAACAGCGACTTCACACGCACATAAACATCCAAGACACGCTGATAAATCTATTCACTTAAATGGGATACTTATTTGAGCAGGTTTATTTTTTACAAAATCAAAGGAAAGCCATGTGGGGGGGGGGGGGGGGGGGGCGGTGCATCTTCAATGTCATATATTGGATTTTGAAAAAAACTGGATTCCTGTGGTATTCCACACTGTCTTCACAGCGATTCACTGTCGCTGCACAGCGCCCCATTATTTACAAAACTTATTGAATATCAACAAAACAGCAAAGTTCTAAGGATATGGACAGTTCATTTGTAACCAACAATTTTCGCCCTCTATGTAGAACTAATTTGAAAGTTTTTTCCTCATTTCATAGAATAACCGATACTAGTGTCGATTTGACCTTAAAAAAACATACCTTCACGACTTTTCCTATATGGGGTAGCAGAGGCAGATTGCTGTCCACGTTTAACCAGTTATTCAACACTCCATTTTGCGTGACAGGGGGCTAGCCCATTGCCGCAGTTATAGCTTGCACTAGATTTTTTTTTATAAACGAGGGAGGCCCTTGAATTGGGACACAAAACAAACTAAATATAACAGTGAATAAAAAATGTCAAAAAGCCTCGACATATTAACGCAATTTCGAGTCTAAAATTTGGTTCACTTGTTTCGTTGTTAGGCTGATAATCTTTGAACCACGGAACCGATTTTGATGAAACATGGCTAAAAACCACCGCAGGAAAGTCTACTACCTACGAAAAAAGCACATTAAAATCCCTCCATCCGTTAGAGCTCTAGAGTGTCACGTACAGACAGACACACAGACAAACGCTTCAAACTTATAGCACCCCTCTTTTTCGTCGGGGGTCAAACATGCCTTTTGTCAAGCCTACACTTTCTATTACGGCACCATCTGTCTCAAGGGAACGTTTAATTTTGGCAGGATTCGCTCAATCTCAAAGAAAAACACCCTTTTGATCTAGTTACCTTAAATGCGGAATGCCAATGACGGAATTCTACCTAAAACGATGGTGTGCCTTGCAAGCTGCAGGCCATAATGGAGAGATTGCCAATGGAGCAGTATGCCTGAAATGTGAAATTGGCAAAGAAGCAGTTTGCCATAATTAAGGATTACCTCTTCAGCAGTTTGCCTGAAATACAAAAAGGCTGAGGAAGCTGCAAGTTAAATACGTATGTCGATTGAGAAGTTGTAAGCAAGTTGTAGGAGCAAGCACTATGGTCACTACGTCGGTGGTGTATTAGTAGTTTTAAAATACCCACCATCGGCCACCTGGCCGATGCATCGGCCAGGTGGCCATATGGCCAGGGGTACGGTGGGTTGAAGTAAGAATAATCTATATATAAACCCTAATCTCTACAACTGTAAGGATCGTTACGAAAGGAAGGCATAGGCATGACTTATAAGTAGGATTTGAAAATTTGCCCACAGTAGTTACATTGATATATAGGGTATAGGGTAAAAATATTCCAAAAAGTTACATGATTTTGAAACCTTAGTTTTAATGTTACTAGTTGGAAAGAGTACCTTATTTTATATTCCCATTTGTTTCATTGTTTCATCAATGTAAGATAATTAGATGTACAGATAGAAGCAACCAACAAACCATTTATATAAATGGTTTCGAAACGGGCAAGGAGTGACGGCATTCGCTTCGAACTCGTCGTCACACCATTTTGTCACACGAGCTGTTGCCCGCTCAATATGTAGGGACCCGGACATAGCAGGGAGGTCTGACTCGTGGGCATGGGTAATTTTTTGGTAATTTTTTTTTCTCCTCCAACAAAAAAATATATCTTTAAAGTGGTGTGACCACGAGGAAAATAAATTACTCGACATCACACTGGTGTGACAAAAGGGTGTGAGCATGAGTCCGAAGTAAAATGATGGTACAATAAATTGTTAAATAAAAATATTGAGTAAATCGGGTTAATACTAGATTTTACCCGCAAAGTATTTACGCCGTGATGCCCACCTCTATTCCCCAACCAGGTTTCTACTTCTTTGGTTCTTTGGCTATTTGCTTACTTAGCCATTTATCTTCGTAAGCATTTAAGCGCTTAGGAATTTTACTTTGTAGGAATCCACTTATGGCAAACTGTTTCTTAGTCAATTTCACATTTCAGGCATACTGCTTCATTAGCAATCTCTCCATTATGGCCTGCAGCAGCTTGCAAGGCACACCGTCGTTTTAGGTATAATTCCGTCATTGGCATTTCGCATCTATGGTAACTAGATAAAAAGGGGAAAAACATGCCATAGCCCGAGGTGACAGGTCCGCCAGCTGTTTGATCACGACATCGAGGGCCACCCTAGCGTCCCCGCTTAGCCAGTTATTCAACAGGCCATTTTGCGTGACAGGGGGCTAGTCTATTGCCGAAGTTGTCAAAGAACACCATACCGTGTCCCCAGGCGACAGGTCCGCCAGCTGCCTGACCACGATATCGATGGCAACCTTCACGTCGTTAGTGTAGAAGTGCTCGGCGGTCTTGTTGCGAGTGAACACGTTCTTGGCCAGCTTGAGTACCGAGTGGGGCGGAGCGGGCTCGTGGTCGAATATGCGCACTGGGTCCTCTGCACGGAAGAAATGAAGATGAGCAAACAAACACATGGTCATGTAAAGCCACATTAAAATTATAGAATGTCTTCGGTTACCGATCTGGTCCATCTGGATCCAGATGGATATAATGTATTTGGGGAAATATTAACCGTTCAAGCGAGTTCGTCCGGCTTACGGATAAAAAACCGTTATAGGTTTTGAATTTTATTACCATGGTATAGGGTTCAAAATCGCGATGCCTCATACAAAAGAACGCGCCGGAGGTGTCAAATATTTGTGTACAGACCGTGCCTCGTTTCTTAGGCTCCGAGCGAGCTGTGAATACTCTTTCTCTCGAAGGGTAGGGTGGGTTGAGAGAGAACAAAACCGAAGTAACTTGGCGCGAACTGTAAATCTTTGAAATGTGTAAATCTTATTGCCCAATGTACAGAGTGCGGCTCAGAAAAAGTGACGTATAAATGGCATTTCCCGAGCGAGAGACAATGACAGCGTGACTGTTAGTCTTCGTAAAACTTTTGTTGAATATGTCGCAGTTGGTTGGTTAAATCAGACACTTAACTAGACCGTTAATTAAATGCCGACGTTTAACCAAGTCACTAAAATTCCGTCAGAAAAGTGAGTGAACGCAATGTTTAACGAGTTGTCTAAACGTTCCTAGGCAACAAGAAATATACAATATAAATATTTTTTTATGTTTAAGTACTTTTTTATGTGTACTTAACTTTACGTTTTAAGTATTTTTGTTGTTCTTACATGTTCAACCTACACGAAGGATAAAGGGGGCTTCGCTTCGCTCACCCCCTTTAACCTTCACCTAAGCTACCGCAATGTTTTGCCCTGATATAAACTGTGCAAATCAGCTGTTGTCGTGACGCCATATTGTTTTTTCAACACGCTGGCTTTCCGTAATACAGATTGTTAAACGTTTTCGACGATGCTTTATTTAAATCAAAACGCTTGTGACTTGGTTAAACGTCGGTATTTAATTAACGGTCTAGAGAGTTAAGTGTCTAATTTAATCAACCAACTGCGACGTATATACCAAGCCTAAGACAAGGCGATAAAGAATCTCACCTTCGCGATTCAACAGCAACAGCAGTTTCTCACAGAACGTCTTCGCATTGTCTCTCAGTTCCAATGCATTGAGCAGCAAATTGTCTGCCACATCCTCAAACTGCAGGTTGTATGCGAGAAGCAGCGTCAGGAACAGGTCGGGAATTTGTTCGTCCACATCCGTCTCCGGGGGATTCTCGATCAGCTCCAGGATATACTCGATGAAGTCAACGCCTAGTTGCTCTGCGGGAGAGGAATGTAATCGATTAGTCGGCCAACTTTCACTTACTGCTGGGTGGGTATAGGCCTCTTTGCCAAGCCATCTTGACGACTGGAACGACTGCCTGCCAGCTATGGTTGTTGAATCCTTTTGCCAGGCTTATTCAATATTTTAATATTTTATTGTCTGGTGCTGGAGGTGTATTGCCGTTAGAATCTTTTGAGACAAAAATATTAGGACTTGACATAAGAGGCAGTTTGTCGCCGGCCTGCTGCCACTGATTGAGAGGCTGAGGCGAAGGGATATACTGTCGGCATATAATAGCGTGACACTTACCAAAGAGCGTGACAAGGAGCATGTCACACGGGACGGTTCACTGTTTCCTTGCATAATATGAAGTGTAGTAATATTGTTTGGCATAATTCCTTTTAACCGAAATTTAGTAAACCCTTATAATCATTAAGCATAAATGATCATGCAGAAATGGTAGTCTTGAAGAAGGATGCATCAATATTATAAAGACTACAATTATAGAACATAAACTAAAATATGTAACAATTATTTAAAATAATCATCAATATGATTTTTTACTCTTACATGTCAACCTAACACACATACCTTCATCTACCCCCAGATATATGTCGTATGCAGTTTGATATTTTACAAATCCTTAGTAGCTAAAAATAATAATATGTAAAACATCCATTAGCAGACTCAAAGTAGTCCAACTGAAAATATACTTATAATATACAACTTATGGCAACCAAAACAGTAGGCCAAAGTATTGTTATAAGAAAGTTCTATCAGACCAGTACAAGTTATGACAAACTATTCGGCAGATCAATTTCTATCGATGCCAAACTACAGTTGGGTCCCCATATTTTAAAATTAGCACATAGACTTAGCTCGGCAGCATATGCGGTTAAAATAATCAGCGAATTGACTGACGTTGCAACTGCTAGGCTTGAATATTTTAGTTATTTCCAAAACATTATGTTCTACGGCATACTACTATGGGGAAGGGCTGCTGACATAGAGACCCTCTTCATTTTGCAGAAGAGATCTCTATGTAATAGAGAATCTCTGAGAGATTTCTTCAAAGAAACCAACATCCTAACAGTTGCAAGTCAATATATCTATGAAAACATAATGTATGTGAGGAAAAATATCAGTAGCTTTAAAACCATTGATCGCCACCACAATGTGCAAACTAGAAATAAACACTTTCTTTTCCAATGTTCAGACCAGCAGTTCTTTTATGGGACGCTTCTACAATAAAATTCCGCAAGAAATACAAAACTTGAATGAAGCTCGATTAAAAAAATCTATAAAGCACACTTTGTGCACTAAGGCCTACTACTGACTTTTTACAAGACACCGACATCTGGCATTAAACCAGTTCATTGCACCCTATATATCATGTTCTATATAATAATTAGGCACCTACGTTATATTATGCTTTCTTGATAATCGGTATGACGTTCATTAAGCCTCAATTTTTGTGCTATTATGAATAAAAATCTTTGAACTTGAACTTGATTATGCGAGTAAACATTAGGAAACACAAAATTATGCGAATCAAAGAACCCTTGCAAAAGCAAAGGCATACTACATCGTTTGGTAAAAACAGCGGGACACTTACCAAAGTGCGTCACAGGCAGTTTATCGCCCATAGAGAGCACCATCGACAGCAGTAGGGCAGAGTGGGAGAGCCGACTGACCGCACGTGGGTTATCGCGCATGTCACGTGCTATCTCCGCGGGGAGGGAGGATAGAGCTAGTGTGGCGAGAGCTGTGCGCTCTAGACCGCACATAACGCCGAAAGCCTATAGAATGTAGAATACAAAATTACGCAAATTTTTTATGACAGTGCAAGCTTCTTTTAGCAAGCGACGATGCAAGATAAACATACTTTTAGCCGCATTTCATTTGAGCAATTTAAAAACCATGTAAAAGTTAGGTTATACAAAAAGGTATACTATAATATAATTGATTAGAATAATGAGGAGCGCATTAAGTAAATCTAACTCAACAAAGAACTCGTTGTTATGTTAATATTTATTCCTAAATATGTATTGATAATAATTTATACGTTTTTGTAATATTTATGTACGACCTTTTTTAAGAGACATCTAAAAATTATACTATAAAATTAACACAAAGAGCGTTCCATGTTGGGTATCTATCTCGTTGACCGTTGGCCAAACGTCGAAATTCGACGGAAAACTAAGGTCGCAGATGTAGGCAAACGGATAACGAGGCTTAAGTGGAGATGGGCGGGACACTTGACTAGACAGGAAGACGGACGGTGGACCAAAGCAGTCACAGAGTGGTGGCCACGGGGAGCGACAAGGCCAGTGGGCAGACCACCAGCCCGATGGTCCGACGATATCATCAAGTCATCGGGATCCCACTGGGTGCGATTAGCGCAGGACCGGCGAGATTGGCGCTTTAGAGAAGAGGCCTACGCCCAGCAGTGGGTCGATGTGGGCTGAATATAATGATGATGATGATCTAAAATCAATCCGTGGAAGTTTCCTCGCCCTTTCGCCCCACAGCGGTCTAATGTAGAGAAGAGGCAAAAAATTACGTGTTATAAGTATTTAGTTAGTATCTAAATGAGAATAAATTTAGTTTTTTTTTTTCTCTTTTGCCCCTTTATGTAAGGGAGTCGCTGTTATCAATACATTGTGACTTAACGGTCTCGTCAAAGAACTTGACGTTTGACAATGTGACTCAAGTCTGAGATAAGATATGACTGTGACATAATTTATGTTGTGTTGTCTGGTTCATTGACACTAAACAAATATTATCTGCAAAGGGCAAGAAATAAAGTCTTGATAACAAACAACGCAGTTGAAAGTGCACCGCGTTCTTCGTTTGATCAGACATCGTTTGGACTTTTACACATATTGTTAGTTTATCTACAATTATCATGTAAAATATTATTTTTATCGTTGGGCTAGTTTGAGATTCTGTTACGCAGAACTTGAATTACACACTAAACATGGGGGTGCAAATGTTTTTCCCTGCGATCCCATAGGAAAAGATTTATATGTCACCTTAAGATTGACAAAACCGTTAGTTGATAAACTAACGTTTTTTTTCTCGTTAGTTTGTCAACTATCGACAGATAGTAAACTGTAGCGTACTGCTTATTATATGACGCATTAGTTGATAAACTAACGGTTAAAACAGTTAAATAGTAAACTGGTTTAAACTTGAATTGCAAACGAAATACCAGGGCAAACACTGCGGTGAAGACGAATAGTCTTTGTGTTAGGTTGACATGTAAGAACAAAAGAAATGTAAATTCTAAGCCCTGTCGGTCTGGTTTACTATCTGTCGATAGTTGATCACCCAACGCATTAGTTTATCAACTAACGGTTTTGACTATCTTACGGTGACATATATAAGCTTTTTATTCACTAAACACATTTTTTCAAAGTATTACAGTCGTTATCTTCATATGTCCATAGCTGCTGCCAGACTATTTAATATATTGCTGAACGTGGGCATTACTGCGTATGGGAAAACGCTAGGTCATAGTGTCGAGGTCGTAGCTATATCGTAGAAATAGCCAACCAGTGATTGATCATTTCATGAAATGGAAATAAAATGGATATAGTCAATTATTACATGAAATTATCAGAACGGGTTGAATTTAACGAAAACATGTGTGCCAGTCGACTATGTTAGTCATATTTTCACTTAATATTAAGATAAGTTGACGACCTTCACAGATAAGGTATATTTATATTCATCACGCACTATGTCTTATGCACGTCATTAATAACATGTACCAACCTAGTATATAAGCTAGGATTTCCTATAATAAATTAGTCTAGTATTTGCGCGCATCTCAAGCCTTTTACTTTACTCCCGAAGATGTCGCTCTCCTCATAATTGCCTCTGGCAAAGTGGTGACCCGACTTCTGAACATCAGCAACCTTCGGTAATAGCAGCATGGACCCAGCCGCGAAGAAAACTCCGTATGCTGCCACCTTAGAAGTGCAAGCAAGAAGCACTTCGTCCAAGATCGCCGAGCCCCGACTTCGGCAACCAAGACGACATCAAGCAAGCCATGACCGGACCAGATTTGAAAACGGACCAGAAGCCAAATCATTTAAACTGAAAATTTCCCGCATCGAACTCAAGATACCGCAAGAACCGATAGTCAGCTGACTGCTGATTGATCAAAATGGAGCTCGCACCAGCAGAAACGAACGCGTCGGCAAATTCATTCACATCAAGCAGCTTTTCAAGTTCAAGACTTAGGAAGCCGTTCCAGCCCACAGAAGAATATTGAAATCATCCAGGAAGAACATCGCACGAAGAATAATCAAATCACTGAAGAGAGATATATATATATATATATATATATATATATATATATATAAAAGATTGGTGTACAAGATGTGCCCTATGTTGCCAAAACCCAAGGTTTTTAGGCACACAAATTTCATCAATCGACAACTTAATATTCACTAAAGAGTGAAGAGCATGCACGTACATACGACGTACGAGATCATTGACTGCCTACAGCCAAGGTTACAGATTTAATGCTGACGCTGATTCAGCACAATCATCCTTGTGTAGGTACGGACACAATTATAAACAAACAGTGATTACAACTTCAACGACGTGCGATGTAAATTGACACATCGATTCCTGAAAAACATGGACGGCCGCAGCATCAGACGACTCTCCTGCGGACCTTTTCCAGTTATAGGTTAGGTTAGTTTACTAACCGCGAAGCCCCATTTACCTAGTGTTTTTCTGTTTTCGTGTAAGATTTACCTTTAGATTCGTGTAAGATTTACCTTTAGATTAAGATGAAGTATGCACAATTACTATCTGATTTATGTTTATTAAAATACTACTAGTTAATATTGCAGTTGATATAAGTTTGTTATGGTATCTAATTTAGATTTTTTCCATTGTTATAAGTACATTCATTTTTTTTCCCTAAAGGGGGGAGTATCTGTGCCGGTCGACTATGTTAGTCATATTTTCACGTAATGTTAAGATAAGTTGACGACCGTCACAGATAAGGTAAATTTATATTCATCACGCACTATGTCTTATGCACGTCATTAATAACATGTACCAACCTAGAATATAAGCTAGGATTTCCTATAATAAATTAGTCTAGTATTTGCGCGCATCTCAAGCCTTTTACTTTACTCCCGTAGATGTCGCTCTCCTCATAATTGCCTCTGGCAAAACATGTCTTTTTAAAAAGTATTTGAATTCAGTACTACAGATCGGTTAACTAAAGCTGGCACGTTCAACACATTTACACGTTGCGCTTGTGTAGTGTCTGTGAATAAGCGCGCGGCGTGACGTTGCACTGCATGGGCATCAAGAATAGTCTGTCTGTCTCTCTCGCGCGCGGTGAAACTTATGAGTATGAAGGAGACAGTTATTGTTTTGCTTTTGGTACTGCTTATAAATATAGTCTTCTTTTTGCATTCGTGTCAATCGACGCGCATTATTGTGATTTTTTACCTATTTCGAGGTAAGAATAAAATAATTCATTTTGAAAAATACTGTATAGTGAAATTTCATTAGTGTGAGTACTGTGAATGTGCCCTTTACCTTTACGAGGTTGTTTTTTGTGTTATACATGTTGAACTAACACGAAGACGATTCAGGGGCTTCGCTGTGCTCGCCCCCTTTAGTCTTCACCTAAGCTGCCGCTATGTTTTTCTATAAATATTTATTCGTTCAATGAAAGTTCTAATTCAATCATGGTTCGCTATTTCATGATATATCTACTATAGTCAATTTTACGATATGTTTACGACATCGATAAGGGGGCGGAACCGACCCTTGTAATTTTTCTACTTTTTTTTTGCTTCGCCAAAGTCAAACGCTATATTTTTATGTTTACCTGCAACAGCAGCTGTCGCAGTGGCCACCTCGTCTCCATCTGGTAGTACTGCACCAGTGTTGTCACATACACATAGCGGTGGCTGCTGATCACGTGCTGAGATATGTTCACATCCGCGTTGGACTGAAAACATTAACAATTGGAATGAAAAACACTACTCCATTCATACATGTCAACCTAATAACCTAACATTAGATAAGGAAAGTGGCGAGTTAACGGATTGAATTCTGTCAGACTTGGACCAGCTCTAAAGTGTTGAGATGAATCAAACAGTGATTTATTTGACCTGAATGCAGGACAGCATATTGGCTTTGCAGTGTGCTAGAAAGGGACGAATAAAGTCGTGGTGTTTTCCAGATTCAAATCAAACGCCTCTAATAATGCGCGTCCTTCCACTTCAACATTTTCCTGCATTGTCTGTAAATATGAAGATGTTAATTAACATCTAACCTCTGCTTGATTTATAAATCTTTAAATCAATCACACTCTTCAAGTTAGCTTAGCCTGCATAATCAAGTTCCGAGATGACAATCTCTTAGATGTCAAGATCTTTATTGCTTGATAACTATAGGCAGAGTGACCGACAGTATGATTCGCTTACTTTTTCGATGCGTACATATTCGTGTTTGGGGCTCATGTTCCGATAAAGTTGGCGTAAACGATAGAATTTTCATACAACATGAGTATTTGATAGGGTTTGAGTTCCTATGAAATGAGGCTTATGACGGTGTATATAAGAGTCACTGATAGTTCAATTCGAACCCTTTTTCCTAGGGTAATTATTCGTGCTACCCACGATGAAGTAATCTTTAGTTCTTCATAACTAGTCTCAGACAGTTAAATTGGCTTACTTTTTCGATGCGCAATTGAGGTTCGGTTTATCAGAGATGACAAACTCACCATAACAGATATCAGCTCCAAGAGTTGCGTCTGTATGTCATGTGCGTCGTCATGCAGCGCCCAGCCCCTCTGCTGCGCGTCATTAGCCGCCTTCGACAGCGCGTTGAGAGCAGACATCATACGGAGAGCGTCTGGGGCCGCGTTGATCGCATTCTTGGGGCAGGTAATGTTGGTGCTGGCCTCTCGAAGAAGGGCGTCTATAATGGAGCGGGCAGCGCCGCCCGGAAGGAATTCCTGGGGATGCCAATCAGATTGTCAATAATACACTGGCAAGTTCGTGAATCAAATATGAACAAAATTAATAGTCACTTTGGAGGCTTATTTCTGTTGGATGTGGCAGTATAATCATATGATTCATAGAGTAGGACTTATAGAGTCACAATGTGACCATCATGCTCGTGGATCATATAAGCCACACATTTTTTTTCATGTGCTATGTGCTTCCAAAATATACCAACTCCCTTCTAAATAGCTATCAGAAGCCAAATTGAGGAAATGCCTTGGACATTACACAATAAAAAATCTATGTTGTTTGGAGACAGGAAACCTTTATATCTATGTCAGGGATAAGCTTGCATTTATACATCTATTCTATTAAGGGTTCCATATCCAAATGGTGACTATGCTGCATCTCTGTCCGTCCATCTGTCTGTCACAGGGCTGCATCTCAAGAACCTTACGGTATAAATGATGACATGATCACAGAGTGTTTATTGCTATTGTAATTGTCTACAGTTCAAACTTACCCTCAGAGAAGTTAGCACAGTCTCCACAGCCACTTTAGACATGTCGTGGCTGAGTTGAGTCTCCTTTCTCACCGACTGAACAATATCATAAATGACGTGGGGTTTGACACTCTCGCTGCTATCCTGACTATTGTCTGTGTCAGATGATACTTGGTTGGAAGATGCTTTACTGATGCTGGACTGTCTTACTTGATTCTGTTCCGTTTCTGAGGTGTAATTAGATTAGGTTAGGACTTGATTATCTGTATCACTAAATGCAGACTTTCATTAAATTATTGTACTAGGTATGTTTTTAGGGTTCCGTACCCGAAGGGTTCCAAACGGGACCCTATTACTAAGACTTCGCTGTCCGTCCATCCGTCCGTCTGTCACCAGGCTGTATCTCAAGAACCTAGCTAGCTAGAGAGTTGAAATTTTCACAGATTATGTATTTCTGTTGCCGCTATAACAACAAATACAGGATAAAATAAATATTTAAGGGGGCTCCCATACAACAATACCACATACAAACTTATGGATGCACCTGGTTACGTACATGGAGTGTGAAAGTAACCGCACCAATAACTTTGTAAACAATATTTTGCTGTGTAAAATCCAAACTATTCACTCCACACCATCACTTCCATTGAACGGTGGTACGGAACCCTTCGTGCGCGATTTAGACTCGCACTTGACCGGTTTTTGTTAGCTTATTATTGCTACTTTCAGTCCACAAAAATTGTTTGACAAGATTTCCAGTTAATTCACTGAATTTGAAAATCAATGCTAGAACCTAACAAATTATAACAACCTGATATTTTACAGATATATATAACATAACCAGATATTTTTTCCCCATGAACTGAAGTAATACTAAAATTGGGATTACCTTCCTGAACATTCTTAGCGGATTTAGTCGGAGATTGTTCCCACTCTTCACTGACTTGGGCCTGAGACACAACAGGTCGTAGGTCAAACGATGGTGACACCCCATTTGGAGGTGTGTGGTCATCGAGTCTCTGAGGGGGCTTCGGTGCAGGCGGCTTCTTAGATGATGGCTTTAAAGAGTTTTGAATCACTTTGCGTTTCTCGGTCAATTTATTTAGCAACTCTTGTTTCTGGGATGAGATTGCAGTCTCTTCACTCAGGTTCTTGATGCAGTCATTCAGAAATGATAGGTAGAATTCTGGCTCAACCTAGAAATTACGACTTGATTAGGATTGCTTAAAAAAAGGGTATACATATACTGTACGGATGGACAGACAGACAGCGGAGTCTTAGTAATACAGTCCCATTTTTACCCTTTGGGTACGGAACCATAAAAAGAAGTATTTTGGACTAGTGATTCATTTTCTTGTTGGCAAGGAAGGGAATGTCTAAGGAATATTGTGGTAAACCCTTTGACCTATCATTAACTAGCTGATAGGTCCAATTGCTTGTTAGTATTCACCTAACAGCATCATACATTTACTCACTTAAATCCATAGTAAACCCATCCATAGGCACCTAGAACAGGAGGCTCAATTAAGACAAGTGTTGTTACCTTGACAGTGACCACATAGTTTGAGGGCACGAAGCCCACTTGACCCTTCCTATTAGCGATGTGCCACCAGTTCCTCTGCTTTGTATTAGTCTGATGCAGGTAGAAAAACTCGCCTTCTGTAAAGCTCAAGGTCTTCGCCAATGTCGCTTCGAAATCGTACAATGCGTTTAGCATCTCATAATCGCCTAAAATCACAAATAATATCTTGTTACATAAATTACAAGAGGCGGTGGTGAATTATGAATATTCGCTCCACTTACCGAGCAATATTTGACCGTCTCCCATGATTGTAAATTTGGTTAAGAGTTTATTAGACTTCTCACGTAAATTTCACAAACATTTGATTCGAGAAAGGTTTGCGTTAATTCATGCTTTCTTCAACAAATAAATTCTTGTGCACTTTTTCACGACCGACAAGTGACTGAGTGATGTGACAGTTGTTTTTTTAATTGATCTTGTCCATGATGTCTGTCCAGAGAAGAATTGCATTCAGCCTATTTCGCTCGACATAAAACAAGAAGACCTATTATCATTAAGGTCACATATATATCGCTCAAAAAGGGCAAATTGCAGGTAGAAAGCCTTCAGCATATACCGAGGCCATGGCTCACAGTTAATTCTTAGTAAGACAACTGTAAACACAAAGGGGTTGTTTATAGTCCGTATACCACACGAGCTGATGCCCGCTCAATATGTGGGGACCCGGACATAGCAGGGAGGTCTGACTCCTGGTCATGGGTAATTCCATTTTTTCCCCTCCAACAAAAAAAATACATTATTTAACGTATTACACTGTCGCAGAGGAGTATCCTAGATAATGCTTAGTGTATTTCTATGAAAATAAATTGAACTATTGGGGTCGGGTGATCCAAGAGCTGGCACCTTCGTCACCCAGCGCATAAGCCTGGCTATACAGCGAGGCAATGGTGCCAGCATGTTGGGCACTCTGCATCTCGACGGCGGCGATCTGAGGGATATTTTTATTTAATTTAATATTTGTACATAAGTTAGGTTATTTTGTGTTTATTACTACTGTATAAATTATTCTACTTTCACATTGACTTCACTATTGTGTAGCTATTATCTATGCCATTGTGTCGAGGTCACAGAGTACCTTGTTATTACTGATATAAAGACTAATCTTTGACCCAGAAATGGGAAGTGCATAGCTAGCGCCGTCTGTTTTTGATTTAGAACTAACATGTTCATATATCACAGATTATACCTAGTACACTACCCACTAGTATATATACCTATAGTACCTATTATAACCTAGTACCTGCCTGAATAAGCTGCGTTTTTTTACAGGAAATGAAAATAAAATACAAATTATTAACATAATTTTTTATTTGTTTTGCCAAACAACTAACTGCCAACACTTTTATAGTCTTTTCTCAACAATAAATACTAATTTAAAGAGTCCTATCTCAATCCTATTGCGGTTTTGTCACCAACGATGTGCAGTAGTAAATCAACCGGGGGAGCAAAGGCAACTCAACGAGATTCGCATTTATCACCAACACAACATAAGAACGCAAAAACAAACAAAGTTCTTACACCGCAAAGAAACAAACAGCCATACAATTTTTTTCGTTTGTTTTGGCTCAAACTTTTAGTGTTGCCACACGGTGATCTTTATTTTTCCCCATCACCTCATAAAATACCAAAACTGCAATCACCTGTCCTCTACTACTACACTTATTTTACGCTGAGATTGAAGTGTTATTATTTCGAAAAAATCTTGGCCTAATATTACAATATAATATAATAATAAACAATATTTCAGTTGTAAGGATGGGTGTTGAGTTGATTGAAACGATACGGCTGCTGAGTATGAACTGAAGATTTATTAATAATATTTTGGTTATATAGAGATGATTACACACCTTGTTAACTGAGATCTTACTTACTACACATACACTACTACATCTTACCCCAAAAGGAAAAAATCAAATAAGTTTATGCCTAATTTTGTTTTTGTTGGTTAAATTTTTTTATAAATGATTCTCCTATTTATTTCTGATTATATAATTCTTATATTCCTTTCTGATTACATGATTTCTTAAGGCTATGATTGGTTATAAAACTTTGTTCTGTTTTTATGTACTATCTAGTTTCCCTTCTTTATATATCTCTACATTCGGAGCAACATCTCTATTTACTTTGTATGGTCCTTTATAAATTTGCTGGAGTTTGTTCCCAGTTTCGTTTTTTAATAAAATCACACCTCCTTTTTTATACGTTATAGGGTTGTTGTGTTCGTCATATTTCATTTTACGCAATATTTTAATAGTCATTAAATTTTGGCGTGCTTCTTTATGCGATGTTTGTATCCTGTATTTCAACTCTAATAGGTAGTTATCACAATTATACAGCGGATCTACCTTGCCTTTATTTAGATTGGTTGGAATATTACATTTCTTGCCAAAAACTAACTCAAACGGCGTAAACTGCGTAGCTGTGCGAACTGATGTGTTATAAGAAAAGCACCAGAAGGCCAGCCATTTACTCCATGATTCCGAATGACAATCACACTGAATTCTCAAAAAGTTTCCTAAAGATTTGTGAGAGTTTTCTAATGCTCCAATGGTCTGGTGATGATAAGCTGTGGATTGAAGGGTTGTTACGTCTAATAATTTACATACCTCCTTGAAAATGGTGGACAGGAAGTCAGCTCCCCTATCTGTTGCTGTTCTCTCCGGAATGCCGTACCTAAGTATAAAATTGTTAACAAAAGTTCTAGCTACTTCTTCTGCTGACTTAGTTACCATGGGATATGCCTCAACGTACTTACTTAGTTCACATTGTATAGTAAGAATATATGAATAATTGTTATCGTCTCTATCTAATGGCCCGACAACATCGAGAAAAACTTTTTCCATTGCTAATGTTGCAGTAGAAGTTATCATCATTGGTTCCTTTACATAATGTGAACTGTGTTTGTATTTTTGACATTTATCGCATTTTTAACGAACTCCGTAATGTCTTTTTCTAACCCTGGCCAAAAGAAATATTTTTTAATGTTGCTGTACATTCGTCTTATGCCTGCGTGGCCGCTAGTCGGCAAAAGATGAAAGTCATTTAATATTACTTTTCTATCGTCTTTTATATCAACTCTTTTTGTATTGTTTAGTATACATAGTCGCGGTCCGGACCAATTTGTTCTAATCTTTATTTCATTTACATTTTTTTTATAAAATTATCATATGTCTCATTTCTTACTAATATTAACTCATTTACGTTTATTTTTCCGCAATAACTTCTCAGTTCCCTCACAAAAGCGGCTGGCGTCAGTTGCGATTGGGATACTGGGTTAATATACAGTGTCATCCTTTTTCTTATAAAACAAAATGTGAAAAAAAGTGAAAAAGATCGCCTAAGGGTTTGGCGAATGATCTGGTTATCGATCCAATTGTGGTGGCACTTCCTGTAGCACTTGTAGGCAAGAACGACAGCCAATATGAGCAGGAGCCCGAGGATAACCATCATCACAGTGCTGATCGCCGAAAGGTGGAACTGTAATTGTTCAGTTCTGGCAGAATTTCCAACGACATACTGATTAATAAAAACTTCTACTCTTTTCTCTTGTCTCGAGTTGCACATTTTGGTGAAGTCGTCAGTAGTCAATTACACGAATAAATGAGTAAGTAATTGTTCTTTATGCTGCGCGAACGCGTCTAGGTATTTCGTGGAGCGCGGCCCATGATCCGTAAATGGCTAAGGTCGCCATGTAAGGATGGGTGTTGAAACGATACGGCTGCTGAGTATGAACTGAAGATTTATTAATAATATTTTGCTTATAAAGAGATGATTACACAACTTGTTAACTATAGATCTTACATACTACACATACACTACAACAAGTATGTACATTAAAACTAAAATAAATAATATAAGGGAAAAATACTGCGGTAGCCTTGGTGAAGGGTAAAGGGGGTGAGCGAAGCGAAGCCCCCTTTAGCCTTCGTATTAGGTTGAACATTTAAGAACAACAAAAATACTAAAACATAAAATGTATTTTTGCTGTGAAAATCAGTATTTATGCTGTGCGATGAAACACTAGCCAAAATAAATTGACATTTTATTTTATAATTTTGAAATTTACTTATTTGTAACCATGTTTTTATGAACAATGATAATTGAAAGGAATTGGCTTACAGGTTATAACCTAGTTTAGTAGCCAAGACCATCAATTTTGTAAATAGATATAGTGAGATAAATTCATTTCATTTTTTATTTGCCATGCTCCTTCGCATATTCGCATTTGATGCTAATGAAATTGCTACTTTCATCGTAATTTTCTTCTATAGACTTAAAAATTCGTGGATTGTCGTAATCAACATTCTGTAGGTCAGTAGTACGAGACGAATGGGAGTCATCAATGAAGCAATCCAAAAGACTTATGTAAGCTTTACATACAAGGGTCAGTATTACGAGGCACCCTATACCAAAGAAAATCCGAACAAATTTCCCTTTTTTATGGGTATGGAAAGTTAAAATTCCGTACTTGTATGGACAAATCCGTACTATGGCATCCTGACTTCGGCCAACTGTTAAGCGACATCTGTGGTTATTGATGTTAATAATTATTCAGCGACATCTGTCGTTTAACATAAGCACTACTATAAATTACATAGCTACCAGCGCTACCTGAGTGTCATATCTTGAACCTATGTTTTATAATACGACTAAATTAAAAACACATTATTTTAACAGAAACCAAAGGTCGGTACTGTACTTCGTAATTGGGAATCTTTATAATGGTTCGTTTCGAACATGTTTCTTCTAAGTTTGACGCCCCTGGGCGAGCTCGAGCAACTTACTACGCTGTCTTACTTTTCGGCACTAGATGGCGCGGAGAGTAACTTATTGATGGAGATGATATATTCCAGGGTACATTACTACTTATTATTTTGTAAACAAAGTTATCGTTTGTAACGTACCGTACCGTATTTATAAATGAACTTACCTAAGAAAAGCATAACTTGTATTGATTTTGAGAAAAACTGCGAAACAATTAAAAAAAAAATGCTTTTTTGCGATGAATTTTTTCAGACATGTTTTCATCAGTTTGCTGAATATATATATATATATTCAAAATACATTTCTTATTATTTTTCCTGTAATATTTATGTGAAGACCTATGGTATTGTTTTAATAAAATTAGGACCAGTAGTTTCGGAGATAGGTGGGAATGGACTTTATTGCCTAATATTTTTTTAACTAAACGCTGATGTTTTATTCCGTAGAATTCTGACAGCTATAATTTTTTGACATGTCAGATATTACAAACCTTTTTGGCCGGGCACATTTTTCAATTTCAATACGAGTCTGAACATCTGACTCTATACATTTTATTTGTTAGTGAATGTATCCATTTTATTAACTGCGGCGCTCGTAATTAAAAGGGGACAAACGGCGAGTGATAATTACGTCCCTTTTCATCAAACAGTAAAAAACTACAAGTAAAGAAAACATATTTTTATTAAAATCTCTGATCATCATTAATACTAATATCACTTTCTTCATCATCATTATCATCATCATCATCATCATCATCATCATCGCTGACATGAATTATTAAAGAGTCTCCGACTTCATCAATCACATTGTCGAGAATGACGATTTGATTGATACACCACGAGGACGCTTCTTTGTGGGAGACAGAAAGTCTGTCACTTGTGCTCTGTCAGACTGGGCCGGTTCCCGGGAAGGGCCAGGCTGTGGCTCCATAACGATTATAAAAATCAACGAACAATCACAACACGAAAAGTCAACAAGAAAAACTTAACAGAATAACAGAAACTTAACTAATTTGACAAGATAATAACAACAAATAACAGCAAACACCGATTATACATGAGCGCATTGGTATATCTTTGCTGAAATCTACCAATATAATTTGTTCGCCATATACTTCGTACCGTAGAATCACGTTCCAAATGTTAAGTAATTCTGCATCCATCTGACAAAACAGGTCTTTTGAGTTTTAAATTAACACACTTTTAAATTATTCGCTGTGGGGCTGTGAAGTGTCAAGTGTAAAGTGGTGTCCAATGGAGCGCAACACTGACAGCTAAACGTCGCTAGCCACAGATCAAATATTACTCTTACGTCAACGGTAGTACCTTGTTTACGTTTGTATCAAGTATCGGGTTTCGATTTTGTGCTTATAATTGCGATATAAAACCACAAAATGTATTCGCTGATGTGATGACTGTAGGGGAACTTCAAACTAAGCTTCGAAGGAGAAATGCATCAGTAGCTGGAAAAAAGCTCATCTGATAGAAACATGTTAAGAATTCGTGGTAATGTTTCGTATTTTCCTCAAATTGATGACATTCATTTACAACAATGTGGTTTCTGTTCAAGATTGGAGGCGTACGACCAAAACAAACACTTTGGAGGGTATTAAGACATTCCAGAAGACCATCCTGATGTATCGTGCCCTCAGGTACATACCGAGATATCAACGCTGATACACAACTTCATAACATAAGCAAATCTCATCAAATTGTGATAAACAGTATCTGATCGTAAATCTATTTACCACCTTTTTAATTACTTACCCCTAAATAATCCCTTTTATTGAAATACAATGCACACAGCCGCGAATCAGTCTCGATGCATTACTTGCCTTTGAAGTTTTTTTAATACACAAGGCACTTTCCCACAGTTTTCTTCGTGAGAAATTGGCAGTTTTGCGCCCTATTGTGTGTAGCATCTCTGATGTTTAGTAGAAACTGGTTATTGAACGTGAAACAGTCGAATTTGCTGTCCCGACGCTGTTAACTAAAGAGCGAGTGAGGGCACGCTGCGAGTAGAAGGGGAGGAGGGGCGCCGGGGACGTGGCTACTCGCAAAAAAATTGAATATACTTCTATTTGCCTCACTTCGCTGATTACTGATTAGTAATCACTCACACTTAACACTGGCTGTTCAGAAGTTGCTAGCATTTTACAGATGTAGTGAATAATCCTTTCCTATCGGCAAAACTCGGAACAACGATAACACCCGAATGGTGCCGTGTGTCTATGAATTACTGTATTATTAAATTACGTGTAGGTATCAAATAAATCGCATACTTTATTTATCAATGTCAAATGTCAAATTGCCCGTTTGACGTATATTACACTGAGATGTTAAAACCACCACGATTCTATCATATAAAGAATTCGTTAGGTAAACAAAAATATAACTAGTTACTGAGGACGTTTTATTTCAATAAAACGCACTGATAAAAACCAAATTCCGGTTGGGATGATCTAATGATTCTATAAGGATTGGAACCCCAAAAGTCTAACTATAAGGCAAAACTACAGTAGGATTTTGCAGACCTTTTTTATAACAATAAATTTTTGTAATTAATTAAAAATACTATGCCATAACAAAAAAGACACCTCAACATAAAACAAAACAAACCAGCAGAGAAATTAATATAAATAAATATGATTTTCTGATTGGATGAACGACTTCGATTATGACAGCGGGATAAGAGGAGGAGGAGCGGGGTGGACAGTGTGATGCGAAACAATACTTCCAACTTCCATATCACAGTCAGAATCAGAACTATTTTCTGGTGTATCATCGTCAGAGTTTTCATGAACGGTGATTACAAAACTAGCCATATAATTTTCCAACTCAGGTTCGTGTTTTCGGTACTCGTTTTCGCATTTGATGGCGTGGTCACATACTTTGGCCCAAACATCGGAACCAATCATATTAACCTTTTCCTGTAACAATTGTTTCACAGTAGTCATATTCATACTGATGTTTCTTTTGGATACGCATCTCTTTATTTGAGACCATATGTTTTCAATCGGATTGAAATCAGGATGATATGGTGGAAATCTTAGTACGCTGTGTCCATATTCGTTCATAAGTTTATCTATAGAGTATTCTACAAAGTCTTGTTTGTACTTGCAAAGAATTTCATATATTTCATGTTTTGTTAATGACGGATTAATCGGAACGTTATGTTTGGATAGCCAATCAATCATGTCTTGCTTCCTGGTATTTGAATTAGGAGGTTTTTCTACGTACTTATTATGATATGCAGCATTATCTACTACTAGTACCGAATGTGGAGATAAGTTTAGAATGAGTTGATTACGAAGCCATTTTTCATAGTTTTCATTGTTCATCGCGTTGTGATAGTCACCTGTTTTATCAGTGGACTGATACATTAACAATGCCCCAGGTATAAACCCCTTTCTACTACCAGCGTGCACTATTATAAGACGTTGTCCTTTAGAAATTAACTGTTTCACTCCGTTTTCTGACGAGTCAGCCCAGCTTTTACCTGCCAAATGTGAGGTATGGATGTATGTTTCATCCATATAAACAATCTCTCTCCCTTGCAATCTGTACTTTTTTATCGCGGCTAAAAACTTTACTCTTTTTAAATGAACATCATCTTTCTCGATAAGTAATTTTCTGTTGTTTACAACTTTTTTACCGAAATCCCATTTTTATAAGAATTTTTCTTAGCGTAAAGTCACATCCCTTAAAATTTATGGCTTCGGATAACTTGGACTTCAGGGCTTTAATTGTAGGTAATTGTTTGTATATCAAATGGAAATTATACACTAATCGGCGTATAACGTTGTAGTCAAAATCGTCAAGACCTAGACAAAATAATTTATTTGGTCTACCCAACTTTGCCGACTTCGGACTATTGGGGGTGAATTGATTTATGTATTCTTTTTGCAATATTTTATTTACTATTCGTTGAAAAATTCCACTGGCCTCCGAAACTCGTTTTTGGACTTTACAAAAGTAAGCAGTATAGTTGGTATGTTTGAATTTATCATTTTCAGTTAAGAAATATAAATAAATATTGAAAATAACTGCGCAGGCTTGCCGATCTAAACGTTTCCCTTTTCTTAGTGCTTTCTGTTATAAATTGTTAATGTGGATCGAATAAAATCAATGTTTATTATTTACAAAAATGACAGACAAGAGTGAAATGTAAAGTCAAAAAAGAATAAATATAGGTGGCCTGCATTAATACACGAGTCCATGAAGTTTATCACAAAATCTAACATAAATATCAACAAAATATTTCTGTGGTATTAACTACTCTATATAGATACTTCCTCTTGCAATGCGACCGTTCCCTACGTTGTCTCGATGGGTGCTGAGTGCGGTGAAGTAGTAAGACAAAAACGAACATTTCCGAGAAAATACGAAAGGAAAGGATTATTCACTACATCTGTACACTTCACAGCCACACTTTACACCTGCACTAATGAAAATGAATAAAATAATAATTGTCCTCATAAAGAACCTTATGATATCTGAAATGTCAGAATTCTACGGAATAAAAAATCAGACTTTATGTAACTTTTGTAAAAAAATAATAATAGCGGATCCTCGCAACCAGCCCATTCATAAAAATGTCACAAGATACGGTTTGGAAATCTGATTTGCCCCTTAATTGTGCCCCCCCTGTTGAAGTCATAGGTACATTTCTCGTTATTTTTACTGTAAGATTGAATTAAGTAAATGTACCAATAAGACGTAATTAAAATAAAACGGCCAAGTGCGAGTCGGACTCACGCATGAAGGGTTCCGTACCACCGTACAACGGTAGGGATGGTGTGGAGTGAATGGTTTGGATTTTACATAGCAAAATGTTGTTTACAAAGTTATTGGTGCGGCTACTTTCACACTCCATGTACGTAACCAGGTGCATTCATAAGTTTGTATATGGTATTGAATGAATTGTTGTATGGGAGCCCCCTTAAAAAAATATTTTATCCGGTTTTTTATTACGTGTTGTTATAGCGGCAACAGAAATACATCACCTGTGACTATCACGGTTCATGAGATACAGTCTGATGACAGGCGGGCAGACAGACAGACAAACAGACAGCGGAGTCTTAGTAATAGGGACCCGTTTCTACCCTTTGGGTACGGAACCCTATGAAAAGAATCAATAGTCTCAGAGATTAGGGAATTAGGGAGGGAATTGACTTTTTGCCTATTTCATTAATTTTTATTTTTCCAAGCATTTCAGGTTTATGTGAAAAAAAGTTTAAATCCTCGCAAAATAAAAATTAAGATAACCTGAGAAAAGTGGTTCAGTTATCAGGCAAAGATAATGAGTTGAGGTAAAAACAATATTTATACCGCAACTCGAAGAGAAGACTTGCCAATTATTAGCCAAAAACATCAATAGAGCAACCGTTTCTGTTCTTTTTTATGAATATTAATTGTACTCACGCGAAACATTTTAAAAAAGTTTATTATTTTAATTTCTTATATAGCCCCCAAAATTGCCCCCCGCAAATTTAAAATGTACATATTTGTCTACATAACACGTTCGTCCAAATAGGTTCAGAATTTGGTCATTTAATATTACTACTACACACCTAGGCTAGGACAGACACACGAGTGATCCTAGTGGTTCCGTTTTTTTTCTTTTTACTTTACGGAACCCTAAAAACACCAGCAGATAAAGAGATTCTGCCGTTTTGTTTTTGGTGAGCACTTGTGTTTCCGAGTTCTCCTGCCAAAAATTGGTAAAAATCACTGGGAATATTGTTTATAACCGTATAACCGGTAAGGAATATGTAGACTCGCTTGCGAAGTGCGCCTGCACTGCAAAGGCACAGGTAGGCAGAACCAACTTTAACCACTATTCATACGACCTACTGAATAGGTACTTCTAAACTGGACTTGTGAAATAAGTGGAAGGCGGAATGGAGTATAGTAGTCGATTTAAGGTTGCCTACTATGCATACATCCAGCCGGACATTCCTTGTCATCCCTGGTTTTAAAATATAAACAAGTATCTAAAATAGTCATATCAGTGATTATTCGCATTTTGCGTGTAAGAAACTTGTCCGGAATAATTCTCTGTGCAAATATTGACTTATCTCTCTTTATATAAAAGAGTAGACTGATCAAAAAAGCGGCGAAACTGCTAGAAAGATTATATTGATAGGAATATCTCTTATTATTATGAAACCGCTCACTAAGAAATTCCGACCGTAAGGGTCTAAAAATCGTCCTTAAAGTTTGTATGGAGAGTCACTTGGAAGACATTTGATTATAGGCATGAGTTAACATAAATCCCAGGAGCTCAGAAATACTTTTTTTTTGTTCGCACTTCAAGTTTGGCTGCCAGTGTAATTTTTATTCAATACTCTTTGGTGCGTTGACATTTTGACCTGATGTTTTGCTGTCGACATGACATTAGTCGTGAAAAACTCCACAGACATATAATAAGATACTACCACTCGCTCGAGTCTCAGACTAATAGGGATGGAAAAGATGACTCAAGGCCTCGCCGCCAGTCGCCACACCAAAGACCTTCGTGGCGTTGCGGTCGAGGCTATGCTTCCCAAGCGAGAGGTTCCGGGTTTGAATCCCGGCTGGGGATGAAGAAAATATTTCCCAGGTCTTCGAAGTTTGCATGTTTTTGATGTCGCTGTTTCTGGTTCCCACGACACAGGGTATCCTAGTGTGGGGTCAGACGCAATAAATAATGTGAAGTGAAATACCTAGCATAGCATAGCTTTATTAAAGGGGGTTTTGTTTGGTTTGTTTACAGAATGTGACATGGTATATTGACCTCCAAATATGCTCTAAAGTACAACTGATTGCCATCGTGGCACCTTAGAGGAAATCCTGATCCTGAATCAAAAGATGTCAAATAAACAACGACAACCTTATGAAAAGGAATAAATATATAGTAATGATAGTTTTGGAGCAAATAGTTTAACAGAGTGTACATAAAGAGTTGGTTTTTAGAAGCAAGATATTGTATTATGTTGACGTTATAATGTATGAGCGACAGAGGCGTGTGACAAAATAATAAAAATAAAACAAATTGGTAACTAAAATGTCATGTTTTTATTAACTAACACAACAAAAGCTTCTATTTGTGAAGGTGCAGTTGTCACTTGAAGATAGTCAATGCGGATTTGCAATGACTAGCTCAATAATGATAATAATCAGCGATCAATACAGTTTCGAGCCTGTAGATGGCATTTGGTGTACAGAACCTGGCAAAGTGTCAAGGATAGGCATCATCAGCTGTGGTCTCTGTAGATGTCCAGAATCACCTGCAACAGACACATTTTTTTAATAACTTGTTTCTAACTGTTTTATTTCACACCTCCCATAGGGGATGGCAGAGGCATATTGTGCAGAGTAATGATTAAATACTATATGTTTCATGTCAGGGGCTATCCCATCACTGCAGATAAGGAGATAGTGATAATATGAAGCTCATTGTTTATAAACATTTTCTCAATGATATACTTTCCTCAATCTCAAGTGTTTTTCGATTCTTCTCATCTCTCATTCACAATATCTTCGCCAAGCGCGTTCCAAATCATTTTTAATTTCCGATAAACACGAAAAATCGCCATTTTCTTTCGCGCAGTCACGTGACCTCACATATGTCCTAGCGTTCGGACGTTCGAAAGAGTGATCTTCTGCCAAATTTGATGACGTTGCCTAGCGAAGCCAAATGTCAAATCCGAAAGCATTATCGAAAGCAACTTTGCCTAGGCCTAGACAGAAGCAGTACAAAGAATTCTATGAAGGACGTCGAACCTATTTTGAACGCGGCCCCACCAACAGAGTACATTATTAGTCTTGATATAGAGACATCAGTCTGCCTTTACGGTCAGCGCCTCAGAGTGAAAGAACCAAGTCTAATGCAAGAAGGAAACCTAAAATCATCAATCTTCAAATTGAGTTTATATTGATGACCACTTAATATTATTTGTGTGGACACAGTGAACGATCGTTCACTGTGTGGACATCATACAAACTTAATTTGGAGAGAGATGATTGTAGGCTTCATTTATTTTCATTCATTTTTAGTGAACTAAAATAAAAAAAACCGGTCAAGTGCGAGTCTAAATCGCGCACGAAGGGTTCCGTACCACCGTTCAATGGAAGCGATGGTGTGGAGTGAATAGTTTGGATTTTACACAGCAAAATATTGTTTACAAAGATATTGGTGCAGTTACTTTCACACTCCATGTACGTAACCAGGTGCATCCATAAGTTTGTATGTGGTATTGTTGTATGGGAGCCCCCTTAAATATTTCTTTTATCCTGTTTTTTAGTATTTGTTGTTATAGCGGCAACAGAAATACATAATCTGTGAAAATTTCAACTCTCTAGCTAGCTAGGTTCTTGAGATACAGCCTGGTGACAGACGGACGGACGGACGGACGGACGGACAGCGGAGTCTTAGTAATAGGGTCCCGTTTGGAACCCTTCGGGTACGGAACCCTGAAAATGGGGTGATAATTCAACTTTTAATTTATGAGTATCACATTTTATATCATTAAAATCAACATATATTGCAATTATAGTTTTACAATAATTATACTGGTGTATGCACTGTTGGGATGGCATTCCGAAAAAGAGTGTTGGATGAAGCATGATATTTCTCTTCAGTGTTTTTGACATACTCTTTGTCGTTTTAATACCAGTTTTTCTTTAAGAGCTGTTTGGTCTAACAAAGGTCTAGCAATAAAAGATTTGCTCCAGCTTTTCGTCACCCTTTTATTTTTACGTCTTATCGGTCTGTCCATTACTCTATGGTTCTGTCCTGGCTTCCTTTTCTTTTTTCCGTCATAATATCTAGCCTCGCCGGCCAGCGAGCCAAGGAGGCTGCCGGCCTTACGCCACGACATCCCCACCTCCAGTATTGGGAGCCAATACTCCCGGTGGTTGGACGTCCAGCCGGCAGAGCTTGGCTGCTGCTCGTCGTAAGGTCCAAGTCTGGTATTCACGTCAGCTCCACGGACTAGTCTGTGTATGTTTTTGTCACGACACCCCGTAGCCAGAGGTTACGGGGCGCCTGGTCATATGCTATAATAACTAAGTCACCGTCCGTTATTGGTCGAGTCGTTGGTCCGTACCATTTGTCCCGTCTTGTCAAAGTCGGTAGGTACTCCTTGAGCCACCGCTTCCAGACTAAGTCAGCAAGTCGTTGTCCTTCCCTCCAGTTTCATCTCAGCAGGTCACCGTCACCGAAGCTTCCGAAGGGCTGGTCGAAATCGTTAGTTTTGGCCAGTAAGAAGTCATTTGGTGTCAAGGGCAAGTCGTCTACATGGTCGAGTGGAACGTAGGTTAGGGGTCGGGTGTTGACTATAGCTTCTGCCTCGGTAACCACCGTCTGTAGGGTCTGGTCGCTTGGAACAACTTCTTTCAGTGTCGCCTTCATAGCCGTTTTTATGGACCGAACCAGGCGCTCCCAGCAGCCGCCCATGTGGGGGGCCTGCGGCGCAATAAAATGCCACTCGATCTGCCTGATACTTCCGTAGCGTAGTAGTTCCTCTTGATCTATCGCACGAACCGATTGCTTCAGCTCATTGTCTGCTCCCTTAAAGGTAGTTGCATTGTCGCACCATATCTGTTCCAGGCAGCCTCGTCTTGCAATAAACCGTGTTAGTGCCATTATCGCACTGCTAGTTGTCAGGTCGTGAACGAGCTCTACGTGTACAGCTCTGACCGTGAGGCAAGTGAACAAGGCACCATACCTTTTCTCGTGTCTCCGGCCAACCTTGACCGTCATGGGTCCAAAATAATCAAGTCCAGTTAAGCGAAACGCTCGTCCCCCGGTCTTGAGCCTTACGTCGGGCAGTTGTCCCATTAGAGGTGGAACTGGTTTCGCCTTGTCAATCTTGCATTTTTGACACGTATTCCAGGTTGCCTTCACTGCATTCCGACCGTTGCATATCCAAAACCGTTGTCTGACGTTGTTCAAAGTCATCTCTCGGCCAGCATGTCCCGCATCCTTGTGGTACTGTTGGAGTAGCAGCTTTGTAAAGGTGTCTTTTGATCGCAGGATGTTTTGTGCCTTCGGCTACATTAGATGCTGTTATTCTTCCTGAAACTCGAAGAACACCATCGGCATCTAAGAAGGGTGTCAACTGTCGCAGAGAGCTCGTCTTGTCCACAAACTCCGTCGATAGTATCGAAGCAATTTCTCGTGAGTAATTCCGCCTCTGACTTTCTTTAACCCACGCAGTTTCAGCAGACCTCAGGTCACTGGCCGTGAGTTCGCCGGTTCGTCTGTTTCCCGAGCCTCTGGAGTTGTGGATGAAGCGAAAGATCCAGGCGGTGCTTCTGATTAGTCTCCAGTACGATGAGAACCGGCTGTCATCTGGCAGGGCTTCATTTGCTTCAGAAGTCAGTAGATTTACCGCCTTCACCTCAACTTCATCCAGATCTAGAGCTATGGACCTTTCGTCTTCCTGTGGCCATGACTCTTCGCCTTGTCGAAGAAAGTCGGGTCCTCGAAGCCATCTATCATTGCTGGCAATGACAACGTCCCGTGTGGCATCATCAGCGGGGTTCATGTCTGTCGGCACCCACCTCCAGTCACAGACGTCTGTCAGCTCAGACTTCGCTGACACGATGCGCTACAAAAGGCTTGAAACGTCCGGTCTCGGACCTAAGCCAGCTTAGGACAGTTTTCGAGTCCGTCCAAAATTTTATTTCATTAATTGGTAGTCCTATGTATCTCATGCGGGCCTGAACTGTAACATAGAGCAGAAACGCCAGTGGGTCAAACACGGACATGACTAGCTTCAAAACATCTCTCTTGGTCGGTCTTTTGACGCCAGCGCTGATGTCGCAGTCAACTTTGTGGAACTTCAATAGGAAGGTGAAGCTATCGTCTTCGGGGTCCCAGTTTAAGCCTAAAACGCGTTCCATGGTCTCGTTCTTATCATCTGAGAGCATCTTTGCACCACCCGGTGCAAGCTTATCTTCGGGCAAATGTCCTAGAAGCCGTTTAGAGTTTGACATAAAGTTTCGCATGTTGAAACCTCCCTTAGCATGAATACTTTCACATCATTTACAACCTGTAGAGCCTCGTCGTACTCGTCAATTGAATAGATGAAGTCGTCGACGTAATGGTGTTCTACGATCGCGTCAACAGCCTTGGGGTGCGTGGTCTTGAATCTGGTCGCGTTCAAATTCTTCATGTACTGTGCAGATGACGGCGAACACACAGCACCAAAGGTCATCACATTCATGGCGTACTCACCACCGTCCCACAGAAGCCGCTGTGCTTGTTGGTCCTCTTCTCTGATGAGTACGCGATGAAACATCTCTTGAATGTCACCCATCACAGCTATCTTGCCGCAACGGAAACCTAAAAGGATGCCTGCTAGTGATGTGAGAAAGTCAGGTCCGCTAAGTAGGAAATCATTGAGCGACTTGCCGCTCGACTTCGCTGCGCAGTCAAGTATTAGGCGTAGCTTGTTTGGCTTATTTGGGTTGAACACGGCGAAGTGTGGCAGATACCACGTTTTGTCAGTCTTTGTTACCTGCTCCGTTTCCGTCAGCTTCTTCAGATAGCATTTTTGCAGGTTTTCCTCCACCTTCTCTCTGTAGCGCGCTGCAAACTCAGGCATGCTGTCCATCTTCTTGGTGACACCCACCAGCCGCTTCTGGGCGACAACGCGGCTGTCTGGCAGCACTGCTGCGTCGTCCCTCCACAGAAGGCCAGTCTCCCACCTGTCACCTACTAGTTTCGTCGTCTTTTCCATGATGGCGAGAGCCTTCAGATCCTCCCGCGACCGAGGAGTGTCAGGGAATGGTTTCGTCCCGAAACCGTCAGTCGAGAACGATCGCCTCACCATTTCATTCAGAGCGTCGCACGGGCACAGGTGGTAAATAGTCGCGTCCGTCGGTGTCAATGGCGACAGTTTACCGTGCACGATGTTCCCCAAGCTTGTCTCCGACACAATCGGTCCGGTCGGTCCTACATGAGCACGTCTGGTCACGATTAGGTCAATGTTGTCAGATCCTATAAGTATTTGCGGTCGCTTGTTGTAGGTCAGTCTGTCGATGTGTTGTCAGTCAGGTGTGGAAAGTCGTTCAGTAGTCCATTAATATTTACATTATGTACAGGCAAGTATAAATTATTTACAGATCTCATATTATACAAAACGAAGCGCTCTTCTTTAGCTCGGCCACGAACGGTGATGTTGACCCTCTTGGAGTTCGGCTCGCTCATCCTCATTCCGGTGGCCCCTCGTAATTGCAGCGTCGCGGTTGGTCCCGTGATACCGGCCCGCTTCAGTAGAGAGTCGTCAATCAGTGACACCGACGCTCCCTCGTCTAGTAGCGCTAGAGCCTCCACGTCCCCGCTCGGTCCAGAGATGACCACTGGTGCCACCTTTGTTAAGTGTCTGGAATGTCCCTGTTAACGACGAAAGCGACTAAATGATTACTGTAAATATATTGTTAAAATAAATAAATAAAGATAATATTTGTAGGACATTAGAGTTAAGAAAAACCTAGTTAAGCAACTTATGTTTTGATGTGTAGCCTGTGCGAACCGAGCTCCGATTGAAGCGACTCGAGGCGCGCAGGCACCTATATTTAATACCTCGGTAAGGCGGGGGACCGCGGGCCGGTAAAAATAATACAAAACCCTTATTAGAAAGCCCGCGGTCACCCAAATCATTATGTAAAAAGATATTTAGAGACTTAAGGTATTGAATAAGCATAGATTTAAGACAATAAATGTAAAATAAAACCATTTTAATTAGAAATAAAGCCTAGCGGGGAAGGAGGGGCGAGGAAGGGGGCGGTGTGCGGCGCGGGGTCTGAGGTAAACAAAACTACTCTCAGGCGGTCCAATAAAAGGCGCGCGCGCGCCGCCGAACATTCATTCCCGATCGAGCTACAGCAGAAGAAGCACCAAGGCCTCCCCCTCGCCTCTCCGCCTGCAAATATTGAAGAAATTGCATTATCATTCGAGCCCTCTTCGCCATCAACCTAATAAGAAAATCTACAGTCCACGCTGCGCCCCGCAATAAGTACACACAAATAAGAATTGCGGGGTGCTCTATGTACATCGCGTACATTGTTTGGTCCTCGTCGAAGCCGGATCACTGAAGCATCAAGAAAATTAAGAAGATGGTTGTAACCAGAAGTAACAGCGGAAAAGAAGACTCTTCCGGCAGCGGCGGCACAACGACGGAAACCGTGACCGGGACCGATACCACGACTGGAACCGGTACCACGACCGGCACCGGCACAACCGAAGACACCAACGCGACGACGGGCACGAACACGACGGACGCACGTAGTCACGACACGACCTCCGGCACCAGTAACGCCAGAGGCCACGTCGACACGTCAGGAATCAGAGCCACACCCGCCGCCAGCACAGACACGGTCATCGAACGCCACACCGCCGAGTTAATGCCGCCACCGACGAACACGAAAACGCTCAAGCCTGCTCGGTCGTGCCGATCCAAGGCCTCTAGCAAGAGACTCCTCGCGGAGTTGGAGGCCAAGGAGAGGCTAGCCGAGTTGGAGCTGAGGCGTATAAATGCCGAAGCAGAACTAGCGAAGATTCGGCAGGAACGCATCAACGCGACGTCGTCGCCGGAAGAGTCCGAAGAGGAGGAAGACCTTGCCCCACAAAGAATAGCCAATTGGCTCAACCGAAAGCCAGAAACAGAAGCCGCGATAGAAATCCCCATCAATGAAGAACGACGGGAACTCACCGCGTGCGCCACTACATTGCGCAAGCGGCGGGAGCCGCCACAAGAAGCTCCACAGAGACCCGCCGTGCTGGACGTTACGTCGCTATCAACAGCCCTGGCCGAAGCCCTGCAAACAAGCAAATCAAACAAGAAGTACATACCAGACCTACCAGTCTTCAACGGCCTGTGCAACGAGTGGCTACACTTCAAGGCCGCTTACATCGAGTCCTCATCAAGTTTCTCTGCGTGTGAAAATGTGGCCCGAATCCAAAGAAGTCTCAAGGGTGTCGCTTGGGAGGCCGTCAGCGCCCTCCTCATCAGCCAGCCGCACCCGGAAGACGTCATCAAAGCACTAGAACGAAGATTCGGAAGACCAGACGCGCTACTAATGGGAGAAACAGAGAAGATGAAGGGGCTGCCACGACTCACCGACAGCCCACGTGACCTATGCATATTCGCCGGCCGCATCGCCAACACCGTTGCCACAATCGAACTACTAAAAAAGCCGCAGTACCTCTACAACCCGGAGCTACTGCGAACGATTGTGGACAAGCTAACGCCGATATTGAAGAACAAATGGTATGACTACGCCATAGAAAAGGAAGACACGCCCGAACTTAAGAAGATCGCCGACTTCCTGAATAGAGAAGCAGACAAGTGCGCCCCCTACGCCCCGCCCGAACAAACGTCAGACTTCCGGGAAGCCCGGCCGACGGCGCGCAAGAGGACCGAGCGCACCTACGCTGCCACCACAGAAACTCCAAAGAAGAAAGAAGAGAAGCACGCGTGCACACTATGCAAACACGCGTCGCATCTGCTCCCAGCGTGCCCACAATTCAACAAACTCACCGTGAACGAGCGCTGGGAAGTCGCAAAGAAAAACCACACGTACTACCGCTGCCTGTCAAGCACACATCACCGCTTCACGTGCCGCGCAAAACCGTGCGGACACGAGGGCTGCCCCATGCGACACCATCAACTGCTGCATCACGAAAAAGCCGCTCCCACCGGAGCAGCCGCCTCAGAAGAGTCGCAAAAGAGAAAAGAAGAGGTGGTGGCGGTCACCAGCGAGCGCACGGCCGCGCCCGCAACCGCTACTACACGAGGCTACTTGAAAATTGCACCTGTCATACTGCGGGGGCCCCGGGCCGAGATTCAAGCCTACGCCCTCCTTGACGACGGGAGCACCGTGACGATCGTGGACGCCGCACTCGCCGACGCCCTCGGCCTCGACGGGCCCACCGAACCTATGTGGGTCCAAGGCGTGGGCGGCAAAGAAATGGCACACAACAAAAGCAAGCGAGTCACCCTACACATTAGAGGGCAACACGGCGGCACAGAAAAGAAAATCACGAACGCGCACACAGTAGAAAGCCTCAACTTCACCACGCAGTCCATAAGCAACCAAGAGATGGAAGATTGCACGCACATCGAAGATATCAAGCACGAAATCACCTACAACGAAGCTACACCGAAGATACTCGTCGGACAAGATAACTGGGAGTTGATCGTGTCACGTGACATAAGAAAAGGACGGCGCGATCAACCCGTAGCTTCGAAAACTGCATTGGGGTGGGTGCTGCACGGGTGCCGCACAACACAAGCGGCCCCAATAACATACTGCTGCGCTCACCTCACACGCGTCAAGCCCGCCGACAAGACTGAAGAAATGATGAAGCAATACTTCGCACTCGAGTCACTCTCAATTGAACCAAGAAGACAGAAAAGTGATCCCGAACTACAAGCACTGAAAATACTGCAAGAGAAAAGCCGCCGCCTCCCAGACGGCCGCTTCGAGACGGGCCTACTATGGCGTGGAAAAATAGACAAGATCCCAAATAACCGCAACGATGCACTGAGGCGCCTATACACGCTCGAGAGGAAGTTGGACCGCGATGACAACCTGAAAAAACAATATGAAGAACGCATCAACAATCTACTTACCTCTAACTACGCCGAGCGCGCCGACACGCCGCCTAGCGGAAGAACGTGGTACTTACCGCACTTCGCCGTCTGCAACCCGGAGAAAAAGAAGATTCGAGTGGTCCATGACGCCGCAGCCTCCTCACACGGCCGCAGCCTCAACGACATGCTCCTTCCGGGCCCAGACCTCCTTCAGTCGTTGCCCGGGGTCATCATGAGATTCCGACAACACAGCATCGCAGTAACGGCCGATCTGAAAGAGATGTTCATGCAGATAAAAATACGTGAAGAAGACAGAGATGCACTACGTTTCCTGTGGCGAGGCGATCGCCGTACGGGAGAACCAGAAGAATACCGCATGACCTCCGTGGTGTTCGGCGCATCGTCGTCTCCATGCACCGCTATATACATAAAGAACAGAAATGCACAAGAACACGCATCGCTGTACCCACAAGCTGCGCAAGCAATAGAACGAAACCACTACGTAGACGACTACCTGCAGAGCTTCAACACTATAAGCGAAGCAAAGAAAATAACAAAAGAAGTCGACCACGTTCACAAACAAGCCGGTTTCGAGCTACGCGGGTGGGCCACAAACGAACGCGACGCTATCAACAACGTTGTCAACAAGAAAGAGCGAGATGGCAACACGGTCCCCATCGGCGGGAGTGAGATAGAGAAGACACTCGGGCTATTATGGGACACAAACGAGGACACCATCCGTTTTCGTCTCAACGTACGAAGAGCTCCGCCCGAAGTCATCAACGATCTCCGCCCACCGACAAAGCGGGAGGCCCTCAGCATCATTATGTCAATATTCGACCCCTTGGGCCTCATCTCACCATTGACAACACCGGCGAAAAGAATCATGCAAGATACGTGGCGCTACAACACGGGCTGGGATGACGACATCACGGAAGGCCTGCGCGGGCGCTGGAGCGAATGGCTAGGTCGCCTACGTGACCTAGGTAACCTAAAAATACCTAGATGTTACGACACGACTCCGGCCGCCCGCTACGAAGTCCACACGTTCGTCGACAGCAGCGGGGAGGCCTATGCCGCCGCGGTGTACTGGAGAATGATACGCGCCGACGGCTCCATCAAAGTGAGGCTCGCTGCCGGCAAGAGCCGCGTCACGCCCACCAAACCAATCTCCATACCACGGCTTGAACTACAAGCGGCCGTGCTAGGTGTGCGGATCGCCCAAGCCGTCATACAAGAACACGACTTCGAGATCGCCTCGAAAACTTATTGGAGCGATTCACGCACAGTACTAGCGTGGATACGGGCCGAGCCGCGCTCCTACAAGACATTCGTGGCACACCGACTCGCAGAAATAGAAGACTACACTAAGAAAGACGACTGGAGGTGGGTGCCGACCGCACACAACGTCGCCGACGACGCCACCCGAGCGACGCCAGCGGACTTCGACTCGAACCACAGGTGGTTCAACGGCCCCTCGTTTCTATACTCACCCGAAGCGAGTTGGCCCCGAGAGCACATTGTCGAAGTTGCCGCCACCGGCGAAGAAAAAGAAGTCTGCGCTGCAGCTACCTGCCCTCGGGAGCCAGAGCATCCGCACCTACCCCAGTTCGAGCGCTTTTCCAAATGGACCCGTTTGTTGAGAGCGACAGCACGAGTACTACAGTTCGTCGACCTACTCCGACACAGGCCTCCCCTCGCAGCGCCTCCGGCCACCGAAACAGTAGCGGCGGCAAAAAGAAAACGGACCCGCGCCAACAACGAACGAGATCAAGCCTGGAACAAGCGAATGAACAAAACGTGCACGAGAGCGCCCGTCGGCTCGGCGCCCCCCGGCGCAACACCTCCACAGAGAAAGTTTGTAACGCTAGAGGCGCCGTACCTACTCGCCGCCGAACAATTATTAATTCGTGCCGCACAAGAAGACTCCTACGCCCGAGAGAGACAACGCATACAGGAGGGCCGCACGCCAGACAAGGAGGACCGACTAGCAAAGCTGAGTGTGTACATAGACGAAAAACACATACTACGACTACGAGGCAGGATTGAGGCGGCCGACAACTTCTACGAAGAAACAGTGCGACCAATAATACTACATGGGAAACATTATTACACAAAATTATATGTTTCGCACGTACACGAGAAGCTACATCACGGCGGCACGGAAATAGTGGTCAACGAGCTCCGTCAGCGATTATACATAACGAAGATTCGCCCGACGGTCAAAGAAGCCATCGCCCGGTGCCCAAGCTGCAGACTGAAGAAGGCGAAGCCGGCGCAGCCCTCCACCGGAGACCTACCAGCGGCGCGCCTGGCGCACCACGCACGCCCCTATACCTACACGGGCCTAGACTACTATGGGCCACTGGAGGTCACCGTGGGCCGACACCGTGAAAAGAGATACATCGCGCTGTTCACCTGCATGACTTCAAGGGCAATACATCTCGAAGTGGTGACCTCGCTCAGTACCGACTCTGCCATCAACGCACTGCGCCGTTTCATCGCACGGCGCGGGTGCCCCACAGAACTATGGAGTGATAACGCGACAGCCTTCCGGGGTTCCTGCCGCGAGCTGGCGGAGGCAATGAAGGACGCCGCTCACGCCCGCCGCATCAACTGGCGCTTCCTGCCCCCCTCTGCCCCTTTCATGGCAGGGGCGTGGGAGCGTATGGTCCGCACCGTGAAGGAGGCGATGAAGGCCACGCTGCACGAGAAACACCCCAGCGACGAGACACTGCAAACGCTGCTGGCGGAAGCGGAGGCCACAGTGAACTCCCGCCCCCTCACCTACGTGCCCGTGAACCCGGAGGACCCTCCGGCGCTGACACCCAATATGATCCTGCTTGGGCCGGACTGCTACTCACCAGCGCCCGGCACGTTCACCGACAGCGACGCCAACGCCCGTCAACACTGGCGGCGCGCGCAGCAGCTCGCCGACACCTTCTGGCGCCGCTGGGTGCGCGAGTACGCGCCCTTACTCCAACATCGGCGGGAGCCGCACAATAAAGGGACACCCCCGGCCGTCGGTGACGTGGTCATCATCTGCGACTCCAACCTCCCCCGCAACACATGGCCGCGGGGTCGAGTGACGAAGACGTTCCCGGGCAAGGACGGCGTGGTGCGAGTCGTCGACGTGGCCACCAGCAACGGCCACATCCTGCGGCGACCGACCAAGAAGATCGTCGTTCTACCAGTAGATTCGCAAGGCGACGGCGGGAGAAATGTTAACGACGAAAGCGACTAAATGATTACTGTAAATATATTGTTAAAATAAATAAATAAAGATAATATTTGTAGGACATTAGAGTTAAGAAAAACCTAGTTAAGCAACTTATGTTTTGATGTGTAGCCTGTGCGAACCGAGCTCCGATTGAAGCGACTCGAGGCGCGCAGGCACCTATATTTAATACCTCGGTAAGGCGGGGGACCGCGGGCCGGTAAAAATAATACAAAACCCTTATTAGAAAGCCCGCGGTCACCCAAATCATTATGTAAAAAGATATTTAGAGACTTAAGGTATTGAATAAGCATAGATTTAAGACAATAAATGTAAAATAAAACCATTTTAATTAGAAATAAAGCCTAGCGGGGAAGGAGGGGCGAGGAAGGGGGCGGTGTGCGGCGCGGGGTCTGAGGTAAACAAAACTACTCTCAGGCGGTCCAATAAAAGGCGCGCGCGCGCCGCCGAACATTCATTCCCGATCGAGCTACAGCAGAAGAAGCACCAAGGCCTCCCCCTCGCCTCTCCGCCTGCAAATATTGAAGAAATTGCATTATCATTCGAGCCCTCTTCGCCATCAACCTAATAAGAAAATCTACAGTCCACGCTGCGCCCCGCAATAAGTACACACAAATAAGAATTGCGGGGTGCTCTATGTACATCGCGTACAGTCCCTGTACAGCGAATCTCGTGGACCCTAACGCGTCCAAGGTTCTGGCGAAAATAAACTTTCAATCGACTTGCGTTAGGAATTTGATAAGTTTGTAAGGTTATTCTATTAGTTTCCTAACATGTTATGTACCATAATAAAGTTTATGAAATTACCTATCTTGTGATGTATAGTACTCACATGTGATAATAAAGTTCATAAGGCGTTTCATCGATTGTTTGTAGAATCCATTATTTGACACTGACACCTCTAATTATATTTCGTTCTTACGGGCCAAACACAAAACTTACACTATTTTCCATTTTTCACATCACCACTATTAATTTCTCCAGCGATAAGATGTATTATTTTATTAAAAAACACAGTAATTACTTCACAATAAATAAATATTGACAAACATAAAATGTAAGTCTGCGGCCGGTCGCCTGCCCAAAATGGCGAAATGGCTTGGTATTTTATTTATTTTGATAAATAGGCTGTCTCAATGTCAGTTCCAATCATATCACATGGTTGCCAACTAAACTACTCATAATCTAAGACTACTTCCGGGAACGTTCTGAAACTTGGTGAATATTCATAAAACGTCGAAGTTTGCAATACTTTCTATGCGCTTATGCAGCGCACAGGACGCTAGCCGCCCAAAAAAGTTATGCGCTTATGTAGCGCATAGGACGTTTGACGGGTTAAGTGAAGTATGTATTCAATCTTATTGGTCTGTTAGTTACTGACCTACTTTGTGAAGGAGTTTCTATGCTTGTCACTTTGAGATTTACCTGTCAATAAAATTCAATGTGTACTTTCTACAACAATGGTTTATTTATTTATTAAAGTGGTAGCAGAGATTTAAAAAGTATTTAAACCCATCGCAAAGTCATCCCAATAAGTTATTTTGGTGAAGAAACCAAGACTGTGTCAGCAGGACACAAGATTCGTGTAAAACTTAGTCTACAAGGGAAACGTCAAAATTGACAATTCTATCGTAGAAGCTGCCAAGGTTCGAATCGGGAACTTATCAGGGACCGATGACTTCAAGATGTGGAAATTCAAAGTTTTCATGGTGCTGAAGGGTGTACCAGGTGCTAAAGATTTGTTGGAAGGTAGAAAATCCAGACCAGCAAGTTTGCAAGGTACGCCAACATCGGAGCAAATTGCGAAACATGGAAAGGAAGTACAAGAATTTGATAAACTAGATAGCATAGTTTCTGTCTTGATCACTACGAATTTGCCAAACGACATAGTTACAAAGATAATGCGCTTCGATAACGCTAAGGATATGTGGGATGAACTAAATCGGCTGTACGGAGGTTGTATCGTAGACAAATCCTACGAAATGTGTCAAACATTCTTCGGATACGAGAGGGATACCAAGCATGACATGGCTACACATATTTCAACGTTATAGAGTCACTGGCACGAACTCAATGTAGCATTAGAAGAGACAAATGAGTTGCCAGCAGCAATATTGATCTATAAGATATTGGACACTTTACCGAATGAGTATTTGGGATTCAAGTCAAGCTGGAATCTAATGACGAAGACTGAGCGCACGATAGAGAACCTTACAACACAGTTATGCGCATATGAGAAGATCCTAACAAAGCAACAAGCAGATATTAAGGCGGAAAGCAGCGCAGAAGGCAATAGTAGTGCAGAGGCATTATATGCGAAAGCAAGAAATAAAGGCAATAAGGATAAGACAAAGAAGAAAGACGTTCAAAGTCACAAATGCAACTATTGCGGGAATCTGGACATTTTGTAAGAAAATGTCAGAAATGGATCGCAGATGGCAGACCGCCAAAGAAGTCGACTACCGTATATATGAACCTAGCTATTTTCTCAGTAGAAAACCTTGATGGTAAAGTCAGAGACACGACGAACTGGTATGTGGACAATGGGGCAACCAGCCACATAACAAACAGAGACGATCTCTTTGAGGACTTTAATTATTTCAAGGGTTCACACACGATTACTGGAGCTAACGGACAGACAATCCCAGCAGTGGGGATGGGTTCCATTCGTGCAGAAGCTGAAGTAGATGGTCGAAGATAGCAAATCCTTTTGAAGGATGTTTGGTACGTGCCTAGCATTAGCAGGAACCTTTTTTCTGTCCTTGCTGCACACGACATCGCTAATAATAGTAGCACCTTTGAATCGGATCCCACTACGTGCATAATGAAGATTAATGGCGAGACCAAGCTAATTGGCAACAGAGAGAAAGAGGGTGGGCTTTACCGTCTGAAACTGAAATGCGTGAAGCCAGCTACCCCAGATAAAACTGTTGAAGTAAATCTATTACAATTATACCATGAGCGGTTCGGTCATCAAAATAAAACACACGTGAAAAAGGTATTGGAGAGAGACTTAAACATAAAGACTGAAGCAAAGACAGAACTCTGTGAAGGCTGTGTTTATGGGAAATCTCACAAATTGAAGTTCGGGACTAGGGAAAAAGCCACTCAACCTGGAGAATTGATTTGCAGTGATGTGTGTGGACCATTCCCCTGCTCGATCGGCAAGAATAAATACTTTGTTTTATTCAAGGACACGAAGTACCGCTGGGTATACGTAATGCGTCAAAAATCTGATGTCCACGAAAAACTACTACATTTTATAGCTGAAGCTACAGCGTGTATAAAAATAAAAGAAGTTTTAAGTGACAATGGTGGCGAGTTCGATAATGAAAGGGTTCGTGCTACACTAGCGAAAGAAGGTATCAAACAGAGGTTCACGATGCCTTATACCCCACAACAAAATCCCACTGAGAGGGAGAATAGAACTGTTGTGGAGATGGCGAGAGCCATGATGCACGCCCATGTGAAAATTCCAAATGGCTTGTGGGCTGAGCTGATTATGAAGAGCGTGTACATTCTTAACAGGACAGGCCCAGGTCCTGAAGGAAAAACACCATATGAAGCATGGCATGGCAAGAAGCCAAGGATTAGTCACATGCGGATTATTGTAACCATTTGTTACCCGCACGTTCTAAAAGAAAAACGTAAGAAATTGGACAAAAAGGCTCAGAAAGGTATTCTCATTGGGTACGATTCTGAAGAGGGATATCGAATTTGGGACTGCGAAAATTTCAATCTGATAAGGTCTCGAGACGTAGTTTTTGATGAAACTCTCTTATTGGAAGATGTCAAAAATCTGACCAGAACTGATCAAGAGCTTGAAAGCAAGACCAGAACTGAGGAAGATAGTTCAAGTCAGAAGTTAGAGCCATATCGCCAGATTGAACTTAAATTTCGGGGTTTTAAGTTGAATCCTCAAACCCAATCGGATCCAAGTGTGAAAGAATCACCTGCAGTTGAAAATGATGAGAAGCCTGAAACAGAGAATGAGCGATCAGAAGAAGTTGCTAACAATAATGAAGTTGGAGAGAACATAGTTGACAGTAGTGTAGAACAAACAGATGAGCAGATGGAACAGAACATTGAGCTTGAAAGGGAAGATGACATTGTAATGGAATCTGAACCTGATCAACTGAACGCTATTGAGGTAGAAAATGAGAGAGGGCTAACACTTCGTAGTCGTGCGAACCTTAGACAGCCAAGTCGATACAGGGACTATGTTTGCAATATTTGTCATGCCCAGACTACTACTGATCTAATAGAACCGACTACATTTAAGCAAGCTATACAAAGTGCTGAATCTGAAAAATGGATAAAAGCTATGGAAAACGAAATCAACTCTCTCAACGAGAACCATACGTGGGAAATGGTAGATTTGCCTAAGGGAAGGAAAGCAATCCCTTGCAAATGGATTTACAAAGTTAAAACCAATCCTGATGGTACGGTTGATAAATATAAGGCTCGACTCTTAGTGAAGGGTTACTCGCAGAAAGAAGGAATGGATTACTACGAAACATTTAGTCCTGTAGCAAAGACCAGCACTATAAGAGCACTCCTGAGTGTTTCTGCTCAAGAAAATCTGACGTTGTCCCTATTTGACGTTTCAACGGCTTTTCTGTATGGTACATTAAATGAAGAGACATAAATGAAGCCACCTGAAGGGTTTAGTGATGATTCAGGAAAAGTATGTAAACTCATAAAGAGTTTATACGGTCTAAAGCAAGCACCAAGATGCTGGAACTACTATATAACTGAGTACATACTAAAAATCGGATTCAAGCAAAGCCATAGTGATCCATGTCTCTTTATAAGAAACAAGGATAGTAACAAAAAGTTAATCCTAGCATTATATGTTGATGACGGATTGTTGGCGTCAGCATCGGAGTCTGAAACGCAAGTTTTTCTTGATGAGCTGCGTCAGCACTTCAAGATCACGACAAAACCTGGTTCATATTTCTTAGGCATCAAGATTGCCAGAAACGATGATGGATCGATTACCATAGACCAGAAAGGATATGCAAAGAAACTGTTGGAGCGATTCGGCATGCACGACTGCAAAGCTGCCGTAACACCTATTGTGAAAGACTCTGTTACTACAGAAAAAGAGATGGAAAGTGATCCATTTCCATATAGACAAGCAGTTGGCGCACTCTCTTATCTAGCAGTTGGGACACGCCCTGATATCACATTCGCAGTGAGCGTAGTCTCCAGAACTTTAGATAACCCTTTGCCAGGAGATATAGCCAAAGTCAAAAGAATACTGCGCTATATCAAAGGCACACAACATTTTGGTATTACCTACCATTCATCTGACAAATCGAAATGCCTGAAAGGCTTCAGCGATGCAGATCATGGGGGGGATAACACAAGTGGACATTCAACTTCTGGAATGATTTGTCTCTACTCAGGAGGAGCTATTGCGTGGCAGAGTAAGAAGCAAACTTCAGTAGCCATATCCTCTACCGAAGCGGAAATAGTGGCCGCTAGCGAAGCAGCCCGAGAATTAATATGGCTAAAAAGAATTCTGCAGTTCATGTTGCGACTCAAAGATATCAGAACACTGTTATACCTAGACAGTGAGTCAGCTATTCGACATGATCCTCCAGTGGAATGCCATCAAAGGACAAAGCATATAAGATTGAGGCACTTCTTTGTGAGAGAATGTGTCACGACAGGAATTTTGTCAACTCTCAAAGTGAAAGGGGTCGACCAGGTGGCGGACTTCCTGACGAAGCCCTTATTCTGGCCACGACTTAAAGAGCTTGGCACAATAGCTGGACTCAACATCACCAATAAGAAAAACGAGACGATGTTAAGTGAAGCATGTATTCAATCTTATTGGTCTGTTAGTTACTGACCTACTTTGTGAAAGAGTTTCTATGCTTGTCACTTTGAGATTTACCTGTCAATAAAATTCAATGTGTACTTTCTACAACAATGGTTTATTTATTTATTAAAGACCTTTAGGAGAATAGTGGATGTCGCGTCGCCGCAATGGTTCACTGTAGCCGCAGTCTGCGCCCACTCGTTAGTCTCGTTGCGTGGCGCGGCGTGTAGCAGCGGGTGATGTAGTCTGGTGCATTGCCCTTCGGAACACTTGGTCTTCCTCCTGCAGCTCTTAAGCTGGTGACTCAGCGAGAGGCAGCAGAAGCACAGCTTTCTCTCGGTCACCAATTTCCAGCGATCGTCTATGGAAAGGCGTTTAAATTCAGAGCAGTTGTTCAGGGCGTGTTCATGTTGACACAGTGCGCAGGAGGTGGTTCGCGTTGGGGCTGTCGTCATTGAGGTGGCGGTGACCGTGGGTGTGGTGGCATGTACGAACTTCTTCTCCTGCTTTGTGTGTTGATGGTGTTGTCGGTCAGCAGTAGGCAGCAGTGCAATAGTTGTCGCGGCATTTGCTACCATCATCAACCACTCTGACACGTCGTTGAGATTAATTTTGCTCTCACCTCTACTCGCTATAGAGAAACTCCACTGGTACTTCAGCGTCATCGGTAATTTGCCGATTATTTCTCGAATCAAGGTCGGGTTCGTCAGATGACCGACCTCATTTGTCATTTTCATGGTCGCGACAATATTTTGCACTATGGTCGCGTACTCTATGAGTAGATTGTCGTCGTCTTGACGTATGTCACGAATGTTATGAATTTTCAATAACATTACCTCAATCAACAGTTCCGGTCGTCCGAATCGCAGCCGTAATGTTTTTATGATGATTTCTAGGTTTGTTGCAGTGACGAGCAGGGCCGATACAGCTTCGCGGGCGTGCCCTTTAAGGCATTTTGCTAGCCGGGCGATGTTTTCGTCGTCGCTGTGTCCGCATAGTCGGGTCGTCATCACGAACTGTGCGTAGAATAAGGGCCACTCTTCGGGGTCTCCGCAGAACTGGGTAGATCCTTGATCGACGTCTGTCTTGCTAGGAACTTCGCCATATCACCGGTTTTCGTCATTTCGGGGTGGTCTCGGTGGTCTTCGGGACGGGCTGCGTCGCAAGCCGCTGCGGTCACTATGGGCGTTTGGGAAATAGTCTTCATCATCGGTCGCATGTCGGTGAACGACGACGCTCGAGAGGACGCACGGCTGCGCCTTCCCTCGTCTTCCAAAGCGGCCGTTTGCAGGGCTAGTCTTGTGGTAAGCAGCCGCCTCTTCACGTCCGAGGCTCGTCGTTGCTGCTCGGCTGCCGCTTTTGCCTTCGCATCCTCCAGCTCAATGGCAGCCATTGCTTCCGCAGTCTCCAGCTCAAGGTCGAGAAGCTGTCTGTGTCTGGTGGTCGAGGCTACCGATACGGCGGATGTCATCGACCTGAGGGAAATCGCGTCGTCATCAAGGCCACCCGCGGGCACCTCGTCAGCGGGTGTCTCATCAACGGGCGACGTCGTCGTCGGCTCGTCTGGCCTGCTGGCCTCCATATTTTTTGCCTGGGAGCGGGTCAGCGGCATACCTTTTGTCGTTACACTGGATCCACAGTGCTGGTCAGTTGTCTTCGAAGGACCACTTTGTTTGGTCTAACAAAGGTCTAGCAATAAAAGATTTGCTCCAGCTTTTCGTCACCCTTTTATTTTTACGTCTTATCGGTCTGTCCATTACTCTATGGTTCTGTCCTGGCTTCCTTTTCTTTTTTCCGTCATTAAATCTAGCCTCGCCGGCCAGCGAGCCAAGGAGGCTGCCGGCCTTACGCCACGACAAGAGCCAATTCATTTCCCACTATGTTAAAGGTCAATGCCATGACCAGGACCCCGTCAGGATCCTTAGCAGGATTGGGGAATGTATGCAGTGGTATATATATGGTCTTCACCTGTAAATCAAAAAAAGTACATATAATGGACAGAATGAATAAAGATAATGACTGCTTCAAATCCGTATTTCAAGACAAGGAATGTTTGTTTGTCACAAAAAGAGAGGTTCTCATTATGCTGGAGCTCTAAGTGAACAGAACAGACAGTGAAAGGCCCTTTTAATAGTACGACACATAATTACGATAGCCTAAGGAACTAGTATCATAACCTAAGTGAGTCTAATTGATTGGAGTGTAGCTAAGGCCCAGGCAACATCCAAGCAAAATAAAGATCCGACTGTGGCACAATACTCAGCTTAAATATGTATATCGTCTGAGTAATAGATCTGGAGTCAGTCTAAATCTGTATAAAGCAATGGTCTATCTGTATTCAGCAATAAGCTATAATAAACATGATCTTTTATCAGACATAACTATGTCTGATAAAAGATCATGTTTATTCTTAATGCTTAGTAACAGCAATTTAAGGACCCTTATTCAGACGTTATTAAGCTTTCTGCAGTACAGAATTTTTAAAGCTGTATAAGGGGTCTTACAACCGACATTAAGCTGTAAAATTAGCTTATAGCTGACTAAGGGTGGTTGTCCGAAGCTACAATCTGAATTATAGTACACTATTTCACATTTATTCAGCTTCTGATTTAATGGTTATCATGGTTAATTAAAACAGCGTAGTGCTCGGTAATAATAAATAAAATCTCTCTTATGCAGCATTAAGTGGATAGTTTTATTATAATACAGCAATTGTCTGGTTAAAAAGCGTTGAAAGATGAAAATGGATAAAATGAAGTGGAAAAATAGGAAAAGAACGGGTGGGATCCGCAGAAAATGTTTACGGGAGTATAAAAAATGAAAAAGTCTGTTGTGAACAGGGAAATTGGTAATGAATAGAATTATTCAATAGAATTATCTCAATAGAATTATTCAAACGTCGCCGGTGCTGTATTGAGATTTCCACGTCGGTATCATCAGTATCCCTTTTACGAAGCATTTTTGCCAATTCATCTTCCGCTTCATTATAGTTGTTTAAAAACGTCCTCTTTAATTTACAGTCCATGGTTAGTCAGCCATCTTCCCCAAGTACAACTATGTCATTTTTGCTTAACACCTCTGCGTTATGCTTTGGCCATCGCAGCTTACTATTAGTTTCCCAACTAGAGGGTACTATGCACAGTTCCGTTTTACCCTTGCGACGCGTTGAAACAATTTTAAACGGCATTGTCCTGTAAATAAAGGTAGATGTAAATATCTTACATACGTTGATAGACAAAATAAATATACCTACATAAATATTCATGTTATATTATTATTCATATGTTTTTGTTTTGACTTCTAAGATGGAACCCTAATAAGCTGGTTACTGTGGAATCTGTGATACTCTACTCAAATAGTACACAGCAATATGTGCTGTCAGAATAGTCGTTCCCAGCTGATAGCTGAATAAGTGTACACACGTGACTTTTATTGAGAACTAAGCTGTTTAACTGGCGTGAAGGCATCGCTTAATCAGACTGGAAAGTATCGCCATTTTTAACAAATACTATATTATTTCTTTGTAATTTTTATTGTATTATTATAAGATTTATTTGGTGACAAAACGCATGAAATCACAAAAAAAAAACATAATTTACTTTCATACCTACGTCGTACTTTTCGTGTACAAAAAACAGCACTTGTGTGGATGGACATTTATGTCACGCGAGCTTCATTCGAGTAAAATATTATGTTTACAATCATTATCCTTCATAATTCAAGCGGCGCATGACATAAATCGAAGTAAGTTACTCATGTTCAAGATAAACTTCCACGCGCACTAATATTTCAATTGTACAATGATCTCAAAATGTAAATACAAAAAACATACTTACCAAGAATAATTCGTTTGAAGCTAGTTGATTCTCGTTGGAACAACAAACAATCACTCACAGGAAACGATATCAAATCAACACGCGTGCGTGTCTGTCTAAGTTTGCGGAGTAGCAGGTGATGACAGTCTTTGTCTGAATAATGTCTGAATAACGTCTGTCTAACACCGAAAACCACTTTTATTCAGAAGTTATTCAGATAGTAGACATCTATATTGCTGCTATTCAGATTTTACTCAGCTTCTATTCAGAACTAAGGCCACATTTTTCTGCCCAAATTTTCTGAATAACGTCTGAGTAGGCGCTGTCCCAGAACTTACTCAGACATTTCGTTTGCTTAGAGCGCCGCGGACAGCTTTTATTCAGACGTTATTCAGAAGGTAAATGTTGCCTGGGGGGGTTCCGTCCTCTTATCGACACTGACCAAATGTCTGTACTTATACTATTAAAAGACCACGCTTTACAATAAAGTATCACTTACTAGTTGTATTGCAGTTAGGAACACAGCATCGTTTCTCATTAATCATTCTTGAGGCTTAAGAAGGAACCAAAAAACAGTGATCTTACAACAGAAATACCATAACAAATACCTACAAAGTGAAGAAACAGAGCGAAAAGAAGGAAAATGACAACTGAAAAAATGAACTGCAGCAGCAAATGAAACCCAGAAGATTTACAAAACTAAATCTCAAAAGAAGGCGCTGGTCGCTGTGTCACAGAGAAAATTCAGAGAGCGAGTGGCGGCAAATATGTAGAAAAAAAATGCTGTAGTCGGCTAAAAAAATGAAATTAACGGCCAGCCATATACATAAAACCTATGTATATAGATATGTATGTAGATAAACCTATGTATGTAGATAAATATTATTATGTATTAACATACATAATAATATTTATCTACACACGTATCATAAACCCTCTTTACTGCGTACTAAAAACACACGTTACGATCAGCATAATGTTAAACTACTTGGTAAAAACTCATTTCTTATCTGAAAAATTACACATTATGTGTAATTTTTCTACATATTATGACATTCAAATTTCGAACGCCGACGCCCGCCTGCGTACCTCCCCTACCTTGTTTGTGAAGTTGGTACTACTGAACAAGCGAAACAAGTGCAAAGGAATTATTTTTTGATAGCCTGCCTAATATTGATTTTGTATTAAAAGCTACTTACCAATTTATACGACTTGTTATGTAATATTTAAGAGATAATATAGATAGGTCCTACACATAATTTATGAGATTACTTATTGTGCATGGGATGGCCCCATGCCCCCCGTATCCGGCAATACCCTTTTCGTTCCTGAAGAGATGTTAGATATCTTCTTTGTTACCTGAAAAACTTCAGTCATCATCGCGAGCTACCTACCGAAAATTTCTTCCAGGGTTTTCTTTATGTGGCCAACTCCTAAGTGCAGTTCTGATATAGGAATAAACTGCACTTAGCTTGGTTGCATGCTGTGGTAAAAGCTACTAAGATTTATAGTTAATTGTACTTCACTTTTCCCCTCATCAAAATCTCAACCTCGATTTTTTTACGAATACAATACCTTCCTTAATTATCACTTCATTCAACTCGAAAGTAAAAATTATTGCCGTTTTTTTTCGATGTAGTGGACCAGTAGCAGTAATCTCGCTAGAAGACCTTAGAACAGTTACCAGTGAATTGTATTCCGAAGTTTGTCTATCTCAAGCTTTTGGGGAGTTGAGTAGTGAGCGCCCAAGGACCGGCGTCCGTGGCGTTCTTTTTCACCAAGATAACGCGCCCGCTCACACTGCTGCTAGAACCATCGACTATTTGTCAACTTCCGGGGCACAAATATTACCCCATCTTCCAAACATCCCAGATTTAGCTCCGTGCATTTTTTTTCCCACAGCAAAAAGAAATGCTTCGGGTACGAAAATTTAACACCGCAAACGACGCCATCGAAGAATTTCGTCGGTTATTTTTCAACCTCCAGCAACATGCGTTTTTCTAATATTTTGAGGCCTGGGATACTCGAATGCATAAGCGCATACGGATTGGAGAGGAGTATTTTGAAAAACTGTCTTTTTTAATGCTCACAATTGGAACAGCCCTCGTATTTTGGTCTAAACACAGCACCATTTGTTTTCTTCACAAAATTATTAAAGTCTGTCATGTATAAGTTTAATAAGATCACGGGGTATTGTATGTTCTATTTACTAAGATCATCTTTGGACCATCGGTAGTAAGTTTTTGAATGTAAAATAATATTCAACAAGCCAGAAGCATATTAGAATCTTTAGGTTTCATAATAGATGGAGAAAAAAGCTGCACTAGTCCTAATACTACGTGCAAGTATTTAGTATTCTTAATTGACTCGAAAAAAAAAAACACTTAAGACTAACTCCCAACATCCCAATTTTTTATCAATCGCAAACGTTGTTCAATTAGAAAGTTTGCTCTTATGGTATGGTAGGGCTCCTCACTGATGCTTGCCACTCCTTCCAGTAGGGTTGGCTTTATACAAAGCAACTAGAACTCTGCAAATATCTTGCTCTTATGCGTGCTTAGGACCATAGTCTATCTATAGACTATAAACATAGACTATCATAATATTCCTATGACTCTACCAAATTATTCACAGGATGACTTAAGATAATGGTCAAGAGCAGTCAAATTTTCAGTTAAACCTTTACGCGATGATTAATATAGCATGTTTTTTTATCCGCACGCTAGTCAAAAAGGGTGCGGTGTAGCATGCGGTGAGGTGAGCGCTTATGGACAGTGGAATCCCAAGGAGAGAGATATGCATATAAATTATCTAAAACTAGCAGTTGCATATTTTGGATTGAAGATCTTTTAAAAAAAAAAATATAATAGTTATTGATATCATTTTCAATTTGATCCTGCACGTATTCCTGAAAAAAAGGGCTGTGACAGACGGTCAGACGGACAACAAAGTGATCCTATAAAGGTTCCTACTTTTACTTTTTAGGTACGGGACCCTAAAAATGGTTAAATTCTTATTTAGATTCAACGGGTACTTTTTACCCGGACATCGAAAACGTTGCCGGTCAAGATTCATCATTATAATGAATACTGCTATGTACCTTCTTACAACTTAAAATTATAATACCAGGGTGTCCGGTAGATCGATGCAAAAACTTACATAACATACATATGGCAAAGTCTTACCGTTAAATTTTTATTGATGATTTAGTATTTTTGAAAAAAAAACCAGATTTTCACAGTTAAGTGATCATCATTACAAAATTAAACAATAATTGGATTACTTTATGATTCATTTTTTAAATCACTTAATAAGCATTCTAATAAATCTTGATTTGTGCATCTGCTACGTCAGACTTGGTTTTTACAGACCATTGAAGGGCACGGCAAATTTCAATCATCAATGAAATAAGCTTTTCGGACCTAATATAACAAAAATAAGTGAATGCTTTTTATGTGCAAATCATTATAAAACATTCCTAGTCAATGATCTTTCAATTAAGTAATTATCGACGTAGATACCTCACACATTTTTGAAGTTATGACCTACTAACCAGTTTGAGGGAGAAAAATAGACTTTTTAGACAGTATTTTTAGTTAATTAAATTTATGCTATTCTTATATTCATATATCATATATATGCCTTGGTTCCACATAGATGCAAGCCCGTCTTCGGACTTCTGTGGTCTTGATTTTGATCATTTCGTCTTTCATGGTGTCGAAAGCCATTCTTATTTTTGAAATAAACTCTTCTTTTGTGTTGATGGCTACGTTGGAATAGACCAGTTCTTTGGCTCTGCCCCACACAAAATATTCCATTGGAGTCAGCTCTGGTGAACGAGCAGGCCAAGGAATAGGCCCGTCTCTGCCGATCCAGCAATTGGGAAAACAGTCGTCAAGATAGCTTCTCACCGCCTAATGCATCTCCTATCCTCGGAACAGCCTGCGAAATTGAAATTAATTGGATTGAGCTAAATTAAACCTTCTTTTATTGTTTAAATGTCAATTGCTATTTCACTGAGATAATTTCACATATTGTTTCTTTACGTCTTGGATTTTCTTCAATGTGTTCTGGGCTCTGGGTCGAAAGCTTCACGTTATGGCTAGTTTTTCTAATGAAGAATATGTCGACATTGTTTTTATGCATGGCAGGGCAAACGGCAATGGAGCGATGGCTCGAAGTTTGTATGGAGAGCGCTACCCAAACCGCGCCGGCTACCGGATGTCAGAGTGTTTTACATCACTTTTCGTCGGCTTGCTGAAGTTGGGATTCACCGCGTTGCAACTGGAGTCAACCAAGGCAGATACAGTCCTACCGACGAAGAAAACATCTTGGCGGCATTTCAAGCGGATTCTACAAATATATAACAATACATTCTAATTAATCAAGATTTGTTAGAATGCATATTAAGTGATGTATTAGAATCAATTGTAAAATAATCCAATTATTGTTTAGTTTTGTAATGATAATCCCTTAACTGTGAATATCTGGAAATTTTCTTCAAACACACTAAATCATAAATAAAAAAACGATAAGACTTCGCCATGTTTATGTTTGGCTCAAATGGTTCTAAATGGTCTGTGCTAACTTCGGTTTAAGTCTTTGCATCGATCTACCGGACAGCCTGTATAACAATACTTAAAAATTAGATCTTCCAAATAGAAGCTTCGTCAAGAGAAGGCGGTCGGTTTTTTGTGATGACTACTTAAAAGCGATTTTCATTTCCTTGCAAAATAAAAATATTACTTCGATAAGGCTGATTCAGACAAGCTTACAAAAACTGACTACAAATTCGATCCGAAAATGACTATTGTAAATAGAGTGGAGACAGTACAGCGCTCTCGCCTCCACAACTGACTGCATCTAAACAGTGTCAGTATCAGATCAGCACTGATTTGCACGAATTCGGAGCCACTTACTTACCCTGCCTAAATCACCCTGTATGCATTATACAATATAATTTGCACAGGTAAATACTTATCCGTCTACTGCGAAATTAAAGTACGGAGCTTGAACTGCGGGTAATTATACTTAATTATCCACTTTGCGCTCGCATTATACATCCTCGCTTTACAAAAGCATTACTTTACCAGATCGCGGTACAATGGCTCATTGCTATAGCATAGCGGAACAAAGAGTTTATTCAAACGAAACACAACAACAATACCTATTACCTACCTTCAAAATAGGAGTAATGTTCAGCAAATTACAGTTTAGTACTACAAAAATTACAGTCCTACTGGCAAAGGAATGCGTTGGAGTGCACCTAAGGCCTTTTTTAGTGTCATGATGGTTTCATGACGTTCTCGCGGGATTTACTATGGGATTGACCCCACAAGCGGGTGCTGTCAGTAGGGCGACCTGCATCCCACGTGACACATAAGCATGGCACTGAAGGGGCTATTAGAGGTTGTAACCCAGAGGTTAGTCAGAACTATGAGCTGATGTCCGCTCGTAAAATTGGGTAAGCAGGCGAACTCCTCCCATTTATATTATATACACATATTTATCGCACAAAGGGATAAGAATCGAATCATCAATATTCAGATAAGAAATGAGTTTTTACCAAGAAGTTTATCATTATGCTGGTCGTAACAAGGATGACTTTAACTTCAAGCCAATAGGCTCTATAACTATAGTTAAAACATTTAAACTTCTTAGCATGAAAAAGACTGAAGATTTATGGGGCATGTCGGTTAACGTGGTTAAATCAGTAATCGATGTGATTGCACCATACATGGCAATCACATTCAATAGTTGTATAGCAAACGGAGTTTTTCCTGACCTCATGAAAATGAGCAGATTAATACCACTTTTCAAATCCGGTAGTAAACAAGACCCTGCCAACTTCAGACCTGTATCTGTATTGCCAGTGTTGAGCAAGGTGTTTGAAAAGGTCATATTGAGTCAACTACTCTCTCACTTCAATGCATCTGGGCTACTCCACAAAAAACAGTTCGGATTCACTAAAGGCAGATCAACAACAGACGCCGGAGTAGCGCTAGTAGAACACATTTATAGTGCGTGGGAAGGATCACAGGATGCGGTTGGTATTTTCTGTGATCTTTCCAAGGCCTTTGACTGTGTGGACCATCAAACTCTTTTGCTCAAACTTCAACACTATGGTATCAAAGATAATGCGTTAAAATTAATGGAATCTTATTTAATGGAAAGATTACTAAAAGTAGATATAAACAGATGCAAGTCCACTGGAACCCATATGAATATTGGTGTACCCCAGGGTTCTATCTTAGGTCCGTTCCTTTTCTTAGTGTACATGAATGACCTGCCTTATATGGTGGAAAAAATTACTCAGATTGTTCTATTTGCTGATGACACATCTATTATTTTCAAGGTGAAAAGACAAGAAGAAATTCTAGACGACGCAAATAGTACACTCTCTCATGTGTTAAGTTGTTTCAATGTAAACAACCTGTTATTAAACTCAAAGAAGACTAAATTTATCAAATTTTGTTTGCCTAATGTACGACAGGTTGAAAGCAGTGTTAGAATAGGATCTGAAAGATTGGACCTCGTTGAAGACACAATCTTTCTCGGAATCACTATAGATTCGAAACTTCAATGGGGTCCTCACATAACTAATCTCGCACGAAGACTTAGCTCAGCCGCTTTCGCGGTCAGACAAATCAGATTCTTACAGATGTTGAAACTGCCAGATTGGTTTACTTTAGTTATTTTCACAGTATTATGTCTTATGGAATATCGCTCTGGGGGAGAGCAGCAGATATAAATACGATATTTTTCTTACAAAAAAGGGCGATCGGAATAATTAAGAGAAAAATTCAAAGAAATTAATATACTTACGGTTACCTATCAATATATATACGAGAATATCATGCATGTAAGAAAAAACATAGCTTTATTTAAAATTGTAGGTGATAGCCATACAATTAACACTAGAAATAAAAATAGGTTAGCACTACCATTATTTAGACTAAGTAAAGTAGGCACATCATTCATGGGGCACTGTATTCGCTTCTACAATAAAATACCACAGGAATCATTGATCCTTCCTGAAAAGAGGTTAAAAAACTATGTTAAAAATGAGCTGATAAGAAAGTCCTATTATAGTACTAAGGAATACTTAGATGACAAAACTGTATGGTCCATACCATCTCAGCGCACAGAAATTCGACGAGAGGCGATGGATCAAGTCTATCACTCGCCGGCGAATTTCCTTAGACCGAACCAGTACCTGTTGTAAAGTCACTTTTTAAAAAAAAAGGTATGGGGGAGTTTCTTGCCGTTTCTCTTAACCCCGAGGCCCACCTTCCGAAACGGTGTAGTCTTTTTTTATATAAAAAAAATGACTTGTAGTTATAAGTAAGTATAATTTTGACGTTGAATAAGATAATTTATTTATTTATATTCAATAAAAAAAATGACTCTGACTCTGACTCTGTAACGTGTGGTTTTTGGACGCAGTAAAAAGGGTTTATGATACGTGTGTAGATTAAATATTTAATTTATCTTGAATTCATTATACAGACGTTCCAAACGGTGATGGAAAACATCGTGAGGAAACCTCCATCTCGATAGCTTTGGCGATGGGTTAGCCCTCTGTGACGATATGTTATGATTTGTTAAAGTAACCATGTAGCTCATCTAACTTAGTGCTGAAGCCGAGGCCTGCCTCACCACACACGGACCACTAAAAGTCATAACATAACGCCGCCACTAGCGGCGAACACAACCACAAGAGCTAAAGCGCGCCTCAGCCACGTGTGGCGACAACCGGAGGCGTGAGCAGCGAGTCCATAAAAAATGTATGAAGAGTACCAGGAAATAGCGGGGCGAGTGACCAGTTTGACCCGACCCGAGTAGAAGACGAGTACCTAACCTAAATACATTTTATGTATCTAAAATTTGAAGTTTAGCATGACGTCCAAAAACATATATTATCCCTTTCTGTTACAACCTGTATATTCCAAGACCATCTTATTTCCAATAAAGGACTCTATCCTCCCTTTACGATAAAACATTACCTTATAAATTACTCGGTTTTCAGATGGTGACTGAATAATAATAATAATAACTTGTACACTACTACTTACACACACTGATCTAGCCCCAAACTAGGATCCCCTGTATCCTGGGTACTAGACAACGATACACATACTTAAATAGATAAATATTATACTTAGATAGATAAACAACCATGACTAGGGTACAAACATCCGTTCTCATCAAACAAATATTGGCCCCCACCGGGACTAGAACCCGGGACCCTTGGCTTCGTAGGCGGGGTCACTGCCGACTCGGCCATTCGGGTCCCTTTTCATCACGCCGAACATTGCTAAACTAAGAAATCATTTCATCCTAACAGTCTGCTTCAAGACTTGAAGCAGAACAGACCTTCAAAGGGAACTAATAGAATTTCCAAAGAGCAGCGGGATTTTCCGCCCAGCTACTAGTTATTACAGCGACAAAATAACGCTGCAAAATAATACTCCTATAACGCTGACTATTTGAACAGTTCGGTCGGTACAAATGACCGGCCAATTTCGGTTAGAAATTTCAGCACTTAGGCTTTAGTATAGGTTTCGTAGCGATTCAGAATGTACGGATTTTCCAAATTGCATGTTATAATCAGACTCGGTTTCGGGATTTTGAAGCAATCTCTGTGCCAAGCAACTAGAGTATACTTATATTATCTATATGAAGATCAAAGCGAAAGAATTTAATTTTCAAGTTAGGTTTTGAACGTTGATTAATATCCGTACGTTTTCACTTTAGGTATACAGTATTTAATATTAAACATTGTCTTTTTTGTTAAAATAGCAATTTGTATGAAAGAATGGGGAACAGCGGGGGAATATTGTTCCTGATGTTAATGGAACTTTAATTGGTACTGGAATTTTCAACCTTGTGATATCTATTCTTATTCAGCTTCTGTAGGGCTTAGGATATTATTTTTTTAATATAATTTTTAAAAACAGCATTTATTTTCTTACCACCGATATAATAAACAGTACACCGAACGAAGCTAGCTTCGAAAGTTCTTAGCATAACATTAAGGAAACAAGTGAACTAAATTTTAAATATTTTAACCCCCGACGAAAAAAAAGGGTTTTATAAGTTTTAGGCGTCTGTCTGTCTGTGTGTCTGACTGTTTCTGTGTCTGTCTGGGGCACCCTACCTGTTAAAAGGTAAATTTGAATTTGAATGAGTTTTTTGCAATGGATTTCTTCACGACGATGGTTCTTAGATATAATAAACAATATCTAAATGTAGCCCGTTAATGTCCCCCCAGAGGGGCACGTGCCTTTACCCGGATACGAGTAAGATTGCGCCATACTCCACCACGCTGGCTCAATGCAGGTTGATGGAGGGGTGTCGCGCTAGTGGCCAACCCGACTCTGCCAGAAGTCATCAAGCACCCTGTTAGGCCATCTGAGACAGATCTACGACTACTACCGCCGAGTAGAGATAGTAGCCCCGACGCCCGCCCGCGTGCCGTCCTTTAGTGTCTGAAGTTGGTACTACTGAACAAGCTAAACAAGTGCAGAGAAATTATCTATGCCGCAATGCCGGTCGCACATGCGGTTCCTCAACACATCAAAGAGAGCTCATGATATGTGTGTAGATAAACTAGTGTATGTAACTGTACATAATTAGGCATTATGTATCAGTCACATAAACTACTATTTTGCTGTTCTTGCATGTTCAACCTAACACGAAGGATAAGGGGGCTTACCCCCTTTACCCTTCACCTAAGCCACCGCAGCATTTTGCCCTGATATTTGCTGTGCAAATCAGTATTTTTATGTGCAGTTTAATATTTCCCATACCATTAGGCCACGGACGCTTCTTAGATATGTTTTGTGAAGATCACTTCAGTGGTTCGAAAGTTATAAACTTTGGAAAGAAGCCAGTCAACCAAAGTTTAGACTTAAAGTTTTTTTTTTTATCTACACACGTTCAAAAACAGCAAATTATGAACAGCTTGAAGATGAACTGTTTTGTTAGAACACATTTCTTTCTGTGGAAAGGTTATTATTGCTTCATAATAACATCGATTTCGATTTTATTAAGACATTCAAATTTCGAACATCTCTGAAACTTTTCCTCAATTCTAATATCTTTCGAGCTGACGTTCTATTCGAAATTAAATATCAATGCCGCAATGCCGGTCGTAACATGCGATTCCTGAACACATCATAGAGAGCTTATAATATACGTACAGATAAAGCAGTGTATGTTACTGTACATAATTATGTATAGTTATTTGTTTGGCCATTCGTTTTCTATATCTCTGTTAATTAGTTTCAAATAAACCAACGAATACCCAACTGACCGCCCTATGCAGGGCTTTAATATTCCCCTTGTGCATTTAGCCAAGCGCATCTGCTTCAGTGACTGGGCAATATTTTTCCAACAAGCTAAAAGCATATCGTGAGTGGTCTGTGGGGTGCAGCTTACGACACACTTTGTACACAGGCTTACCATTTTTTCCACACTGAAAAATTTAATAGTCCCGAGCAGAGCTAACAACGAGTCGCCCCCGGAGCACAGGTGCTTCAAAAACTATACAGGTCCATCTACCGCGATGGAATCGATCGCATTAGTGGAGGGATATAAACGTTCGTTGCAGGATTATGGGGTAATGCATCACAAATTTGTTGCTAACGACGATTCCAGCACTTGTAAAAAGATTTTAGATATAATGCAAAATAGTCTTTTAATAAATTTTTGCAACGCTCTGGTGAAGTTGTCTCAAGACGTTGTTTCCTTTATTCAAAGCTGGTCCTTTATTCAAAGCTGGTAGTACATCAGACCCCACCAATTTTAGACCCATATCGATACTACCAACGCTTAGCAAAATATTTGAAAAACTCATACTTAATCAATTGCAAAGTCATTTTTATCTCAATAATTTAATTCATATTGCTCAGTTTGGTTTCACAAAGGGTCGTTCAACAGCCGATGCTGGTGTTGAACTAATCGACAATATTTTTGATGCCTGGGAAGACGCAATGGATGCAATAGGTGTCTTCTGCGATCTATCCAAGGCTTTTGATTGCGTCCATCATGACACTCTTGTCAGGAAGTTACGCCATTATGGTGTAAAAGATCAGGCACTTGGCCTTCTGGAGTCATATCTAACAGATAGGGTTCAGATGGTTGATGTTAATGGGAAAAGATCACCTGGGTCTTCAATAAGTATGGGCGTACCGCAAGGTTCAATTCTTGGTCCTTTCTTGTTTTTAGTATATATTAATGATTTACCTTACCTTGTTAAAGAAAAACATGGGTTAGTATTGTTTGCCGATGACGAGGTAAACAATGCTATCTCTAGTATAGTGAACTGGTTTACTGTTAACAATTTATTACTTAATGAAAAGAAAACTAAATGTATTAAATTCGTGTTACCCAATGTGAACCCGGTAACTACAGACATATTTATAAAAGGACAGAGATTGGACCTTGTGCAGTCGACTGTCTTTTTGGGCATTACTTTAGACGCCAAACTACAATGGGATCCTCATATAAATAAATTGTCGAACAGACTGAGTTCGGCAGCGTTCGCAGTTAAAAAAATTAGAGCTCTTACCGACGTAGACACCGCTAGACTAGTCTACTTTAGTTACTTTCATAGTCTAATGACCTATGGTATTTTATTGTGGGGTCACGCTGCGAATGCTAATAGTATATTTATTCTGCAGAAACGGGCTGTTCGTGCAATTTATAGATTAGGGCCTAGAGTGTCACTGAGGGAAAAGTTTAAAGAAATCAATATTCTGACATTTGTGTCTCAATATATCTATGACAATCTTGTGTATGTAAAAAGAAATATAACTAATTTTCAGAAGTACAGTGATATACACAATTTTAATACTAGAAATAAAGACAAGTTGGTTGCTTATGTAAGCCGACTACATAAAATTAGTAATTCTTTTAAAGGCAATTGTATACGCTATTACAATAAGGTCCCTACTGATATTAAAAACTTACCTTTAGACAAGTTTAAAATAATAATAAAACAGAAATTGTATAAAAAAGGTTACTACAGGATATCTGATTACTTAGAGGACAGATGTCCATGGGAATAGATTGTTTGAGTAACAGGCTGTTTCGATATATAATTAGCATTCATTTTGTAATTTGACAATATTTTATTTCAAAAAGGAAACGCAAAAGATGCGACGACTGTGGAGTTTCTTCGGTGAGCTCTTCTCCACAGATTCCGTCATTGGGTTAGTGAACTCACCCAAAAAAATGTAATGACGGATCTAAGTGATGTAACAACATCCTATGGAAATAAATGATTTTTGATTTTGATTTTGATTTTGACACTCAACTCCCTCCAGAAATGCGAAAATTCTTAAAAGAGCATTATTTGCGTTTGAGAACCGGATTAACTTGCACGATGAAATATTGGAGTCCTAGAAAAATGTCACTCGCTAAAAAAATTGAGAACGAATCGACTTGACCAGTGTCGAAATCTATGCGGTCAAGAAGGTGATACTAGCAGTCAGCTCGAAAGCGGTAGGTGACGATAAAATCTGCCTTAAAATGATTCTCACAATTCTGGATGAACTACTGCCAGCTATTACAGTATTACACATGTAATAATTTTTTCCATATCGTTGGAGTCTTCCCCTCCATATGGAAAAAAGCTTTAGTCATCCCATTACCTAAAACATCCACTCCCACCTCTTTGTAAGAGTATCGTCCTATTTAAATCCTACCCATTCTTTCCAAAGTCCTTGAATCCATTATCCATACCCAGCTCTCTAATTACCTTCAATCAAACAATCTGCTGAACATGCACCAGTCAGGTTTCAGACCGTGTACGCACTGTCACGGCTCTGCTGAAAGTCACAGATGACATCCAGCTAGCCATGGACCGAAAAAAGCTTTCCGTGCTGGCTTTACTTGACTTTAGTAGTGCTTTCAACTGCGTAGATTTCGACATTCTCAGTGAGCTTCTCAGATCCCTGAACATCTCCCCCTTCTCTGCCAGCTGGTTCGACTCTTATTTGAGGGATCGGCAACAGCGTATCAGGTCGAATGAGACATCCACTGAATGGTGTGACCTCTTGTCAGGCGTCCCTCAAGGTGGTGTTCTCTCCCCTCTTCTATTCTCGATTTTTATTAACTCCATCTCAGATGTAATGTCTTCCTCATATCATCTTTACGCTGATGATCTACAGGTTTATCGCCACTTCTCTCCTAGAGATGTAAACTCGGCTGTGCAGGCACTCAATGCTGATTTTGACGGTATAAGAAGTTGGGCTTCATCTTTCGGACTCCTGGTCAACCCGAGTAAGTCCCAGGCCATCATTATAGGTACCAGACATTCTCTTAAGTTATTGCAGCAACAGCCCATTCCACCTGTCACTTTTAATGCTACCACAATCTTATATAGCGATAAAGCTAAAAACCTGGGTCTTATCTTCGACAACCAGCTGTCCTGGTCATCACTTGTCATTGAGGTCAGTCGCCGAGTATTTTCTACTTTTCACTCACTCAGGAGACTTCAGTTCTTATTGCCTCGACCGACCAAAATCAGTCTCGCCCAGTCTCTTCTTCTACCCCTCATCGATTATGCTGATGTTTGCTGGATCAGTGCTAATGAAAAACTACTGAACAAACTCGAACGTCTTCAAAATCTCGTGATTCGGTTTATCTTCGGGCTACGTAAATACGACGACAATGTTTCACAACATCGCAAGGAGTTGAAGTGGCTGCCAATCCGTCTTCGCCGGGATTCTCACATCCTCTATTTCCTCTACAAAATTTTACGGAATCCACGCTATCCAACCTTCCTACGAGACGGTTATCAATTTCTTTCTTCCAGCAGGCCTCGGAGAACTTGTGCTATTTCCATGCTCACTACTCCACAGCATAACACCGCGGCCTATGAGCACGGGTTTAGATTTCGGGCCATTCGGTTGTGGAATGCACTCCCCTACACCATCAGGGACAGTCCAACTCTGAATATATTTAAAAGTCGTGTGAAGAAGCATTACCTCTCCCTTTAGAGTTATAGGTATGATGCATGTAAGTATTTATTAGTATATATAGTTTATTATAAGTATTTAGTATATTATCATAGTAATTATATTATTTATTTTATTTATTATAAGTACTTGTTTATTTCCTTATATTGTTGTACACATAGGTCTTCCCTTGCTCAGCAATCAACCTTTGCCATCTCATCCTGGTTTGCTGGAAGAGATCTCTTATTAGAGATAAGCTCGCCTTTGTACACTATTTTCATGTAACTATTGTTTTTTATAAATTTTGTGTGCAATGAAGAAAATATGAAATATGAATATATTAAAGATATCCTGATTGGTCCATGACACACACGTATTCGGCGACCACTAAAAACATTCAGAAATATTTTTATGGGTCAGAAAAACGTCGCCCAGAGCCGTCACGTCAACTCAATGCTTCCGGGCTTTTACAAGCAATCGAGAAAATATGTAGAAAACTGTCCTAACATTCGAGAAGTCTTATTCATACTGTCACCAGCAATATAGCCGAGAGCTATAATAGAAACGTTCTTATGCAGGCCGTTGAGCTGCTGCGGATGTGTCTTTCGATACGGGAACCCTGCAAACATCAACACATAAAGTCAATTTTAGTACCGATCCGATAGTAATGTCTCACAGTTGGAGAGACGGCGGCGTAGAACGCAAATTCAAAAATAAAAAAAAATCAATACGCCTAAGGTTCCTGTATCAAAACCCACTATGGTGTAAATGCGCAGTAACCAGATATGAATCCAGACGTGTTTAAGGATGCAAAGAGAGTCTTCTTAAATTATTTGAATTTGTCTTCTGCTGAACGAGAGGAGCTTGAAAAGTCCACGAAAGGGAAGTTTCGCAAAGGAATAGCGCGGTGTAGCTTGGCAGGGGGAGAAAACTTTCAACGTCATTCTTAAAAAGCGACAGCACAAGTTGTAGTGAAATAGTTTCAAAACAGATGTACGGCAGAAGGGCTAGTATACACAGTCATAAGTTCTGTCACACAATAAAAACTTTTGAATTTAGAACGCTGGCCACAAAAAAGTTTATTGAATTCGAATTTCGAATTTTTCATGAGAATAAAAATGTGTACTTTTTAGAATTTTCCTCATTTTTAAATAAGGAGTGGACACTTAAAGAAGACCGTGTCGCAGTTATTGCGTTGCATCGTTGCGGTTACGCGCCAATTCAGATTTTCGACTTACTGAAAAATTTGAATATAACCAAAAGATTCGTTAATCGTACCATAAAACGATACAATGAAGACTCTAGTGTAGATGACAGGTCAAGAAGTGGTCGCCCTCGCTCTGTTAGGACTCCAGCAGTGATAAAAGCTGTGAAGGCGCGAATTCAAAGAAATCCCATACGTAAGCAGAAACTGTTGGCCCTTCAGATGGGGTTAAGCAGGACCACGGTGAAAAGGGTGTTAAATGAAGACTTAGGGGTTAGGGCATATCGAAGAAAAACAGGACATCGTTTGGACGCTCGTTTAATGGACCTGAGACTGAAGAGATGCCGCGCTTTGTTGAAGCGGTACGCGGGAAAAAAGCATCGGGAAATTATTTTTCGGATGAAAAAATTTTCACCGTGGAAGAGAGCTACAACAAACAAAATGATAAGGTGTACGCACCCAGCAGTGAAGAAGCGAGCAACCGTATTCCGCGTGTCCAGCGAGGTCATTTTCCATCCTCGCTCATGGTTTGGTTGGGAGTCTCTTATTGGGGCTTAACTGAGGTACATTTTTATGAGAAAGGCGTAAAAACGAATGCAGTTGTGTATCAAAACACAGTCCTCAAGAACCTTGTGGAACCTGTTTCTCATACCATGTTTAATAACAGGCACTGGGTATTCCAACAAGATTCTGCGCCTGCTCGTAGAACGGAAAGCACACAAGACTGGCTGGCGGCGCGTGCGAAATCGACTTCATCCGGCACGAAGACTGGCCCTCCTCCAGTCCAGATTTGAGTCCGTTAGATTACAAGATATGGCAACACTTGGAGGAAAAGGCCTGCTCAAAGCCTCATTCTGATTTGGAGTCACTCAAGGCATCCTTGATTAAGGCAGCCGCCGATATTGACATGGACCGCGTTCGTGCTGCGATAGACGACTGGCCGCGCAGAATAAAGGCCTGTATTCAAAATGGCGCGGGTCATTTTGAATAAACTTTACTACCATAAGAATCTATGTTTTATTAAGTTCATTTTGCTATATAAATGTTTACATAAATAATAAACATGTCTAAATTATTTCATATTGCACATGTGACAGAACTTATGACCTGACTATGTATAATAGCACATCAAAAATACTGATTTGGATCAAAGGATCAACAAAAACACTTTTAATGTTTTGAGTAGTTTATGTGACTGATACATAATGCCTGATTATGTACAGTTACATACACTATAGTTTGTGCACTCTATTAATGGTTTTTCGATAAATAAAAATACCTACACTTTTGACATCTGCAACGAAAAATATGTCTTATACTGTACGCAATAAGGAAATATCAAAGTTCAATAAAGGATTGGACAGAGTATAGTTTATCAACACACATATCATAAGCTCTCTTTGATGTGTTCAGGAACCGCATTTCGCCCCGGCATGGTGGCATTGATAATTGCTCTGCACTTGTTTAGCTTGTAGTAGTATCAACTTCACAGCCAAACTAGGGGCGGCCCGCAGGCGGGCGGCGGTGTTCGAAATTTGAGTGTCATAAATTGTCGAAAAATTATACATTATGGTCATAATAAGAAATGAGTTTTTACCAAGTAGTGTAACATTATGCTGGTGGTAACGTGCGGTTTTTGGACGCAGTAAAGAGGGTTTATGATACGTGTGTAGATAAAATATTTTATATGTACTTAAGTTTATGTTTTAAGTATTTTTTGTTGTTCTTACTTACACACGAAGGATAAAGGGGCTTTGCTTCGCTCACCCCGTTTACCCTTCACCTAACCTACCGCAGCATTTTGCTCTGATATTTGCTGTGCAAATCAGTATTTTTGATGTGCAGTTTAATATTGCGTTACGGTTTTGTATTGACAACTAAGAAAAAGCAAATAAGAAATTGGAGTTGCAAGAGAATATTACAATAGAAAATTGCGGCTTGTTCGTTGATCCAGGGTATGAATTTCTGGGTATCACACCAGATGGCAAATATGCAGATGGCATTGAATAGGAGATAAAATGTCCAAAATCCGGGCATGAATTTCCGATGAATTTGATTTGCTATGAAAAGCATGATTTGAGGAAGCGGGTCTCCAGTTCCAATTCTTACATTATTAACATGAATCACCATGTATGCCTTACGTATGAAAAGCTATGGATGATCTAAAGGTGAGGAAAAAAAGGAAAGAAGAACTGAAGAGAAAAAGAAAAGAGAAATTGGAGAAGAAAGAGAATATAGATTAGAGCAAAGTAACAGATAAACGAAAGAGTAAATGATCGGTTAACTGAATGTAAGTTTATTGTGAAAGGTTTATTAGGTAAACTGTCAACCATTAGACAGGTATGTGTTTGCAAGTAAGGAATTTGGTGTGTGCGTGTTTTCAAATGTTGAATTTTCAAATATTTATCGCCGGTCGCGCCAAAGACAACGTATAAGCACGTTGTCTATACTAGCCACACAAGGAAACGTCAACAACACAAATGAGAGGCAATGAACATATTTATCGATATATTTATATATAACTCGATTGAGTATTTAGACCTCATCAACAGCAGATTAACAGGAATCCCATTGTTTTGATATAATTTTTTATAGTTTTTTAAACGAGTGACTGTAAATAAAAGTTTTAAGAGACAAAAATAATTAATTTAGGTTATTGTATTACTAGTGAGCGACTGACTGCGAGTGACGAGAAATCAAAAGAAAATATATTTAATTGCGGGTATTGAGTTTTGCGCTTAGTTATTGGTCATTATTGTGTGGCGTCCCATCACTACGCTCGGATCCTATCTTGGGACACGCACAAACCCGCGCCCGCTTGCCTGCCTCACCCCGCGTCGGCCCGCGGCCTAACGGTATCGCGAGCCGCACGCGACTCGCCGGGAGCGCAGCGAGCGCACCAGTCAGCTACCCGCTTCGCTAATGTATCTGTTACGGCTAAAACCCGAAGCGCGGCTGGCGGGACACGCATCTAAGTTTTATCCAACAGGGATTGTCTGGACCTAGTTCTAGCCGGAATGATATCGGATAGACCTAGTTTTATACAACAGGGAATGGCTGGACCTAGTTCTAGCCGGAATGATATCGGATAGACCTAGTTTTATCCAACAGGGAATGGCCGAACCTAGTTGTAGCCGGCATGATGAAGGATAGAACTAGTTTTATCCAACAGGGAATGGCCGAACCTAGTTGTAGCCGGCATGATGAAGGATAGACCTAGTTTTACCCGAAAATAATCGGCTCGTACTAGGTTTAACCAAGAGTAACCGGCTAAAACTAGGTGCAGCCGCGCTTCGGGTTTTAGCCGTAACATATCCACTTCTGTGCGCGCTTGTGAATATGTGGCGTATTTCTCGCCACTTTTAGTTCAAACCTATTCTAATCATAAGGTACCTAAGGGTATATACCTACAGATTTAGATAAAACAATTAATATAAACTGTACATATTATATTACATAAATGTGTACTTTGAATAACTATAGTAATGTAAAACATAAGCCTTACGCAACACTTACTTATTATAATCATAATTTACTCGCATCAACGGATAGGGCAATTCGTTTTGTTACTAGAGATATTCAATACCACGAGTGATATACACGTACTACTCGAGAACTCTCGTAACTAAACCTGCTTAATTTCTCTCCGCTAAAGACTGTGCTATGTGCTTCACCTATTCTTCGCTATTACTCCTTCTATATTAACTGTATCCTATGTGCTATAAACTGTTGGTTTGCTGTGCTTGTGACAACGAAGATCGTGCTTTTATTCCTTACCGCTTCGCATCCATACCTACCAGCTCACCTAACCAGGCAAGGACAACCACCACACACTTAAACCATTAGAAATACGTTAATTTATATAGCTTTTGTTGCTTATTGTTTGTTACCGCTATTTTATATAATTTTCCTGCTTTAGTAAACTTCTTCCTTCATCTAAATAATAGTCAGTATCTCTGAAATGCTTTGAGCATACTTGATTTCTTAGGAAACCAATCCACTCTTCGTGTTACGTAAAACTATAAAAATTTATAACAATACAGAAAGTCGCCAGCAATGTAAAATTTTGTTTTCAACTCGAGTGAATTACTAGTTATACTTAAATTCGGTAACTATAGATAAGTTTTTAGGCTTACAGATGAAAGGATATTCCTTCTTTTGCTCGGCTTGCTTTCTTACTTTGAATTTTTCGCTACACACTCGCCGTACGCCAGCGACTACGAGCAGTGAACGCGTGTTTTTCTCGAAGTATGAGTGTTCACTCGTAGTTGTAGCGTGCGTGCTACCCCTCCAAAGCATTTCTATTGAATATTTAAAGTTCTGTGCCACCACCACATTTTAATGTCCATTATCTGATAAAACAAATATTTTGAAATATAGTCAAAACTGACCTTCGCGCGAATTGACCCGCGTATTTTATTATTTATATTATTCGTCCACTTTGTAGCCCTTCTCAAATAATTACGACACAAAATATCAAACGAATTGTCTCATTTTTCTAATTTGTATTCATATTTTCGGCGAAAGTAAAATTTTGGGAAGAATCTTTGTTTATAAGCAGAATTTAGATCATTTTTAAGTAAAATCCAGTGTATTTGTGTTTAAAGTAGCGTCTACAACTGAATGTGTACATCGAGTGATCCTTTTGAAATATCGAGTTTTGTGGGTGGCATTTATTTACCTTTCTGGCCACGTTAGGATAGATCGATTAAATGTATAATGTGTCTGTGTGTATTTTTTCTTTGATATTTACTAATGACACCTTGCTTGTTCAGTTACAACCAATATGGCCAAATAACTAGTTAAATTTTTGTTGTTTGAAATAGTTTTCTTTTAATTTAAACATTTGATGCGTTATTTTTAAAACTTATTCATATAAAAAATCTGAATTAATTTGATTCATTCGACATTCAATTCTATCCGATTTCGGCCGTTCATTCAGTAATTTCCAGTACTATAAAATGTGACATTTTATTGATCCGCCATTGTCGATATGAAATTGGCCACGACCCCGGTAAGGTGTATGGATTATACCTATTCAAACCCAATAATCTGGCTATTCGCACGTGTCTAGTCCGGTGGCCCTGGTGGAAGCCAGATCCAGTACTTAAAGCCTAAAGAATTTTACGAGAAAAAGAATATAAACAAACCTTCAGGGGCTAAAAACATTTTAAATTTAAGAAATTATGTACAAAAGTCTATACTTCCCATTTTAATAGTCGTCACTTTTATTACACGAAGATGATTGATTCGTCAGAAAAGTCCGAATAAATTTTGTCAATTTTGTCATAAAAATTGTTCTCTACTTTTATCACACATTTTCGCCATTTCTCAGCAAATACATTTTCGATTCCTTCTTGTAGCATTTTTTTCACATCTTGAAATTTAAATAATGTATTATTGCGAGCTACGTGTCCCTTCACGTCAGCCCACACGAGTGGATTGAGCTTGCAATGATAAGTTGACAGTCTTAGGACTTCAACCTTATTTTTTTTTGCAGGCTCATCCACAGCGTAACTTTGGTAGTTCGATCTTACCTTTTTCACTTTCTTCAACAGTTCAGCCTTTACATTTTTTTCATCAAAGCTTATTTCTTTATTAAGCAACCATTCTTCAATACTTGCTGTTCTTTATGCAGTGGTGGGAGTTTTTTCTTATCGTCTTGAGTGGTAAGGAGCATTGTTCAATACAACTACCGCATTTTCACCAAGTTTAAGTAACATATTTTCAAACCACCGCTCAAAGTGCACCGCGTCCATTGACTCGTGGTAATCACCTGAGTTTTTTTATTCAAAAACATCATCAGCATCCTCTACGAACCTATTATTTCTACCCATATGCACCACAAGCAGTCGTCTGCTCTTCGAATTAGGGTTCATTGAAACAGTGTGCCCTGAAAATTTAATAATCAATCAGTTTTACTTTACCGGTGATATACACTGCGAATATTAAGTTAAGAAGTTAGTAGGGCAGAAGCCAGTATTTATAAATAGATAAAGGCACAATTGACAAACCTGCATTCACCCATGTTTCATCCATGTAGAATATAGAGCGTTTTTCCGTTGTGTATTTTTTAAACTTTCTTAAATAATTCATTCGCCATAGTACAATATCACCTCTGTCTGTTATAGCATTGTTTCTTTGTCGTTTTATATGCTTAAATTTCAAATGTTTAAGTATTTTTTGAATTGCAGAACTCTTGAAGTTGGGTAATTCTTTATCTTCATTGACTAGATTATATTTACATTTATTTATTCAACATGGAAAATATTATTTAGGGAAAAATCAACAAGATAAATACGAAAACAAAAAAATACGATCACTACGAATGCAATCACAACAGGAATTAACTTGTTCACAAAATGGCGGCCCAAATGTCTTCTGTACTGCCAGATTCTCTGTACCACGAATCACGCAACGACAGCCGTCGTCGACCAACTGACAATATCACCATCACGCAGTACGAGAGATGAAGACAGAGATAATAATTTCTCGCTGTCGCAACGTAACTCAGTAAAGGTCACATTGTTTACATTATTTATCTCGACCAATTGGCCTTACTTTAAGTTTATACTATTCGTGTCTGAGTTCGGCGGCTAACAATTATTTATCTCTAAAACTTTACTTTTTTACTAATAAATGTCACTCTCAACTAGTAAAAGCTATAGCTTTTACTTATTTATAGCATGAAAAATGCTAAAAACCCCTAGATCCTCTATTTGTTTACATTCGGTGAAAATATATGACATCCAAATATGGCGGCAGACAACGTAGAACCAATCAGCGCGCAAGAGTACATTCCGCGGTTCACACGTTTGCTCTGCCATAGAGTTCTGTCTAATAGCTTTTAATATACGATAATGAGTAAATTGATTATAGAATATATATGCAGAGTGTAGCAGAGAGGTGAAGTCATATTTTAGGGGGTTGTTAGGGACATAATTGTAAGCAAACTTGCACTATGAAACGGATTTGAACAACGTACCAAATGTATATAAGTGTAAAATAAAATTGCTCTGATGAAAACGGTTTCATAGAGAAAGTTATTCAGAGTGGTGTTCCTAACAAGCCCCTAAAATATGACTATAACATTATGTTACACCCTGTATCATAATATTGGAAGTATTCAAGGTATTTTAAAATAAACTAAGATAACATTTCTATTTCAGTTTGCGCATAATTTTCTATTTCAACATCTATGATATCTACTTTCCGTCTGGAGTGGTGCATTCAGTTCGTGCATTTTGTATTTTGAGCTGCAAAATTCTCCACCATTTTTGATATAAACAAAACAATGTTTTCGAATTGCTTTGTTTAACCTCCTCTTGTTTCAAGAACAATACAATATACGCGGATCTAAGTTTTATGAAACTTTTACAGTTTATTACTAAAAGAAAAATGTACTAGTCAGACTGATAGTCAGGTTTTCCGGTAGATTTTATACTTTTATAGTTCCCGCAGTAAGATGATAAATGTTCTCCCCGGGGACTAAATTAAAGTCATATCTTATTCCAGGGGTTCTCAACCAGGTGTCCAATTCCGGTAGACAATGACCGCTCAGTGACGACAACGATCAACTTTATTTATCTTTTATGTGATCGTTTTTAATCCCTTTCCTTTTGGTTTACAACTAATTTGTATGATTAGCAAATTAATTAAGTACTTAAAAAAATATTCTCCAACGCCATAAAATATATACCTAACTAACTAATAGGTACCTAAGGTTGACCGTCGCCGTCACGTCGTTGTCACTGAGCGGTAATTGTGGTAGCAGAATTGGGCCCTTGGCCGCGCAATTACGGTGTTAACAACCTTTTCTGAAGCAATTTGTGCGCTTGAACTAGAATAGGAATTTCTACCATCTATTTCAGTTTGATACATAAACAAAGGGACTTAATTGATTTAAGTATCTCTAACGAGGCTTCACGATCCAGTTAATTGAAACTGTAGCTTGTAATTTAATCACGTTAGTACTAAGTAAACATGATTATGGTTTTGATTAATAACAACTTAAGGAATTAGGCTAGCAGTTATTCTAAGTAATCTTTATGACTCATAGACATTATTAAATTAGGTAGTGGGTACTATTTTTCTTCAAATGGAACCTCATAGTTAAAATGTTATCGAACCCTGGCTGAACTGAGCGGAAGATGAACATGTAAGTAGATTGTCATCGTTTTATTATTTTTATTACAGATTACGGCATAGGCTTGCAGTTTTTCAAAATTGGTTTTGGACTTTAATACCAAGCCATAAGGATGAAAATATGGTGGGATCTATAGGGCCACTGTCAGCTAAAGGGTTTAGACCCAGGATATTGTCAAATGCGTATCTTCAAACCGTGACTTCCCAATCCAGAAAAAATATATGATATCCCTTTCCTATATTTGTAGTGTTTGGAAACATTCAAATTAAAAGGTATTTATTTGCAAATATAGGTGTTTAGGATGTTATGTGTAATTGTTGAACTTAACTGTATTTTATCGTATGAGAATGTGCAAATGTTATTGAATATTTACAGTAATATAGAAAAGTTACAATTATTACCTCTAAAAAAGCCATACCGAGAGACCAGTTATCACGTGCAAGTAAAAGTTTAAAAAACATAAAGAATGGATGTCAATTTAAATGAGTATTAATGAATGTCAAATTATATAATAATATAAATGTCAAATTTGTAAAGTAATGTGAGTTCTACAAAATTAATAATTACAATTAATAGATTTGGCAATTGTTGTCCACGTAAAATGTCAAACTCATGCTTTTGATATATCCTCTGAATAATCTACAACAGTGTAGTATGATTTGTCGATCAAAAATTAATACAATGCTTTCTGCAATGCCGGTAAATTGTCTTTAGACAATTTACAGGCATTGCAATATTCCGGAAACAATTCGGAGTTTACTCCGTATTGTTTCCGGAAGGGCATTATAGATTATAGGAGCCATTCCAAATATGTTTCTTACATTTTGCTACACCTAGTTTTAAGATATGTCGATTTTCTAAACAAACCGAGATTTAATTTAACAAATTTTACTTATTCAAAGATACAAAGGACAAGGAATTGTTAGAATTTTTAATTTGATGTAGTGAGGCTTATACGTATATTCCTGTATCGGTCGAGTTACCCCAAAAGATGACACCATATCTTAAGATTGATCTCTGGTCTCACAAAATTGGGTCATCCCCAAAAACCCGATGCGTCAGGACAACGCAAATGGCATGTCAGGATAGACTATCGTAAATCGAACGATATTACTTTAAGTGAAACTTACCCATGCCACAAATCACTGAAATTCTTGACCAATTGGGTAAAGCCGATATTTTACCTGATTTAGCCTCTGGTTTCCACCAAACAGCCTTTTCCATTTCTCAGTGACATTTTCAACCGACTTAAAAAGGAGGAGGTTCTTAATTCGTCGTTTTTACGCTATTACTCCGTCAATTATGAATCGATTTTGATGATTCTTAATTTGATTTTGTTCTCATTCTACTCTTCAATATTCTGCACAACCCTCGCTACCCCAGCTTCCTGCGTGATCGTTTTGATTTTCTTTCTTCGGATAGGTCTCGGAGATCAAGCACTCGGTCGCTGCTTGCAACTCCTCAACACAACTCAGTCGCATATGGGCAAGGATTCAGGATCAGTGCTATCAGGCTCTGGAACAAGCTCCCCAGTGCCATCAGGGACAGTCCGTCACTTAACGTTTTTAAGATTCGCTTGAAAGATCATTACCTCTCTCTTCCATAGTATGTATATATAATTTGTATATGTATTTTATGTATGTATATAACTTGTATGTGTATGATATGTATGTATGTATATAATATTATATAAATTAGGTGTAGTAGTAGTATTAGGTATATGTACCTACTTATATTATTATTGTGTATGAATAATTTTGTTGTGCAAATAGGTTTTACTCTCACAATCCACTTTCCTTTCCTATCTCGGTTTGCTGGTAGAAATCTCTTTTATAGAGATAAGCGCGCCTCTTGTACATATATTTTTCTTTGTATATCTCTGTATGTTTGTTTTGTGCAATAAAGTATTCATTCATTCATTCATTCATTTTTAGGTCATACTTCTGCTGAGGCATATTTTATTAAAATTGATATAGCACTTTTGAAAAAATCAACAAATACAAAAAAATATCCACGGATGACGTTTTGGTTTGTGGTTCACTACAGCATAAGTTTTGATGAGGACTTTTCATGTTCATATACTTCATTCGCATCTTGACCTGGGAGGAAGAAATAGGGCTTAAACTTAAAGTCGGTTTTTTGAGTTTTTAACTTGTTAATTCAACAGAATGGCTTTAAGGCTCAAAAATACTTAATTTTTTATAGGTTGCCTCTACGGTGTCCCACTGGTGGGCAAAGGCATCACCATTTCGAACCCACACATCCCTATCCATAGCTGTACTGCCCCACTGTGGATAAAACTTGTCCAGGTCGTCCCTCCATCCCCTTCTGGGCCTTCCCCTACGCCGGTCTCCATCTGTAGGCACCGTACGGTCTTCCAATACTAGTTTCATTTGTTTGACTGCTGCGATATTCGTCTTGGCAGCTCGTTCGAGCGCTTTTGAATTCAGCGACCCAAGACCCAATATTTTATTGCTGTGAATGTAGGAGCAGACTCTCCCAGAGTAGAATCCAGCTGAACTTTAATATAGGTAGGACTTTCAATTGGGAAACCTTTCAAATTAAAGTATTGTATGACATATCGATGACCAATTTTGTCCATGTTTGCAAAATCACTCAGATCAATCTCGGTTAATAGCTATAATAAAAAAAAACACGTATTCTTCTTTTTTCTGTCTGTGTGTATTTTTTCTTTGATATTTACTAATGACACCTTGCTTGTTCAGTTACAACCAATATGGCCAAATAACTAGTTTAATTTTTGTTGTTTGAAATAGTTTTCTTTTAATTTAAACATTTGATGCGTTATTTTTAAAACTTATTCATATAAAAAATCTGAATTAATTTGATTCATTCGACATTCAATTCTATCCGATTTCGGCCGTTCATTCGGTAATTTCCAGTACTATAAAATGTGACATTTTATTGATCCGCCATTGTCGATATGAAATTGGCCACGACCCCGGTAAGGTGTATGGATTATACCTATTCAAACCCAATAATCTGGCTATTCGCACGTGTCTAGTCCGGTGGCCCTGGTGGAAGCCAGATCCAGTACTTAAAGCCTAAAGAATTTTACGAGAAAAAGAATATAAACAAACCTTCAGGGGCTAAAAACATTTTAAATTTAAGAAATTATGTACAAAAGTCTATACTTCCCATTTTAATAGTCGTCACTTTTAATACACGAAGATGATTGATTCGTCAGAAAAGTCCGAATAAATTTTGTCAATTTTGTCATAAAAATTGTTCTCTACTTTTATCACACATTTTCGCCATTTCTCAGCAAATACATTTTCGATTCCTTCTTGTAGCATTTTTTTCACATCTTGAAATTTAAATAATGTATTATTGCGAGCTACGTGTCCCTTCACGTCAGCCCACACGAGTGGATTGAGCTTGCAATGATAAGTTGACAGTCTTAGGACTTCAACCTTATTTTTTTTTGCAGGCTCATCCACAGCGTAACTTTGGTAGTTCGACCTTACCTTTTTCACTTTCTTCAACAGTTCAGCCTTTACATTTTTTTCATCAAAGCTTATTTCTTTATTAAGCAACCATTCTTCAATACTTGCTGTTCTTTATGCAGTGGTGGGAGTTTTTTCTTATCGTCTTGAGTGGTAAGGAGCATATACGTTCGAGCGCTTTTGAATTCAGCGACCCAATATTTTATTGCTGTGAATGTAGGAGCAGACTCTCCCAGAGTAGAATCCAGCTGAACTTTAATATAGGTAGGACTTTCAATTGGGAAACCTTTCAAATTAAAGTATTGTATGACATATCGATGACCAATTTTGTCCTTGTTTGCAAAATCACTCAGATCAATCTCGGTTAATAGCTATAATAAAAAAAAACACGTATTCTTCTTTTTTTAAATTTACCCGCCTAAAAATTCGAACTTTCGAATAAAAAACAGCCAGTATTGCTATCTATATGCCATGTCGGCTACTTTTGGGACCGCCTGCATATATAATATAATCTATCTAGGATACCAGCTTGTCTCCCATCCTGAATGTACACAGTTTAGGTGTTGTTCTTTTGTTACACCTAAAATTGTTCCTAAACTAAAATCCCTATGTACATTTCTTTTTGGAAAATATAATATTTGTGTCGTTTTGTATTTTATTTAATAAAAATGTCTTATCCATATTCAACGGACTCGAAAGCTCACTGCTTGCACTGTCATTCAGACTGGAATCAATGCGATAACAATAGCTAACCAAAACATAAACATCCGAGTAAAATAACTCCCACTCAACTTTACAATGATATAAATTGATAACGAACGGCACTTTCCTAGAACTACGCAGTTCCCAATATCATTAAAAGGTTGGAGAATATAAACATTTTACCAAATATATCACAAATTTCGTGTTATTCTTTATTCGCTGCACATGCGTCATACATAGGTGAGCGCGCGGAAAATTGCTTCGGAAAAGTGTCGCGTGTATCCGCATCTAGTTGGGGTGTACGTTATCGTGCTCTGCGCATACTGTACACTGGCACCTATATCTCCACCGTGACGTATGCCGCGGCATGCTGGTACAGGCGTGCGTCCTTCCACACTGTGCGTGCCTCACTTCTGAGGACACAGCGACCGGCTTTGGTTTGGCCAAAGCTTATCGTTCATGCAGTACAGCGGCCTGCAGGCGTGCTGCCGGCTGACCTGGAGCTCATCCGCGCCGGCCGTAGTGATGCGGCGCGGGAATATTGCACTGACAAGGAGATCAGAGCGATAAAACGCCAAACTCTGGGGGAGGTCGTTGCACAATGGCAGGGACGCTGGATGAATGAGACGGAAGGTCGAGAGCTATACCGTTTCTTTCCGGACGTGGCGGCTCACCTCAAGGCCTCTTGGGTTGAGCCGGACTACCAAACTTCGCAGATATTGTCGGGACACGGGTGCTTCAGGAAGATACTGCATGATATGACGTTATGCCCGATGAGTGTATGTGAGTGCGGCATAGAAGATGAAGATATGCATCATGCTCCTTGGGAATGTCCACTATACGATGATGATTGGAAGAGAATGTTAGACGGAATCACTCGAGCGGATGAAGGACCAGTCTACTACGAGGACCTCGTCTCGTCAAAGGCGAACTTCCAACGGCTACACCAGTTTGCGCACGCGTGGCATGAAAAGAGATGTGGCTGGGAATTTGGCTAAAATGTTAAATGACATGCAGAATCGGCACCGAGCTCACACCGTTTGTGTGTGTCACATCACCAGAAGGGTGCGACGCTGCTATCTTTTCCCCCGCGCCCCTGAATGGGGAGAAGCGGGAAGAGGACAGGCGGAGGGCACAGAAGGCCGGTCCAGCCATGTGGGGGACGCACTGAAATAGCTGCGGGTTACAAGAGCTCCATGCAAATATAAACTCGTTGGCTTGCTCCCCCGCGTTTGCCTCATTATGACATGAAGTCGGAATGAGGTTGGGTGGAGGTGGGATATTCTTTTAAGAAAAAACTCGCGTTTGTTTTCCGTTATTCTTGATTAATTTTAATTAGTTCATTATTTGGCTCTTCCTACACCTCATAACTCTCATTACTCATTGTTTAGTTTCTTTTGCTCACTTGTTCCTTTCCGGCGATGTCTAGAGAAACATGTAACAGTATAAATAAATTAAGTACTATACTAGAGAAATGCGCATTGTTTTATTAAACATTAATAACAAAGAAATCGTGCAGTACAATTCCGGTCGACAGTGATGATTGAAAAGATAATAGTTTTGTCCATTGTTTTTGTCATGAAAACCGTTGAATTATCACAAAAGCTGATCACAATAGGTGGGATTCTTTCATGTCTTGTCCTTTTCGCCGAAAACCACCACAAACTTTAAATATGTACCACAAAATCCTCCCAAGTCTGCTTGTTTTCACTAAAGGATATGATGAGTTTCGTTAATTTTGATATTTTGATATAAATGTTAGGCGGTTTACTCTCTGGGGTTTGGTTGTGCGACACACCCATTATCATGTTAACAAGTGAAAACTCAAATTGCGAAAGTGCTTAACTTACCAGGAGCTCGAACAATATTCCTAATCAATGTAAAACTAAGACGATTTCGAATGAGCTAGATATTTGGAAAACATTAGTGAACAATTAATAGATCTAATTGCAATCTCGGTGCAAGTGTTTCTAAAAGTTTCCGAATTACGTGAGATAACAGTGATCGGAAAACTTATACTAAGTATATACCCCAGAACAATGCACAATTTATACGCAGAGCAAAACTCCTAAGTATTTCGCCGAAAACTGTTCTAAATATGTACTAGCTGATGCCCGCAACTTCATGTGCTTGTACCTAGGAATTATCACCTAGACGTAACGTTACCCTCCTTCTAGTGCAGTCGCATAAAAATAATCCTATATGTTAATCAAGCTCATAAACTGTCTCTGTGCTAAATTTCATCCAAATCCGTTCTGCCATATTACCGTGAAACAAACACACAAACATCCAAACATCGCTACTTTTACATTTATAACATTTGTTGGATTCCTCTCCTAATTTAGATTTTTCTATTGTTAGTGACTCATGTTGTATTACTAATTTTAAGCCTCAAAATAATGTAAAATCGTGTCTCCTACCCTCCTAAAAATAAACACTTAGATGAATTAACTTTGAGTAACAAAAAATATAAATTAATTCTTGATTTGAACCATTTTAAACTATAAATTCTTTAGTTTTAGTTTTACTACTTTTATCTTTATGTTTCTATTTCGTAAACGCTTTAATTGTAAAAGGAAACAGAATGTGACACTTAATCCAGAAGAGACTGAAACCCCAGAGAGATATAGTATTGCCAAGCCTGACTTCTGTTAGAAATTAACGTATCCCCAATACCTAGACTAGAAATGGTGTTTCCCCATATTCCTTCTTATTCGGGGTATTATTATACCCCATCAGTTGTGCTCTTTACACAGCCTGACAAATCTATGTTGCTTTAATTTAAGTTTCTTCGCCTTTCTTTTAAGCCTGACTTCTGTTAGAAATTAACGTATCCCCAATACCTAGACTAGAAATGGTGTTTCCCCATCTTCCTTCTTATTCGGGGTATTATTAAACCCCATCAGTTGTGCTCTTTACACAGCCTGACAAATCTATGTTGCTTTAATTTAAGTTTCTTCGCCTTTCTTTTAATGTCTTCAGAATAGTGGAACGAGCATCCGCTCATTATCTGGCAATGTTGCTTTTATTGTGTACCGGCACCAGGCTAAGGTCGAGCCGCCGCTATCAGTAGCTATGATCGTCTATTCTATCTATCCCAAAATGAGAGGACCCGATTCAGCTGTAAGATTTGTAAGTTAAGAATGATAAGTCTGAATTCCTCGTTCGTTGAGAAATTCGTTAGGCGTACAATAGTCGAACGAAGTTTGGTTCAGGAAGTTACAGTTTCAAGTTAGACAGAGAAAGCATATATGTCTGCGAGCCGGTAATTCACATCAGTCAGCGGTGTATTGCGCCAGAACGATCGTTGTTATATTTTATGTGATGGCACCATCTGATTTTTGTATATATGAGCGCATTGGAACTTCTTTTGTTTTAGTGGTCGACCACAGTTTATAATATTTGTTTGTGATATCGTATAGATATCCGTCGTAGTTTTACGACGTGAGTACTCAATGATATTTCATGTGCTCGCTAGTAGCGGCTTGTGGTGGTTCCAATTATATATTTGGTTCACGGCAATAACGATCCGAAAAGACCGGTTTACACAATTGCGATTTGATTTTCCGAAATGGGTTCTGAACTAGCGGTTACCTCAAAAGGTCCGTAACGTTTTGAAACCTTCAACTCTGCGCAATTTGAGCTGGATGTTATCGAAACGTAAGCATTATTGTTTTAGGAGATCTAACCCACACCATAGCGAAGTGCATAGTTCGATAAATACCGAACTATGAATTCCACTAGCCGCAGCACGTCCTGGGCTGAGCCAAATCATATATACCGACTCAGCTTACACATTAGACCTCCAGCGAAATTTACATTTAATTTAAAAATGCAACTTGAATCCAACGTGACCCAAGGCAATGCAAAACACCTACCTGGACCTAAACAATGAACTTTAGACTGTAAATTGATCTCTTCGCGCGTCCCCGACAACACTCAAAAGTCAAAATATCAACAGGATATGTTATCTGTGTTGACACCGGTTTAACTTTGTTCTGAATTTGTTATTTCCATCCGCGGAACCTCATCGATCAAACAGTCTCCCTATGCCCTGCCAACCTAGGTTTAGCCGCAACTAAACTCCTGTCTAGCCTAGTCTAAAACCTAGTGTTATACCACGTCCATTATCGACACCACTCGAAAATGGTTGAGTTTGATTTGAATGTGCTTGAATGTTTAACGACTGTGTGTGTGGGAATTACAAAACTCGCTACTCGAAAGGAATGAGGAGAGGATTAGCCCGCGAATATCCTAAGAGCCAATCCAGGAACCCTATGGTGAAGGAAAAAGGAATTTAGGGTCGCTCCAAGCCCAGACTCAGACTCAGAATAATTGACTTACAAGTTCTTTTCTAACGACCCAAGGATAGTTTTGGAATTTGGGGTTGGTTGATATAAAGGTTAGGAACCGAGGTATATCTCGGCGCTTCAGACACTCACGAAAACCCACTGAAACTTCGCAATCACAAATTCGTATAGTTCTGACGCGTACCACGGCAGACAAAAACTGTTTAGAACTCGTGAAAGACGACTGTCACAGTAGCTAGACGCTGAAACTGAATGCCCTCCCCTCTCATGCTCTGGTATTTATATGCGTCCTTTGCGAACACGCTCTGCCCAAGCGAAGCTTCTTATCACTAACTACACAGGGTCTAATTTCAACCATGCCATGCAGATCCGCCGTTCTACAAATTGTGTGTACGCATATTCACTATGATCAACCGTAGGTGATCACTCAAATCATTTTTGGTACTGCCGATACACAGAATCTGTTGATCGCTGACCAATAAAAGCTTGTTGCGATTAATTAAGCATACTCGACCGCTAGGGCGCGTAGCTAAGACCACCAGAATGCTATCCAAACTAGCGGTGTCAGACCCTCCATATCATACCTCAATCGCAATTGTGTATTTGCAATCAACATAATAGCTTTCTCCGTTCCATAATAACCTTTCATTATTTAGTTATTCATAATTTTATTCAACGCGCAGCCAAATCGGCTCTGATCTCTACACATCTCGCAGGAGTGCGACAAAAAAACTTGACCTGAACTGAACTTCCACGAATGAACCCACGCGTCGGCTCTGTTTTTTTTGCTAACTTTGCCAGTAAGCTAGACAAAACCCCCAAACATTATCTGAACCGATTCTCGTATTCAAAACAGCGCGGCGTTGGGCTCGCTCTCTACCACGCAGAATGAAGTATCAAATGTACCGAATCTCGTGTACCATTACAATTGCATATGCATTGCTGTTTCGTAGTCAATTAAAAAAAAGTTGGGTTCCACAATGGCTGCTTTTCTTTTACAATAGTTAAAAGAGTAGGGTAGGTCTCCTGGGTTTTATTAGGTAAAATGGCGAAAGCCAGTGATATATTTACCTTTCTATTCTTTGTAAGGTAAGTATACTCACCTGTCTATTTTAATTTACCAATATTTCCGGATTTGAAGGAAGCTCCGTTCCAGTTTCCATCTCCAGACGCTACGAAATTATTCAAGAATCCAATGCAACGACCTACAACGTCTATATATTATTAGAGATAGCAATAAGAATAACCATGAGATAAAATATTTCCTAATCAACAACTCTGAAATCAAATAATATAATTAAAATATGAACCTACTTGCGAGATATTTAAGTTACTCTGTTTCGTAATAGATATTTAAGAAAATTTAACGATCTACAACGTCTATATATTAATAACGATAGCATTAAGTATAAGCATGAGATAAATATTTCCTAATCAACAACTTTGTTATCAAATAATATAGTTAAAATATGAACCTACTTGCGAGATATTTAAGTTACTCTGTTTCGTAATAGGTTTGTAAAATAATTTGTTTTAAATAAGTTACACTTGCCACTACAGATAAACTACTGGTTTGCATAGTGGCTACATAGATTTAACTTATATATGTTGCAGTTGGTTGGTTAAATCAGACACGTAACTAACTCTCTAGACCGGTAATTAAATACCGACTTATAACCAAGCCACTAGCATTTTGATTTAAATAAAGCATCGTCGAAAACGTTTAACAATCTGTCTTAACGAAAGCCGGCGTGTTGGAAAACAAGATGGCGTCACGACAACAGCTCATTTGCACAGGCAAAACATTTTGGTAGCTTAGGTGAAGGGTAAAGGGGGTGAGCTATGCGACGCCCCCTTTATCCTATGTGTTAGAATGAACATGTAAGAACAACAAAAAATACTTAAAACATAAACTTAAGTACACATAACAAAATATATATGTCTGGTTGCCTAGGAATGTTTAAACAACTCATTAAACGTTGCGTTCACTCACTTGTCTGACGGAATTTTAGTGACTTGGTTAAACGTCGGCATTTAATTAACGGTCTAGAGAGTTATTTAACTGTCTGATTTAACCAACTAACTGCGACATATACGGGTGTCTCATTTAAATCGGTCAGTATGGGAAACTCTGAAACTATAAGACATACGAAGATCTGTTCTTAGGAAGCATGTCATCGATTTTAATAAGAAGAAAAACTGCATTCATGCATTTGAAAAAAAACCTGTACTTACTCAGCTCGGGAATCGAACATGATTGTTTTGAAAAAAAAAACTTAGACTATTTCTATTTAGATATCGATTGTGTAGGTCTTAAGCAGTAAATGGCTCTATGAAACATGATGTCTAAAATGAATAAAATGCATTGTTTTCACATACTTTAATTTATTTTAGTAGGTGTTCGAAGTGACCACCGTTTTTTTTTCAATACAATTTCAAACAAGAAAAAATATCAAAGGAAAGTAAAAACTCAAAAACACTATGGAAAACAATAATAATAATAATAAGTTGGACACTATTTACACACACTGATCTAGCCATCAACTAGGATTTCCTGTACTTTGGGTACTAGACAACGATACAAATACTTATAAAGATAAATATTATACTTAGATAGATAAACAACCATGACTACAAACATGGGTACAAACATCCGTTCTCATCAAACAAATATTTGCCCCCACCGGGACTCGAACCTGGGACCCATGGCTTCGTAGGCAGGGTAACTGCCGACTCGGCCATCCGGGTCGTCGATAAACACTCGTCAATAAACACTAATACTAACAAAATACAGGCTAAGACACAAAATCTAAAATTACTTGGGGTCAAATCATCTTCTGAAGAGTCGGTGAATTATATTAATAAATTTTTCGTCAATATTGGGGCGACACTGGCTGAAAGCATACTTTCTAAAATCAGTGGATAGTAAAGAAACTCTTTATAACAACACAAATTCACAATCTTCGTCTTTTGTTCTATACAATGTAACCCCGAAGGAGATATATAACATTATTAAAATTACAACTACATTTAAAAATGACTTGCCCAATAATTGTCCCCATTATTACTCATCTAGCTAACAACTCTTTTGAAAAAGGTATTTTTCCCTCTAGTATTAAGTACTCGCCCGTTTACAAGAGTAATGGGGATAGTGCCGATGCAAACAATTACAGACCTATATCAGTTTTACCGGCTGTCTCAAAAATATTAGAAAAGCTTATTAATAATCGTCTAATTAACTACCCCAACAAATTTAAAATCATATCGAACTCGTAGTATGGACTTAGACAAGGGCTATCAACGGAAGATGCTGTAATAGAGCTTACATATCTTATAGCTAGTAAAGTTGATAAGAGTAGAAAATGCTTGGCCGTATTTTCGGATTTAAAAAAAGATTTTCTTCTAAACAGACTACATGATATAGGTTCCGAGGCACCTCTCTAGATATTTTACGGAACTATCTCCAAGACCGGAAACAAAGCGTGAAAATTGGTGATTTTATTAGCAAAGAGGCAAACGTATCTTACGGTATACCCCAGGGCAGTGTCCTTGGACCTACTTTGTTTTTAATTTATATAAATAACTTATGTAACATTCGCATAGAAAATGGACAAACCTTCTCTTACGCGTACGATACTGCCATTGTATTTTGGCATTGGTGAGAAAGTCGGCTGATAATGGCCTTTCAAAGGTATCTTCATGGCTAGACGCTCACCTACTTACTTTAAATACTAGTAACACGCACTATATTTGCTCTTCAAATTACATATCAACACAACCTTCAACAAATTTTGACATAAAAATCACTCATGCAACCACCACAAACTGACTTGCTATTGTCCTTCTTTAATTAAAACAACACATACAAAATACTTAGATAGCTAATCATTGTAGATCAGCGCCTTTCCTGGCATAATCACACAGTATTAATAATTAACCGAATTAGGAAACTAATATGGACTTGTAAAACACTTAGGTACGTAGCGTCAAAAAAAATATATTGCAAATCTACACCTCTTAAGCGCAATCGGTATTATGTTATTGTATTCCAGTGTGGGGGGATGTACAAAAACAAAGAATCTGGAGCTAGAAAGGGCCCAAAGAGCGTTATTAAAAACAATTTTCTTTAAACCCTACCCCTACTGTCACTCTGTACTCTCATAGTGATGTACTTTCTGTGAGAAGGCTATACATATACATCCTGCACGTTGTTCTTAGGTTGCACAAATCCCTCTCTTATGACCCTAGTTATTTGAATAAAAGAAGAAAACACACTGTAGCTCCTCCCGTCAGCATCAAAACAGACTTTGCTGGTAGACACTCAAATCGCTATCAACTGATTTGTACAACTTAGTTCATAAACATATTGACATTTACTCAAAAACGCATCATGATTGTAAAACAAAAGTTACTAATTGACTAAAAACTAAAACCTATAACCAAACCGAATCTTTAATACAAAGAAACTTTTGAATAGCACATGCACATACACACACACACTCACACACACACAACCATCACACACACACACACACACACACACACACACACACACACACACACACACACAAACGCACACACGCTCACACCCTCGCACTTGCACATGCACACATATAACATACCTACACACACACCTACTACACACAAATAAGCACGTCGGCATAATCTTATTCTTAATTATTACCTAAAGTGTATTCTTTGAATCATACGATACTTTTCTAAGGAATCAAATATAAGTACTTACTTCAAATGGAATCAAATACTATGTACTTCAAATTTATTCACAATAAGCTACATACAATACTCCTCTGTTTTATTCAATATTAAACATGGAGTGATTGTAGGTTCGATACGAAGATCTGTAGAAGACACTCATATTCTCTCTTATCTTTTCAATATATTGAAAAACCCGCGCTACCCCAGCTACCTTCGAGAACTCTTTGAGTATCTCTTTTCAGGAGATCGGCACCGGAGATCTCACACGGTCTCACTCTTAGCCACTCCAAGGCATAACACCTCGGCATATGAGCACTCATTCAGGCTGCAGGCGGTCCGACTGTGGAACGCACTACCTTGCACTATAAGAGACATTCCCACTATTGTCTCTTTCAAAAACCGGGTAAAAGAGCACTTCCTCTCTCTTTCGTGAGAGTTATAGTATGTAGGTATATCATTATAATATATAAACTATATTTGCAGGTATATGTATGTATTGTATTTAGTAGTCTGGTGTATAAGTATTTTATTTTCCGTATTTTATATTATATGTATTTTAGTATAAATTAGATATTAGATATTGTACACTGCCTACCCTTTCATGATACATTTCCCTTTCATGCCTTGGTTTGCTGGAAGAAATCTCTTTTTAGAGATAAGCTCGCCTTTGTACATATGATTTCTCCTAATGTTACCTTTTAAATTGAATATGTGTGTGCAATAAAGAATAATGAATTATGAAATCTGTTCTTAGGAACCATGTCATCGATTTTAATAAGAAGAAAAACTGCATTCATACATTTGAAAAAAAACCTGTACTCAGCTCGGGGATCGAACATGATTGTTTTGAAAAAAAAAACTTAGACTATTTCTATTTAGATATCGATTGTGTAGGTCTTAAGCAGTAAATGGCTCTATGAAACATGATGTCTAAAATGAATAAAATGCATTGTTTTCACATACTTTAATTTATTTTAGTAGGTGTTCGAAGTGACCACCGTTTTTTTTCAATACAATTTCAAACAAGAAAAAATATCAAAGGAAAGTAAAAACTCTAAAACACTATGGAAAACAATAATAATAATAATAAGTTGGACACTATTTACACACACTGATCTAGCCATCAACTAGGATTTCCTGTACTTTGGGTACTAGACAACGATACAAATACTTATAAAGATAAATATTATACTTAGATAGATAAACAACCATGACTAGGGTACAAACATCCGTTCTCATCAAACAAATATTTGCCCCCACCGGGACTCGAACCTGGGACCCATGGCTTCGTAGGCAGGGTAACTGCCGACTCGGCCATCCGGGTCGTCGATGAACACTCGTCAATAAACACTATTACTAACAAAATACAGGCTAAGACACAAAATCTAAAATTACTTGGGGTCAAATCATCTTCTGAAGAGTCGGTGAATTATATTAATAAGTTTTTCGTCAATATTGGGGCGACACTGGCTGAAAGCATACTTTCTAAAACAGCATCAGTGGATAGTAAAGAAACTCTTTATAACAACACAAATTCACAATCTTCGTCTTTTGTTCTATATAATGTAACCCCGAAGGAGATATATAACATTATTAAAATTACAACTACATTTAAAAATGACTTGCCCAATAATTGTCCCCATTATTACTCATCTAGCTAACAACTCTTTTGAAAAAGGTATTTTTCCCTCTAGTATTAAGTACTCGCCCGTTTACAAGAGTAATGGGGATAGTGCCGATGCAAACAATTACAGACCTATATCAGTTTTACCGGCTGTCTCAAAAATATTAGAAAAGCTTATTAATAATCGTCTAATTAACTACCCCAACAAATTTAAAATCATTTCGAACTCGTAGTATGGACTTAGACAAGGGCTATCAACGGAAGATGCTGTAATAGAGCTTACATATCTTATAGCTAGTAAACTTGATAAGAGTAGAAAATGCTTGGCCGTATTTTCGGATTTAAAAAAAGATTTTCTTCTAAACAGACTACATGATATAGGTTCCGAGGCACCTCTCTAGATCTTTTACGGAACTATCTCCAAGACCGGAAACAAAGCGTGAAAATTGGTGATTTTATCTTGTGAGCTTTGCAAAGAGGCAAACGTATCTTACGGTATACCCCAGGACAGTGTCCTTGGACCTACTTTGTTTTTAATTTATATAAATAACTTATGTAACATTCGCATAGAAAATGGACAAACCTTCTCTTACACGTACGATACTGCCATTGTATTTTGGCATTGGTGAGAAAGTCGGCTGATAATGGCCTTTCAAAGGTATCTTCATGGCTAGACGCTCACTTACTTACTTTAAATACTAGTAACACGCACTATATTTGCTCTTCAAATTACATATCAACACAACCTTCAACAATTTTTGTCATAAAAATCACTCATGCAACCACCACAAACTGACTTGCTATTGTCCTTCTTTAATTAAAACAACACATACAAAATACTTAGATAGCTAATCATTGTAGATCAGCGCCTTTCCTGGCATAATCACACAGTATTAATAATTAACCGAATTAGGAAACTAATATGGACTTGTAAAACACTTAGGTACGTAGCGTCAAAAAAAAAATATTGCAAATCTACACCTCTATAGCGCAATCGGTATTATGTTATTGTATTCCAGTGTGGGGGGATGTACAAAAACAAAGAATCTGGAGCTAGAAAGGGCCCAAAGAGCGTTATTAAAAACAATTTTCTTTAAACCCTACCCCTACTGTCACTCTGTACTCTCATAGTGATGTACTTTCTGTGAGAAGGCTATACATATACATCCTGCACGTTGTTCTTAGGTTGCACAAATCCCTCTCTTATGACCCTAGTTATTTGAATAAAAGAAGAAAACACACTGTAGCTCCTCCCGTCAGCATCAAAACAGACTTTGCTGGTAGACACTCAAATCGCTATCAACTGATTTGTACAACTTAGTTCATAAACATATTGACATTTACTCAAAAACGCATCATGATTGTAAAACAAAAGTTACTAATTGACTAAAAACTAAAACCTATAACCAAACCGAATCTTTAATACAAAGAACCTTTTGAATAGCACATGCACATACACACACACACTCACACACACACACAACCATCACACACACACACACACACACACACACACACACACACACACACAAACGCACACACGCTCACACCCTCGCACTTGCACATGCACACATATAACATACCTACACACACACCTACTACACACAAATAAGCACGTCGGCATAATCTTATTCTTAATTATTACCTAAAGTGTATTCTTTGAATCATACGATACTTTTCTAAGGAATCAAATATAAGTACTTACTTCAAATGGAATCAAATACTATGTACTTCAAATTTATTCACAATAAGCTACATACAATACTCCTCTGTTTTATTCAATATTAAACATGGAGTGATTGTAGGTTCGGTATATTTCTACTTACGTAATTATTTTTAATCTGCATTTTATCTGCAACACTTATCACCAATCTAAATTCATACCTAAAATTGTAATTAACTTAATAACTAGTAATACCTACGAAAGAGCGGGGCCTCCTAGCACAGGTGTTTTAATACTGAAAAGGAGGTTTCATTGAATTGTTTATTTAAGTCCAAGTTTATGAAATAAACATTTTTCATTTTCATTTTAAAGTCATTGCGGATCATTTATTTGTTGTTTTTTCTATTATTATACAGTTCCTTTCCTCGGAGTGCACTGAAGAATGTTAAATGATTTAACATAAATCCTTATTTGTGTTATTGTTATTGAGGCAACCGAATACCGCGCAATATTTTTTGGCCATCTTGAAACATAAACATTGTGCTTCGTAACTACTCGTGGCGTCGGTCGTTAGCGACGCACGCGCAAGTCACAGTCGAACGGAGACTGATGTGATGTAATGAATGACCCTGCCCTGTCCACGACTATTCCACCGAAACTCGGCAATGTTGCGTGTGTCGGTGTGTGTGTGTACGCGGAACGGAATGTCGCTATTGTGTGCGGCCGCGCTCGCTCTTTTGTTTGAAGTGAACTTTGTGTGCGGGCATCTTGTGAGCTTTGATTGGCTCGCCAGTCGCACTGTATCTCTCGCATCGATATGACGTTCCACAGTCGTCCCAACATACAAGCTTTTTTACAGACTTAATGGAAGGCGTAGTGAAGATTAATCAAGATTAACTTATCGAGACTGGAGGATGTGTCGCGCGGTCTCGGTCTCTCATATTTATTTATTTATTTTTATTTTATTTATTTATTATAATTAGACATTGCACAACAGTACAGGTATATATACCCAAACCGTTCTGCAATATCCGGGATACTTATAGAACACACACCTTAAAAATATATATTAAAATTCAATTCAATTAGAAATAGAATAACAAAAACAATTAATTAACAAAAACAATTAATTAACAAAACAATTAATTAACAAAATCAATTAATTAACAAAAACAATTAATTAACAAAAATAATTAATTTACAAAAACAATTAATTAACAAAAACAATTAATTAACAAAAACAATTTATTAACAAAACAATTAATTCAATAGCACAAACAAAAAGTGACTGCCCTTGTGAACTCCAACATTGAACAACAAAACAGGTCAATGTTAGTCCTGCCCGTCACTTGATTAAATAGAGCCAGAGCCCGCACCACCGGCGCCTCCCGCAGCACGCTTGTTCGCGCCATCGGCACGCAGAACAAGGAGTGACTCCTCGCTCTCAGGTAGTTGTCGCAGGTACACGAAGCCCTAACAACTATAGTATCTGGGGGTTGTGCAGCTTAGGTCGTAGTCGTAGCATAGGTCGCTAGTGCGAGGCCCCTCCTCACTTCCAGCTCATTGTATCCAACCATGTCCATCACGAACAGGCTCGGATACATAAGTGGGTAACAAGGATAGACCCCGTACCGCTTCAAATATAAATACCTCAGGAAACGATTTTGTATCTTCTCTAGCATTTGGCTATACAGTGGACCCCCGGTAATCCGGCAAACATTATGCAGGGCAGTGTCGGACTATCGAATTTGTCGGATTATAGAGCACTGCCTAAGACCCCTATAGTCCGGATTTTTTTACGAAAGAGTACCTTGTAATCCGACAAATTACATATCTAATGACGAGAGTCAATATATTATACGTACATATGTATGTACATACTTTGAAGTACAAATCAGACTTAATTTATGTAAGTCGAATTTAGTAAATTAAATAACAATTGAGAGCTTACGTTTTATTATAAAAATAAGCATAAATGCACATACATACATATCTACCAAAATAATCAAGAATTATTAATCAAAATCATGTAGTGAATACTATATCAAATTATGAAGCTTTGAAATATTCATCAATTTTTTTTTGTTTAAGGTTGTTATAACGCGAGATCAGAGCTTTGTCCCTCAGTCTTCTCAAAAGTAAAAGTTCGTTGTAGGATGTACCATTCTCTTCAGCCCATTGTAAACCTAGCTCAAACGCGTTAACTGCGTCTTGATCTATGACTTGTGGAGCAGCCGTACCGCTATCACTAGTAGTCAAATTCAAACTAAGTAAAACAATGCATACGCGTCGAGCACAATAGCGGTGGCGCGTACGAGTTGTGACCAGTGTAGGAAGCAGGAATAATTACGCGTCGAAAAAGTAAGCGAATCGAAGTTTCAGTGACTCTTATGTTCAAAGACATAAGGTTAATTTTATCTGAACTCGAACACTTTTTCACTCTGGTAATTATTCCTGCTTAAGCCACTGTTCAAACTTGCGTGATCTATACATACATATTAGCAAAGATTGTCAAACATAATTCTGTCATGTCGGATTACAGGGGGCGCCGGATTAGACAGGGGCCGGATTACCGGGGGTCCACTGTATTTAGTTTCATGTGGATGCCAGATGATTGCATTGCTTTCAAGTTTATCAAGTTTACTCCGAACCAAGGTATTAAGTATACAAAACTTTTACCACCTCGATACTTTTAAACTTACTCGCCTGTCTAAGAATAAAACTTAACTTTTTGTTGTTGTTTTTGTAGTTTGTTTATTGTTTGCATATCGTACTAATGTGATCCCGAAATGTCAAGTCTGACTTCATTAAAAACCCCAGATCCTTAAACTCAGAACACCGTGCCATCTCTACACCATCCACAGCGTATCGGTAGCGGAGAGGATCGTGAGCGCGGCTGTAGGTCATCACCGCACACTTCGACACATTGAAGTAGAGTTTATTACGGTGACTCCACTCCACCACCCTATCTATAACACCTTGCAACCGCTCACAGTCTGCGCTGGTGCTTACCTTCAGGAGGAGTTTTTGGTCATCCGCAAACAATAAGCATATTGCGTGCTTAATAACCATGGGTAGGTCGTTTATCACAATGATAAATTCCAGAGGTCCTAGATTGCTGCCTTGACTCACACCCGATAATGTAAAATAAGGATCAGAAGAAAATCCATCGTATTCCACAACTACATATAATGCGGTTGAAAAACACCTGATTAGAAAGAACATTATTTATCAACTTATTGTTATAAATGTATTGCTTGCATAGAACCTACCAAGCTCACGCTCACATATCGTCAAACATTCTTGCCTCACAGTAATGATTATTTGTATGGATAAGAAGTTCGTGTGCGACAGTAGGTACCTAAGCGCCGCTATCCATCCAGGTGGTATCTATGGTAATACAAAATAATTACCAAAATAATCCACTCGTCTGTGGGTAGATGGAAAAATGGCCCGCGATTTGGAACCTTATTGATTGGTGATAAAGTTCAAAACCTATAAAAAATAATCATCTGTTGATGGCCCCCACTGCTGAGGTTAAATGATAAGAATACAGGCTATCAATTACTTACATAATATTGGACACTACATATGTACATAGCGTCATGACTTCTCCCATATAAAATATTAAACAAAACAGCCTAATATATCTAAGGGCTAAACTTACCTTACGTTAGAAGATTCCCATAATCATTTCACTAGATGTGCAGTGCAAAAAAAAAACTCCGAAACACAAGACCGTTGGTTTCAAAGTACATAGGTTTTTCAAGTATGCAGCATCAAAAATTTGGAATGACTTGCCCCCTCCTCTTTGTAACAAGATCAGTGCTCAGTTTTAAACGGAAACTGCTTGAGCTGCTTCTTGTGAAACAAATAACCGACTCAGCACAATATTACAGACAGAAATAGAAATAGAAATAGAAATGACTTCATTAACACACATTATACAGAAGAGACAATAGATTATTATTCGGTAATAGTGCTAATAGGACCCGGCTCAGCAATTCTGAGCTGAGATGGGTCGACAGATATGATTAAGATGAAGAAGATTAAAAATTTACCAGTGTATCTAATAAACTATTTTTTTGTTATTCTCTAATCGTCTGTTTGTTTGCTGTCTTGTAATTATTTATTTATTTTTAATTACTTTTCTTATTTGGTCCAATTGTTGGTTTGCTCTAATTATTTATTTACGAGCTACTTTTGTTAATCGACTTTCTTTATGTTGATTGTTTGTTACGATCCCTCTCTTTTATCTTTCAAATCATTGTCATTGCTCAGCCGAGTTATTATTCTAAGGGTTTATTTATTTATTGCTAGGTCATATATATTTTTTATAATTTTATTATATTTTTACTTTTATTCGTTTTTCCTGTTATTTATTTTTATTCTAGGTACGGTCTGAAAACCAGCGCTGTGAGCTAGAACATGTTTGTGTTACTCACAGAAAACGCTGAGACCGGCCCTTTTTGGTCTTAATCTTTTTAAATGTCAGAAGTTCAGTCAGGAGACTTCAGAACTTTCTTCCTCGCCAGACCAAAATAACTCTCGCTCAGTCCCTTCTTCTCCCTCTCATTGATTATGCTGATGTTTGCCGGGTTAACGCAAATGAAGAACAACTGAACAAACTCGAACGACTTCAAAATCTCGGGATCCGGTTCATCTTCAGACTGCGCAAGTATGACCACGTATCTCAGCATCGCAGGGAGCTGAAGTGGCTACCGATTCGGCTTCGACGGGACTCTCATATCCTTGTTTCCTTTATAATATTTTGTGGAACCCTACCCTTACCCTAACTTCCTACGTGATCGCTTCGAATTTCTTTCTTCAAGCAGGCCTCGGAGAACTCATATGGCGTCTGCGCTCAAAGCTCCAGATCGCTCCACTGCAGCCTACGAGCACGGGTTCAGAATCCGAGCCGTACGACTGTGGAATGAGCTTCCTTGCACTATCAGGGACAGTCGATCTCTAAATATATTCAAAAACCGGCTAAAGAAGCACTATCTCTCCCTTTCCAGTTAGATATATATATTTATTTATTAATTTATTTATTTATTTATTTACTGATTACAGAGTTTACAGCACATACGATACAAATAAGACAAAAAGGTAAACTTATCTTTGGCCAATTACAAACTCTCATTATTTAAGACTAAGCAGGTATGATAGAAAGCATACAGTTTACATTAAAAAGAAAAATTAAATTAAATCAAAAATTAAATTAACTTACATCAAAATTACATTATTGTGGTTATGTGAGTGAGTTTGTGTATATGGGACTATGTGTATGTGAGTGTGTGTATGGTAGAGAGAGAGAGAGAGAATTTAAATGATTATGCAGGAACAGAAGGCAGGCTTACCTTTTTTCCTTAAGCAACGACATAATTCGTTTTTTGAAGAGCGGCTTTGATAGATGAAAAATGTCCGGGTCGGCAAAGTACTTGTTGTAAGTGCGGGGCAGCCTGCAGCTGATTGAGTTAGCTGCGTAGTTTGTGCGTGCGAAGGGAATATGGAAGAGTTTGTTTGCAGAGTGGCGAGTGCGAATAGACGGTACATCCAGTTTAAGTAATGAGTTAACGAGGTTAGGGCAATCGACACCTCCGCGACAGACGTTATAGAGGAGCATCATATCAAGCATCTTCCGACGGTTCTCGAGGCTCTCTAAACCGTGGTGTTGGCAAGAGTTCTCGTATCCTTCGCTTGAAAATCTGTCACGGAAGTTAAGTTCTTTTAAAAACTTCTTTTGAATGCGTTCTACTTTGTCCACGTAGACGCCATACTGTGGATTCCAAGAAGTACTGCAATATTCAAGGACACTTCTCACATATGCACAGTAAAGTATTCGAACACATCCCATGTCTGAAAAGGTTTGGTGACTCTTAAAATAAACCCTAAATTTCTAAAAGCTTTGCTAGTTATTGCCTCTACATGCTCCTCGAATGTCAGCTTATCATCAAGAATCACCCCCAAGTATGGAGTGAACTCTCAGAATAGGGATATTGTTGAGATGATAGCTGTGCGAAATGGGCTGGTTTCTTCTTGTGAAGCTGATGGTGTTGCATTTCGAGGCATTGACATTAATTCTATTTATATCATAGTAGTGTGTCAGACGATCCAAATCCTCCTGCAGCAGATCACAATCTTGAGTAGACTTAATTTGCTTATATATTTTGTTATCGTCAGCATACAGGAGGAATTTGGCGTGGTGGAAGCACACACCTATATCGTATAGATAGGCTACATATAATAGGGGACCCAATATTGACCCTTGTGGGACTCCAGACGGGATAGTAATTCGATTAGACATGTGTTCACCAATCACAACAGCCTGACAAAGGTTCGCGATATAAGATTTTGTCCATCGTAAGAGGTCGCCCTGGATGCCTAGTTTTTCTAACTTCCTTAAAAGTATGTTATGGTCAACACGGTCGAAGGCCTTCTCAAAGTCGGTGTAGATGGCGTCCACCTGTCCACCGCCATCCATGTCTCTAAGTACCGCATCTACAAAAGTAGCCAGATTAGTTGTGGTAGATTTAGACCTCATAAAACCATGCTGTTCCCCAGGGATGTTATTGGAAATAGTGGCGTAGATATGGTCGTGGACCACTCGCTCCATAATTTTGCTGAATGCGTTGAGTATCGATATAGGCCTGTAGTGTTCTACAGGCAGCCTAGAACCTTTTTTGTGTATAGGCACAATATTTGCAAATTTCCACTGATTGGGAAAGACACCTTCGCAGAATGACCTGTTGAAGATGGTTGTAAGTGGTACAGCGAGAACCTTGGCACAGCGGGCGATTAGTATTGGAGGAATCTTGTCCCTGCCGGGGCCATATATTTGTATGTATTAGTTTATTATACGGTTTATTCATATTTTTACGTTGTATTTAAGTAATTGTGTATGCAGTCTATTTTTAGCAATTAGGGTTATCAGTATTATATTGTTTGTAGTATATATTAGTCGTAGTATTTTTAGAGTTTTATTGTACGCGCAGGTCTCCCACCGCTCAACCATCACCTCTCCTACCATCTTGGTTTGCTGGAAGAAATCTCTTTTGAGAGATAAGCTCGCCTTTGTACATGTTTTTTCTATTATAAGTTATCTGTATGACTGTTTTGTGTAGTACAATAAAGAAAATTACGAAATTACGAAAATTACGAAATTACGAAATTATATTTTTATTTCAAATCTCACATTGTTTATAACGTATTTAAATCTGAGGCATTAATTCTAGTGGGAAGGAGCAGCAACTTATCCTAAAATACAGGATTCGCCCTATTTTAGGGAGTAGCGATGCCGCCCTTGTTTACCCTGCTAAACAAGTTTGTAATGTACATTTATTTCTGAAAATAAACGATTGTTATTATTATATATTATTTCTAAATACTATTTAATTAACTAATGTATGCAACTGTTTCTTTTATGTAACTCTTTTAGGCAAAAATAAACGATCTATTCTATTCATATGTGATGGCAAAGTTCTGTCAACTTATAGTCAGTTATTCAATACTCTTATCCTAGATAGTTCACCGCCGCAGTAATGCAGATATAAGGGTTTCTTCAATTCTTCAATCAATCATCATCTTCAATCACCGTCAGGACACAAAACTTAATTTATTAAGTTTTACCATCATGATCATACAAACATATAGTCGATCGCGAGACCAAGGCATAAGCGTGTCCCACACCACTGCTTAAACCTATGACTTCAGTTTTTAGGGTACCGTAACCGAGCGGGACTCTAATACTAAGCCTCCGCTATCCGTCCGTCGCGTTCGATCCGTTGGTCTGTCCCTCAGTGACAGCATCTCATAAACCGTAATAGGTCTAATTATTACGGTTTATGAGATGCAGTCGCTCTAGAGATGAAATTTTCACAGAATGTTTATTTCTGTTGCCGCTAAAGCAAGAAATAATGAATTAAACGCTTTAAAAAAAAACGGGGGCCCGTACAAGATATGAGTAACTTTAATCGTTTTCTTTCGTAAGTACTAGTCTTCGTGTGTAAGTCCGACTCGCACTTGACCGATTTTTTACCTCACAGTGTTGGTAAAAACTTGGAGTTCAAAACGAAAGCACAAAGGCGCACTGCGACTGACTGCGCTACTTATTAAAATTACATTTATTTTGACTAGGGACTGCTTTTGCGTCGGTCGTTGAAAAAAATGAGGAGTTTCTGACAGTCGATTAAATAAATACAAATCTTCCAAAAAGCATGCCAGAGAGCGTGAGATAATTAGCCCTTGTAATTTTCAACCTCTTCTAAATAATCCAGAATGTTCATACGTCCTTATTTTAAATTTTTAATAAAAATGTTTGTTCCGCAAATTCTGCTCGTGTGTATTAAGTATACCTCTTGTAGTTTCTAGATAACGAGTTTCAAACTAAACGCGCTGCCAAAGGCCTTTGACGAATCCACTTCGCTGAGTGAATTGAAACAAAACAAGCCATGAAACACGTCCGATGTTTGTTATTTTTTAATTAATAGTCGTTCGTCGCACGTGGAGTAGTGGAGTTAACCACTATGCAGCGCAGCGTCGTTAAATCTCGTGTAATGAAAATGCGGTTTATGCAAAAATACAGCTTTTATGCATCCTTTATGCGGCCTTCGGCTGGAGGCATGCTGTGTTTTCCTGGGATGTGTCGAAGAGCGTTTAGTAAGAAGGTTGCTACGTCAGTCATTAACTCATTAGTTTAGTTGATCATATTTGATGTATGATGTACATATATGTTGAGGAAGCGAGAGATTTATGCCAGGATCGTAGCAGGCGTGAAATAGGCGTGAGCATATATATGTATGTATGTATTTGGTGATTTTTTTATTTTTATCCACGTATATGAGACTTAAGTAAGTGTTTGACTTGTAAAAGTGGATTATTTTTGCCTATTTGCAATAAAAAAATGAGTTTGAACAAATTGTACAGTTGTAAGCCGTAGCGATAAATAATAGATCAAAACGACTAAGTTTATTGTAGTAAACTCTAAATTTGAATACAACTCGATCTAATGATAATGATAATATAATAATAATAATTTAATAATGCCTTGGACACTATTTACACACATTGATCTAGAACCAAACTAGGATTCCCTGTATCTTGGGTACTAGACAATGATACACATACTTATATAGATAAATATTTTACTTAGATAGATAAACAACCATGACTAGGGTACAAACATGCGTTCTCTTCAAACAAATATTTGCCCCCACCGGGACTCGAACCCGGGACCCTCGGCTTCGTAAGCGGGGTCGTTGCCGACTCGGCCATTCGGGTCGTCATAATAATATGATGGATAAGCACTCGCGCTAGCTTTAAATGAGTACTGAGGTGATTTTCATGATACAATGAAAATGGAATATGGTTTGGTGTCAATGCTGAGATGACGAATGAATGATGTACGTTCTATGTCCGAATATGCTCCCGGGCGGGAAGATGGGGAAAACAAAGTACATAAGTAAGATGGCGTGCATGATTGATTTTGCCTTTTACAATCTGGTAATTGAAAATTGTCATTATCATATTAAACCTATATGAATGAATTACACATTTCATTAGTTAAAATACAAAATTGTTAGTGTCTCTAAATCATTGCTTCCATTGTGGAGAAAACTCCTTTTTGATCAAACGGAAAAGTGCGACTATTTTTATGTACACTTAATACTTCAGGCTCTCGGGCCTTATCACTGATTTTAACGATAGTACTATTTTTCTCTCTCTATTTTACTAGCTTCATCGAAGCTTTGATTGACGCGAGCATTAATCGTTTTCATTTTACTATACTGACGCTGATTTTCCCGAGACGAAGACTGGCGGCGGCGCCCGCACCAGCGGCGGCAGGCGACCACAGCGGCCGTTATCCCTCCCACACACACCAACCCGTAAGTCGCGGCGGTGAACGTCACGGTATGACACGTTGCTATTCAGCTCTGCATTCGCTTTAGCTCTCTGGATTCTATCTCCGATGTAGTCTAATTGCTTACGATCTGACTCTTGAGGGACACTCGCCATAGTTATGGTTGAGATGGATATATTTATCATACTATTTATTGGGGCCTAAATTGGAAGGAGTACGTCGGGTCTGTTGTTTATCCTAATCGATTCGATTATGGTTATGATTATGAGCATGCAAGGTGAAAGACTCGGTTCTAACTATGCAATTTTCATTTATTGTTAACAGTCTGGCGCTGGTCAGCCAGACGGCCGTAACTTGATCTGCACTTGTAACTCGTGCCTCTTTCTCGTTACACGTAAAGAATAGGTGATTGTAGGGCTTATCAGTCTCGACCCATCTAGATGTGCCTGCTTCAGAGGTACGGATGCAATCTTCTGTGACTTGATTTTTGATGCAGAAGTTCTCTTGGTTAGGGATGTTGTACTGGTCTAGAGAAGTCTATGTCGAGAGAAAAATGGGTCGACATTTTGTGAGCATCTTCTTATCCTGTCGTATTAATATAAGTATCTTTGTTAAGGTGTATTGCTAACTTATTAGGATATAGGCACAACGGTAATCATGTTGTTGTTCTGTACCTTCTTGGGTATAGGCATGATTTTGTTCATCTCATATGAATCACGAAGAACTAATGGCACCTTGATTTCAAATAACACGAAATCATTTATGATTCATGTTTTCACCTTCAGTAAATAATAAATACTTCGAAGGTCCGTTAGGGTCTTTATCCATAGGAAGGCAAATGTCTTTAGGGACTTGAACTGTGATGATGTGCACGCACATGTGTGACATGCACATTCTCTCCTATCTGTTCAATATTTTGCGAAATCCCCGATACCCCACATATCTACGCCAACATTTTGACTTTCTTTTCCCCAGGGATAGCAATCCGAGATCCCACACGGTGTCTCTCCTTTCAACTCCTCGGCATAACACTGCCGCTTACGAACACTCGTTTAGGTTAAGGGCAATCCGACTGTGGAACGCACTTCCCTGCGCTATTAGGGAAAGTCCCTCAATTTTCACTTTTAAGAAAAGATTGAAAGTGCATTTCCTTTCTCTTCCGTAAATGGTACCATATTTATGTAGGTATATGTATGATTTATTATAGTTTATGTATGTTCATGCTATACATTTTATTTTATGTAGTGGAAGTATATATATATATATATATATATATTTATTTTATATTTGGTATAGTTTATATATATTTTGAAAGTAATTTGCGTCCGTATGTATAGTGTTATTGCGAACTAGGACTTTCCTGTATAATTAACTCTCCTGTCCTGCCTAGGTTTGCTGGAAGAAATCTCTTTTTAGAGATAAGCTCGCCCTTACTTATTACATTACTTTTAATTGTCTGTAACTTTATACTATCTATGCAATATAGAATAAAGAATAAAGATGTTTAGCTCTCTTCTCATCTGATTAGGACTTAAGATAGGAGAGTTGAAACTTCCTTGATATATTTCGGTCAACTTGTCTATGAGCATTTCTTGAATGTAGCATTACTTGATGCGGTAAGGACTCGTAAAATGATCTCATTCGTGTTGAATAATTTTTGTAATTGTGATCTCGCAGCATGAAAGGTACGCTCAATTTAATGCTCTCTCAGGAGTATATCATTGTTGTAGCTAAGTTCCGCGTAATTATGACGTCTTTGATTGAGTACGGCAATACTTTTTTTACGTGATCGCTTATATCGCATACTTTTGTTAAGTATGTTAGATATTTATCAAAAGCATTTATTGATTAGATGTACGGCTGAATATTTTAGTAGGTACATAACTATTGTCCAGTCTTCTTTAATTACTTGCATGTCGTGTAATTTATCAAAGCAGAGGCCTTGACTGCCTCCGAACTTTGTTATGTTGTATCGAAAACAGGTTATGTTGGAGATAGTCGACAAGAATAAAATAAAAGCGAGTGCCAATGAAGAAAAAATATAACGCCCCGTCGCCGTTTATGGTTTTGCAGATTTAGTTGGCTTTCATTATTATTCAGTATTCGTCGGCGCTTGATCATTTGTTTGGAGAATTGACAGCTTCAGGCCGCTTGAGTAGGCCGTTCTGCGTCATTAGTGTAACGACCCGCACATATCCGTCGCTGCCAGGATGCTACTCTACGACTCTTTGTAACCTTCATTTACCATGCGGGAGGTTGTCATCTTTGATGATTTGATATTTATAATGTTCTGATAGTTGCGTGAGATATTCTGACCGCCGTCTGGTGCATACGTCTTTGAATATATTTTGGGTCAGTAGCCATCTTGTTCTCATATCTTTTTCTGTCTCATACAATTTAGGTATGTTTAGTCGAAAGGTAATGTGAATGAGTTAAGAAGTCGTAAGTTTTCTAGATCTTCCGTCAAAAGGGAAGAGGGCCTTTGAATCTAGGGCCGCTTCTAACTAGGCAAGTAACGTGCCGTACTCCTCAAAAGTCATATTTTGCTCTCCTAGAACGCGTTTGAGGTGATGTTTTTAGCTGCGTACTGAACTTTCCCAAAGACCGCCTGCGGATAGCCAGGAGGGCGCATTGAAGATCCATTGGATACCCATCTCGCAGACTTGGCTCATGGTGCATTCATCCATATTCATCCATAATTTCTTGCAGGTTGAAGTATTGCTGTGGCAGTGCCTTATTGTCTCCGATAAAATTCGAATATATTATATATATATATCGCTATATCGCTGTATGTATATTCGACGTGGAAGTCCTCTACGCTCTAGCCATGCTGCGTAGCGCTGCCAGGAAAGCTGATTAGCTCATGTCAGATACGAATTTCAAGTGTACGGCTTTGGTTGCCATGCAAACAAAAACTGCAACGTAGCCCTGTTCTAATGCCTCGAACTTTGCTTGCCTCGAATGTCACGTGACCCGCATAGTCTACTCCTGGTTGTAAAATGGCTATAATGGTTTAGTCCTTGCCGCTAGTAGATCACCCATTTTTTGATGTTGAACTCGGGGGTTGTTCTTCACACACTTCACACAATGACGGAGAACGACGAACTGTTTTCGTGCGTAGTTAGGTGGATGAACTTTTTAGGCAATAGGAAATTAATGTTTTTATGTTTTATTAATTCAGAAGTTATATTAAGGCTACATGCAAAGAAGGTCCCGTTTTTAGGTTTTATGCTTACATCTCGAAAATGACGCATCATAAGAAATTTTGCTGTATAATGAAATAATGTATAAAACTGATAAAATTCTCTACAACATTGATTAAATACACTTTTTAGCATAAGTATTTATATTTTACAGCAGCCTAAGCATACCTAATCCTTACCTATGTACATATGTATATGTCACAAGTTTGCCAGAGGCTTTTGTCAATGCTAATTCTTATCTACGTACTTATATATATATGTCACAGCTTTGTCGGAAGCTTTTGTAATCCTTACCTTATTTTACTTAGTGATTCGTTTAATAACTCTCACTAAAGTTAATTGATCTTTATTGTAGTTACTTTCACAGATGTTGTTATTTCATAATGTCATGCCAATGGAATATATTTTAGAGAAGTGTTGCTAGTTTAGAATATTGTAAACATCGTAACGAATCTGACGATATGTTCGGCGTTCGTATGATTGTTCGTTTGCATTTTCATTGATTTGCTTTGAAACGCTATCATTATCCTATGGCGTAGATGTATTGTCTTTAACCTTGACTTGGTTCACAGTTAATAATATATGGTTAAACGCTGGTAAAACCAAGTATATCAAATTCTCCAGTGACCAATCTAGTGTTAGACAGCAACACTTTAGAATTAGTAAATGGTACGAAGTTTCTTGGTATTACCATTGATGTTAAATTAAAACGGGGACTCGACATCTGCGGCTTACGTTATTAGGAACAGTAGACAAAACACAACATTATTATATTAGATACTTTCATATTGTTGTGGGGGAAAGCAGCGGATGTTAAAACTAATTTTATATGACAGAAAAGAGCTATTCGAGCAATTTATAATTTACAACGCACATGCTCCTTAGGAGAACTTTTTAAAGACATACTGATTGTAGCTAGTCAATTTATTTTAGAAAATAGAATATTTGTACGCAAGAACTTTACAAGATCTTCCAAATTTTATCGAAGAAATAATCACAGACTAGATATGCCCTGGTTAAGACTCACGAACGTTAACAATGTGTCAAGGGTCAGTGTATTTGTGTGTAAGAGTACACACCCTGTGAGCAATTTAAACCCATCTAAAAGCGATTTTGTCTAAAAAGGGATATTACAATGTTCAAGATTACTAAAATGACGGGACTGTAGGGGGTTAATCTAGCTAAACACAGAAGTCATTGTTATTAATTTTGTTATTGTTTATTCCTGCTTATTATTTATAATAATTGATATCGTGATAATTGTATTACACTACCAATTTTTAAAATACATCAAAAAAACAATCTGGGTGAGTGTCTTCACCCTGCGTCTCCCACAGTGGTCCAATGTAGAGAAGTGGCAAAAAATTTGCAGTATGAGCAATGATGATGTGAAATAACAATAACTTGGTAGGTTAAAACTTCAAAAATAATAAATCTTAAACAAGTTTCGATAAAATCAATACACACTATGGCGTCTGTAGGTAGCATAAAATAACAGCCTATTATTTATCTCAATAGGAATTGCAGACAATCAACATATCTATCTCAAAATACTGTCATACATTTTATTACCATGGTAGGTAAGGTAGGTAAAGTACCTATATAAATGTTATTGACTAGAGGAGCCACGTGGCTAGCAAAGCTAGGTTAGGTATCTATATTCTCAGTAGGATCAATAATGTAGATAGGTAACTAAACATTTTTTATAATTTACTTGTGGATGATGCGTGTGAGTGAGAGCACTGCGGCTTGAAGAATAAAGCTCTCTCTCACACTTATCAATGACACGCGTCACCCACGCAAACGCATTTTTCAGCTTTCACCAAAGACACTGTACCTCTTAACAAATTACTGGTACAATGTGTAAAATGTATAAATTCTACGCGAAAAAACTGTTTCGCGTAGAATATGATATAGTGAATGGCCATCCTAAAAGACAATGATTAGCTCTGCAAATACCATCAAAAACTCAATGATAGCCTGCCCTGCCTAGAGAAGGCCGATGACGGTTTTTGAACTAATTAATTTGTATTTTTCAGAGTTATTTTATGGCCTAAAAATGCCAAGTAGAAGGGGAGATATAATATAAAACTTTATATCATTACTAGAATCGTCCAGTGATATTGCATGAATCGTCGCAGTGTACAACACTATTTTGACGAATCGACAGAAAATAAGAATGTCGCATACAACTGTACCGTGCCGTTTGGATGCGGCGTCACACCACCTCAGTGTTGTCAATACTTAAAAACCAATTAATACTATTTTAGTTTCGGGAAATGATTGTGTGTAACATAACATAATATTTTTATACAGGCACATACTTTGCTTCTGACCCCAAACGATCCCGATAATTCACTCTGACAATTAAAAATAAGAAGATAAGTTACTTGGGACACGTGCTTCGACTCGAACGGTACCGACTTCTTCAAGTGATCATGATGGGCAAAGACGAGGGGAAAAGACGCGCTGGCAGAAGGAGGAAGTCGTAGCTCAGCAACATCAGAGAATGGACTGGAGTGGCTAGCGAAGAACAGTTGATGCACTTGGGGAAGAATAGAAAGGAGTATGAAGAGCTGACCGCCAACCTCCAGTAGTGGAGAGGCACTAAAAGAAGAAGAACAAGACCCCAAGAAGAAGGAAACCAGAAATAACGACATCACACACATATAAACATGCAGAGCATGGGCCTTTTTTTCTTTTAGCCCCAGCCTACCCTAGCCAAACCTGAAATGAAATGATAAAATAATTTAACAGAAAAAGTATAAACTTGTTTGCGGAACACCGCAAGTATAATAGTAGTTTATGTGACTGCTACATAATGGAGGGCATTAATACTCGAGAGTGGGTTTATGAAACTCATAAGAATATCATTCGAGTGTTTTAATGCCTAATTATGTACAGTTACATACACTAGTTTATCTACACACATATCATAAGTTCTCTTTATTGTGTTCAGGAACCGCATCTTCGACCGGCATGGTGGCATTGATAATTGCTCAGCACTTGTTTAGCTTGTTCAGTAGTACCAACTTCACAGACAAAGTAGGGGCGGCATGCAGGCGGGCGTCGGCGTTCGAAATTTGAATGTCATAATATGTGTGTTGACACATGTCAAACGTGCAATATAGTCTCCCATATATTTTAATCTAAATAATATCTTAATGACTATAAAACAAATCGATGGTTTAGTGCGCGAGTTGATGACTACAGTAGCTACGCTGGTGACCGAAGTTGAAGCACTAGAAGCTAAAATCGAGGTACAAAATCACCTTTTAGTGAACAAAGTGACAGCACCATTGGTTGCACCACAAGAGACCCCACCAACAACGTCTGCATCGACTCAACGCCCAGTGATATTAGCCTATGCAAACGCCGCTGCAAAAATCAATGGTGGATCCAACGGTGTACCGAAAAAAAACAACATCAAAAAAGATTCAGTGCCATCATCCTGCAGATCTTCGTTTGGATCTCAACCAACGAAAACACCACCAGCACGTACTGTAAACCCAAACCTTCAATCACCCATCCCAATGAATGATCTATTAATTAATGGAAATGAAACTCCAGAACAAATTATGGAAGTTAGCCATTCTCAGCTGCACCATACTGCACAAAACAATGACGATGCCCCATGGGTAGAAGTGACATCACGTAAACAAAACCGACGTAACACAAGGAATGTTATCCGAGGAACAGGAGCTCTGGACATTGAACTACAAACCGTAGAAAGAGTGAAGAGAATACATGCCTGTTTCTTCAAACTTGAGACCACCGAAGAATCCTTAGTAGCCTTCATGCAGAGGAAGAATCCATCCAGCAGCAGCTAAAAGGCGGAAAAGCTGAAACTAAAGCATCAGCACTACGCGTCATTCGCCATCACGGTTCCCGAGAGCAAGCTAGATTACTTTTTGAGAGCAGGCAACTGGCCCCCGCTGACTGAAGTGATCGAGTGGTTTCGTCGCAGCGCTGGGCGGGCGAGGCGCTTTCCTGCCCCCCCGCAGCCCGTGCAGCCGCCGGCAGTGGTTATCCTGCGGCCGGAGCCAGTTCTGCCGCCGCGCCCACCCCCGCGCTGCCTCAGACTCCTGAAGCCTCCGCCGCCGCTCGTGCCGAGACAACAAGTGAATCGCACTAAAAAACTATTTATAGTGCAACAAAATATTAGGTCACTGAATCATAAGACAAAACACATCGAAGTAGCAACACAACAAGAATTAAATTGTGACATATTAGCAATTACCGAACACTGGCGGACTGCCGATCAAATTAATTGTATTTATATAAACGGTTTCACTCTGCTGTCTAGTTTTTGTCGCAAAATAATACTGCACGGTGGGTCATGCCTATTTATCAAGAATGGCATTAAAGCAACTGAGCACATAGAAATATGTAACTTATCCGTGAAATTACATTAAATAAAGCAGCGAACCAATTGTGGCACTGGTTTCAAATTAACGGCCTAGCGCTCAACGCTACTAAAACTCAAATAATACAATTCGACCTCTCTGGACACAAGAGGCGCACACAGCATGTACACGTCAAGGAAACTCAAATAGAACAAGTCACTACTGCTCCCTTTCTCGGCTTTATCATAGACCAGTCAATGACTTGGGAGCATCACATCCAGAAAATGTGTGGGAAGTTGGGAAGCGCATGTTTCGCCCTCAGTAGATTATCGTCAACGTTACCTCAGGAGGCAGTCCGAACCTGCTACTTCGCGACTGTCCAGTCGCTACTACAGTACGGTATCGAGTTATGGGATCGTCGGCGCTTGATCATTTGTTTGGAGAATTGACAGCTTCAGGCCGCTTGAGTAGGCCGTTCTGCGTCATTAGTGTAACGACCCGCACATATCCGTCGCTGCCAGGATGCTACTCTACGACTCTTTGTAACCTTCATTTACCATGCGGAAGGTTGTCATCTTTGATGATTTGATATTTATAATGTTCTGATAGTTGCGTGAGATATTCTGACCGCCATCTGGTGCATACGTCTTTGAATATATTTTGGGTCAGTAGCCATCTTGTTCTCATATCTTTTTCTGTCTCATACAATTTAGGTATGTTTAGTCGAAAGGTAATGTGAATGAGTTAAGAAGTCGTAAGTCTTCTAGATCTCCCGTCAAAAGGGAAGAGGGCCTTTGAATCTAGGCCCGCTTCTAACTAGGCAAGTAACGTGCCGTACTCCTCAAAAGTCAGATTTTGCTCTCTTAGAACGCGTTTGAGGTGATGTTTTTAGCTGCGTACTGAACTTTCCCAAAGACCGCCTGCGGATAGCCAGGAGGGCGCATTGAATATCCATTGGATACCCATCTCGCAGACTTGGCTCATGGTGCATTCATCCATATTCATCCATAATTTCTTGCAGGTTGAAGTATTGATGTTGCAGTGCCTTATTGGCTCCGATAAAATTCGAATATATTATATATATATATCGCTATATCGCTGTATGTATATTCGACGTGGAAGTCCTCTACGCTCTAGCCATGCTGCGTAGCGCTGCCAGGAAAGCTGATTAGCTCATGTCAAATACGAATTTCAAGTGTACGGCTTTGGTTGCCATGCAAACAAAAACTGCAACGTAGCCCTGTTCTAATGCCTCGAACTTTGCTTGCCTCGAATGTCACGTGACCCGTATAGTCTACTCCTGGGTGTAAAATGGCTATAATGGTTTAGTCCTTGCCGCTAGTAGATCACCCATTATTTGATGTTGAACTCGGGGGTTGTTCTTCACACACTTCACACAATGACGGAGAACGACGAACTGTTTTCGTGCGTAGTTAGGTGGATGAACTTTTTAGGCAATAGGAAATTAATGTTTTTATGTTTTATTAATTCAGAAGTTATATTAAGGCTACATGCAAAGAAGGTCCCGTTTTTAGGTTTTATGCTTACATCTCCAAAATGACGCATCATAAGAAATTTTGTTGTATAATGAAATAATGTATAAAATGATAAAATTCTCTACAACATTGATTATATACACTTTTTAGCATAAGTATATATATTTTACAGCAGCCTAAGCATACCTAATCCTTACCTATGTACATATGTATATGTCACAAGTTTGCCAGAGGCTTTTGTCAATGCTAATTCTTATCTACGTACTTATATATATATGTCACAGCTTTGTCGGAAGCTTTTGTAATCCTTACCTTATTTTACTTAGTGATTCGTTTAATAACTCTCACTAAAGTTAATTGATCTTTATTGTAGTTACTTTCACAGATGTTGTTATTTCATAATGTCATGCCAATGGAATATATTTTAGAGAAGTGTTGCTAGTTTAGAATATTGTAAACATCGTAACGAATCTGACGATATGTTCGGCGTTCGTATGATTGTTCGTTTGCATTTTCATTGATTTGCTTTGAAACGCTATCATTATCCTATGGCGTAGATGTATTGTCTTTAACCTTGACTTGGTTCACAGTTAATAATATATGGTTAAACGCTGGTAAAACCAAGTGTATCAAATTCTCCAGTGACCAGTCTAGTGTTAGACAGCAACACGTTAGAAATGGTACGAAGTTTCTTGGTATTACCATTGATGTTAAATAAAAACCTGCTACTTCGCGACTGTCCAGTCGCTACTACAGTACGGTATCGAGTTATGGGGACGCGCAGCCGACTGGGAACGCGTCTTCAGACGCCAAAAGCGAGCCGTGCGACTGATAGCGCACGTGACCCAGGATACGTCCGCCAGACCCCACTTTGTAACGCTCGGGATTCTAACATTACCGTCCCTGCTAATTCTCTAAGTCGCCACACATTTTAGAATAAATTACGACAGATTCCCAAATCGAAGAGACAAAAATAATCGCACTACTAGAGGTTCAAATAAACTATCCAGCGTTCCGAGTAGGCTAGCAAAAACATCTAAGACAATACATGTGACGTGTATAACGCGCTACCAAAAGAGATCACTAATGCTCCGAGCTTGCCAAATTTCAAATACAAATAAAAAAATGGCTCGTCGAGAAGTCGTTTTATACCTATGAGGAATTCATAAAGGATAGGGCCCATACATAAGTATGGAATATAAAAGACCAGCAAAATTGTTACAATTTTCTATTTAATAATTAATTGAATATGTAAAAATTTATAAAATTAAAATAATATTGAATTATAAATGAATCTTATCTTATGATAATGTGACGACTGTAATATTTATTCCCAATTATTTATTTTATGTTAATGACTTGTGATTATTTTTACCAATAAATAATGTCTTATGTCTTAGGTCTTATGTCTTATGTCTTATGTCTTATGTCTTATGTCTTATGTCTTATGTCTTATGTCTTATGTCTTATGTCTTATGTCTTATGTCTTATGTCTTATGTCTTATGTCTTATGTCTTATGTCTTATGTCTTATGTCTTATGTCTTATGTCTTATGTCTTATGTCTTATGTCTTATGTCTTATGTCTTATGTCTTATGTCTTATGTCTTATGTCTTATGTCTTATGTCTTATGTCTTATGTCTTATGTCTTATGTCTTATGTCTTATGTCTTATGTCTTATGTCTTATGTCTTATGTCTTATGTCTTATGTCTTATGTCTTATTTCTTATGTCTTATGTCTTATTTCTTATGTCTTATGTCTTATGTCTTATGTCTTATGTCTTATGTCTTATGTCTTATGTCTTATGTCTTATGTCTTATGTCTTATGTCTTATGTCTTATGTCTTATGTCTTATGTCTTATGTCTTATGTCTTATGTCTTATGTCTTATGTCTTATGTCTTATGTCTTATGTCTTATGTCTTATGTCTTATGTCTTATGTCTTATGTCTTATGTCTTATGTCTTATGTCTTATGTCTTATGTCTTATGTCTTATGTCTTATGTCTTATGTCTTATGTCTTATGTCTTATGTCTTATGTCTTATGTCTTATGTCTTATGTCTTATGTCTTATGTCTTATGTCTTATGTCTTATGTCTTATGTCTTATGTCTTATGTCTTATGTCTTATGTCTTATGTCTTATGTCTTATGTCTTATGTCTCGTAGTATTATTTTTTTAATGAATAAAGTTCTTATTTGAGTTGTACATACATTTAAAAATACTTTGTACAAAACTTAAATATGCAAAAACATACACACACACACACACAAACACACTAAGAAAATAAAGCGCCCCGGACCATATCAGATGCAAAGGTCCCCATCACGCTGGCGGCGTTTCCGCGCTGCACTGCGAGGGAGATCCTCTGCATAAGATAGGACCCGGAGCGGCGGTCATAGCCACGGTCCCTCAGGCGGCGCCCTATTTCCCTAATGAATGCCTTGCCCTGCACTCCCCAGACCCCGGTGGTTTCTATGGCAAGCGGGACGAATATATACTGGCCCAAAAGCACAGAGTACTTTTGGGTCTTCATCCTCGCTGCCTCTTCGGCTGCGGCCCCCGGGGTGGTCACGGTCGATGCCAGGTGGGACGGAGCGAATGTGCAGACACACGTTGCATCCCAAAGCAATGACCGTCCCCTCTCCCACGGGATCATGGTCAGGCCATCCGGGCGTTTCCCATCGGTACGGCATAGCCCCGCGGGCTCCAATACACAAGGTATATTGGCTGTTACAAGAGCCCGCTTGACGATGTCATTGATAGAGGAGTGCCGGGAAAGCCTGCCCGCGCTTCGAACGCAGTGAAGGCCGTGCCGACCATGAACGTCCACACCCGCACCACACACACAGGTATGAGACTGGCAGATGTCACAGCCAAGGCGCAAGGCCACAGCCACGCGCAACGTGTCATTGTCCAGAAATGTTCCTTGTTGTGGAGAAGGCAAGGCGTGGAGCCAGAGCCCTGACTCTGGCTGCGAAACTGCGCGCAGTCGTGCCAGCTCGACCCCCGAACTCTGGTCCAATAACTCGTTAAGCGTGACTCCACACGATAACTCATCCCAATTACGTTGTGAGTGCGGGTGCTGGGGCGGAGTGCTACCAGGACACCAATCATGCCATAACCCTAATGCCTCCTCCGCGAAGGGGATACGAAAACCATCACCATGGATATTTAAAATAAGAGTGACAAGGTCTCGCACCCCATGCGACGAAGACAAGAAGGCCGGCAGCTCGGTGTCGCGCAACCGTCGAATGCCTAAACCACCGTGCCTGATGGGCAAAGCTGCTTGGCACCACTGAGAGGAAGTCATTTCGATATTTATAATCGATTCTAATGAGGTCTTCAGTACGTTATCATACTCAGTGGATTCCTCCCTACAAAGCCACGTCGGAGCCGTACGCAACGTGTATGTAAGCCTGGGAATTGACAGACAACTCCTCAGGATTGTTAGTGCGACGTGGGCTGGGAGTTGTTGTAAGTGATCCTTGGATGCCAAGAGAGCTCTTGTTTTGGCCGATAAGACACCCGGGATACCCTCGGGGAAGACTGGTGCACCCAATAAAGTAAAGTTGGATTTATCCAGTAATCTTAACCCTGGGGCTACGGAATAGACTTCTGATAGCACTTCCGGGGAGACCTGGCTGGAACAGGGGTATAATTCGCATTTCTGTGGATTCACTTCAAGCCCCAACCTCGCTAACCCCTCGACAAGTGCTCTCAGATCCTCGATCACTACTTCCGGGCTGCCTCCGATGGTACCGTCATCCAAATACCATACGTTTAGAGGTGACCGCAAGGTGGACACTACATTCTGAATTGCGAGGCTAAATATTAAAGATCCCAAAGGATCACCTTGCTGCGCCCCCACCTGAGACTCCACCAACTTGTCTCCTAAAAATAAGTTACTCGATCTGTAATAACATTGGTGTAGAAACGGGTACAATGCAGGAACTTTCTCCTTTATCGTGGACAAAATTGAGTCGCGCTCAACTGCATTAAAAGCGTTGCGAAGATCGACCTTTACTACAATATTATTTGTATCGGCCTCATACAGGGCAAAGGCCCGAGTAGCATGTATAGCCGCCTCGCAACCCAAGGGTACGCCAAAACCCAATGGGCGGGGCTGCAGAAATGAAGCCATCTCCTCTCTTACGGCGCGGCACCCTAGCTTAGCCACTAAGCGACGGATCACACTGCCTATGGCAATAGGCCGTAAGCCTCCATCCTTTTTTCGAAGGGCACACAATGAGGCACCGTATAAAAAAGGACAAACTTCCCTATTTACCTCGCCTTTCAGCATGAAATTCGCCAAACTACAAACTGAGGCCAAGAGTTTTCCACCGTTGTCGCCCGCAGCAGCCGACGTCAGCTCTTTAAGGTGTTCAGGGCGCAGCCCGTCCAAGCCTGCCGCGGAACCATTAGAAAATGATGCGACAGCCTCGGAGACGTCCGACACTTCCACAGAAAGGAACTTGTCTGAGGAGGTCGGCTCTGGTGGGAAATCTAAAGAACGACCCGGAGAGGGATGTTTGAGGCGCAAGGCTTCCAATGTCTCCTCACTATTGTCAGCTACTGAGCAGTCAGACATTAAGATCCTTACCGCTCCACCTAGGTCCCCATCATAAACCTTCGTTTCCACGGCCCTATAAAAGAATCGGCGACTAAACGCCCTTATACTGGGCCGCGGATCTGACGTGACCAACCCTTGCGTACCCTGTGTGCTGATATGTCTTATGTCTTATGTCTTATGTCTTATGTCTTATGTCTTATGTCTTATGTCTTATGTCTTATGTCTTATGTCTTATGTCTTATGTCTTATGTCTTATGTCTTATGTCTTATGTCTTATGTCTTATGTCTTATGTCTTATGTCTTATGTCTTATGTCTTATGTCTTATGTCTTATGTCTTATGTCTTATGTCTTATGTCTTATGTCTTATGTCTTATGTCTTATGTCTTATGTCTTATGTCTTATGTCTTATGTCTTATGTCTTATGTCTTATGTCTTATGTCTTATGTCTTATGTCTTATGTCTTATGTCTTATGTCTTATGTCTTATGTCTTATGTCTTATGTCTTATGTCTTATGTCTTATGTCTTATGTCTTATGTCTTATGTCTTATGTCTTATGTCTTATGTCTTATGTCTTATGTCTTATGTCTTATGTCTTATGTCTTATGTCTTATGTCTTATGTCTTATGTCTTATGTCTTATGTCTTATGTCTTATGTCTTATGTCTTATGTCTTATGTCTTATGTCTTATGTCTTATGTCTTATGTCTTATGTCTTATGTCTTATGTCTTATGTCTTATGTCTTATGTCTTATGTCTTATGTCTTATGTCTTATGTCTTATGTCTTATGTCTTATGTCTTATGTCTTATGTCTTATGTCTTATGTCTTATGTCTTATGTCTTATGTCTTATGTCTTATGTCTTATGTCTTATGTCTTATGTCTTATGTCTTATGTCTTATGTCTTATGTCTTATGTCTTATGTCTTATGTCTTATGTCTTATGTCTTATGTCTTATGTCTTATGTCTTATGTCTTATGTCTTATGTCTTATGTCTTATGTCTTATGTCTTATGTCTTATGTCTTATGTCTTATGTCTTATGTCTTATGTCTTATGTCTTATGTCTTATGTCTTATGTCTTATGTCTTATGTCTTATGTCTTATGTCTTATGTCTTATGTCTTATGTCTTATGTCTTATGTCTTATGTCTTATGTCTTATGTCTTATGTCTTATGTCTTATGTCTTATGTCTTATGTCTTATGTCTTATGTCTTATGTCTTATGTCTTATGTCTTATGTCTTATGTCTTATGTCTTATGTCTTATGTCTTATGTAGAAAATTTACCCATTATGGTCATAATGTTCAATATTCAGATAAGAAATGAGTTTTTACAAAGTAGTTTAACATTATGCTGATGGTGCGGTTTTTGGACGCAGTAAAGAGGGTTTATGATACGTGTGTAGATTTACTTGTTTAAATATGTTCAAGCACAGTCGACGTTTGAACGAGACTGCTAGTCGCTTCTAGGATCGACCAGGCAAAGCCCGAAACAGATCATTTTACTTTCGATGTTTGACTGAAAAGTTAGGAAGTTCTAGGTTGGACTAAAAATACTTTAGTTAAAGGCCGAAATTGGAGTTTATTTCGGGGTTTGCCCGAAGGCTTTAGTCACATCTAGGATAAACCAGTCATTCCGGGAAGAGACTGCACATCGACCTGGTTTGGCTATGACACAATGTAGTAGCCCATTACCGTCCCCACCGAGGGGCACAGGCCTTTACCCGGACACGAGTAAGATTAAGAAATACTCCACAACGCTGGCTCAGTGCGGGTTGATGGAGGGGTTTTACGACCACTACCACGTAGCGATAGTAGCCGGGACCTACAATTTAACATGCCATCCGAAACACTGAACATCCGATAATTTACTTAAAATAAATAAATTAAATCTCGTTGGTACATGTTCAACAAACGCATCCGACTCACAACTGAGTTGGCGGGAAAACTATTGACATTTGCGAGTTTTATACTCAGATAAACAAAACTCGAGGTTTAATGCGACAGCCAACTTCACGGTAAAGGAAATTCTACACAAAGAGTCGAAAATGAGCGGTAGAGGACAAATGAGTGAATTTCCGTTTTTTACGGTTATTCCACTAATCTTTTTATTTTTTAGATGGGCAAAACATAGTTTGGTCAAAAACACAATTATCTCGTAATTGTTTTCGCAGTTTGGTTTTCCATGAAATTTCCTTTGCAGTTTTTTTTAATGTTTTAACTTCGTCGTCAGCACGACGCAGAGATTTTATTATTTGAGTATAGTTTAAAAACCGGTCAAGTGCGAGTCTAAATCGCGCACGAAGGGTTCCGTACCACCGTTCAATGGAAGCGATGGTGTGGAGTGAATAGTTTGGATTATACACAGCAAAATATTGTTTACAAAGTTATTGGTGCGGTTACTTTCACACTCCATGTACGTAACCAGGTGCATCCATAAGTTTGTATGTGGTATTGAAAGAATTGTTGTATGGGAGCCCCCTTAAATATTTCTTTTATCCTGTTTTTTTAGTATTTGTTGTTATAGCGGCAACAGAAATACATAATCTGTGAAAATTTCAACTCTCTAGCTAGCTAGGTTCTTGAGATACAGCCTGGTGACAGACGGACGGACAGCGAAGTCTTAGTAATAGGGTTCCGTTCTTACCCGTTGGGTACGGAACCCTAAAGATGATTACAAAACGAATAGGTAATTCAATAATTTGATTTTGATTTAGATTTTGATCAATTCATTAATTTTAACTAATCATTATCGTTTGGCTGCACGGAAATTTTGTTCGTGCCTTTTTACGACACGACGGCGGCGTGGCAGATATTTGCAATTTTGAGAGCATATATTTAAAATAAGGCCGCCATTTGACTAATTTGTTGTTTAGTTCATTTTCTCAAAAACAGTTTGAAATGTTCCCATAACATCTGTGAAGATAGTCTCCGAAAGTGACTCATTCTGGACAATTTTTAGAAGTGTCCAGGAAAATGCAAAAGTGTCCAGTAAGTAAGTAGGAAATCCCATTACATATTATAATATTTAAATATAGAACTATAAAAGCGTCCAGTAAGTAAGTATGAAATCCCATTACATAAGATAATATTGAAAAAATAAACTTTTTTTTAAAGATAAGCTGAAGAGGTAATTGGTAGTTAAGGGCCTTTAATAAAAAGGAGGTACCATAGAGGTTGACGTGTCCGAATTGCACTTATATTGCACGATGTAATTTTACATCGGTTTGGCGGTAGACTTAGTTCATTCATATTTTTTACTATTTTGATTCTAATTAGGAATTAGGAATTCGATACTAACAAAAGAAAAAGAAGAATAAATTAAATATTCACAAAAAACATTAATGGTGATATTTTTGAGAAAATCACTATAGACGCTTCGACAATAAGTGCCACCCTGGCCTCGTATTATAGCCAGACCACGCCTTTGGCTCGGCCGGCTAAATCATAAAGTACTATTATCTACACACGTATCATAAACCCTCTTTACTGCGTACAAAAACCGCACGTTACGATCAGCATAATGTTAAACTACTTGGTAAAAACTCATTTCCTATCTCAAAAATTACGCATTATGACCATAATGCGTAATTTTTCTACATATTATGACATTCAAATTTCGAACGCCGACGCCCGCCTGCTTGCCGCCGCTAGTTTGTCTGTGAAGTTGGTACTGACATTCAAATTTCGAATGCCGACGCCCGCCGGCGTGAAGTTGGTACCTACTACAGAATAAGCTAAACAACTACAGAGCCACAATGCCGGTCAAACATGCGGTTCCTGAACACATCAAAGAGAGCTTATGATATGTGTGTAGATAAACCCACTCTCGAGCAATGATGCCCTCCATTATGTAGCAGTCACATAAACTACTATTACATGTTTTTTTTCCTCAAACAATGCATAATAAGAATTTTCCGAATGATTTCCGACTCATGTCATCTTTTAAACTCGCTAGCTTTACTCGCTCGTGAATAAAAATGCCGGAAATAACCTGCTTTCTTGTAGCATAAACAGATATGTTTTTGCAAAGAGCATTTCAGCAGGTGTTTCCACATCACCCTCTTAAACCTTTTGTATTAACACCTTGAGTTTCTTTCAATTCTTTTACTTTGAGGGTGTACAATAGAATTACGTATCGGTGGCCAACTACTGCCAATGCCAACATACGCTATACCATTGGAATTTACGAATCGCCTAACAACAAATACGACACCAATAAAAACACTCCACGTACAAGTTTCAATTATAATGAAGATTCAAGTTTGAAGTTGCTCAGTTAAACAAGTTCTAAGAATATCGCGGTTGGTACAGTCGAAGGCAAAGTTGCTACGGAGCTAAACTACAAACTGCAGAAACGCGTGTCCTGAATACGAAACCTTATTTACACTTTCCCTCCGCGTGGCTGATCCGCCCGCATGTAGTCCACTTAGAGCCACCATTGTATGTTCACTGGTAAATAACCTGCTTTCTTGTAGCATAAACAGATATGTTTTTGCAAAGAGCATTTCAGCAGGTGTTTCCACATCACCCTCTTAAACCTTTTGTATTAACACCTTGAGTTTCTTTCAATTCTTTTACTTTGAGGGTGTACAATAGAATTACGTATCGGTGGCCAACTACTGCCAATGCCAACATACGCTATACCATTGGAATTAACGAATCGCCTAACAACAAATACGACACCAATAAAAACACTCCACGTACAAGTTTCAATTATAATGAAGATTCAAGTTTGAAGTTGCTCAGTTAAACAAGTTCTGAGAATATCGCGGTTGGTACAGTCGAAGGCAAAGTTGCTACGGAGCTAAACTACAAACTGCAGAAACGCGTGTCCTGAATACGAAACCTTATTTACACTTTCCCTCCGCGTGGCTGATCCGCCCGCATGTAGTCCACTTAGAGCCACCATTGTATGTTCACTGGTAAATAACCTGCTTTCTTGTAGCATAAACAGATATGTTTTTGCAAAGAACATTTCAGCAGGTGTTTCCACATCACCCTCTTAAACCTTTTGTATTAACACCTTGAGTTTCTTTCAATTCTTTTACTTTGAGGGTGTACAATAGAATTACGTATCGGTGGCCAACTACTGCCAATGCCAACATACGCTATACCATTGGAATTTACGAATCGCCTAACAACAAATACGACACCAATAAAAACACTCCACGTACAAGTTTCAATTATAATGAAGATTCAAGTTTGAAGTTGCTCTGTTAAACAAGTTCTAAGAATATCGCGGTTGGTACAGTCGAAGGCAAAGTTGCTACGGAGCTAAACTACAAACTGCAGAAACGCGTGTCCTGAATACGAAACCTTATTTACACTTTCCCTCCGCGTGGCTGATCCGCCCGCATGTAGTCCACTTAGAGCCACCATTGTATGTTCACTGGTGGTAAAGAGAAGACTGAATTTTTTTGTATATTCGTTTTTTGTACCCAACAATATAAATCAGAAAAAGCTTGTAAATGTTTTGTAATGTTTAATTTCATCTGCAATAAACATATACCAAGTAATATATATACGAAAAGTATATTTACTAAGGCTAAAATAGAACACACAAGGCAAGGCAATCAAAATTATCTCAATTAAGAGATTCAATTTGATTTTATTAAAATCAAATTGAATCTCATGTTAAACCACAGGAGGCGTAATTAGGCAAGAACGATTCAGGATAGGTGTATTTCCATATCCCCAGTATTCCATGCGATATCAAGAATCCACAATTGCACCCTAATCTAAGAAAATAAATGAGTTATTATTACTATAGAATCGATAGGAATTTAAGTAATATGTTTCGAACCAAACATATTTACTAAAAAGGTCCACCGGTGGATCTTAGCATACTATAGGACAAATTGCAATTAGGTTTGGACTTATCACGTAACAAAGTAGATAAATGCTTTCGTGAAAATAATTTTATTTAGTTCTAACGAATAGGTCGGTAAATATTCGATTCTGGTTCGGTAATAAAGGTGAGTCAAGAAAGTTAAGCCGATTTGATGATTGGCAAATGTGTGGCATTTCAGCGATGTTTCCAAATATATATTTTTTTCTCATTCGAAACAAGATAACTTCTTTTTCAGCACAACGTTTATGCAGGCTTCAGATTTTGTTATCTTTTCCAATATGAACCTACCCTTCTGATAACAATATAATTTGCATGTAAGTATTATAAAGTATGTTTTTTTCAGAATTTACAACTGAATTGAATGAATTCCATTAAAAAGTTACCTGCGTTCTTGAGTGGCAATTCGTGATTTCTGTCTCTCGTCCCCGCAACGAATTCCAAAACTTTCTGTATTGCATTTGTCTTTTGTGTTAGTTTGATTTGATTTCTCGGAGGTCAGAAGAAAGTCACGTCCATTCGGTTCGAGGACGCTATCGCTGCAATCCTTGCGCTTATCTTTGCAATATTCTTGGATTCTTGCAAATCATGAGCGTGCGTTCCGACACGCAAGTCCGCTTGTTTTTGGTTAGACTGGGTATATGAAAGAGTGCAGAATTTCAGAGAGGCTTCATGCCCAGCAAAAGCCAATCGACTGATCTGTTATGATGGGGATGATTGGCATCAATAGTAGATAATTTCATTATACTAAAATGATATTCACATGAAACTGAACTACAAACTATAGAGCTTTTGTATTGTACTTATTTTAACTACGTTTCAGGTCTCATCAACGGAGACGCAATTTCAACAACGTATCATCAGGTAATCGTATCTTCATGAGTGTATATCTCCCACAGGGAGACCAATGAGTATATCCTCTAACTTAGACATTGCTATTTCAAGCTACGTATGCTGCATATAGAGCCGGTAACGTCGGCTGCCATTGAAGCCTGAAACCCAATTTGTACTCTAATGTGAGTTGAATTAGTTTTCTTGTCGAGGATAACATTAAGTACACATTAGGAAGTTACACATGATATACCTGGATTTAACGTGTAACTGTTTTGGCGAAGTACTGCATTATGTGTGTATTGGAACGAGCCGATGATATTAACACATTATTGGTTACACTTTATCCAAGTGGAATGTTAACTTTATAATACTTGATATAACCGAAAGGTGCAGTGAAATTTTATGAGGCTAACGGGGACATATTTTATGAGGCTAACGGGGACATATTTTTACGGTTACAATATACAATAGATAACTATAAATTTCAGGGCTGAAGGCCCACTTGACACATTCATCCTGTTTAAAATATGATCGATATAATAAGCTATTTATTATTATTCATTAGCATATGAAACCTATTAGCCAAAAAAGCGTTAACATCCAGACAAGTTTTTAGGTGACAAAATAATTTGCATTCGGTAATTTCTTAAGTACATTGAAATTAGATCATTTTGGGTGACTATCGTCATCACTTCAGATGTTAGTTTTAGTTTAAATCATGTCTAAATTACTTAACTGAACGGAGAGCCAGCACTACTTCAACATGACTGGAGGCAAGTTACCAAGTTATCTTCTAGTCCTCATATGAAGTTAGTTTCAATTTAACATGTCGTCGGTCGGCGACGTATTGTAATTAATGCGCCTGTCTATTCCCCTTCGGTAAATACAGTATGACTGGTAGTGTAAGTGGTTAACCACCTCTTAAGTACTTCTTACGGATGTATTATGTGCGTGCGCGAACTAACAAAAAGCTAACGTACGGACCTCTGTTGGCTTTTTACTAAATTAAATACTAAAAATGCCGAATATAACTATGGATTACATAGTGAAAGCAGTGAAAAGTGCATTGCTAACACTGGAGCAAAAAATCTCCTCCCTAAGTGAGACGGTGAGCAAACTAAAAGAAGAAATAAGACGATTAAAAACCGTTTCATCTGCTAACAGTGTAGCAAAACACCCCGCGCCCCCGCCAATATCATTGTGGGCACTGGTAATGAAAACCCCAATCTTCAAACAGTTGAGTCAATAAAATACTACCCAGCCGTGATTATTCAAGCCAGATACGACAGAAATCAATATAATGACGTACCTCAATAATATAACAAAATCTGACGCCTACCACGTAGAAAAAAGAAATATACCTGTCCTGACTGCTAGCCGACGTATAAATATCTTAGTACTGAAATAAATCAAAGATTGGCTGACACTCGAAGTCATGCTAGCATTATCTCCAGTTTGGGAAATATCGTTGGCACGTCTATTATATGTATATAAAATAAAATAACAATAATGTAGATAAATGAAAATATATATAAATTCTAAAACTGAAACCCTACTACTAAAACTTCGCGCTCTAAAGAGTATGGTAATCTCTAACCACCGAACCGAAAGAATCATTTTTGCCCATAAAATTATGCACTCTAGAGGGCTCCATATTGAATTCAGTGTGACGTCACATAGCAGTGGACCATCAAGATAATTCTAAAGACAAATATTTATGTTTTTGCCCTTTCTGTAGTCAGATAAAAATAGGTTATATTTTAACCTTAAGATGTACATTATTTCTCTAGCAGTTCCTGCATTCGGCGTGTGATTCAGTTTTAAGATGATTTTTTTCATTCGTACCCGGTATTACGCCTTCAAGGCGAGCAAATTCATTACGTAATTAATTTCTTCGCTTTATTTCACGACAAAAGTTTTACATAAATAAATTCTGACGAATAATTTAAAAATACTTAACTTGGTTGGTGCTAGCAAAGAGTACTCTATCGTAACGTTTCCTAGCAGTAAAATACCCGCTAAAAACATTCAATTTGTATGCAGAAAATAGCACTGCATTCTAGACGAGCTCGTAAAATATTGAAACCGGTAAACAATACAAAATAATCACTAAATTCATCCAAAGTATAAAATATGAAAGCTATTAAAAATAAATTACGTTTTGATTTCCTATACCATCGCCATATACCAAGTGTGAAGTTTCTTAGATATATAGGTAGATAGATTTAAAAGAATTTGTCGGTCCTGTCTATTATACCTAGTCGGTCCTTAAGTTCTGTCACAAGGTTTTTGATAGATAAAACTCAGCAATAAACTTTTTCTTATTCGTATTATACATGATTAAAAAGCTTATTTTATACGAATCAAATTGCAATACAATACATTTTGTAAGATTATCGCAATATGACAAAAAATCTTATAACTTGAGACAATCGCGAACCCAAAACACGCCGCAACTGACAAAAATACCACTTACCACAAATTTAATAAAAAAACAGTGTTCCAGATAACCAACAAGGTTTTTTTTATTTATTCTGAAACCTCGATTTTAGACCATGCTTAAAAACTAGCATTTGATTTTCTGTTAGCTTTCAGTTCCAACTGCTCCCAAAGAGAACTTTACGTACTTTTTACGTTTTCAGAAAAACGTATAAAAATGATCTTGTGGGCAACAAGTACACTACGTAAAATGTGAATATGAAAATTAGTTTTACTCAGACTTAGTTATCTTATGCTTCAAAATGAAGCTAACGGGTTCAGGGAGGGTTCTGACTAAAATCTCACGTAAGTTTGAAAGGTTTTAAGAGTCATGGAAAAAAGATAAAGTGAATCACGTCCGTATTTTTGATTGGGTAAAAAAGTGCAAAATCTCTGAAGAAACTAGCATTTATGTAATATGGCTTTAAGCATTTAAATCCAATAATCGTTCTAATTTATCAGTATTTAATGAGCTATCAAACCATACATAGTATTAAATAAAATAAAACTTGGTATTATTTACTATGCGGCAAAATATTTGTGACAGAACTTATGGACCGACTAGGTATTTATTTATGTATTTATTAAGGTCTATACAACAGGTATACAACAATGCAGATCACTTAAATATTTTAAAATTAATTCTAGTTGAAAACCCACTATAAAGAAGTTAATTGGAGAAGACGTGAAATCCAAAATTTTCACAAATAAATAATAATGAAAAGATGTGTAATGTACCTATATAGAAAAGATACAATAAGCTTTACAATATATATGATGATGTTTAGAAGAAGTTGAACAACGATGAAAAAAGTAAAAAAAAGAAGATTAACAATGATAACAAAAACTTATAAAAGCCGTCTCAAATGGTATTATAGCCTGGACTGGGACCGACACAAGGCAGATCAGTGATACACTGCAGTTCGTGCAATTATAACAGAACTAACTGTTGCCCGCGGCTTTGTTCGGGCAAAGTCGTGCAAAAATGGCCATTCGATATAAAATTATTATACCTACCTGTAAACGACGTGCTGCTGCTCACCTAAAAAATAAAAAAAATATACATACTTAGATACAAAACTAAAATTAAATACTTACTTGTTGTTCACATGAAATATAAATATTTATATTTATGTACTTACCTAGTAAATAGATAAGTAATGTATTTAAGGAGATAAGAAAAAAATATGGGGTTTTTTTCGAATCCATTTACTCCACTATAATAGTAGATTATGTGATTGCTACATAATGGAAGGCATTAATACTCGACAGTGGGTTTACGAAACGAGCCTAAGGCGAGTTTCATAACAATATCACTCGAGAGTTTTAATGCCCAATTATGTACAGTTACATACACTAGTTTATCTACACACGTATCATAAGCTCTCTTTGATGTGTTCAGGAACCGCATGTTCGACCGGCAATGTGGCATTAAGGTGATACGAAAAAAAATATTTTTTTTTCGAATCCATTTACTCCACTATGAAGACAGATTTGATGTTTGGGTTAACGTTTATTGAGTATTTGATTAAGATTTTCACTAAAGGAAAACGCGATTGGATGAAATTTTCTCGATAGAATTTAATTACGAAAACACCTCTAAATTGTTTTATTTTTTCCTGTAATTCTGAAATCCTAACCAATTTCATTGTGGAACTGCGTTCAAAATGTAGATATTATGTATTCACAAAATCTCCTTAAAAAGCTTTTAACAAAATAGCGTAGTTTATTTTTAAACAAATTTTCTGTGGTTTAGCGCTGTTTTTTTTTCCATTTTGTCCCTCTCACACTGCGGGTCTTTCCGCCTGGAGTAACGGGGACCTTTACACGGCCGAGGTAGCGCCGCAGTTGTTTAGCTTGTTCAGTAGTACCAACTTCATAGACAAACTAGGGCCGCCCCTAGTTTGTCTGTGAAGTTGGTACAATTGAACCAATTAAACCTCAGAACAATTAAACCAATAGAATAAACGATGATAAGCAGAAACCTTCGACGGTAATGCTGTCCAGCTTTCATCAACCAAACTTCCAGTGGAAAAAAAGAGCCGGCATAATGTTTATCATCAAAGCGATTTGATAGTGCATATTACCCCTTCTGTCGTACGCTGGCCACTAGGGATGGGCGTGCCCTCAGACTGCCGCTCCATCGATGTCGATAGAAATGTAGAAAAAATACAAACGTTACACTAAATCATAATGAAATGAGGGTGCCGTTTTTGTGCTCACTAGTTGGCGCCACTGTCAAGTGAGGTCTTGTAGACGCTTGTAAAGTTAATTATTCAAGGTTTTAACATTAAAGTCATATTTAATGTGTATCTAAAACCTTGACCAATAAAACACAACATAACGGAGCTTGCTTGAAGCTTGGTAAAAAAAGTTGGAAGGGGTCGCACATCCAATTTTTGTAAATGTCATCCAATTGATTTTTAAATTACTACTACAAAAAAGTATTTTTAATTTATTGTTTTCATTGATTTTCATAATGAGCTATTTAAATAAAAAAAAAATACACAACAGCATTAGGTAAATTTAAGGTAGGCACCGCATTTTCCTTGAGTCATGCTCACAATAAGTTCCCTCGCAAGAAGCACTCATGTTTATAGTGTCTTGAGTACAGTTTCCAGTTTTTATTGTGTTGCTTATCATTTCTGCCAATAGCAGCAAACCATTGCGTCCGGATTAAGGTTTTGGGAAAACTTGAACAGAAAAACAATGTATATAAGCTCGTAAGTCCCAGCGCATTCTAACATGTAGTAGTCACTGTAACCCAGTGGTCCTATTAAAAGTACTATTCAGATCTAGCAATCGATCTACCACAATAATGAACTTCTTACGCCAAGCGTATAATTTTAGTCTATTGACATTATTTTGTTGTATTTACTTTAAATTTTATTACCTATATTTTTTATATATTATTTAATTATCATTAACCCTGACTTTTTATTAAAATAAAATATTCTAACTAAAACTAAAATATTAAACTATTCAAATCTAGTTCAGTCCCAGAGGTACAAGTAAAAAATTAAGGGCGTTAGAGTTATTATTTTGCCATGAAAGTTTTAGAACTTACTAGGGTTGGGGTAAGAAAGATTTGAACATTCTCAAAACTTGTTTTTAATTGGTTATTCGAAAAGGTACTTGGGTCTGAGTTCAGTCTGAAAATAGGGATAAAAAATTAAAGATTTTTATATGTATTACCATTTATTTATGAAATATTAAACCATAGTAAATATAAAATCATGTTCCTAACTTAAAATAATCATATTATTTTAATATTAATATCAAATTGTAACAAAGTTTTATGAATCTTTCAATGTGATAATCAGTCTTAACCAACATTAACATTGGCTAGTATTTAATCGCACATCAAAAATACTGATTTGCACAGCAAAAAAGGACCAACAAAAAACTTTTAATTTTTTAAATATTTTGTGTTTACTTAAGTTTATGTTTTAAGTATTTTTTGTTGTTCTTACATAATAATTCATAATTTATTTATTGCACACATCTAATATATGGACAACAAGACTTACATAATAATTAGTGTACAAAGGCGAGCTTATCTATAATAACTAACCTAACCTAACCTAACCTAACCTAACCTAACCTAACACGAAGGATAAAAAGGGCTTCGCTACGCTCACCCCCTTTACTATTCACCTGAGCTACCGCAGCATTTTGCCCTGATATTTGCTGTGCAAGTCAGTATTTTTGATGTGCAGTTTAAGTTTGATATTTTACATAATATCGAGATCGAGAATCAATTTATCCTTAAGCCCAATCATCATCACAAACAAAGTTTTAATACCGCTTTTTCTTCGCCGATCAATCTCTTCCATCACCAGTTGGATTTAATCATCGCGAAGAGCTGTTGTTAATGAAATGAGTGTTAATATAGCTTATAAGAAAATATATTATCCCAAAAAGACAGAATTTGTACCAATCTATTACTTTCTAGAAATATTCTTTTTTAGTCTTGGAGACCGACGGTACCATGAGAAGGACCATTAACTTTGAATAAAAATATTTCACAGTCATTCAAAATATATTAATCATTACGTCAAGCACATTCCAAATATATTTACAACAAAGAATAGTGTGTTAATATACAGATTCCTCGAATAAAACAGATTTTCTTACCATGGACACGCGTGTTTGCCATCTTTTGATTTTTTTCTCTATTTTGACAGAAGTCATACTTCGCAACCATAAGGGGACCATAGACAAAGACCGGTTATTGGCTTACAGATTAGCACCAATCACAGCACTCCCCGCGATATTTGAAAAGAGTTATTCGACTTTCATTCGTTATTCCTTATTGTAGGACCGCCGGCGTTTATGGGAACTTTTTAAAAAAAATGGCTGGGAAGTTATGATCATTATCGTATAATACTGTGTGTAGGACCGTCGGTGTTACGAGGATAATACTGTGACGATTAACTACTAAGTCGATACATGACAATATTACAACTGTGACGAACATTTCATCGACAATGCTTTTCACATCACTAGTATAACCTACAAATGGATTTGTTTATTTATATAACTTTAGCGCCTAGTTTTGATCTAAACCCAATTTTTACGGCAATCTTGGATAATGTACCGTCGGGGAAGTTTATTTTCATTGATATTTTAACATCTCACTGTTCTTTTACACGAGAGAATATAGGTTTAAGGTACTCACATATGGAAGCTCAAAATGTCACATCCGTTTTCTTTACTTTACGCACGCGATCGGCACCCACGCACTGTACACGACATTGTGCATTTATTGAAGATTTTCCGACAATTTTTTGGTTCTTCGCCAAAAGGTTTCTAACAGATTTATCAATTCAATTCGTCTGTCCGGCTGCAGAGTCTGACCACGATCTGACTCAAATGGCGACCCGTCAAAATTTTAAAAGATTCCAAGTGCTGACACTTTCTAAGCTACGGTGACCATCTCAATTTGATGGTTATTCAGATAGCATATAAAAATTTAAAATACAATTTTGACAATTGGGGTAGTACGCTGTCACGTGATCATTATTTCTTCTATTGGTTTATTTGTTCTGAGGGCGGCACGCAGGCGGGCGTCGGCGTTCGAAATTTGAATGTCATAATTTGACAAATTTTGATACATTATGGTCAAAATGATCAATATTCAGATAAGAAATAAGTTTTTACCAAGAAGTTTATCATTATGCTGGTCGTAACGTGTGGTTTTTGGACGCAGTAAAGAGGGTTTATGATATGTGTGTAGATAAAGTCATTTACAGATTTGATTTTTACGATAACGTTTATTGAGTATTTGATTAAAATTCTCACAGTAAGAAAACGCGATTGGGTGAAATTTTTAGAAAGATATAAATGAAATTGCGAAAAGGCCTCTAAATTGTTTTATTTTTTCCTGTAATTCTGAAATCCTAACACATTTCATTGCGGAATTGCATTCAAAATGTGGATATTATGAATAAGGAAACTCTGTTTGAAAATATTTTAGACAAAATAGTGTAGTTTTTTTTTATGTGGTTTGGCGCTAGGTTTTATAATTTTTCCCCGATTCCGTCCCTCTCACACTGCAGGTCTTTCCGCCTGGAGTAACAGGGACCTTTGCACGGACGAGGTTTCCCCTTAACAGGGCACGCGTCCATTTAAAACAACTATCACTGACTCATACGCATACATCACCGATTACGCACGGTGACGCAGTCAGTCGGCCTAATCTACTCGTGCCCTTCTAAGTTTTCATTTTTCAGTATCAGTTTATCATCAGTTTTAAAGTAAATTGCGACACGCAACTGCACTGCATAGTTTTTGAGTTTCCACCACCCTTGTGGGGGAAAATGTCGGTAAAACATTACAGACGACGTCTAAGGTACAAACAACAATAATAAATCTAAAAATACTAGTAACAATTCCAAAATTATCACAATCAATAAGTAAAATAGTGTAACATTACACAAATTAAAACACTCAGGCAAATAAACCGCCCCAAGACATGCTCGGCCCAAAGGTGCCCATTACGCTGGCAGCATTTTCACGCCGCACAGCGAGCGAGATCCTCTGGACCAGGAATGTCCCAGGGCGGAAGTCAAATCCCCGGTCCCTCAAAGGTCGCCCAATGTCCTTGATGAATGCCCTACCCCGCGATCCCCACGCCCCTGTGGTCTCGATGTCCAATGGAACAAACAACATAACATAATATGACATAGCGTCACGGCTTTTCCCATACGGGGTGGCAGAGGCACAATTGTGCCCACTTTAAGCCAGTTATTGAATACTCCATTTTGCGTAACAGGGGGCTAGCCCATCGCCGCAGCTATGGAGTAATGAAGGTTTCCTCACGATGTTTTCCATCACCGTTAGAACGTCCGTATAATGTACTTAAGATAAATTAATTATCTCATTGGTACCTGGTCAGGAATCGAACCTGCATCTCCTGTGTGAGAAGCAAGCGTGAAACCCATTAGATCATGGAGCTCTTTGAACAAACATTATGTAACTCCCCATCAGCTATGCGTACTTAACACATTTTTGCCGTGCCGGCGACTCCACTGCGACACCAGGAGTAACCGTGGTGGAGCCAATGTGTGATGCCACGAAAGTGCACACAGAAGTTCAAGTTCAAGTTCAAAGATTTTTATTCATAATAGCACAAAAATTGAGACTTAATGAACGTCATAACATAATCAAGAAAGCATAATATAACATTAAGTAGGTGCCTAATTATTACATAGAACATAATATAGGGTGCAATGAATTGGTTTAATGCCAGATGTCGGTGTCTTGTAAAAAGTCATTAATTTTGCAGTACGCCGTAGTGCACAAATTGTGCTTTATACATTTTTTGGATCGAGCTTCGGTCAAGTTTTGTATTTCTTGCGGAATTTTATTGTAGAAGCTTATACAGTGTCCCATAAAAAACTGCTAACTTTTGTGAGTCTGAACATTAGAAAAGAAAGTTTATGTTTATTTCTAGTTCGGACATTGTAGCGGCTATCAATGGTTTTAAAGCTACTGATATTTTTCCTCACATACATTATGTTTATAGATCAAATCTCCATGAAACTAAACCTAAAATTGTTGAGTTCAAGGTTGCAGTAATTTTCTAAGGGTGTCATTTATTAGAACATCAAAAAAGCCTAACCTAACCTAACCAATAAATAATTCTGCGGTATAATTGATAAAAACAGCGACCAATTTTCAATTTGCCGCTGAATAATTAAATTTGAGGCTAACATTTGTTGATGATGGGTTTATAATTTCCCATTCGGTAACTTAACCACCTAAAACCAATAGAAGCACAAAAACGCTATACGACTCTCATGAATACAGGCCTCAAGGTTCATGGAGAGCAAAGATTTATTATGGAACAGCGGCTGTGGTCTGTTTAGATTGAGTTATCGGTGATTAGGGCGGCAATGTAGCAATAAGTTAAGGGTTGCGTCCACTTATCTCCTGTAAAGGGTCAAAACAGTACTCTGAGGGTCGTACTTGAGTACGTACCCGGCTTTGGTTTATGATTTGCCAAGCCTACTCTAGATTGCAATTTGATCTTTATGGCGTTGCGGTCCGAGGCTGAGCCTTGCAAGCGAGAGGTCCCGGGTTCGAAGCCCGGCTGGGGAGGAAGAAAAAAAAACACCAGGTCTTGGATGTTTATATGTCTGTGACGTAGCTATTTCTAGTTCTCAAGACATAGGGTAGTGTCGGGCCAGAGGAAATGTATAATACGTCAGGATTGATGGCCAGAGGGAAAAGAGGAAATCGCAGAGGGAGTGACGTCCCGCACTCCCGCAAAGGCCCTGTCATAGTGCTGCGCAAGCCTGCAAAAAAATCATGTCTGTTGTATGGGATCCCCACTTAAATTATAATATAGATATATAGTTTTTTAATGAATATAAATATATATAATATAACTCAAAATTCTGTGACTATTCCAAGCGTCTCCCTGTTGCCGTTATCAATATCGAGCAAAAACAAGCAAAAAAAATCACGTTTGTTGTATGGGAGCCCCCCTTAAATATTTGTTTTATTTTAATTTGATTATTTATTTTTTAAGTGAATATATAACTAAATATTCTGTGAATATTCAAGTGTCTACCTGATGCCGTTATCAATATCGAGCAAAAAAATAACGTTTGTTGTATGGGCCCCCTTAAATCTTTATTTTATTCTGTTTTTTGGTATTTTTTATTATAGCGGCAACAGAAATAAGCCATCTGTAAAAATTTCAACTGTCTAACTATCACGGTTCATGAAATACAGCCTGGTGACAGACGGACGGACGGACAGACGGACAGCGGAGTCTTAGTAACATGGCCATTAAACATAACTTGGAAAAAATGTGCATTTATAAAGGTATACATTATATGTTATGTTCTTACAGTGAAATATGCCAACCTAAGTGCAAACTACAAGTATACCACAAGTGAGAATACCACAATATGATTTCAAAAAGTGTTAATGACGAACGCTTAAAACTTCCAAGTGCGCCTTTCCATTACTATCGATTCGAAGCATACTAATGAAAAATCCTTATGCGAAACCTTTACTACAAAATCCTATACTTTTATGAGGCCATAAAATTTTACAGTTCCGGGGTATCCCGGGCAACTCTTCAAAACAACGGTTATTTTGACCCGGTGTATAATGGGGCTGTAACACTTTAAAGTGCGGAGGCGTGTTAGGAAATCGGTCTCTTGGCGGGTAATCGTGTAATGGGTCACTTGGGACTAATTTATACATTCCATGGCCTTCCGTACCTATGGAGACACTGGCCGGAAAGTTTTTAAGTAAGCAGCAGTTAAACAGGTGCTTTTTGGGGTTAGTTACTGCTAACCCCAAAAAGCACCTGTTTAACTGCTGCTTACCATTAAAATATCCATAAAAATAATCAAATAGACAGACAATTCAAAGTTTGACATGTCTCTCGTTGGGTAAATGACGCCAGTAAGACATATAAACATGCCATTTTCCCGTTATAGGTTTTGTTTTTTTTTACCATGGCATAAGGTTCAAAAACTATTAATTGTATGATAACAATTTGTTTAATTATTTGCGGTGCACCTTTTTGCGCTGTGCAGTCACGTAGTGCTTTGATTTTTGTGGACTATTATAGGATTAAAAAAAATGGAAACCCAATCTAGGTATTTGTTTACAACACTTGATATTGAGAGGTAAGCTTTTGGGGCTGGACAAAAACGAGGAACAGCAGCTAAGCAGAAGGGAAGTCATGGGACCATACGCACTTATTTGAGCTCCTGCGACCGGCCCTCGCCTCATGGTAATCTGCAGTTGTCTGGTAAACCTCCTTCATTTAGTTAATGTCCAAAATATATCTTCTGTCTATAGCACATTCACACAATACGTATTAAAAGTATATTTTTCGAAAATAAAGGGGCTATCATAGCGACTACAAGGGATTTAGTACGTTTCTTTTTCCCATATGGTGTGGCAGAGGCCATTCGTGATAGGGGGGGCCAGCCCGTCACCGCAGTGAAGGTTTCCTAACAACAATAAGAGATAAGTTACTAGCTTTATTCGATGGCTGTCGTATACCTCTATCTCGAATGAATAGTTATGGATCTAAACGTCTGCGTGCAGGAAATTCGAACACGTCAAACATACAGATATGAATATTCAATACGTGCAATCTACAGCTACCGTCGTAGTGAATTCCAGAATTTACATCCAACTGCAATACGTTACCCGGACAGAGTCAGTAATACCTAAACATTTATGTACATATTTCCTTTATATGCAAGGAACCTTATCGAAATGATCAATATAGCAATACCCATTGAAACAAGCTCCTCGTAGTTTAATGTTCTAATAACCACCCTCGGGTGGGAATCGAGGAACAACAAACATTGACATAGACTAAGATGTATCGGTAATCCTAATATTGTGGCAACATTATTAAGGTAAAACTTAGCTTAAACATATGTAGGTATATGAATTGAGGTGGCTATCTACTTAACACTAAGATGAGCTATTCTATACTTTATTTCGCCGTGTATTTCAGGTTATTCATATAAATCACAGAATAGACAAAGACCTTTTCATCTCTCCTGTTCGGAATGTTTAATTTTCGTGGCCGGGTGAAAAATTCCTTGTTCTGACTCCTGAGCTAAAAATAGCACCTACGCCGCTTGTTTTTGGGTTACCAGGCGGAAAAATTATATTCCTAACTCCTTAGAAAAGGCTTCTTACGAACCTCGCTACTACCCACGCCTTCAGCTCGTGCCGTAAACTTCTCGGTTAGTCAATATAAACTTTTGGAGAGTTTATTTTTAATTTTTACGACTGGCCACTGAGTCGATGATAATTGAGTTACGTCACATCCTTAAAAAAAAACGAAATTGAAACCAATAGATACTTTTTAAACAGTATTGTGTATTTGATCTTTTTTCCACAATTTTGTAAAAAATATAATAATGAAAGTTTGCGATAGAAAAAGCGGGAACACGAGATTTAATAAATACTGTGTCTTTTTTTGGTTAAAAGTGGTTTCGGAAAGTGTGATCTCCCGATGAGATAAAGAACAGGCCAAAGCTGTTGTTAACAATCTATTACGTAGCCAGGTGCATTCATAAGTTTGTATGTGGTATTGAAAGAATCGTTGTATGGGAGCGCCCTTAAATATTTATTTTATTCTGTATTTTTTTTTGTATTTGTTGTTTTAGCGGCAACAGAAATACATCATCTCTGAAAATTTCAACTGTCTAACTATCACGTTTCATGAGATGCGGCCTGGCGACAGAAGGACAGACAGACAGACAACGGAGTCTTAGTAATAGGGTCCCGTTTTTACCCTTTGGGTACGGAACCCTAAAAATGTCAGGTCCCTTTTGGAAAATGTGTTTTTACCATACTTTAATGAATAGTCAATGACATTACAGCCATCAACGCTTTGGAGCAATTACTCAACGCTAAAATCTACGATAAATACGAAGCATAATTTGTTTTTTTCAAATCGTTCTAATTTCACCTTGATATACCTGTTGTATAAAATGTGCGTGTAGTATTTTACTTTCCTCACGGATGAAATGAAAAGTAGAGTGTTTAACTCGGGTGAAAGTGACCCATTTCACACGAGATATTTCTGGCGCTCGGACGAAGTGGGATGGGAGGTGTAATGGGTCACTTTCCACCCTTGGTAAACAAAAGGGAAATATTAAACTGCTCATCAATAATACTGATTTGCACAGCAAATATCAGGGCAAAATACTGCGGTAGCTTAGGTGAAGGGTAAAGAGGGTGAGCGAAGCGAAGCCCCCTTTACCCTTTGAAGACCTCTGTGGCGCAGCGGTTGTGGCTCTGCCTACCATGCGAGAGGTCCCGGATCCGATCCCCGGCTGGGATTAAAAAAAAAAACAAGGTCTTGGATGTTTATATGTGTGTGACGTCGCTGTTTCTGGTTCCCACAACACAGGGTATCCTAGTGTGGGGCCAGAAGCAATGTATGTGCCTGTATGTAAATGTTTATGTTTAAAAGGCTATGTTTATCCTTCGTATTAGGTTGAACATGTAAGTACAACAAAAATACTTAAAACATAAAAAGTATTTGTGCTGATCCTTTTTTGCTGTGAAAATCAGTATTTTTGCTGTGCGATTAAATACTAGCCTAAACAAAAAAGGAGGTATAGGTATAAAGATACCTATACCTCCTTTTTTACTGATCTTGTAGATTCTATTTTAACAAACAAATGTCATCGAACAGTATAAAAAACACAAGATGTACGTCTACGTCGAAGGTTTTCATGATGCCGATCATGAATGAAGATATTTTTAATAATTTTTATAGTACTTTCCGTTAGCATAAAATCAGCAAATTCGTGCACTTACGGTGGTCGTTTGTCAAGTTTTCAATTAATATATGAAAGGTAAAAACTTATTTCTGTGCAAACTACAAATTTTGGCAGAGATCCTACCATATAAAGTTACTCTAGGTTCTTACTTAGCCTAACTGAGTTCGGCGAGTATGAAGTTCTGTGCCGTTATAACTTAACTAATATCGTGTCGTCCTGGCTCTTCTGGGCATAACTTAAATAGAAAGCACTAATGCTAATGATATAGCTTTCATTGAGTTATAATATGCGACTGTTGGAGATGAAATCTCCTTAGTACGAAATTCCGTCATTATTTGTATAGCCAAGAAGGGGGTGGCACAGTGAACAGTTTGGATTTTACATAGGAAAATGTCGTTTACAAAGTTATTGGTGCGGCTACTTTCACACTCCATGCACGTAATCAGGTGCATTTATAAGTTTGTATGTGGTATTGAAAGAATTGTTGTATGGGAGCCCCCTTAAATATTTATTTTATTCTGTGTTTTAGTATTTGTTGATATAGCGGCAACATAAATACATCACCTGTAAAAATTTAATTTGTCTAGCTATCACGGTTTATGAGATACAGCCTGGTGACAGACGGACGGACTGAAGGTGCTGAAGGTTGGCACCTTCAAAATCAGAAATAAACTGCAGACAAAGATAGGTGCATTATTTCTGCTAATGGTATCAAAGGTGATACAGGTGATACACCTCTGTGTACTGTCAGCAGAGGAAATGGTGTGAATCATAACGCTACGACATTTCCGTCGAGTTTGTGCCAGCTAGGTACCTACTTTGTGTCAGTGGGAAATCGACCTGTCTTGTCGTTATTCTGTCACGTCTTCAAGCCATATTCTATATTGGACGAGGTAGTAAAGTGTCTAGTGGTAGTAGTAAGTCGTGGCCTTTTATGTACAAAATTAAAGTAACTACTTACTGAAAATTATCAATAATGACATCGGCTTTTACGTCTGACTTGTTTTTTAGGGTTCCGTATCCGAAGGGTGCCAAACGGGACCCAATAGGGTCCCGTTTAGCAGACGGACGGACTGACAGCGGAGGCTTAGTAATAACTAAGCCTCCGCTGTCAGTCCCTCCCATACAACAATTCTTTCAATACCACATACAAACTTATAAATGCACCTGATTACGTGCATGGAGTGTGAAAGTAGCCACACCAATAACTTTGTAAACGACATTTTCCTATGTAAAATCCAAACTGTTCACTCCACACCATCCCTACCATTGTACAGTGGTACGAAACCCTTCGTGCGCGAGTTAGACTCGCACTTGACCGGTTCTATATTTCACTACTTAGTCAAATGTTCAGCGCTTTAGTAGCCTTTTAATCAAACTACCGGTTCTAGCTTGTTAATCACTTCACATAATTGTGAATGAGACGTGTGGTGCCATCTAGTAGATCAATAACACTACCAATTAATATTGTCAATACGACAGCTAGCGCCATCTGTCTCATGCGCAGAATCTAATGAACTATTTACCACTGGCGGGCAATCCTATCTGTCAGTTCTGACACTTCACTGTACTCATTCCTTAGAAGTAAGTACGTAAACGTTTCCCAAAAGTTTCGATTTGAAATATTCAGTCTTTATTTATGTGTTAACTATGACAGATGCTGTTCGATGCAATTGAAAAGTTCGTTTTTGTCTGACAAACTATACACATGGCGAGTATGACCTATTCTGAAGAGTAAAAATAAACCAAAATCAACCAAACCATAAACAATAAAAGGGTACGCAATCCCAAATTGACGCTACATCTATTTATGCAAAGCGTTTCGTTTATCTGAGACTCCTTCACTCGACTTCTCCGATTGTAATGAAAGAATGAGCAATGAATCGCGGTAACCTACGAGACTTTTCCTTTTCTCCATCGCCCCGACCACGCCAGAATCCTCCATGACAAGCTGTGCCCCATACAGAGCGCCACATAGCTCTTAAGGTTAATTTACACAATCTAATTGCCTGTTGCATCCGATGATAAAAATCATTTTGTTTGGGGAAATAATAAACACATAGTTAAATAGATCTTACCCTATAAATCTTACCCTCCAAAATTTGCCGTTGTTTTTATTGATTTTGCGGCTGCCAAATTCCAAATTCCAAATGTCTTTATTACTGTAGATATTTACATATACTTAGCAATCTTAATTTTTTGCCACTTCTCTACATTGGCTGAGTTATTAATACTTAGGTTAGGTTTACCTTTTTTGATGTTCAATTGAATTCTTCCCTTTTGTTTGTAGTTTTTGGCTTACACACATGTAAACACCTAAAGAACAATAAATGTACTTACACGCCTACTTTATGTTGTGTAATTATTGTTCTAATTAACCCATATATCAACTTCAACTGGTAAATACTGGAAACTCGTGCGCAAATACGGCGCAACAAGCGCGAAACGAATCCGAAATAATTAGCCGGTTCTAAGTTATTCCGAGTGAGGATTCACTAAGTAACTCCTTATCCGGGATGCTAAAATTGAACTCAGATAATTAAAACATGAAACGCCTTCCGAAATAAATTTGCTACAGAAAAGGTATGTGATTTTTTGCGTGGAATGAAGCAACATATCACAGCTACAAATAAAAACTACTTCATTCGCGTAGGTGATTTCTTGCGTGGAATGAAGTAATATATCACAGCTACAACTTAAAACTATTTAATTCGCGTAGGTGATTTTTTTGCGTGGAATGAAGTAACACATCACAGCTACAACTAAAAACTATTTAATTCGCGGAGGTGATTTCTGTGTGGAATGAAGTAACATATCACAGCTACAAATAAAAACTACTTCATTCGCGTAGGTGATTTCTTGCGTGGAATGAAGTAACATATCACAGCTTCAACTAAAAACTATTTAATTCGCGTAGGTGATTTCTTGCGTGGAATGAAGTAACATATGACAGCTATAAATAAAAACTATTTAATTCGCGTAGGTGATTTCTTGCGTAGAATGAAGTAACATATCACAGCTACAACTAAAAACTATTTGATTCGCGTAGGTGATTTCTTGCGTGGAATGAAGTAACATATCACAGCTACAAATAAAAACTACTTCAATCGCCTAGATGATTTCTTGCGTGGAATGAAGAAACATATCACAGCTACAAATTAAGACTACTTTTAAAATTAAGGCTTTGTTGTCACTATTGCGGAAGAAACTGGCCGATTGTACCGTTTGAACTTCCATATTTGACACACCCAGCCGCTTATAAAGCTCTGGTTTTCTCCATAAGCGGTGGCGACATTTAGCTGACGTAATATGGTGGCGACAAAGAAGGCGACACTTGAACGTTCGAGTCTGACGGTCGGACGGAGAAAAACATAGACCACAAATACGTATCTACGCTGGGAAAAGGACGTTGGAGTTTAATTGTTATTATCATATTATACAATATAATATGATATGATATGATATGATATGATATGATATGATATGATATGATATGATATGATATGATATGATATGATATGATATGATATGTAATGATATGATATGATATGATATGATTTGATATGATATGATATGATATGATATGATATGATATGATATGATATGATATGATATGATATGATATGATATGATATGATATGATATGATATGATATGATATGATATGATATGATATGATATGATATGATATGATATGATACGATATGATGATTACCCGAATGGCCGAGTCGGCAGTGACCCTACCTACGAAGCCAAGGGTCCCGGGTTCGAGTCCCGGTGGGGCAAATATTTGTTTGATGAGAGCGAATGTTTGTACCCTAGTCATGGTTGTTTATCTACCTAAGTATAATATGTATCTATATAAGTATGTGTATCGCTGTCTAGTACCCAAGATACAGGGAATCCTAGTTTAGGGCTAGATCAATGTGTGTAAATAGTGTCCAAGGTATTATTATATGATATGATATGATGTGATGTGATGTGATGTGATGTGACGTGACGTGACGTGACGTGACGTGACGTGACGTGACGTGACGTGACGTGACGTGACATGACGAGACGTGACATGCCATGACATGACATGACATGACATGACATGACATGACATGACAGGACATGACATGACATGACATGACATAATATAATATTTATATATATATATAATGTCAACTTCCATCATTTAAAAAAAACATTCTTGACTCGACAACACCGTCATGACGGCCGTCATGCAAATACCGCTCTCTAGGAAACCACGCCATTTGGTTATACAATACAGTGAATCTTCATAAAGTGCACATAAAGATCTGGGTTGAAGAACATCAAAGTTCATCTACAAAAAATAATAAAATTAAATCTCATCCCTCCAAATTTTCTTTGCCATTTTAATATTGAAATGGGCTATCTGGGTACCAAATAAAAAAAAATACAACTTTTGAATGGAAGGGTTTTGCGCAGTGAATTTTACTGATTCGTGATGATGATAGACACAGCCAGTAATAAAAAATTGAAGAAAAAGTGGTAACTGTAAACTAAAATTACGCTTTGTTTATGCAATAATAGAAATTTTTTCGAGAGTTTTTTAGTATTTGCAGATTTCCACAAAATGTGGTACCCAAAATGGACATATTTTATTCCGGAATATTAGTTTTGATTTTTTTAGCTTTCAGACGATACCAAAATTGTGTTTCTAAATGATAAACTTTTTGTTTTAATCATTACATGATTGCCTATTTTTATTTTTTGGAGCTAAGCTTAATCGTAAGACCTAGAGATTAGCGTTATACCGTGAACACACGGCCACCAAACGCCACCACAGGTCACTCGCGCGATTTCCCACCTAAAGACTTATTATTATACGGCGCGCATGTGTTAAAAAAAGTAGCAGCCACCGGCTACAAGTGGCAGACGTGCGCTTCAGCTTTCTTTGTGGCCGTTTCTAGCTTCTCATGGCGGCGTTTGTGGCTGTGACCGGAAGCCCGTTCCCATTCAGGGTGGTAGAGGCACAATTTTTTCTCAGTCATAGCACTCTTGACAGAGCGGTCGTGGTCGTCATTTCGGTCGAGTAACCCGCCTCACAATTCGTCGCCATTCGTCTCTGAGGGCTGCTTTTTTGGTGCATTGGTACAGGGGGTCATCCAGTGCTGCCTTGATTTGGCCCGCCCATCTCATTGGTGATCTGCCACGCATTCGGGTGCCCTCTACTCTGCTCTGCACCACCAGTCGCTCGATGGACATACGGCCGCGTCGAGATACGTGTCCAAAGAAGGTGAGGATACGAGCCTGGACTAATGAAGATAGGCGCTGCTTGATGCCTAGTTCTTGGAGGATGGAGTCATTGGTACGGAACTCTGTCCACGATATCCCAAGCATTTTTCTCCAGCACCACATCTCAAGAGCATCTATCCTCTTTTTCTCGTTTTCCCGAAGCGTCCATGTCTCTGCAGCGTAAAGGAATATGGGGAACACAAGCGCTCTTACCAGCCGGGTCTTTGTGGCTTTGGTGATGTTGCGGTTCTTCCATATTTTCTTGAGCCTGTCCATAGAAGACCTCGCAATCGCCATACGTCGCTTTATTTCGTCCACGCATCCGCCAGTGTTGGATATTAGCGCTCCCAGATAGACGTATGATTGGACCACATCACAATTCGCTATTTTCGCGACTTCGGGCAAGTTTTTGTTGGCACGATCCACAATCATCATCTTCGTCTTACTGCGATTGATCTTAAGGCCAAACTCCAAGCTGACGCTTTCCATTTTATGCAGCAGGTCTTCCATATCCCGCATACTGCTTGCGAAAAGGGTGGTATCATCTGCGTAGCGTAGGTTCGAGATCCTCAGGCCACCAATTGCGACACCGTCCGTCCAGTCTTCAAGGGCAATTCTCATTATGAGCAGACCTGTGTAGGTGTTGAACAGAAGCGGAGAAATAATGCATCCCTGACGGACTCCCGCGCTAGCGTGGAAGTGGCTTGAAAGCGTCTCGTCTGTTCTCACTGACGCAGTCCTATCCTCGTAGAGGCGCCTTAAGAGATGCACAAGGTGTGTTGGTGTACCCATCTCCAGTAAAGTTTTCCAAAGTTTCGGCCATTTCACAGAGTCAAACGCCTTTGAAAAATCAACAAAGCAAATATAAGTGGGCTTGTTAAATTCTCTGGCTTTTTCGATGATCTGGCGCACTGTCAGGATTTGCTCCCGGGTTCCTTTAGCTTTCACAAAGCCGGCTTGTTCGGGTGCAATCTCTTTGGATAAGAAGGTCTTAAGGCGTTCGTTAAGAATGTGCAGTAAGATCTTGCTCGCGTGTGACATTAGGGCAATGAGGCGGTAGTTACTACACGTTTTCGTCGAACCTTTTTGTGTAGAGGGATAAATACAGTGTGAGCCCATTCCTGCGGCCATGTCCCTGTCTGTCATATCTTGTTGCAGAGGGATTTGAAAATCTGAACACCATGTTCACCTGACGCTTTGATGGTTTCTATCGGGATAGCATCTCTGCCGGTGGCTTTCCTGTTCTTCAGGTGTTTAATCGCAGCTCTCACTTCGCTTTCGAGAATGTCTGGCTCTATCTCTTCATCCCTAGGTTCGGTTGATGCGAAACATTGTGAGTTTGGATCCTGAAATAGTGACTGGCAATATTCTTTCCAAGTTTCGGATATCTCTTTTATTTCAATGATCGTCTCACCATGAGCGTTTTCGATGGCCTATGTCTTAGTGATAAAGAAGTAAGAGACTTAGTGATAAAGCGTATCTTCTGATAGAGATCTCTGGATTCATGTTTGTCTGCGTGTGTTTCGACTTCTGCGCATATATTCTGAAGCTGAGCGTTTCGGTCTTGCCTGCATGCTTTTTGAATCTGCGCAGACTTGGCGTTCAGAGATCTTACATCAGCTCCTGTGGCTTTCATTCTTCTCCTTTCTTCAACAAGTTCCATAGTAACGTCGCCCATCCAATGTTGTCGTTTTTGTGTCTGTTCAGATGGTACAGACTCCTTGACGGCGTTCTCTATTAGGGTTTTTGCTTGGTTCCACAGCTGATCCGGGGTCTCGGAATTAGGGTCCGCATTTGTCCATTGGGTCCAATTCTGTTCAATTGCCCTCAAAAACTTTGAGCTATCCTTCACCTCAATCCTTCTTTGCTTTTCAAGTTTTCTGGCTGCTCTCAGCTTGAGCTGAACCTTGGAGATCAGAAGTTGGTGATCAAATCCGCAATCGGCCCCAGGTAACGTGTGACTATTTCGAATCGATGTCTTCCACCGCGACCTCATCAGAATATAGTCAATTTGGTTGCGATATTTGCCATCCGGTGATGTCCAGGTATAAAGTCTCCGTGGGTGGTGTTGGAAAAAGCTGTTTGATATCACTAGATTATTATCGGCTGCAAACTGTATTAGATGTTCACCTCTTTCATTTAGTTCACCCAATCCAAATTTACCCACGCTGTCGCTTAGTTGACTAGAGTCCGCCCCAATCTTCGCGTTGAAGTCACCCAAGATCATAAGAATTTCCCTACTGGGTATTGTATTAATAGTGGTATCCAGTTCGGTGTAGAATCTCTCCAGGACTTCATCACTTGCCTTACTTGTAGGAGCATATACTTGTATGATGTTGAGGTTTACAGGTGACGCCTTGAGTTTGAAACTCAGCACTCGATCGCTGACTGGCTCGTACCCCAACATACAGTTCCTTAGATGTTTGGGAATCAGGAAAGCAACTCCGTTTTGGCTGGTTTTGTCGTTGCCAGAGAAGTATTTGGCGTGGGTTTCAGTGAGTAGATGGCCATTACCTTTCCAGTAAGTTTCACTAAGGCCACAAATATTCACGTCGCATCTCGTCAATTCCTTCTCAACTATAGGAAGTTTCTCTGGTTTTATCAATCCGCGCACATTCCACGTGCCTATCTTCTGCATTTGTCGCATCGTGAGGGAGGCTCCAGTAGTATATTTTCCATGCGTTGCCTGGTCTCCTACATCCGCATGGCCGGTAGCACATTTCCCACCGTCTGCCGTGGAAGCAGCGCGGCGCCGGTTGCTAAGCGGATCACATGGCCACCTTAATTCATTCGGTTGTACTTCCATGACGACTTTCTTAGGATAATAGTGCAGTGGTTTCCCCTTGCCTTCTGCACCAGACTTTTAGGAGTTATTAACTCCAAGACCACTGAAGCCTCTTCCTCCCAGTTGCCTGGTTGGGTGAATGGTTATCCCGCCATTAGCTCGGAGGCCAGAGCCTCGTTAGTTGTCTAGTAGGGAGCACCACGGTCGCCACCGGATGGCAGACGCCGCCGCCGGCTATTCATACGAACCACCGACGCGTGCAGGAGAGGTTGACATTTGGGCCGGATTAGATGTTGTGCTCCGTTCGCCCCTTACCCCCCACAGGCACAATGGGCCCACTTTAAGCCTGTTATTCAACACTCCATTTTGCGTGAAAGGGGCTAGCCTATCGCCGCAGCTATGGAGTAACAATCAATCAATCTTACGCATATCCATAAAAGGCCTGTGCCTTTTAGTGGGGATATTCATGTGGGCTACATTTACTTATTTACTACCGTATGACTCCACAGTTTATCACTTATCTCCAGGTCTTATGATTAAGCTTAGCTCCGAAAAGTGAAAATATGTATCATGTAATGATTTAAAAAAAAAACTTTATTATTTAAAAACACAATTTTGGTGTCATATGAATGCTACCAAAATTAAAAATAGTGTTCCGTTATAAAATAATTCCATCTTGTGTACTAAATTTTGTGGAAATCTGAAATTACAAAAAAAATCTCGAAAAAATCACTATTATTTCTTAAATAAAGTGTAATTTTAGTTTACAGTTACCACTTTTTCAGCATTTTTTATTACTGGCAGCACTACGTGTCTTAAATTGTCACGAATCTTTCAGCACGAAAAACCCTTCCATTCCGAAGTTATATATTTTTTATGCAGTTGGTACCCAGATAGGCATTTAAATTTTTTGTCGATGAATTTCGATGTTCTTGAACCAAGATCGTTATATATGCACTTTATGAAGATTCACACATATGTCGTAGCCATATCTTAGAATTGAACATATCATGATTTGATTGTCAATTTCATGAAATACGACAATTTCCAACTCTAACAGATCATATCATGATCAATGAATGTTCAGCGTTTGATGTTTTTGATGAACAGCAAAATGCAAGACTTTTTCATGATGTGTTTCAACGTTAGTGACCATATCGTAAAAGAATTACATTAACCACCGTTAGAGGCGCTGATGTCGATTTGTTATTGATTTTCGCGAGGAGGCGGCGGCCGGTAATGAGGATCAATTCAACAAAAGGATATACCTATCAATTTTTAATATCACATCAAATACAATGTATGCCTTCTTGTCTTCGTCGCATGGGTTGCGATACCTTGTCAGTCTTATTTTAAATATCCATGGTGATGGTTTTCGTTTCCCCTTCGCGGAGGAGGCATTAGGGTTAGGGCATGATTGGTGTCCTGGTACCACTCCGCCACAGCACCCGCACTCACAGCGCAATTGGGATGAGGTATCGTGCAGAGTCACGCTAAACGAGTTATTGGACCGGAGTTCGGGGGCCGAGCTGGCATGACGCTCTGGCTCCACGCCTTGCCTTCTCCTCAACTAGGAACATTTCTGGACAATGACACTTTGCGCGTGGTTGTCGCCTTGCGCCTTGGCTGTGACATCTGCCGGTCTCATTCCTGAGTATGTGGTGCGGGTGTATACGCTCGGGGTCGGTACGGTCTGCACTGCGTTCGAAGTGGGGGCAGGCTTTCTCGGCACTCCTCTATCAATGACACCGTCAAGCGGGCTCTTGTAACAGCCAGTATACCTTGTGTATTGGAGCCCGCGGGTCTGTGTCGTACCGATGGGAAACGCCCGGATGGTCTGACCATGATTCCGTGGGAGAGGGGGCGCTCATTGCTTTGGGATTCGACGTGTGTCTGCACATTCGCTCCCTCCCACCTGGCATGGACCGCCTCCACCCTGGGAGCAGCAGTGGAGGAGGCAGCGAGGATGAAGACCCAAAAGTACTCTGTGCTTTTGGGCCAGTATATATTCGTCCCGCTTGCCATAGAAACCACCGGGGCCTGGGAAGTGCAGGGCAAGGCATTCATTTGGGAAATAGGGCGCCGCTTGAGGGACGGTGGCTATGAACGCCGCTCCGGGTCCTATCTTATGCAGAGGATCTCCCTCGCAGTGCAGCGCGGAATCGCCGCCAGCGTGATGGGACCTTTGCATCTGATATGGTCCGGGGCGGTTTATTTTCTTAGTGTGTTTATGTGTATGTGACATTTTACATATTTAAGTTTTTGACAAAGCAGTTGACGGGTGGTTGAAAACATTGATTTATTTTTATTGTAATAATAATTCATAATAAATTTAATAAGTTATTTAAAAAAAAAGTAAACATCAAGACATGGCAAAGTTAATAAAATTAGAAAAAGTGAGTTTTAAAAAACATGCTGGCCCGCGTGGAACGTCTCACGATCGCCCACCCCGCCACCCCCCGGGCCGACACCACCGCCCGTCTCTATTACTCGTCGTCGTCGGTTGTTTGAATTTTAAAGAGATTTCGTTATAGATATAGGCAGATAGGATATGTGGAACTCGGATTTACCAAGGCCCAGTTGGACAATCTCCCGAAGATTGATTCGTTCAAGATTGCAAAGTTATTTAAAAACGATTTCTATCATTCCATTGCAGAGTGTACCGATACGAGGAGATAAAATACAAAGGTAAGTAGATTTGCTTTTACCTAGAGTTGGTGGTCTTGTTGATACTAAGTACCTAAACATAGGCAGGTACAGAGGTAAGTTACTGTAATTTTTAGAATGTTTTGATTTGGCAGGTAGGTACCTACTTCGTGTACCTCCAATGTACCTCTACCTATTTTGTATATTAATTTTTATTATTCTCGTATTTAAAACTAGGTATCTTACGTTCTATTATCATATAGGTACCAAACTTTTCGTAAACAAATATTAAACTCGTGTCATAATTTTGTTTGTATAGAGACGCATCAAGGATATGTATATAAGTGAGTATGTATATTATTTTCTAAGTATAATGGATTATTAGGTACCTTATGTGACTCTATGTTATATTTGTTTGTACAAGACATACCAAGGATACTTATATGATTGTATATTATTTTTCTTAGAACAAAGAAAGTAATGTAATTTTATGTTAGGTTTAAGTTTTTTCAGTCCATCCATCATTTAAAAGTTTCGATAGTTTTCCATATCCGTTTCAACCTGAAAATACAAACAAAATGTACGGTAAAATCTTTATCGAACATAAGATGAAAAACAAAAAGGTCTCAAACACTTAATACGGTCCTGGATATTTGGAGTAGGTAAAAGAAATTAAATAGTAAAACAGATTTCGTGCTTAATCATGAAGTATTTAAGTAGGTCCCAAGAAATGAGCTAAGCCCTGGATTACTAGGAATAATATTTTTTGGTATCTATATGTCATATCGTAGAATTGGCTATATTATGATATCGTCAACCGTCGTTGAATTCGAATTTTTATTGAACGAAGATATATTTTAGGGCAAAACACTGCAGTAGCTTAAGGTGAAGACTAAAGTATAGTTTTTGAGAGAATAGTTTTTGTATTAGTTCGACATGTATAACATAAAAAACACCACGCAGTACTAAATAGAAATGCTTTTAAAAAGACATGTTTTCTTGAAATTCAACCCTTTTCTGATAATTTTATGAAATAATTGACTATATCACGATATGATCAAATATTTCATGGAGTCATCAATCCATGGTTGACGATACCATGATATAGCCGGTTCTACAATATAGCTATGACATATATATTATGTCGGCGCACACTCGCACGCACACGGCTACAATACACATACAGTAAAAATGCAGTTTTACCGGCCGGCAGGGAGCGGGAAGCTTGTTAATTTTTTTATTGACAAATTTATACCAACTAGTACTGGCGTAGTAATTATTTATTAATCTGTGGTACTGGTTGATACATAGGTAGCTGCTTACATACATTATTTTTACTTAAGTATCATTATAGAGAAGTAGAATAATATGTAGGTATAATACTTACGTCTAAATTAAATGGGGTCTTCGGTCGTCTTTCCTCATTAAACTCCACAACTTCTTTCTATTTTTTGGGTCTTTTAGGACACAAAAAAAAGAACACTTGTATTTTTGCACTGTAGCTCAATAAAATATTTCTAAGACGACGTTATCCATTAACATGTACTTCGAGTTAACGCGCTGCAAGTGACAGAGGTAGAACGCGCGGTGGCGAACGCGATCGTGGTTGATGACGTCATCAGCGAATCGTGTCTGTTGGTAAGCGTTTTTGAGAATGCGGCACAAAAATCGCTTTAACTTCGTAATTTATAGTCTAATTTCAATAACTCTTTTACTAAAATAATTGGTTTTGATGTGACTATAATTCTACATATTTGAATAAAATCCTCGTTGATCCTCATTGTAATTCATGAAATGGCCAACCATGGTTGAATTAGAACTTTCATTGAACGAAGAAATGTTTTAGGACAAAACTCTGCGGTAGCTTAGGTGATTATTATTACATTTGTGAGTAAATAAGAAAAAAATTTAGATGTTCATTTCCAGTATGTTTGACTAAAAAGAACCTTACAACATTACACTACCAATAACAGTAAATAATTGCAGGTTTTATTATTAACTTTCTTATTTATTCAAGTTTAAAACGTCACGAAAGAGCCAGTCATCTCCGAAGGCGATACTGGGCTGCGCGGAGACTTGGCTTGTCGGGGGGTATGGATTGCCCAGAGGGAGGCGTTATTTGATATCCGTGTCATAGACACCGACGCTCCCTCCCACGCATCACGCCCCGTAGCGGCTGTCCTTTGTTCAGCTGTAGAAGAAAAGAAAAGGAAGTACTGCGACCCATGCGAGACGCGCCACACCACCTTCACCCCTTTAGTAACCTCTGTCGACGGAGTTTTTGCTCCACAAATGATATCATTCACTAAACACCTCGCCGAAACACTGGCGGACCGCTGGAACCGGACCCCTGCCACAATAATGGGCTGGCTACGAGCAAGAATTCAAACCGCCATCATCAGGGCTAGCAGCATGTGCATCCGCGGCACCCGCCATAGGTGGAATCGCACAGGCCTTTATGAGGATGGAGCGGCAGTCCCACACGTCTTGAACTAGAATGAATATCTTATTTATATTCTCTGTACTTATTTTCATGAATCTTTTGCTTAATAAATTTCTTATCGTTAATGATCTTAATACAAAAAAAAAAAAAAAAGTTAAAAAGAGTAATTCTGAAGGATTTTTCGAAAAAGTTAAAAATATTAAAATAAAAAATCCGTTGGGCCAAAACTTTTTTTGTGGACCTAGGGGATAGCAAATGACCCTTTCTATCCGCCATTTTAATTTGGCAAATGATGCACCAACCACCCTGTATTTCGTGAAATGATCAACCACACAATATGATCAATTCTACGATATGTTCAGTTCAGTTCAGTTCAAAGATTTTATTCATAATAGCACAAAAATTGAGATTTAATGACCGCCATAACATAATCAAGCAAGCATAATATAACATTGAGTAGGTGCCTAATTTTTATATAGTACATAATATTATAGGGTGCAATGAACTGGTTTATTGCCAGATGTGTATGGCGACGACATATAGACAACGTGCTTGTGACGTCATTCACCGCTGTATTGCGTCCGCTAAATCTCGATGATTTTAGGTGATGAGTGCAAGGATAGCTTTATTCTAAAATCTCCTTGGAAAGTAAATGATTTCCCGGAACGGTATAAAGGAGGGAGCTTTATGGGGTTGGCGGGGATTTGTCCCAAGCGAGACGATTTTCATAATAAAACCATCTCTGTAAATGGACCCGCTTCGCTGTGCCATCGTACTGACGCCAATTTGCTCGGTACATTTTTTTCTATTTTCCCCGACGACGTCCGGTCATTGATTCACGGGGAACGGGAACATCTGTTCTTGTTGTTATATTCTTGGAGCTCAATTGAGTACTTTTTACAAGTGCATCTTTTACATGTACAAGGCTTTGTAAAGGGATTCTGCTGATAGTTTTCCTACTCCGCCTGTTGAAAACTGTCGGTATTTACTTAGCTGTCCAAATGGGGAATGATACCCATGTCTCTCATTGAGAATAACTTTCCTGGATACGGTCGACGATGAAAAAAATATTGTCACTTAGTACATTAGCACAATCAGCTAATTACAATTTATTACTGGAAAAAAATTTATGCGACCATATGTGTCGTTGGGAAAATTGATCACAGTTGGTTGGTTCATCATATCTTTCGTTCTATCATTCCCTAAAATAAAGGCATAAATGATATGACTATAGACAACGATGAATTGTCTCTGACTCTGACGACTAAGATATCCTTCCGCTGTTGATTCAATAAACAATCCTCTACTATTTCTATTACAGCGGGATGCTTGAACAAATAAATAAAGTACTGAAAACTTAATAAGTATAGTTATGAATTTCCATTCCGCTCTAGATGAAATGAAACTTTGACACCGAAGAAATATTTTGCTACATCTATGAAAACAAATTAAATCAACTCTCAAAAAACTCTTTCTTTTAGCAAAATAGGAAATGAATTATTGTGACATTTATACACTTGTAGAAAATCCGGATGTCCTCATCAAGGGCCAGAGATATCTGCCAAAGGAATGATAAAGGAGAATCTTGTTTCTTCTGAAGAGTTTCAGGGCTTTTCAAGCGCCCTTCAGAACTGAAGTCTTCGTGGCACACAAAGAAGTACCTTTGTATTGTATGGCTAGCTGGCTTTTATTTATTAGATACTGCGCTGAGATTTATATTTTTTTGGAATTTAAAATGGTATTGAATAAATGGACTAACAAAGGAAACAACCGTGCGTCTGCCACTCGGAATCGGAAAAGGCTTATTATGTAATGTGAAACTTGAGGCCTGTTGATAATCCTTAATTAGATATAAATAAGGGGTTAAGGTAATTCAAATTAAAAAAATAGATTGAAAAATAGAGTGTGAGCTTAAATCCAGTATTTGATGGACGAAATTACTCAATTGTGCGAAAATTTACTGAATTTTGTAAAAAAATTCTGAATTTTGTAAAAATTTACTGAATTTTGTAAAAATTTACTGAATTTTGCGAAAATTTACTGAATTGTGCAAAAATTTACTAAATTGTGCAAAAATTTACTGAATTGGGAGAAAAATTACTGAATTTTGTGAAAATTAACTGAATTGTGTGAAAATTTACTGCATTGTGCGAAAAACTGTTGATTTGGCTGAAAATAAATTAATAGTAAAAAAAACACCATCAGGCCTTGTATATCATCTAGAATCAAACGAATTACGATCAAGTCGAATCAAACGAGGCCAAACTCGATAGAGTTCCATCGTTTTATAACCTACTCCCCATGGCCACCTTCCGGTTCTATCATCAGACCTTGGGCCTAAGTAATAAAAACAGCCCAAACTTGATGGGGTTGCGTTGTTTTCTTACAGAGTTCTAATTGCTACCTTCCAGCTCCATCATCAGATCAGCTCCATGACATAAAAATATTGTATTGTCATCCGATTCTCATATGCAGGCAAAATTTCCGCTCAACCGAAAATCGGGAAATGGGTCAAATTTTATCCGAATGTTTTGGCCCGAACATACGTACATACACATACATTGCAAGTTAAATAAAAGCGTTAAATTAAAATAACTGGATTGTGTGGAAATTTCCGAGCGACTAGAAATATGAAACACAGCAACATGAAAACTTAATTATAGTTACTGAAAATACAAAACGAGCGTTGGATTTTGTTGTTCTAACATGTCAACCGAATACGAAGGATAAAGGAGGGCTTCGCTTTGCCTTTTCATCTTCGTTTCACCTATCCAAGAAAAAATTTCAGGTCTTGGATGTTTACATGTTTATGACGTCGCTGTTTCTGGTTCCCACGACAACACAGATATCCTAGTGGCCCCACTATTATCATTATTAAGAGAAGCAAGTTTATTTTTACATTAATTATATGTGCCATTACAGCAAAAGCCAGATCGACACAAATATACACGACATATCACAATTTAATTAAAACTGCATGCAGCAATGTATTTGCCTTTATGTAAATGTTGTATGTATGTAAATGTTAAATAGCATTGTTAAAACGAAGAATATTTAGTTAGTAGGTAAATAAAATACTTAATTTTACTAGTATCTCCATACACTTAATAAAAAGCAACGAAAGTGTTAATTAAAACACGTAGGATTTTGCGCAAGCAAGTCTATAAATACCTGCAATATGCAATGTTTATAACTTGCCATATCCTGCATGCCCAGCTCGGGGGGGTTAAGTCGGTGTAGAAGGGTGAGGGATATAGCTATATACAGCGCATAGCTCTGTCCCTCACTTTCACGCGTTAACACGCCCCGTGGGGTCGGTATGCTACGGGTGGCTAGTATTTAATCGCGCATCAAAAATACTGATTTACACAGCAAAAAAGGATCAGCAAAAACACTTTTTATGTTTTAAATATTTTATGTGTACTCAAGTTTTTGTTTTAAGTGTTTTTGTTGTTCTTGCATGTTCAACCTAACACGAAGGATAAAGGGGGCTTCGCTTCGCTCACCCTTACCCTTCACCTAAGCTACCGCAGCATTTTGCCCTGATATTTGCGGTGCAAATCAGATTTTTGATGTGCAGTTTAATATTTCCCTTTTTATTTTTTTTATTTAATAAGGTATTAAATAAAAAAAATAAAAAGGGAAAAATTCGAGTAAGGTACTCGACTCTCGAGTGAAGCCTACAAAAATAAAACTTATAAGTATTAATATAATAATACTTATAAGTTTTATATATATATATATTATATAATAAAGAGGTTTACTTTGATCTCAAAAAGCGTTGAAGTGAAACTGCGATTAGTTTGGAACGACAAATAAAATGTGCAAAAATATACTCAGGAAGGTCAGGAAAATATACTCAGGCAGGTCAGGAAAATCAGATGAGAGAGAGAATAGAGCTTTAAGGATCGAAATAATGATGGAATTTGATATTTTGTTGAACTGTTTTAGAGTGATTGGGTTACATAAATTCCAACCCTCGCTATATACCAATATGGGTACAGGAGTAGAGTGTTGAGTTATCCTAACTCTATAAATTATTTCCTGCTCCACGGCAATCTCATGAGTACGGAACGATGTATATTTTTACCAACTCAGCATTTTTCGTGAAAAGATGTAGTGTTAATAGTTAATGAATTTCCTGTATCTCACGGTCGGTACAATAGCGTTCACAGCAAGTGGCCCCAGTAGAACTACTGGCTCTGTGGGCTTGTAGAGGGACCCGGGAAATTTTGCGTTTTTTTTTTTTCATTATTATCCGCCCCCTCACACCCCCGACCGTTAATCGGATGGACAAATGGAAATATTATAGAAACCTGTAGAAGCAAATTACCCGTCTGCATTTTTTTTCGATACCACATACAAACTTATGAATGCACCTGGATTATACGTACTATCACTAGCAGAAGTGGAAGCCCACTTTAAAACTTATTTCCCCTGCAGCTAGCATGTGGCGGTAAACCCTTGCTTTTGTTAAACTTTTTGTCGAATTTCAAAAACTATTAAAAACCCATTTGTTTTATGACTTTTAAGTGCTGGGCTGCATGGGAAAAGAACCCTTACAGTGGTCTTCCACAACTGCTGATGATGGTACATGGAGTATGAAAGAAGCCGCACCAATAACTTTGTAAACTAGATTTTACGATCTTAAATACAACCTTTTGAATTTTCGCTAAAATGTCACTTTCACGGTTTCCATAGATATAACAACAGCTCATTTGTTAAAATCTGGCAAGCCGTTTCAACCCTACAACTTCACTATGATGAAAAATGTCCAAATACTGAACCGACAAAAACATATTAATATTGACTAAGATCTTATTGACCGAGTCGGGATTTTCGGCTGACCAGCTGTTCTCCTACACAGGTCGTGTTTCTGAACCAATTCTTGTGATATTTTTTAATCAGGTTTGATAATTGTATATTAATTTGTCTATTCAGTTTTTGGAAATTGGCGCTGATACGGGGGTTGAATATGTTTAAAATGCATACTCCCAAACGGCTCGACCAGTTTTAACAAATGATGATTTACGAAATGTCGTCGGATTCATGGAGACCGTGAGAGTGGCATAGGCTCTATGATTATGGTGAAAAGTCAATCGCAAAATATAGTTTACAAAGTTACACTTTCATACTACATGTAGGTCACCAGTTGCATTCATAAATGTGTATGTTAGAAGTGCAGCTTTCCACCAACATACTTTCAAAGTCTACAGCTCACAGAGCCACAATTATGGTCCGATTCCATAATCGAAATATAATAAAATGCCCGTGGTCCGATCAATCGGACAAATGAGTCGGACTTTGTGTCCAGAGCGGTATTATTTTATTCTTCGTAGCGTGTCGTAGCAAACTCGTAGCACATTGCGTAGCGGGCGTATTGCATGCATCCATGAATATCGAAAATAAAGCCAGCTTTCCCATTGTTCTGGCGTAGAGAGTTGAGATAAGTACTTGAGTTTTATCTGTTACCGGCCAAAGCCGATTTCAGGACAAACTAGTTTTGCCTAGGATAAGTTTATTTTCATTGGTAGTCTGCTGCCCTATGATAATATTGTTGTTCTTACATGTTCAACCTAACACGAAGGATAAAGGGGGCTTCGTTTCTCTCACCCCCTTTGCCATTCACCTAAGCTACCGCAGTATTTTTTTTCCTTGATTGTTTCTGTGTTATCACATTGCCCGAAACCCACATGGCAAAATAATGTCTGGCCAAAGTGATAAATAATAGTTAATCCTAGGCAAAACTAGTTTTTCCTAAAATCGGGTTTGGCCGGTATCATATATATTAAGTAGTTATAGGTAACGGAAAATACAAAAAATATATAAAAAATGGAATTTACATTCGTTTATAACCGACTAGGTAGGACGTGATCGATACTTGAACGATAGTTATTCTATTGCTTCCTATCCTATCGCAACTTTTTACACAGTTAGTATTTCCACAGCAGTGGAAAAATAAGAGCCTGCTTAAACATATTTTTATCTATATACAACATAAGTGACGGCCTTTATGTAATGCGAACCTAAGTACCCTCAAAGGAGCAACTTAATAAAATGATTATTCTAGACCGAACGCGTTTAAATTAACTATCCTCTTCTAACTGGCAAACGTGATATAACGCTATCTCTTTTGTCTGTACTTTGTATTGCCAGCTTTCAGTCTCGATAGCTTTTATAAGCTGAAACGACAGATTGCTGTTTTAAGTGCGGATCTTGGTATAAATAATTCATGAACCAGTGGCATGTCTATCCTTACATCTATACGTGGAGACGTAACATAATTTTTTGTTTTAGATGTTTATATGTTTATGGCGTTGCTGATTCTGGATCCTTCGGTACGGGGAATCCAGGTGTGGGGCCAGGAGTAATTTACGTACATTTAAGTAAAATATAGTAAGTAGCCCGACTAATTTGTTATACCGACATATTTTATCTTTAAATGGTAGACAATACTTTAGCGGGATGTCTAAAAGAACAACACTTAAATATAAGCTGACAATGATCAATGAGCAATAAAAAATCATAAGCATCAGTGAAAATTAAATAAAAAGGTAAATTCGAATTCTTCAATCTTCGTGGTTTCTTAATACAGATGCGCAGTTACACAACTTTTATTCTTCTGTTTTAATCCGAGACTATTACGATCAGAAAGTTTAATTGTTATCTGAGTAACTGAACATTAAAACCGATTTTTTATGTGGCAATTTGACAACATTGTTCATAGGTGTAAAAATGTAATATGATTTAACTTTCCCCTGTTAAATCAACTTTTAACGATCACTTAAATGTCATTCTGTCGCTGTCATTTCATATTAAAGCGCACTAGTCAGCACGACAATTGACAAGTCGATGAAATTAAGTACCATTATTCATTATTCGTATACATATATTTTACAATAATAGCAGCATTTTATCATGAATATTATAAAAGAACAAGTCCTGACTGACTGACTGACTGACGATTCATCATCGCAGGGCCAAAACAGCTAAAGCTATAAGGCTGAAGTTTGGAGGGTGGCTTCGTTTTATGACGTAGGGATCCAATAAGAAACTGTTCTACAGAAATCGGACCCTAAGTGGGTCAAAAAGACCTTTGAAGTTTGTAATTTTGTTTGGGAAGTTTTATGGTCTCAATGAACTGGGATGTGTTCCTAATTTGAATCGTCGATTGGCTCGAATGTATCCAACCAGCTCAACGCTAGGTTTCTTTTTTTTCACATTCGCCCATAAATGGACTTGGACAGGCAAATGTCTTTCGACCATACAGCCTCTCTAGGTTTCTTTGGAACAATTTTAATTCCATCCGATTATTTTAACTGACTTCAAAGGGGAGGTTCTACCGAACTGCAAAATATTCACATAAAACTTGGCTGGCTAGAATTAAAATGATGGCAATATTTGCATGACTACTGCGTGTTTATTTAATGAATTATTTGGTTTGTCTTTAAGAACACGCAGTAGTGCGCTAATATGTCACTGTTGCGATTTATTTTTCCAGCATTTCCTGCCACGTTATAGTTAATGATATTCTATTCTCAGACAAGTATACAAACATAGGGGTATATATGTCCGTACCTATGTATGTTTGTACGTCGAGGCAAAGTTAACATGGCACCCGCGAGGCATTTGTTTCCCCTCGCTCGCTCGCTCGTCCTCGACGCGTCAGTAGGAAAGTGATGGACGCTACGACGCTATCAGAGCGATGTAGTAAGTTAATTGTACCTATGTGTATGACTTTTTGTTTGTCCGCGCCTTTTTCCAACACCGTATCGGATTGTGACCATTTTTAGGGTTCCGTAATTAAGAAAAAAATAAACGGTCGAGCGGGAGTCAGATTCGCGCACAAAGGATTCCGTACCACCGCACAACGTTATTCAAGTATTGAAACGAATGAAGACCACGAGTATTTAATTTTTTGGGATCAGTAACTTCGGAGATCAGGAGGGGGGGAACTTTTTTGGCCTTTTAACAAAGTATTTCAGAGTTTTGAAAACACACGATACAGTCAAGAAACTGTTTTTTAAATTCTGAATAACCCCACAAAAGTGCCCCCTAAACTCAAAATTTCTTTGCTTTCGGCATACTTATGTGTTTATGTGAATTTATATATCGTCATATCTGTTTTTTTATTTTTAAGGTACGGAACCCTAAAATAGAACTTTTATAGGATCAATTCGTTTTCCGACTTTTTAACAATTTTTCCATATACTTTGGGCGGGCGATTAAGGGCTGATTGGATGCCACATTGGGCAGAGTTTATACGGTAAATCCTAATTATAAAGAGTGCTACACTACGTTTTCAGGAAAAGTTTCCAGAAACCACCTACCTAGTACCACCAAACGCGAGCCCTATCACAATACAGTGCACCACATAAAAACCACATAAGGACCACCCAAAGAAGCACAATAAGAAAACCAGCACCAGACAAACTCAAGATAGCCCGGCAAAAATTGGAAGCCTTGTTAAAAAAAAAACTGCCCAGCTCTCAAAAAACCCTTGGTGGTTAGCAATTGACTTAGCACCGAAGAAAGGCAACGGGTGGCGTCCATGTGGCGATTACAGAATAATCAACGTACAACAGTACCAGAGCGTAACCCCATATACCATAAAAAAGATTTTACACACAATAACTCCGTTGCACGATGTCTTCCAGTATTGACCTCGTGAAGGCATACAACCGGATCCCTGTTCACCCCGACGATATTGAGAAGATGGCGACACCATTTGGCTTACACAAATTGTACATCTATGACATTTGGCTTCAGGAACGCAGGCCAAAGTTTTCAATGATTTGTGAATGAAATGACGAGAGGACTTGACTTTTGTTATGTTTACCAGGACGATTCTTTGTGTCAATACAGATATATCATTTAGAATATCTGGATCAGCTCTTCACGCGTATGAAACAATACGGCTCTTTGGTGTCTTTGGTGTGCCAGAAGTCACCTTCCTCGGTTACCGCATTTCTGCAGGTGGCCTTAAACATTCGACGAGAAAGTTTAGGTAATACATTTTACCGCCCCGAAGACCGACAAAGAATTTCTCAGATTCCCAGGAATTCTCAATTTTTATATACGTTTTATCCCAGATTGAACAAATCAACCACCATATAGGCTAAGGGATCGTAACCAGTTTACTAGTCAAGCAAGATTATTATTAGTTACGGACGCCTCTGAGACGGCCATGAGAGCAACGCTACAGCAACTTACAGACGGCAACGGCGATTGACATCCACTTGCCTTATTCTCTCGTAAACTGAGTCCCATTCAGAAAAAATATTCTATATCTGGTAAAAACAATGTAGTGGCTGATACCCTATCCAGAATCGTGGCAATTTCAGCTCCTCTAGACCTCGACTTACAAACAAGTTTCTCCCGAAAAAACTGCGCAACGATGTCTTCAAGAGTCTCCATTGCCTGAGCCACCCTGGAACTACAGCATCGGCAAAACTAGTGGCAGAGAGATACGTGTGACCAACCATGAGCAAAGACTGCAGATAATATGCCCGCAACTGCTTACAATCTGACCAATAGGAACTTTTGGCCTCCACGTACAACATCGACCTGATTGGTCCTCTCTCGTTATCGGAAGGAAAACTATATTGCTATTGACAGGTTCACAAGATAGCCTGAAGTAATAATAGTATATGATCATGGACATCAGGATGGAATCAGTAGCCAGGGCACTTTCGGCGGCTTGGATCACTCGTTTTGGCTGTCCAGTATCCATTGTGAATAATAGAGGGCTCCAGATTGAAAGCTTTTTGTTAGAGCACCTTCCAAACTAGCAGGATTTCAACATCGGAAAACGACTGCATACCACCCTGCTTGCAACAGCCTCATTCAACGCTTCCACATACAACTAAAGGTAGCCATCGAATGTCACGTGAACACCAGTTGGACTGAATTGCTTCTGGTGTAAAAAGCGCAATTGAGGAAGATGCACAAGCATCGGCCGCCGAATTAGTTTTCGGCAAACCCTTGAGATAACCAGGTGAAATGATCCAAGCCAGCAACAATAGTTCAGACGACCTCACGAAATATATCCAAAGAATTAGCTCTTTTGCATAAAAGCTACAACCAACACCAGCATCTCATCACAGGCGTAAAATTCTTCTAAAATTCAAGAATTGGGCCACGATGAAATATGTTTTATACGGGACTATACAGTACGTGGAGCCCAATGACATATACTGCTCCGTATGAAGTCCTTGAGGGAAGTGACAAAACTTTCAAGTTACTCATCAATGGTAAGTCCACCACATTATCCATAGACAGACTCACCCCTGCATCCACTATCTCTGAAGGATTGCTAAAGCACAAAGTCAAAGATGAGATTCCGAAGACTTTGTCGAAAAAGGGATATTACAATATTCAAGATTACTTAAATGACAGGACTGTATGGGGTTAATCTAGCTCAACACTGACCTTGCTGTTAATAATTTTGTAATTATTTATTCCTGCTTATTAATCATAATAATCAAATTTTTCATAGTTAAGCACAACCAATTTTTAAAAGAGATCTAAAAATTAATCTGTGGGAGTTTCTACGCCCTCCTTCTCCCACAGTGGTCCAATGTAGAGAAGAGGCAAAAAATGACGTTTGCTAAGTATATGTAAATATCTACAGTAATAAAGTACTTTTTGACTTTGACTTTTATGAATTACCATAATGTTAAATTAATTAAAATTACTTGCAATTTGTAAGGACCTGGCACAAAATTTGTTAATAATTTTAATATAATTAAATCATAATTTATTATATATTTAAAATTAATTAATCTTATAATTAAAATAATAAATTTGTAACCGGCACCCTCCACGATCTTAATAAACATTTACTTTTATTTTAGCGGCGTCTTTATCACTGCACTGCACTCACTATTTTCTGCTGTCAATTCTAAATCTGGTTGCTCCTGGACTGGATTTCATTTGTATCTTCTGTATCTCTACTTAGTTTCCGAGATTGCTCCCCCAGTTATTATTCCTAATATGATGGTGTAAATGACCATGCCATGCCTCCAACCTGGTGCTGTGCCCCGAACCTTGTTAAGTCGTGGCAGCTGGCTGATTGCTGATTATCTCTCGTACAGGCTGTTTACCTGAGCTGTGGTGGCTGCGTGTCTACCCTTCTTGTAGAGTGACTACAAGTCGGTATAACCTACAGTCTGATTATTGCGAGTTTCGATACTCAAAATGTGCTGAAGCGTCATAGCATGAATAAACTCAAACTGTCACTAGAGTTTGCTCGACTGTACACTCTCACTGTCACGGATGTCCCTGTATACAATAGTCTGTCTGAGTTACTAGTTCCAAACTTAACCACACATTCGAGTCCGAAATATCTACACTGAATGTAGAGTTCCGAAAGGCGAGGTCAGAATGGCTCGTAGGACCAAAATCTTCGGTGTGGGCTGTTGTAGTATGGAGATGTAAAAAGAAAGGCACCCGGTACTAACGAATGCGTTTATCGCACTAATAAATAAATATGTACTAGTGGCTCGTACAAGTTTTGAGCCAACAAACAAAAATAAAGATCGGTCAAGTGCGAGTCGAATTCGCACACGAAGAGTTCCGTACCATCGTACTAATATCGTGTAATATGTGTGGCCGTAACTTTCACAAGATTTAATACAGGTTGTTGTCGGTTAAATTTAATTTTATGCATACTTTCGTAGAGTTTATTGAATGTTTTCAAATATAAAAATTTAAAGAACGAGTTGTAACCATGTCGTCTTAACAAATATTTTTTGGGATTTGTGAAATGAGGAATAGTGCTATAGAGATAGAATAGGTAGAGTTATATAGATATGTAATTATAATTGATTACTTTATCCGTTATTTCTTCGTTCATTTTTTTTTGCATAATCAAAGTTATTTGCAATTAATGCAGAGAAGAAGTATAGGTAAGATTTGTTGTGATTTTTCTTGAATTAAGTGGTATTTTTTTAATTGTATCCACAACGATTTATGATAACTGAAAAATGCACTAAGGTAACCGAATTTATTTCCATATTACTAAATATATTATCTATGTGAGTGTACCCCTTCGTGGTTACAACAAGCAGTTTTAATTTTAATCCAATATGATCACAATATTGTTTAACGTATACATTCTCATTACACGTGAGAAAATCTATATTAAAATCACCGCACACTATAGTTGAAGTTGAAGCCAATGGCAGCGTTTTCTTACCAATAAATATATCATTATTCATAGCATCTAAAAATCGTTCCAATTACATCGAGGTGATCTTAAAATTCCAACAATCCGAAATACTTTTAAATCAAGAGCAATGCCTTTACCGTGCCCTCGTTTTAGTTTTGTATTTTATTTATCTCAGAATCGTCTCAATGGAAAGCAATATCGCAAATAAACTATTTGGAATTTTTGTATAGTTTAAGAATGTTCTAATAGTTTTCACGCTTGCTTCTTACACAAGGGATGCAGGTTCAAATCCTGACCATGAACCAATGAGATAATTAATTTATTCCCCTCGGTGGGGACTTCAATGGGCTAAATTTATTTAATTATTTTTGTTTTTGAAGACTGTGAATGCCGGCATATAATTTGATACCTATTTGAATTTGATTTTTCTCTAATTATTTATCATTGCGGCCAGTTTTCTCAACAGGACTGAGAAAAGGAGTGCTCGGCTTCTATTCGATATTTAAATATTTGTTTTCTATCTGAGAGGGCTAGAAGCCCTAGCTCCTGGTGGCCCACGACAGAGAACTCTGGACAACTGGTAGGGGAGGCCTATGTCCAACGTGGGTTCCTCTACCAACCATAACATTAAGTTAGTTTAAGTACATTATTTTTAACATTTTTTAATGGCGAAGGAAAATAAAGGCTTTTTTATTTTTATTTATTTTGTTTATTATCAGAGGGGGCAAAACAAAACAATACTAAACAACATGGCCGAAGAATCTTATTACAAGAGTGTTGTATTCACGTTTCTTGTATAGGGACCACTATACATTTTCGAAAATGTATGTGGGACATAATATATTGTTGTTATAGCGGCAATAGCTCTGTGAAAATTTCAGCTCTCTACCTATTTCGGTGGATCCGGTAGAGCCCGGTGACAGACGGACGGACAGACGGACAGCGGAGGCTTAGTAATAGGGTCCCATTTGGCACCATTTCATGACTATGTTAAAAAATATTCCAAAACTTTCAAGTTGGTTTGTAGAACTGCAAAAACTTTACACATTAATAGAAAAATTCAAAATTCAAATAATAGAATGAAAACAGTTTGGCAAATAATAAACCGCGAAACTGGCAAATTTATACCAAGGGACAGTGATTTCTGCCTAAAGATAGGTGATGATGTTGTTAAATACAACGCTGATGTTGCTCGAGCTTTTGAAACATTCTTCACCAATGTACCCGTACTCACAACGGACAGTCTAAATTCATCTCCATTTGAAGCAGAGACTTTATTAAAAAATAATACTAGCGTCAGTAATGTATATTTAAAATTTCATCATGTATATCCCCAGGACATTGTCAAAACGTTTAAATTACTTAACTTAAAAAATACGGAAGACCTGTGGGGTAAATCAGTCAAAGTCATTGGTTCAGTAATTCTAGTTATAGCCCCACACTTAGCTTATATATTCAATAAATGTGTTGACGATGGGGCTTTTCCAGACCTCATGAAACACAGTAAACTTATACCGCTGTTCAAATCGGGAGATAAGGGCGATTCTTCAAATTTCAGACCAATATCTGTTCTTCCAACACTGAGTAAAATATTTGAAAAGATTATACTCAATCAAATGCTCTCACACTTCAACCGTACAAAACAACTCCACGCAAAACAATATGGTTTCACTAGGGGTAAATCGACTACGGATGCAGGTATTTCCCTTGTATCTCATATTTATTCTGCATGGGAGGCCGCACAGGATGCTATCGGAGTTTTTTGCGACCTGTCGAAGGCGTTTGATTGTGTTGATCATAATACGCTATTAATTAAATTAAATCATTACGGAGTTAGAAATAAAGCGTTGGATCTACTAAGATCATACCTAAGCAATAGCATTCAAAAGGCAGAAGTTAACGGCGTAAAATCTGATGGATCGGGTGTTAAAATTGGTGTTCCACATGGTTCCATATTAGGCCCTTTCTTATTCCTGGTATATATTAATGATCTGCCTTTCATGGTGGAGAAATTAACTGACATAGTGTTGTTTGCTGATGATACTTCAATGGTCTTCAAAATTGAAAGACAAAAAGGAGATTTTGATGATGTTAATGGTGTATTGTCTTTAACCTTGAATTGGTTCACAGTTAATAATTTATTGTTAAACGCTGGTAAAACCAAGTGTATCAAATTCCCACTTCCAAATGTCAGGCAAGTTGAGACCAGTTTGGTGTTAGACAACAGCACGTTAGAATTGGTAAATGATACGAAGTTTCTTGGAATAACCATTGATAGCAAATTGCAGTGGGGACCCCACATAGATAAATTGGCTGGTAAATTAAGTTCTGCGGCTTACGCTGTTAGGAACATCAGACAAAGCACGGATGTGGCTACATCTAGGCTAGTATATTTTAGTTACTTTCATAGTGTGATGTCCTATGGTATCTTGTTGTGGGGGAAGGCAGCGGATATTCAAACTATTTTTATTTTACAGAAAAGAGCTATTCGAGCAATTTATAATTTAAAACGAACAGACTCCTTAAGAGAGCTTTTTGAAGAAATTGACATACTAACAGTAGCTAGTCAATTTATTTTCGAAAATATAATGTATGTACGCAAGAACCTTATGACATTTTCCAAACTTAGCGACAGCTGTAATGTTAACCTAAGAAATAATCACAGACTATGTGCGCCCCGTTTTAGACTCGCGAAGGTTAGCAATTCTTTCAAGGGTCAGTGTATTCTCTACTACAATAAGATACCTCTGGAGATTTTGAAATTGCCATTTGAGCAATTTAAAAAGCATGTTAAAGCGACTTTGTCGAAAAAGGGATATTACAATGTTCAAGATTACTTAAATGACAGGACAGTATGGGGTTAATCTGGCTCAACACAGACCTTGCTGTTAATAATTTTGTAATTATTTATTCCTGCTTATTAATCATAACAATAAAATTTTACATATTTGTATTAGTTAAGCACAACCTATTTTTAAAAGAGATCAAAAAATAAATCTGTGGGAGTTTCTACGCCCTTCTTCTCCCACAGTGGTCCAATGTAGAGAAGAGGCAAAAAATGACGTTTGCTAAGTATATGTAAATATCTACAGTAATAAAGTACTTTGACTATTGACTATTGACCTTTCAGATACGGACCCTTAAAACGGTCAAGCGCGATTCGGGATCGCGCACGGATGATTCCGTATCCCTTCCACCGCATAATGGTATTAAAGGCAAAAAAAAATGCTTCTGGCCCCACACTAGAATAACCTGTGTCGTGGGAACCAGAAAGAGCGACGTCATCACACATCCAAGACCTGGGTTTTTTTTTCTTTACTCCCAGCCGGGATCGAACCCGGGACATCTCGCATGGTAGGTAGAGCCACAACCGCTGCGCCACAGAGGTCGTCGTAAAATTTCTTGAATCGGGATTTTGCTTGCTTTCATTTGCCTTTATGTTAAGTTAACAAAATGTTGTTTACAAATTTATTGGTGCGGCTACTTAAATTATTCATACCAAACATATCTGTACATTTTCCGTGTTAAATACTGTTTTAACTAAGCATTCAGGTTTAGCAAAAGAAAAATTGAAATCCTCGCGACATGTCACACAATACCGTTTTTTTATTATTTCCGATTTGCCCTCAATTTCCCCCTCCCCCCTTCCCTTATTGAAGGAATGTATATTCCTCAGTATTTTTTCTGCAATATTTAAGTAAATACCTTTATTGCATATTTTTTTCAAAATTTTGGAGTTTAGAGGGTGAGGGGATGGACTTTTTTTATAAATTTTCTTAAATAACTTTCAACTTTTCGAAGTTGTAAAAGAAATATATTTTAACCCCTCGCAACCCCTTTATTTGACATGTTACACAATACAATGATTACTAAATAAATTACTGAATAAAAAGGATTAATTACTTTTAAAATTTTCTGATTTATCCCCCAAATTCGCCCTCCAAATGTATTTGCTTACGTAACACGTACGTGTTTGGGTCATAATACAAAAGTGTACTGATAGTAGTTTATGTGACTGCTACATAATGGAGGGCATTAATACTCGAGAGTTTTAATTCCTAATTATTGCCAGTTACATACACTAGTTTATCTATACACATATTATAAGCTCTCTTTGTTGTGTTCAGGAACCGCATGTTCGACCGGCATTGTTGCATTGATCATTGCTCTGCACTTCTTTAGCTTGTTCAGTAGGAGTAACTTCACAAACAAACTAGGGGCAGCACGTAGGTGGGCGTGGCGTTCGAAATTTGAATGTCTTAATTTGACAAATTTTAGTACATTGTGGTCATCATGTATCAATTCAGATAAGAAATGAGTTTTTACCAAGAAGTTTATCGTTATGCTGGTCGTAACGTGTGGTTTTTGGACGCAGTAAAGAGGGTTTATGATACGTGTGACTATGTAATCGGTTCAGAATTCGTTCGTTTAATTTTACATTTTCACACCTAGGACAGACATCCTTTAATGGTTCCGTTTTTCCTTTTTAAGATACCTAAAAACGACTGAAATTCTTGTCTTTTGATTTCCTTTAAAAGAGTAAAGAGGGTAATGCAGATAGGACGTTTGGCCCGAGGTCATGCCCTTCATGCATATGATACTAACGCTGTTGTGATCAATCCTATTGACTTTATTTCCCAACGCTTTCAACTTTATTGAAGAAATGTTAATTATTGCATACTGTACTCTACATATGCGTGTGAACTTCCTCGTTCCCGTTATTTCCCAGGGAACCCTATACCAGGAAAATGTATCGATTGCTATGTAATAAGATTGTGGTTGGATAGGATTGTTTTACCAACGAAGGAACTCAAATATTCAATCTCTCATATATTAGCGATATTCCGGTGGAAGGTGGATATAAAATAATTACCCAGATGCGGCTATGCAGAATAAAAAAGAGTAGCAGTTGGACTACAATGGGATGAATACATTGAATTAGTTGATCTTGTTTGCAATGAATGGAGTATTTCAATATTATTTATTAATTATCAAATTTTAAATGTACATCATTACGGAAATGGTTCCAAATCATTGTAAACATACGGGAAAATACGGAGGCTAAAAAGCAATATAAAAATAAATTAAATTACAAATTATTCATTTATCCAATTATCCAAGTCAAATACAATTAATAAATGTCAAGATTAAACTAAATTCGATTTCAATTAAATATTTCAATTAGAAAAATAATAATAACACAAATTAAACACAGTCACACATTCACCTCGCAAAACTTTCCACATTCTCGCACATTTTCTTTGGAGCTAACTATGAATCTGTGTCGTCTATGTTGGCTTCTAAACACATAAATAGTTCTAGTCACAACGACGTTAACAATACCTGGGATGAGTTCAAGACTACTATAATACAAACCATAGAAACAACAATACCTCTTCGAAGACCGAGCAAACACCGCAACCACAGAAAACCATGGATAGGTCCAGAGATAGTCAAACTCACCCAACAAAAACATCAAAAATGGCAACTATATCGACTTACAAAAACAACAGAGACATATGAAGATTACAGAAAAATAAACAATAGAATCATTGCAGAAGTCAGGAAGTCAAGGATTAAGTTTGAAAGAGGAATAGTTAACAGTAGCCCGAAATGCTTTTATGGGTACATTCGCCAACAGCTTACATCCAGAGTAGCTGTACCACCTTCGCTTAAAGATGAATCCACAGGGACGGTTACTTGTAAAAACAATGAAGTCTCCGAGATTTTTGCAAAACAATTTGAAAAATCCTATGTAAGAGAACAGCCCAACTTACAAATTCCTACTCCAGATGTACCAATCTTATTAAACTCACTTGACCATATTGAGTTTTCGCCAGATGAAGTCACAAAGGTGATGAAGACATTCAACGATGACACAGCTATGGGACCAGACGGGATACCTGCAATACTGCTGAACAAATGCAAAAATGTTCTGAACTGTATACTTGCATCTATTATGGAACAGTCCTTTAGAACGGGTAGTCTACCGCATGACTGGAAGGAAGCAGTTGTGACGCCGATTTATAAGAAAGGAGATAAACTTGTCGCAGCCAACTATCGCCCAATAAGTCTCACAAGCATTATATGCAAGGCAATGGAAAAGATATTCGTCACAAAAATCCGCGAATTCCTATCCAAAGAGCAGGTTATAATTGATGAACAACACGGATTTGTTCCAAGAAGATCCACGGTGACCAACCTTCTGCTATGCCTAGATTACTGGACAGCAAATTGGAATGACCGCGTGCCCACAGATGTGGTTTATCTAGACTATGAGAAAGCGTTTGACCGCGTTCCTATAAAAAGACTAGTCTCGAAACTGCAACACTTTGGAATTCGTGGTAACCTTCTTATGTGGATTGAAAACTTCCTGAGCGATCGTACCTTTAGGGTGAGAGTTGGGAATGACCTCTCAGATTCCTACAACGTCCTGAGTGGTGTCCCACAAGGATCAGTGCTTGGACCAATTTTATTCTGCGTATACCTAACTGACCTAAACGTAATAATAAAGTCTGGACTTTCACTGTTTGCAGATGATACAAAAATCATGGGAAATCCGCTAATATCGCACAATATAATACAAGAAGACTTGAACCGCATTTTTGAATGGACACAGAATTGGCTAATAACCTTAAATCCTGGAAAGTGTACGGTTCTGCATGTTGGGAACAATAATCCAAAGTTACCATACAGCATTAATATGCAAACACTGGATCCTGTTACAACACAAAGAGACCTAGGGGTCGCAATATCAACTGACCTTAAATGGGAGACTCATATACTTTCAATTACTAAGAAAGCCAACTCGCTAACATATATGATTCGGAAATCCTTTGATTATATTGACAAAGAATTATTCTTGAGACTTTACAAGACTTATGTCAGACCACTCCTTGAGTATGCTTTCCAAATATGGAGCCCTTACTTCCAGAAGGACAAAGACTTGCTGGAGAAAGTCCAAAGAAGAGCAACCAAGATGGTAGTAGGACTTCGTGACAAGCCTTATGAGCAGCGACTTGCAGAGCTAGGATTGAGCACTCGACGCAACGACGTAAACGTGGAGATCTCATAGAAACATATAAGATTCTAACTGGCTACTATGATGTATCGACTATGAAGGAAATGTTTACGATGAACCAGAATCACCACCTCAGAGGACACACACTGAAACTCCAAGGGCTCTCGTTTACAAGTAACCCACGCAAACACCTTCTATCAAACCGAGTGGTCCGCGAGTGGAACAGACTTCCAGAAACTGTTATTAGTGCACCATCAGTGAACAGTTTTAAAAATAGACTTGACAATTGTATAAAACAAGTGCTGTGAAATGTGAATTGATATGCACGCATCAGCTTTAAGCTGCTTGTGCATAATAAATAATAATAATAATATTAATAATAATATGCCTCCATGCATCACCAAACAGATATATTTATATATTTATATATTTATTATATATATTTATTTACATAATCTATTTGTGCCATTACAGCAAAGCCAAGTCGACACAAATATACAAAATTAGAAAATACAATACAATTCAATTATTACAAATTAATTTACCATAATTATGTCAAATATAATAAGTTAAATTCAATCGTATAAATGCAGTTACCATATTATCATTATATCCATAAACATTCGAGAAAATAATTACAAGACTACACTATCATGCAATCTTCTCACAGAACCTTCCACATTCTCGCACAATATCCCTCCATGCATCACCAAACAGATCATTCAATGGTGCTGCGGCCAACAGTGCATTGAGGCTATTCCGTGCCCGGACCAGCGGAGACTGCAGGCGCGCCACCGTGCGGTGCGAGCCGCCCGCTAGCAGCTGGTGCCTTCGAGCGCGTAGGTAGTTGTCAGGCACGTAAAGCGCGCATACGGCACTGACAAGCGCTGCGCAGTCACTGTCGCCTCGCAATAATCGACACACAGTCAGAAGCTGTTCGGTGTTACGTCTCACCTCTAGTGAGTTAAATCCAAGCATACCTAAAATAAAATCGGATGGATAAAGGTAAGGGTAGTATCCAAATTTCCTCTTATATAGGTATCTAAGAAAAGCTTTGTGTACCTTCTCGAGCATAAGGACGTATGAGCTTTCGTGCGGATTCCAAACAACCGAGCTAGATTCAAGTTTGGTTCTCACTAGGGCCGTGTATAGAAGCTGGACCACACCCAAGTTATGGAATCCCTTACTATTCCGTATCACAAACCCTAATCTTCTGAAGCATTCCTTGGCTAAAGTGCTCACATGCTCATGGAATGTAAGTTTAGGGTCGAACGTAACACCGAGGTCCTTCATCGAATACACTCGAGTCAGAGACTCAGTGCCGAGTGTATACGTCGCGCTAATAGGCCGTGGAGAGCGCGTGAAGGACATTATACAGCACTTTTCAGTATTGAATAGAAGCTTGTTGTTCACACTCCAACTATGAACCGCGTCTAAATCTTCCTGTAGTAGCCTACAATCATTCACTGACTTCACGGGAAGTACCAGTTTCAGATCGTCCGCGTACAAAAGGCAATTGGCGTGTTTCAGTTCAGATTCCAGGTCATTTATCATGATGATAAATAACAACGGACCAAGGATCGAGCCTTGGCTAACACCTGACCGTGTGTGGTACGGCTGGGACTCATAACAGCCATGTCGCACGTATTGTTGGCGGTTCTTCAGGTAGTCAGCGAAGAGAACCAACAGCCGTGGGGCAAATCCAATGGCACACAATTTCTTCATTAGGACGTCGTTATCGACTCTATCGAACGCCTTGCGGAAGTCCAGATAGGCGACGTCCACCTGACATCCCCGATCCATGCTCTCTGAGACCAACTCGACTAACGTCAGTAAGTTGGTGGTTACTGAGCGACGACTCCTGAATCCGTGTTGCGAGTCACATAAAAACGGCGCAATCTGGGGCCAGATTTTACCGTATATGATTGACTCGAACAATTTTGCCAATGAATTCAGGATCGCAATCGGTCGATATTGATTTACAGAGGCAGTGTCACTAGACTTGGGCATAGGACTGACTCGAGAGAGCTTCCAGCTGGTAGGGTACTTCCCTTGCTCGAGAGCTAAGTTGAAGATGTGACCCAACGGTATAACTAGCTGATTACTGTAGGCCTTTAAAAAGTAAGGAGGGACGTTGTCCGGTCCAATTGCGCTCCTTGGCCTAAGCTGCCTCAGTCCCTGCTCTACATCCCTATGGGAAACATGTGAAATTTGGACGTAGTTAGCCGTGCGCGAGGCATCGGAACTGTTTACCAGGTCCGGTGCAAGCGCCGGAACGTCGGTGAGGAAAACGTCAGAGAAGTAGTCTGCAAAAGCGGCGGCTGCTTCCTCTCCGACACACTCTTGCCCCTGATGCGTGACCCGAGATTCAAAACCACCCTTTGATCTGAGGCCACTCACATGTTTCCAAAACGCACGCGGGTTAGATCTAATATTACCTTCAATATTTAGCATATGGTTCGTGTATGCTGTAGCTACGCGGGACTTTATGTTGGCTCTCAGCTCACTGAATGCTGAGTAGTCAGCTGGCCTCTCCGACGATTTCCATTTACGATGGAGCTTTGCCTTAGTGGCAAGATCCCTAATAATATCACCAGTAAACCACACTGGATACCGCCTGGAAGGTTGGTTAGGCCTGTTCTTCTTGGGGATCGATTTATTCAAAACCCCGTAAATGGCATCGTAAAAGCGGCCAACTGTCGTCTCCACATCGCGAGCTACGACAACATCGTCCCACGATACGCTACACATGAGCTCATACAGGACTGTGTGGTTGCCTTTGGCAAAGTTCCAGTCATTGTGGCCGCGAATGTTGCTGGGATCCAGACGGCCGGATCGTCCATCCGCGTCTTGCGCTTTCAACAGCGGCACAATGACGTCGAGAGGCGGGTGGTAGGCGTCAGTGCGTGGCACCATGCTGCCTGACACGGAGGTGCGCACAGTTACGCCACGGACGGTCTCCGGCAGCAGCACCACATCAAGCACGCCACCGTGAGCATTCCTCACCTCATTCGTCTCATACAGACTACAAACACTGAGAAAAAAACAATAATAATTCGTAACAGACACTGACGCACTGTTCAGATTTAGGTCACCCAGGATGATTAAAGTTCCACTTAGTTCCGACATGTTCTCCTCGGTTTTTGTAAACCAACTAAGGTATTGGGCGTCTTTTTCGGCTTGTGTAATTTTTTTCTTATTTCTCATCATGCTGGGATCCACATAGACGACGCAGATTGTGAATTGGGCCCCATCTAGAGAGAAGGTTGCCCAAAGATCTTCTCCATTTTCTGTCTCGAGGTCACGACGTCGGCGAAGCGTGATGCCAGGGCGGGCGGCGAGCAGTACGCCTCCGCACGCGGTGGCGCGGTCCCGGCGCAGTATGCTCCAGCCCCCCGCCGTTACCTCCGCATCGCCGACGGACGTGTCTAAAAAGGTTTCAGTTGCGGCGACTAGGTCGTGCTCTAAAATAATCAAATTATTCTGCCAATACGCCAACCGACTTTTTATGCCTCTGACATTTTGATAGTGCATAGAGAGTGTCTTAGTCAGATCAGTCAATGGTGTTGCAGCCAACAGAGCGTTGTGACTGTGCCGCGCCCTCATCAGCGGAGACTGCTGGCGCGCCACCGTACGTTGCGTGCCGCCCGCCAACAGTTGGTGCCTGCGCGCGCGTAGATATTTGTCGGGCACGAATAGCGCGCATACGGTACCGACAAGCGCGACACAGTCACTGTCGCCCCACAACAATCGACACACAGTCAGAAGCTGCTCGGTATTAAGTCTAACCTCTAGTGAGTTGTATCCGAGCATACAAAATATGAAAGCTGATGGATAAAGGTAAGGATAGTATCCAAATTTCCTCTTATAAAGGTATCGTAGGAAAGCTTTGTGTACCTTCTCGAGCAAAAGTATGTAAGAGCTTTCCTGCGTTCCAAACAACTGAGCTAGATTCAAGTTTGGTTCTCACTGGGGCCGTGTATAGAAGCTGGAACACACCCAGGTTCCGGAAATCCTTACTATTCCGTATCACGGACCTCAATCTTTTAATTTAAAGCATTCCTTGGCTAAAGTGCTCATGGAATGTAAGTTTGGGGTCGAACGTAACACCGAGGTCCTTAATCGAATACACTCGAGTCAAAGACTCCGTACCGAGTGCATGCATCGCGCTTATAGGCTGAGAAGAGCGCGTTAATGATATAACATAACACTCGGCATTATTAAATAGGAGTTTGTTGTTCACACTCCACCTAAGAACCGCGTCTAGATAATCCTGCAGCAAACTACAATCATCCTCTGAACTCACGGGAAGTATCAGTTTCAGATCGTCCGCAGATAGAAGGCAATTGGCATTTTTCAGCTCTAATTCCAAGTCATTTATCATAATGATAAATAACAAAGGACCCAGAATAGACCCTTGGCTAACGCCCGACCGTGTATGGTACGGTTGGAACTCAAAGCAGCCGTGTCGCAAATATTGCTGGTGGTTCTTGAGATAGTCAGCGAAGAAAACCAACAGCCGTGGGGCAAAACCAATGGCACACAACTTCTTCATTAGGACGTCGTTATAGACTCTGTCGAACGCCTTACGGAAGTCCATATAGGCGACGTTCACCTGACATCCCATGTCCATGCACTCAGACACAATCTCGACTAGCGTCAGCAAGTTGGTGTTAACTGAGTGGCGACTCCCGAATCCGTGTTGCGAGTCAGTCAGATAAGGCGCAATCTGCGAACTGATTTGCCATATATGATCGACTCAAACAGTTTTGCCAAAGAACTCAGGATCGCAATAGGCCGATATTGATCAACGGAGGCAGTGTCACTTGTCTTGGGGATAGGACTGACTCGAGAAAGCTTCCGGCTGTTGGGGTACTTACCTTGCTCTAGAGCAAGATTGAATATCCGACCCAAAGGTAGAACCAGCTGATCACTGTAGGCCTTCAAAAATTAAGAAGGGACGTTGTCCGGTCCGATTGCGCTCCTTGGCCGTAGCTGCTTCAGTCCTTCCAATATATCCCTACGGGAGATATGTGAAACTTGTATGTAATTAGCAGAGCACGTGTAATCAGAACTGTTTACCAGATCCGGATGGAGCACTGGCTCATCAGGGAGGAAAATGTCTGAGAAGTAGTGTGCAAATGCGGCTGCTGCTTCTTCACCAGCACATTCCCGTCCCCGATGCGTGACCCGAGGTTTGAAACCACCCTTCGATCGTAGGCCATATTGCTTTCTATACTACTAATGTGGTTGGCGTAGGCAGTATCTATGCGACACTTGAGGTTGGCTCTCAGATTGCTGAATGAGTCGTAGTCAGTCGGACTCTTCCACGTTTTCCAATTACGGTGGAGTTTTGCCTTCGTGGCTAGGTCCCTAATGATATCACCAGTGAACCACACTGGATATCTCCTAGTAGGCTGGGTTGGTCTGGTCTTCTTCGGGATGGAGTTGTTGAAGACTTCGTAAATGGTATCGTAGAAGCGACCAACTGCCGTCTCAACATCAGTGGCTTCGAGAACACCGACCCAGGATACGCCACTCATGAGTTCGTACATGACAGCGTGATTGCCCTTGGCAAAGTTCCAGTCATTGCGGCCACCAATGTTGCTGGGATTCAAGCGGCCGGATCGCTGGTCGGCGCCCCGCGCACTCAACACGGGCACAATGACGTCGATAGGCGGGTGGTAGGCGTCAGTGCGTGGCACCAGGCTTCCTGTCACGGAAGCGCGCACAGTTACGTCACGCACGCTCTCCGGCAGCAACACCACATCAAGCATGCCACCATGATCATTCGTCTCATACATGCCACAGACAGATAGAAAATAACAATAATAATTAAGGATGTCAACTGATGCATTATTCATATTAAGGTCTCCTAGAATAATTAAGGTACCGGTTACCCGGGCCACATTTTCCTCAGTCTTATCGAACCACTTCATGTACTCGGCATCCTTTTCTTTTTGCATGATTCTTTTCATTTTTTTCGTCTTGCTGGGATCGATGTACACTACACAGACTGTAAGCAGCATTCCATCAACAGTTAGTGTCGCCCAGAGGTCTTCTCCATGTTCCGTTTCCAGATCCCGGCGCCGTCTCAGTGTGATGCCAGGGCGGGCGGCGAGCAGCACGCCTCCGCACGGGGTGGCGCGGTCACGGCGCAGCACGCTCCAGCCACCCGCCGTAACCTCGGCATCTCCAACCGAGGAATCCAGGAAGGTTTCGGTAGCGGCAACAAGATGAGAGTCCAGCAGAAATAAACTTTGCCGCCAGAACTGTAGCGGAAATTCTGGTATTTTTATGTCTAGGTACCTATTGGGGCATGAAGTGCGTGGGTTTGTTTTTGCTTGTTCTGAATATCTCCATGTATTCGCGAAAGGGCAGCCACTCCCTAACACGGACATTCTCGGGCCACACACTTATGGAGAAGCAGGTGTCAAATAGAGCCTCCGGGACTCCTATCTTATAAGATTTATAAGTCTTATAAGATAGGATCCCTTTGCAGGCAATTCTTCCACCGTGCTATCCTTTGGTGAATACAACTCCTTCACATACTTCGACACTTCTTCCAGGCCTGATACCATATTGTATAGGTGGAAGAACCGTTGTCGCTCCACCGCCCGAAGAGTTGTTGTTCTGGGTCCCGCTGTACATCGCAACGATCTGGGCCTCTTCGGTTTATTCACAACTTCAGTCCAACCGTTTTTTGGATGGGTAGATAGGTTTTCCGATATAGCCGCAGTATTTGCAGCGGTGGCATTAGTTGATAAGGGCTCTGGTAACACCGTTGGGGAGACGTCTTTGCGGCCAGCTGTCACTGGGGTAGGAGTAGCTACCTTCGCGGCAAAGGTTAAACATATAGCCTCCGGCTGTACCGGCGGCAGTTTCTTATTGACAGCGGGGGACCTGGGTTTCTGCGTTGACTCCAGAGCTTTCACCTCCAGCGCATCAAGCTTGGTGTGAACTGCACCCATTTGTTTCCCAATTATATTACAGAAAAGGTAATGTCTTGACTTCAGGCCGATGCGGAGGCTGAGATTAACCTTGAATGCATGTTATTAATTATTTTTAATGACATTAGGGTGTAGAGGAATGTGATGCAAATTGTATTAGCTAATTATATGGATAGGATATGCAGTGTTATTAATATAAGCTTTTAACTCTGTTAGGAAAATGATAACCGAATTTAACAAGTTATTTTATTGATACCTTCTTTGCAATAATTTGTTTAGTTATTTCGGATGACAATTAATTCCTCTTTTGGGAAACGGCATTTCAAACAGTGTATTATTAAAATTTTTAGATTTTGTAAGTAATATATAATTATTTCTTGCACTTGTGGAAATTTACAAGAAGACTTATACGCAAATGCGTGTTTTCACGCAAACAAGATTTGATTTTTGAGAGATTTGTGGCATACTTAGTTCCCGCCTACTCCAACACACCATTATTGAAAACTTGGCCGACATTTTTGAACCTCGTATATGTGACAGCCGCAGGATACCTGAGTTGCAGTGTTGAGTGGCAAGTCGATTGCGGCTATTTTTATTTGAGACGTCGCGGGCTCTCCAACTACCAGTTAGGCACCAGTAAGTGGGTGGTGCGTGAGGGGTCTGTAAATTATTCTATTCAGTGAGTGGGGTCGTTATGTGGCGCACGCCCATAAAGGCACAATTACTTTCAGTTTAAGGTAATCATAACAGCATGATTGTATTTTTTAAAATACAACCAAAAGATGTCTGAAGGGGTTTTTGATAAGGCTCCAGGAAGCCGAAGCTCGATTTTATATCTCTGACAGGTATTGTGACTTTGATTGCCATTTTTAAATTAAAACTTTTCTGCCGGGATGGACGAACGTGGCCCGGGACAGACAGTTGTGGGCGCAAAATGGGGAGGCCTTTGCCCAGCAGTGGGACACCTACTTAATGGCTATAAAAAACTGTCAGACTAGCGATTTAGTTCGTTCAAATAGTTGAATAACAGCCGCAATCGCAATCAAAATGTGCTTTGAAGGTCTTTACCATCCTTCAAGTCAGCTTGAATGCGATTCCGATCGATGGCAGAGATAGTGGATGGAGCTACTGGTTGAAGGTATTTTGGGACCAAGTATATAAGTGGGTGTAATATAAATAGTTAGCAAATAATACAATTTCCAGAGTTGTTAGGTTTTTTCATTGTTCAAGAATATGAACTTCTTTACACAGAAATTATACAACAAAACATTTTATGGTGACGATGACGAGCCGATCCAAAGTTAAATATTTAATCCGGAAAATAATATAAGTTTTCTCCCAAAAATAGTAGATTTGTTACAATAACCCTACTGGTACCCAGAATATCAAACAGCTCCTGTGAATTTGTTGTTATAATGATCAGAAGTTATTCCGATCACTTTGTATGCAATCATTGTTAATGGCTCGGATGCTATAAAGCCGGAGGTTGGAGGGACATTTAACGACATTCATTATAAATGTTAATAAAGACCGACATGGCCGTGTTGGATTACTAGCGATATTGTTCAGGAGCCTAATTTATATTAATTAGTTAATTTATTCTAATGGGGTATCAATATAATTTTAATAAGAGCTTGATAGAGTGTATGTAGCGGGCTGGTGGTGTTGTACGTACGGCCTAATCAACAAGATAATAAACTAAAAATCTAAAACCGGACTTCTAAAACATCGTGCTCTAAAGAGTATGAGACCTATATGCAAAGCATCGACCACGATCAAGAGCTATTCAAATACATATTTTTGGATTGTGCTAATTAAGCCCTTTAATTGGATACCCAACACGATCCTGCTAAAAACTTTGAAGTAGGTTGGCCCGTGGACTTCCAACTTCTGCACTTCAATTCTAAGTCCACCTATATTGGATCTTGACAGATGGAAATTAAAGTCCTGGAATATGATGGAATGGGTTTATGGATAGGGCTATAATATTTAATATGATAAAAAGGCAGAAACTCAACATAAGAACGTACACAACAAATTATAATTAGTCGTGGTATCTATGATGTACAGCACTATTGTAATTATGGTGAGAAATCATTCAAACATTAGTCGGAACGATTTGAATAAAAGCGTTGAAATACTTCTAGACTTACTTAAGAGGATGAAATGCAAATTTATACTTTATAATTTCCCATTCGCCTGTAATTTGACAGTACATCAAAATAAACCTGTGCATAGAATATATATTCATTTATTTAATTTAACGTGTCATCACTGCGATGCTATTTCATATTTCAACATGAATAATTTTACTCATAACTTTACTCTGACTCAGGATACGTTATACTTGTCTAATAAATATAAAAAATGAAGCTATATTGTTAGCATGTAATATATGCGACGCAGCCCTTCATTTAACCAACATCAGCTATTTTTATTAAACAGACTAATCAGAAACCTGCTTCTGTTAAGGGTAAGATGACATGCATCCCTGTTGGAAATTCATCGGTTGATAATTACTTTGCTTACACTTAGGAATCTGTTCCGAGTAATTTAAATTACTTTATAAGACAATAGAAGAAATCTGTAGCATACATAGGCAAGGGCAAGCCCCACTTAAATATTACCCATCAAAACATACAGGGGCTATCTGACAAAAAACTTGTATTAGAATTATTTCAAAAAAAATCTGATATTATATGAAAATAATAATGATATTAAGGAAAATATGATGTCTTTTAACATAGTAAATTATAAAATTATCAGTTGTTATAATAAAAGACTGCTGTTAGAGGTGAAACAATGGAAAGATATTCTTGCACTTACTGTTTAAAGACAAATAGAGGTATCCTGTGTTGAGTTAGATAGCCATATTATTGTTTGTGTCTACAGACCTCCAAGGGATGAAAAATGCCATGGCAATTTCGAAATATTTGGGGACATTTTGGAGGAAGCTCTTACTTAACTATATAATTACTGGAAAAAGTTAATTATTTGTGGCGATTTCAATGTAGATTTGCTTATATGTACGTAGATGTCACCGTAAGATAGCCAAGACGGTTAGTTGATAAATTAACGCGTTAGTTGATCAACTATCGACAGATGGTAAACCAGACCGACAGGGTTTAGAATTTACGTTTATATTGTTCTTACATGTCAACCTAACACGAAGACTATTCGGGGGCTTCGCTACCACAGTGTTTGCCCTGGTATTTCGTTTGCAATTCAAGTTTAAACCAGTTTACTATTTAATGGTTTTATTGTTATTATTATTATACCCTACATTATCCCACTGCTTGGCCAAGGGCTGTCTTCCTCTCCTCCAATCTTCACCCCCCTGGGCTACCTCCCACCAGTTGTTGTTTTTGGTACCTCAATTCGTCACTCCAGCGCTTCCTGGGTCGACCACGTCCCTTTTCGCGTTTGGGATCCAGAGAGTTGTTAGTTTGGCACATTAGTCTGGTTGCATAGGTGCGATGTGGCCTGCGCAGTCCCACTTAAATTCAGCTGCCTTTTCCCCTACGTCCTTTAATTTAGTTCTGGAGCGTATCTCAGTATTCCTGACTCGAGCCACCAATCGGACCCCCAGGATACTGCGCTTAATGGTTTTAACCGTTAGTTTATCAACTAACGCATCATATAGTAAGCAGTACGCTACAGTTTACTATCTATTGATAGTTGACCAACTAACGAGAGAAAAAAAACATTAGTTTATCATCTAACGGTTTTGACAATCTTACGGTGACAGATACAACCATGAAACAACAAATCATTTAATGTGATATATTTCTAGAGCCGACTATAATTTAAGTTACCAGCCGAACATGCTTAGATAAAGTATTTTGTAACTGTGGATTCACATGTTAAAATTTAATAACAGCTTTCCATCCGATCACAGCGGTCAATCACTTTCATTTCCAATTGATAGTAATGATAAGACTGATCACTCATTTTATAGTCCTATTACATCCCATAGAATAGAGACTTATTCGAAAAACTTAGATATAATTTACCAGGACCGGATTTTAATGAACAGAACGCAAACAAAATCTTCTCAGATTCTTCAACAACATTCAAACAGAATTCAATTAAGTTCAATTCAATTTATATTAAAGACAGTCAGTGACTACAACGGTAATCTTTTAATGACAGGGCAACGTTTAGAATTCGTAAAAGTAGAGTTATCTTGTATGACCTTATGAACAAAAAACCTATAACTTTGGTATAAGTGTTGATTAAAATCAGCGATAAAAACAATTTTTTTATAATTTGTGGTGATTTTAATGTTAATCTGTTAGAGGATAATAATATTTGTACTAGATTAAAATCTTTATTTTTATGTCACAACATGAACTATCTGTTTTTGGAGCCTACTAGAATTACTGCAACATCTGCTACCTGCATTGACAATATATTTACTAACATTACGCCCATTTTCAAATCGGTCATCAATAAATTAACCTCTGATCACTCTGGTCAGATAGGTATATTCAATATTAAAATAAAAAAGGACCAAAAAGAGGATATTACATGTGTGCCCGTTAGTGACACTCGGCTTGAACACTACAGGAATAATATTTTAGATAAACTATGGGAAATACCATACAGTGACGATCCAAATTTGTTGTACAACTCAGTATTTAACCTTGTCAAAAATGAATATGATACGGTATTTAAATCAAAAACTATAAAAGTTAATAACAAAGCTTTGTTTAGTGATTGGGCGACAGTTGGAATTCATAGGAGCAGACGAAGATTATATGAACTCTATGAAGAGAAATCATATAACAAAAATACGGCCTTTCTAGATTATGTTCGTAGTTATTCAAAAATGTTTAAACGCGTTTGTGCCGTAGCTAAATCTAATTTCATTAAAAACAAAATTGAATCTAGTAGCAATGTAATGAAAACGACTTGGCAAATTATAAACAGAGAGACTGGAAAGGCCAAAGCTACACATAATAACTTCAAGCTTAAGATAGATAATCAATTGCTAAGTACAGACCTAGAAGTAGCAAAAGCTTTCGAAAATTTCTTTACGGACATTCCAGTTTCAACAACCAAGTCTTTAAATTCATCTCCCGCTGCTGCTGAATCTATACTTAAACAAAACTTTGAGGAATGTAAAACAGATTTTAAATTTAGGCACGTAAATAATGAAGACATTGTAAAAGCGTTTAAATCCCTGGAAATGAAAAAGACAGCTGACGCCCATGGTCTATCAGTAAAAATTATTAGTTCCATTGTAGATTGTATTGCACCTCACCTTTGTTGTATATTTAATCAATGTATAGATAATGGTGTGTTTCCTGACTTGATGAAACTAAGTAAAGTTATACCTTTATTCAAAGCTGGTAGTACATCAGACCCCACCAATTTTAGACCCATATCGATACTACCAACGCTTAGCAAAATATTTGAAAAACTAATACTTAATCAATTGCAAAGTCATTTTTATCTCAATAATTTAATTCATATTGCTCAGTTTGGTTTCACAAAGGGTCGTTCAACAGCCGATGCTGGTGTTGAACTAATCGACAATATTTTTGATGCCTGGGAAGACGCAATGGATGCAATAGGTGTCTTCTGCGATCTATCCAAGGCTTTTGATTGCGTCCATCATGACACTCTTGTCAGGAAGTTACGCCATTATGGTGTAAAAGATCAGGCACTTGGCCTTCTGGAGTCATATCTAACAGATAGGGTTCAGATGGTCGATGTTAATGGGAAAAGATCACCTGGGTCTTCAATAAGTATGGGCGTACAAGTGCAAGGTTCAATTCTTGGTCCTTTCTTGTTTTTAGTATATATTAATGATTTACCTTACCTTGTTAAAGCAAAACATGGGTTAGTATTGTTTACCGATGATACTTCTTTGATATTTAAAGTTAAAAGACAGCAATCAAATTATGACGAGGTAAACAATGCTATCTCTAGTATAGTGAACTGGTTTACTGTTAACAATTTATTACTTAATGAAAAGAAAACTAAATGTATTAAATTCGTGTTACCAAATGTGAACCCGGTAACTACAGACATATTTATAAAAGGACAGAGATTGGACCTTGTGCAGTCGACTGTCTTTTTGGGCATTACTTTAGACGCCAAACTTCAATGGGATCCTCATATAAATATATTGTCGAACAGACTGAGTTCGGCAGCGTTCGCAGTTAAAAAAATTAGAGCTCTTACCGACGTAGACACCGCTAGACTAGTCTACTTTAGTTACTTTCATAGTCTAATGACCTATGGTATTTTATTGTGGGGTCACGCTGCGAATGCTAATAGTATATTTATTCTGCAGAAACGGGCTGTTCGTGCAATTTATAGATTAGGGCCTAGAGTGTCACTGAGGGAAAAGTTTAAAGAAATCAATATTCTGACATTTGTGTCTCGATATATCTATGACAATCTTGTGTATGTAAAAAGAAATATAACTAATTTTCAGAAGTACAGTGATATACACAATTTTAATACTAGAAATAAAGACAAGTTGGTTGCTTATGTAAGCCGACTACATAAAATTAGTAATTCTTTTAAAGGCAATTGTATACGCTATTACAATAAGGTCCCTACTGATATTAAAAACTTACCTTTAGACAAGTTTAAAATAATAATAAAACAGAAATTGTATAAAAAAAGGTTACTACAGGATATCTGATTACTTAGAGGACAGATGTCCATGGGAATAGATTGTTTGAGTAACAGGCTGTTTCGATATATAATTAGCATTCATTTTGTAATTTGACAATATTTTATTTAAAAAAGGAAACGCAAAAGATGCGACGACTGTGGAGTTTCTTCGGTGAGCTCTTCTCCACAGATTCCGCCATTGGGTTAGTGAACTCACCCAAAAAAATGTAATGACGGATCTAAGTGATGTAACAACATCCTATGGAAATAAATGATTTTTGATTTTGATTTTTTTTTTGATAAAATTTCATGCCTATGTTAAAAATTATTCCAAAAATTTCAAGTTGGTTCGTAGAACTGGAAAAACTTTACACATTAATAGTAAAATACAAAATTCTTATAATAAAATTAAACTGTTTGGCAAATAATAAACCATGAAACTGGCAAAGTTATAGAAAGAGACAATGATTTCTGCCTTAAGAAAGGTGATGATGTTGTTAAATCCAATGCTGAGGTTGCTCAAGCTTTCGAAACATTCTTCACCAATGTACCCTTACTCACAACAGAGCGTCTAAATTAATGTTCATATGAAACAGAGACTTTATAAAAAATAAGGTCATTAGCGCCAGGAATGTAAATAGGGGTAGCGTCAGTAGGGGTAAATCGACTAGGGAAGCAGGTATTATACCTTTATATCTCATATTTATTCTGCATGGAAATTCATATTTATTTTGCGATCCGTCGAAGGCATTTGATTGTGATGATCTTTACTAATGAAATTAAATCATTACGGAGTTAGAAAAGCGTTGAATCTACTGGAATCATACTTAGGCAATAGAATTAAAAAGGCAGAAGTCAACGGCGTCAAATCTGATGGAACGGATGTAAAAAATGGCGTTCCACAAGATACCATATTAGGCCCTTTCTTATTCCTGGTATATAAAAACGATCTGCTTTTCATGGTGGAGAAATTGACTGACATAGTTTTGTTTACTGATGATACTTCACTGGTCTTTAAAATTGAAAGAAAAAAAAAGATTATGATGATGTTAATGGTGTATTGTCTTTTACCTTGAATTGGTTCAAGGTTAACAATTTATTTTTAAACGCTGGTAAAACCAAGTGTATCAAATTTTCCCTTCTAGACAGCAACACGTTAGAATTAGTGAATGATACAAAGTTTCTTGGGATAACCATTGATAGCAAATTGCAGTGGGGATCCCACATAGATAAATTAGCTGGTGAATGAAGTTCTGCGGCTTATCCTATTAGGAACATCAGACAAAACACGGATGTGGCTGCATCTAGGCTATTGTATTTAAGTTACTTTCATAGTGTCATGGTCCTATGGCATCTTGTTGTATCGCAGCGGATATTCAAACTATTTTTATTATACAAAAAAGAGCTATTCGAGCAATTTATAATTTAAAACAAACAGACTCCTTCACCACCTTAATACCACCTTTAATAAATTGTGTTACCATGGCATAAGGTTCCGCGATCGAAAATCGCCACCTATCCCAACTACGCTCGGTTTTTGAGAGGATAAGAGAGCTTTTTAAAGAAATTTACATAGTAACTGTTGATATTTAATTTATTTTCAAAAATATAATGTATGTACGCAAGAACCTTACAACATTTTCTAAACTGAGCGATAGATGTAATGCTTCCCTAATAAATAATCACAGACTAGTTGCGCCCCGGTTTAGACTCGCGAAGGTTAGCAATTCTTTTAAGGGTCAGTGCATTCTCTACTATAATAAGATACCTCTGGAGATTTTGAAATTGCCATTTGAGCAATTAGAAAAGCATGTCTAAGCGACTTCGTTAAAAAAGGGATGGTACAATGTTCAAGATTACTTAAATGACGCGAGTGTATGGGGTAAATCTAGCTTAACACAGACCTTGCTGTTAATAATTTAGAAATTATTTATTCTTGCTTTATAATATCACAATATGTATTATTTATTATAATAATTAATATTGTCATATTCTTATTAGTTGTGCACAACCAATTTTGATTATTATTGACTTTTCAGGCTTTTCAGTCATTGTCATGTATTCTAGATATAATGAGCCATATATTCGGTGTGTGGCTTTCATCATCAGAAGCCAGATTTCTTAGCCTCATATCGTATACTTAGACGACATTCAAATCTTGAGCGGGGAGGAAGAAATAGGGAAAGTAGAAATATTACTTATACGCTGTTCATTCCTTTATTTAATTTTTGACGTTTCCTTATTGCGTCCGTATAATAAGCAATATTTTTCAAATTTGTCGAAAATGTATGGAATAGCTCGGCTACTGCTCGCTTCTTGAATAATAATAATAATACCTTGGATACACACATTGATCTATCCTCAAGCTAGGATTCCCTGTATTTTGGGTACTAGACAACGATACACATACTTATATAGATAAATGTTATACTTAGATAGATAAACAACCATGACTAGGGTACACTTCGGTCGACTCGTCTGGAATGGACTGAGGAAACCAATCGATAGGGTTTTTTTTGTTAATAAGAAGGATTGTTCCCAGCAATTGATAACACTGCAGGCTATATAAACAATCTCTGGCTACTCAGGTACGGAACCTTCTATACGCAAGTAAAAACACCGTAAGGCGATTTAAAAAAAAAACTTTGAAACCGACACTCTCGGGACTTGTCTCGCTCTGTTTACGTTGTAAAAAGCCTCCATGCAAGATAAACACGCGAATGTTATCATCTACTAGATCGCAATGGGGGTAGGATGTCTGACGTATGAGTGCTAAAATTGACAACACAGAGTGAAACATAAGCAAACCTTCAAAAATACTTAATCAAACGCTAAACTGACTAACAACGTACAACCTAAGACAGTGGAGCTAAAGTCATGAAACCAGTCTCTACCAGTTTACTAACACCACATTAATATGGCACTATTGTTACCCGACTGAAGCGAAGCGGAAAGGAGAAGGGTTATGTGATGGACCTATATATGTGTATGTATGAATGTATGTATGTTCCTGTTTCCCTTTGTAACTACTCAACGGCTCAACCGATTTTAATATATGATACGTCTTTAGATTTGTAATGGCACAATTGTCACAGAGTACATAAAATAAATAAAATAGAAAAAAATGGCGGACTGTATGCGCTTTGATGATACAATTTTTAAGACCCTCGAATGGCGTATCCAATTAAAGAGTTTTAAGTTGAGCATGGAAATGTTTACTAATTTTGCTCAAGCTATGAATTAAACACCTTTGTTTTAAATTAAGCATTTACAGATTTTTGTTAGTCGTAAGTTAAAACTTAAAAAACAAACGACTGCGGTGCACTAAAACGCACAAAATAAGCAGAAGACTTAACGTAATGATTGATATTCATATAGAGTGTTAAATTTAATTAAATTTAAATAGCAGGCGGGAACGTTCAATCTAATACAGTAGGTGCCGCTTGCATTAAAATTTGATTTAATTAAATGTACTCTAATACCGTACCGCAGCCGGATTTTTTTAGTTTTTTTATTTAAGTATATTTTTTAAGTGTCGCTTTTATTATACTGGACTGGTTCTAATGACTGATGATTCAGACTGTTGAACTTCGGTTACGCTCAGTTTCAAGGACTTTTTTTTCAAAAATATTGTGTAATGACTGATTCGTGTACACGTTATATAATACAGTGTTACTAATTAAAACAGCAAATCTGATCAAACAGATCGAATGACAAGAGACTGAATAATTAAATTGGTGAAACCATAGGGCCTCTCTCCTATTACTCTCGGCTCGATTGGAGGCTCGCACATTACGCTACCAGTAGCAAGCAATCAAATGTATTTCAGATATTTTGTGGTGCCTAGTCTTCGAGAGTCACTTTATCTAAGCGCTTTGTAATGAGAGAAGAGCCTAATATTATAGTTGTTAGCACAGATATCTCAACATAGGAGATAGGGCGTTCAGCCTATTTTGTATGCAAACCGATTGTCGCAAGCAGAATTCACGCACACAACGTATCATTAAATAAACACAACGAACACCTAAAAAAAAAAAAAAAACTCAAAACGTTTATTCTGTAAATAGGCCACAAGGGCACTTTCACATGTCATTTCATTTCATTTTTTACAGAACATTTGGTATTATTATCATATTATCAGAAAAAAAAAGTTTTTAATTATTGTTTCTGAGAGATGTAAAGAGTCTCAAATGTCATAATAAAATAATTAAAATATAAATAACAGAGATGTATAGTCTCTTTAGTCAATAATACAATGATAATAGGAGATGTAAATGGTCCCCACAGTCAAGAGTTGTATAATTAAATTAATCTTTGGAGGTGTAAAAGGCCTCCAAGTGTCCAGTAAAAGAAACTCTGGCAGTGAGGATGCTCACAATTAATTAGAACAATTCAGTCCCAAGCATTTTTATCGTCTATGTACTCTTTAATACTGTAGTAAGCTTTAGAAATAAGCCTTTGCTTGATGTATTTCTTGAACTTATTAATTGATAGATCTGTCAAAGTACTTGGGAGTTTATTGTAAAATCTTACACAATTACCCTTGAACGAGTTTTTTATTTTATGGAGCCGAGTAGTGGGCACTGCAAGTTTGTCCTTGTTTCTAGTATTAAAGTTATGTATATCACAGTTTCTTCGAAAGTTAACAATGTTCTTATGGACATACATAATATTCTCGTAAATATATTGACTATGGACTGTCAATATATTTACTTCTTTAAACTTATTTCTAAGAGAATCTCTATTATTCATTTTATAAATCGCACGAACAGCCCGCTTTTGCAGCACAAAAATAGTATTTATGTCAGCAGCACTGCCCCAGAGCAGAATACCGTAGGACATAATACTATGAAAATAACTAAAATAAACTAATCTGGCTGTTTTTAAATCTGTCAAGTGACGGATTTTCCTGCATGCAAAAGCTGCAGAGCTCAGTCTGTTCGATAGCTTATCAATATGTGGACCCCATTGGAGTTTGGAATCCAACGTTATACCTAGAAACACTGTGCTGGTTACCAATTCCAATTCCTCATTTTTAATTGTTATACATGTCTGATTATTTTTAACGTTAGTAGTAAGAAACTTAACACATTTAGTCTTTTTCTCATTTAATAGCAAATTATTAACATTAAACCAATTTACCACTCTTGATATGGTATTGTTCACGTGATCATCAGTAGCGTGTTGGTTTCGCTTTGTTTTAAAAATAAGTGAGGTGTCATCAGCAAACAGTACCATATCATGACAGTCCCTTCCTAGATAGGGTAAGTCGTTTATATAGATGAGGAATAGGAAGGGTCCCAATATTGAGCCCTGTGGCACGCCCAAAGAAACCAATGATCCTGGTGATCGTTCTCCGTTTACGTCTACCCTTTGTATTCTTCCGTTCAGATAAGATTTTAACAAATTCAATGACGTGTCTCTAACTCCATAATGATGTAATTTCCTGGTCAATGTTTCATGACAAACGCAATCAAAAGCCTTAGATAAGTCACAAAAAATGCCTAGGGCATCTTGTGACTCTTCCCAGGCATCAAAAATACTTTCAATGAACTGAATTCCGGCATCTGTTGTTGAACGACCGCGAGTGAATCCAAACTGTTTGTTGTGCATTAGCTTATTTGATTCAAAATGATGTAATAGCTGTGATAAGATTAATTTCTCAAAAATTTTACTAAAAGTTGGTAGTATTGATATAGGTCTGAAATTGGTGGGGTCTTGAGTACTACCTGCTTTGAAGAGGGGAATTATCTTACTTTGTTTCATTAAATCAGGAAATTCACCGCAGTCTATACAATTGTTGAAAATGACCGCTAGGTCAGGTGCAATTAATTCGATCAGGGATTTAACGACGTGAACAGAGAGTCCCCAAAGATCATTCGTTTTCTTAACATTTATCAATTTAAATGCCTTTACGACATCTGAACTTGTGACGTGCTTAAAATTCAAGTATGAAGCACACTCTGAGACATTATCTTTTAATATTGCAACAGCAGACAAAGGTGACGAATTTAAATACTTAGTCGTGGAAGCCGGTGCATTAGTAAAAAACGATTCAAATTCAGTTGCAACTTCTAAGCTAGAACTCGTAAGCTGTCCATTGATTTTTAGTTCGTAATCGTGACTCGCTTTTTTACTACGACCGGCCTCCTCATTAATTATTTTCCAAGTCGTTTTTATAACATCGGAACTATTCTTAATTTTACTACTCAGAAAATTACGTTTAGCTGTATGACAGTCTAATTTAAATTGTTTGGAGAACTGTTTGACTTGTTCTTTAAATTCGTCACTCATGTTGAACCGTCGTTCCTCATACAATGCTTGCCTGCGTTTATGCAACTCTGCAGTAGCCCACGTACTAAAGTCGTTTGAACCACTAACCACAACCGATTTTGAAGTGAATATCGCGCTGTACTGTTTCATAAAGGTTTCAAAGAATAAGTTATACATTATATTAGGAGACTGTTCAGCAGCCAAAAACGGTAGTTCCTGGGCTAAAGAGTATCTCATTCTTTCTAACCGGTCAGCAGTTACTGGCACAAACGAAATTTTCTTTTTAATTTTTTTTTTTTTTTTTTTAATTTTATAAACCTACACATAATAACCACTTACACATTTATCCCTACTCTCGTATTGGTAAACACAGGCAAAGCAGTTACGTGGCTGTATACACGTATACAGCCACGTAACTACTTTGCCTGTGTTGCATGAGGCGCACATTGTTTCATAAAGCAAGCACACAGCACACATAGCGTCATGGACATTAAATTTATTTCCTGTCTCTCTCGCTAGTAGGTAACGCTAATGAGTATGAGAGAGACGGAATCTGGATGCGACTCAATAGCATTACTTCCTCGGAATATTTCGTTAATCGCGTTGTTTTATTGAAGAAATATTGTATTTTCAGTATTTACCTGTGAAATGTTATACCCTTGTTATGGAAATTTGGCGAATCACTGCGAATTTCAGATAGGGCAACTGCACAGGCCGGCATTATACAAAATAAAGCTAAGTGTTGTCAGTTTTCTAAGGCGATCGGCGCGTGCACTCGGGAATTCTCGCTGAGAGCAAATGAATGTGCACTGTATGCTCACTGGGCATACAACGGTCAGCCGTTACGCGGCGGCCTGCTCTCTCTCTAATATTCAATGCTCTGTGGTCGTTATAATATTCCCAACCCCAAGAAAATTATTTATTTATTTATTTATTTATTTATTTATTTATTTATTTATTTATTTATTTATTTATTTATTTATTTATTTATTTATTTATTTATTTATTTATTTATTTATTTATTTATTTATTTATTTATTTATTTATTTATTTATTTATTTATTTATTTATTTATTTATTTATTTATTTATTTATTTATTTATTTATTTATTTATTTATTTATTTATTTATTTATTTATTTATTTATTTATTTATTTATTTATTTATTTATTTATTTATTTATTTATTTATTTATTTATTTATTTATTTATTTATTTATTTATTTATTTATTTATTTATTTATTTATTTATTTATTTATTTATTTATTTATTTATTTATTTATTTATTTATTTATTTATTTATTTATTTATTTATTTATTTATTTATTTATTTATTTATTTATTTATTTATTTATTTATTTATTTATTTATTTATTTATTTATTTATTTATTTATTTATTTATTTATTTATTTATTTATTTATTTATTTATTTATTTATTTATTTATTTATTTATTTATTTATTTATTTATTTATTTATTTATTTATTTATTTATTTATTTATTTATTTATTTATTTATTTATTTATTTATTTATTTATTTATTTATTTATTTATTTATTTATTTATTTATTTATTTATTTATTTATTTATTTATTTATTTATTTATTTATTTATTTATTTATTTATTTATTTATTTATTTATTTATTTATTTATTTATTTATTTATTTATTTATTTATTTATTTATTTATTTATTTATTTATTTATTTATTTATTTATTTATTTATTTATTTATTTATTTATTTATTTATTTATTTATTTATTTATTTATTTATTTATTTATTTATTTATTTATTTATTTATTTATTTATTTATTTATTTATTTATTTATTTATTTATTTATTTATTTATTTATTTATTTATTTATTTATTTATTTATTTATTTATTTATTTATTTATTTATTTATTTATTTATTTATTTATTTATTTATTTATTTATTTATTTATTTATTTATTTATTTATTTATTTATTTATTTATTTATTTATTTATTTATTTATTTATTTATTTATTTATTTATTTATTTATTTATTTATTTATTTATTTATTTATTTATTTATTTATTTATTTATTTATTTATTTATTTATTTATTTATTTATTTATTTATTTATTTATTTATTTATTTATTTATTTATTTATTTATTTATTTATTTATTTATTTATTTATTTATTTATTTATTTATTTATTTATTTATTTATTTATTTATTTATTTATTTATTTATTTATTTATTTATTTATTTATTTATTTATTTATTTATTTATTTATTTATTTATTTATTTATTTATTTATTTATTTATTTATTTATTTATTTATTTATTTATTTATTTATTTATTTATTTATTTATTTATTTATTTATTTATTTATTTATTTATTTATTTATTTATTTATTTATTTATTTATTTATTTATTTATTTATTTATTTATTTATTTATTTATTTATTTATTTATTTATTTATTTATTTATTTATTTATTTATTTATTTATTTATTTATTTATTTATTTATTTATTTATTTATTTATTTATTTATTTATTTATTTATTTATTTATTTATTTATTTATTTATTTATTTATTTATTTATTTATTTATTTATTTATTTATTTATTTATTTATTTATTTATTTATTTATTTATTTATTTATTTATTTATTTATTTATTTATTTATTTATTTATTTATTTATTTATTTATTTATTTATTTATTTATTTATTTATTTATTTATTTATTTATTTATTTATTTATTTATTTATTTATTTATTTGGCTTACTTACAGTTTGTGCACTTAAAGTTACAATACAAAAAGTATGACTAATTATGAACAACGCTTAGTGCAAAAACTACTTACAAGTAAACACCAAATTGTTATGGAAACATAATTTGGAGTCTAGGTTAGTACGAAGTAGACTGTGCTAAGGTAACTAAGATAAGTAGTAAACTAATAATAAAAACTAATACGAGATTTAAAGAGGCATAAACTATAGACAACAGTGGGTTCCCTGACAGGCTGCTGTTGAGTGCTGATCGTGATGATCATAAAGACTAGAGACTAAATGATTAAATGAATAACTACGCAAGGGTTAAGGTCTTTATCTTTGTTGATGCATGAAATATATGCCGTCGTTTGACATCCCATACATTTCAGAATATCTACCCGCGTTTCACTAGGAAACTATCAACAGGGAAAAAGGACATTTCCTTAAATAGGTACTTACACCAGACATGTTCCCAGGGTGTGATTAATGCAAATAAGGGTCAAATCCTTGAATACTTTAGTTCACACGAGTGATGTTTACCTCCAATAAGAGGTACTTCCGGGCCCTATTTCACATAATTGTAAAATACGTGGATTTTGCTGAATTGACGTAAAACGTATAATCCTAAATCAGACAAACCGCAGAGACGGACTTATAGTTTAATTCCATTTGTGAGATAGATTTTCAACACAAACTCGAATTTGCAGTTTCCTTGCGATGTTATTTTAATGCTTTCAGCTAAACTTTTTCCCCTGAGCAAACAGCTTGTGATTCATAATCATAATCAATTTACTTTATTGCACGGTAAATAATGAGTACAAACAGGTGAACACTTATGCGCAAAGGCGAGCTTATCTCTAAAAAGAGATTTCTTCCAGCAAACCTAGGCAGGAAAGGAAAGTTTATTGCTAGTAAGAGCAGTCTAGTGCACAATAAATTAAATAACTACCTACTAAGTAATACACCAAATATAAGTATAATAAAAGTCATATAATACATTATAGTACAAACATATATCAAGGTATATATATATATATAATATATATATATATATATATATATATATTATACTTATACACAGTCAGGTCATAAGTTCTGTCACACAATAAAAACTTTTGAATTTAGAACGCTGGCCACAAAAAAGTTTATTGAATTCGAATTTCGAATTTTTCATGAAAATAAAAATGTGTACTTTTTAGAATTTTCCTCATTTTTAAATATGGAGTGGACACTTAAAGAGGACCGTGTCGCAGTTATTGCGTTGCATCGTTGCGGTTACGCGCCAATTCAGATTTTCGACTTACAGAAAAATTTGAATATAACCAAAAGATTCGTTTATCGTACCATAAAACGATACAATGAAGACTCTAGTGTAGATGACAGGTCAAGAAGTGGTCGCCCTCGCTCTGTTAGGACTCCAGCAGTGATAAAAGCTGTGAAGGCGCGAATTCAAAGAAATCCCATACGTAAGCAGAAACTGTTGGCCCTTCAGATGGGGTTAAGCAGGACCACGGTGAAAAGGGTGTTAAATGAAGACTTAGGGCTTAGGGCATATCGAAGAAAAACAGGACATCGTTTGGACGCTCGTTTAATGGACCTGAGACTGAAGAGATTCCGCGCTTTGTTGAAGCGGTACGCGGGAAAAAAGCATCGGGAAATTCTTTTTTCGGATGAAAAAATTTTCACCGTGGAACAAACAAAATGATAAGGTGTACGCACACAGCAGTGAAGAAGCGAGCAACCGTATTCCGCGTGTCCAACGAGGTCATTTTCCATCCTCGCTCATGGTTTGGTTGGGAGTCTCTTATTGGGGCTTAACTGAGGTACATTTTTGTGAGAAAGGCGTAAAAATGAATGCAGTTGTGTATCAAAATACAGTCCTCAAGAACCTTGTGGAACCTGTTTCTCATACCATGTTTAATAACAGGCACTGGGTATTCCAACAAGATTCTGCGCCAGCTCATAGAGCGAAAAGCACACAAGACTGGCTGGCGGCGCGTGAAATCGACTTCATCCGGCACGAAGACTGGCCCTCCTCCAGTCCAGATTTTTGTCCGTTAGGTTACAAGATATGGCAACACTTGGAGGAAAAGGCCTCCTCAAAGCCTCATCCTGATTTGGAGTCACTCAAGGCATCCTTGATTAAGGCAGCCGCCGATATTGACATGGACCTCGTTCGTGCTGCGATAGACGACTGGCCGCGCAGAATAAAGGCATGTATTCAAAATCGCGGGGGTCATTTTGAATAAACTTTATTACCATAAGAATCTATGTTTTATTCAGTTCAGTTTGCTATATAAATGTTTACATAAATAATAAACATGTCTAAATTATTTCATATTGCACATGTGACAGAACTTATGACCTGACTATGTATATATATATAGTATAATATATATAAACTTATTTTTTTTTTATTCAAAATAGATTCTTACGAACACTTTTTGAAAGTAATTTGAATTGACATAGTGCAAGAAAAACTACTACCGCTTCGGAAAGTATCATGGCAGCGGAGAAGAAGCGGCGCAAGAAACTCGGACACTGCAACACGGCCTACTTTTCTTTTCTGTTTCTTTTATTATTTTTTTTCAAAAATAGGTTTGTGTTACAATCGTGTACATGGTTCTTGTGCTGCGCTGGAAAATCAGAGCTCCATACCTCTTAGTCATTAATGTAATCATCTTACCTATAACATGCTTTATAACATAATGTTTTTTCAACAATGCCTTTAAATATCTCTTCCGGTATTTTGTTATAGTATTGTATAGTTAGACCCACAAATGAAGTTCTAACTTTAGCTAGTCTATCGTAATGTTGGTCAATTTTATTTAAAATTACACCTTCATTAATTAGAAATATCCCAGCCTATATTTCTAATTAATGGAAATGCAATTTCATAGCATAAGAGCTATCGGATTTAGAAATTTTAGTAACTCTTTAGATACTAACAAGTTACCACTCGAACTACTAGGATAGTTGATTAGTGACAAAATTAAATGTGTGTTAATTTTGCAACAGGCCCAAACCAAAGCGGAAAAATATATTCTCTCACATGTTTTGTGCGCTGAAATTTCCATTTGGAAATATCTCTGTAAACTGCGGCCTCCGCCTGGCTTCAGCAAGCGCTGAAAACCGTCACGCAAAGCTTGATGGGGCTCGCTTTTGATACCCTTCACTAACAAATAAATATTATTTGAAAATACACGGAGACAATTTTATTGAGCCAACAACAAGGCTTGGACCTGGTTTTGAGGTATCGCGATTTAGAACCTTATGCTATGGTAGTAAAATTCAAAACCTATAATGGGAGAATGTCACCTTCTGATGTCACCAGCTCTCCAGGGGTTAAAATAAATATGAAAATAAAACAAACATATCTTTACATAACATGTCGACGACCCGAATGGCCGAGTCCGCAGTGACCCTGCCCACGAAGCCAAGGTTTCCGGGTTCGAGTCCCGGTGGTGGAGGCAAATATATGTTTGATGAGAACGGATGTTTGTACCCTAGTCATGGTTGTTTATCTATCTAAGTATAATATTTATCTATATAAGTATGTGCATCGTTGTCTAGTACGCAAGATACAGGGAATCCTAGTTTGGGGCTAGACCAATGTGTGTAAATAGTGTCCAAGGTATTATTATTATTATTATGTTACGTATTTTGCGATACGGCCGGGCAAAATTGGATTCAAAATGATTATTTTGTTAAATTATTTTATTTATTTTGGTGATAATCTTGAGAAGACTGTTTCGACTTAGTATAGAATTTAATAAAATAAACATAAAACATTGTTAAATAGGCAACCACATTGGTTCTGACCCCACACTAGGATACCCTGTATCGTGGGTACCAGAAATAGCTACGTCACACACATATAAAATCCCACGACCTTTGTTTTTTTTTCTACCTCCCCAGCCGGGATTCGAACCCGAGGCCTCTCGCTTGAAGGGGCAGAGAGAGCCTCGAACCACAATGCCACAGAGGTCATCAAACTAAGGACAAAGTAAGACTAGAAAGTTCTACAGAGAGATGAATTACGTATATAAACCTCCTGTGTGAATAACAGGGAATACCGACTTCATATAATTTATCAGGAACCAGATATAAGATTTTCAGCGACGTGCCTCACTCGTACAATATCCATATATTTTGGATACAATATCATATAATGATAACTCGTCGAGATAGTTCTATGACAAAATTGCACAGAATCCTTTCTGACTACAGATCGTTCTATTATGGAAATTATTCTTGTCTCAAAGATAGAGGGATAAGCGAAGGTTGTAAAGTAAATTCTACGCACTGTTAGTTTTGCTTCGAGCGCTAATGGAAACGCCAATATAAAATTACTTTCCACTTTAAAATCTAATGTATAATAACAAAGGAGGCAACTTGTTATATTAAAATAAAACAAATACATTGGGATCATTTCCATAACGACGCCTATTTGTGAGTCTGGGGGCGACAAGACGCCTGTATAAAAAGTTCCCGCGTAAAGCCTGGGAGATGATTCCGGATGACACAAACCGGTGGGCAAACATCCGATGTGGCAACACTGCTCTCTCCCCCCGTGGGGTAAAATGGCAACACCGCTGATACTCCGGCTACAACTCAGAATAATTACGACTGGAAGTGTCGTCAAAAATCCGCTACAGGAAAATTCTGTAATTTTTTGTGAGGGACGACTTTATGTAACACAACTTCAGGTGCATACTAATACTCGTCGTCATAAACGCCTACATTACGAGACTCGCAAAATAACTGAAGCGACAAAATGTTATACTTCTACAGAGTAGAAGGCATCTCTTCTCAGAAACCTTCATGGTCTACGATGTGTTTATTCAGCAGCGTATATCGACCAGGGCTCGGGCGCCGCCGCCCGCCCAGCTCAGTTGCGCTCCGCACCTCGAGGCGGACGGACGTGTGCCTCGTGCCCGCGCGCGCCGGTGACAGCTGCCAGCGATCGCTGCAACAACCCGCACACATGCTAAACACAACCAAACACCACTATCGTACAAGTATACCAACGCTCGATATAGACAACTAAGTGGTTTTAGAACTTACAACGCGAAATTGCAAGTGGAAGAGAATAAGAGGTTGAAGGTTGTGGACTCTGAGAATCAAAAGTGTGCTGGGAGCTCCAGATCGCTGGACTGACGGTAAGTCTAGTCTTAGTTTGTATAATGATATAGCTGTGTGATGTGAGCAAAGAACATTAATCTTCCCGAAGGTCAAAGCTCGAAAGCCTTGAAAGCGGCAGCGTCTGTATGTAACGTGCGTGGCCGCGTAAGTCGTAAACAAGTTACTCGTGTGTATTGCGAGATATTAAATACATATTTATATATTATAAGCGACCTACATCGAAGAGCGGTACAAATTTGAGAAACCAGTTTTCGTCTTTCTTGCGAAATAGCATGGATCGAGATAATGTTGTACGACATTGTAAACAATTCCTGTATACGACTGCGCATTTCTATTTCTGTTAACGAAAACAGAACCATAATACAAATAGTATAAGCAAAATATCCAGGTACTTTGCAAGCACTACGCTTTCTGCTCTCCGTTACGGTGTAGTACCGTGCTACGTTGCCTACGCCGTAGCAAGGTCGCTGCGCTCGTAGCAAATATCGTAGACGCTACGTCACTGGTTCGCTAGATTTGACTTCTCATAAAGTCGCGCCCCTTTGAATCACTTTAAAGGTATTTTGAAACCGCGCTTTTTTCATTTTTTTTTAAGTAAATAAATGTGAGCACGGTAATTTTCATTATTTACAGACTTCTACCTATATGTGGGGATACTTTTTAGGGTTCCGTACCCGAAGGGTTCCAAACGGGACCCTATTACTAAGACTCCGCTGTCCGTCCCTCCGTCTGTCACCAGGCTGTATCTCACGAACCGTGATAGTTAGACAGTTGAAATTTTCGCAGATTATGTATTTCTGTTGCCGCTATAACAACAAATACTAAAAAACAGGATAAAAGAAATATTTAAGGGGGCTCCCATACAAAAATTCTTTCAATACCACATACAAACTTATGGATGCACCTGGTTACGTACATGGAGTGTGAAAGTAACCGCACCAATAACTTTGTAAACAATATTTTGCTGTGTAAAATCCAAACTATTCACTCCACACCATCGCTTCCATTGAACGGTGGTACGGAACCATTCGTGCGCGATTTAGACTCGCACTTGACCGGTTTTTCCTTTTTGTTTATTCACGTTACACTAATTTTATTCACTTTTATCGGAATCTACCATCGCGCAATAATTCTGTTTACTGAAATATGGTTTCTATTTCACGTTTTCAGTTAGCTGGCATTGTTGTCTTTGCCTCAGTATTGTTACAGAGTTACAATTCGAGGGAAGGTAAACACGCAAAGTGAATAAATGTCAATATGGTGGATGCTAGAGTGGGGTTCTTTTGTTTTTGTTTTGGATGAATAAGAACGAAGTTACAATATTGGGTTGAAGTGCTCCTAAGACGATGAAGGTGATATATGTTTTATGAGTAGTGACACACTAGTGACCCAGTAAGTTTGTGTTTTTGTTTTTCATTATTTTCTACCCCCTCACACCCCGATCCCTTGAAGAACATCGGCTTGAAATTTTATTAACCCGACTGCATTCCAATACTACATACAAACTTATGAATGTCTCGTACATAGAGCATGAAAGTAGCCGCTTACTTTCGCGCCATTTTGAAATAATCTAACACCTGAACCAGCAAAAAGAAAACCATATAAATATCAATCCTGTTCACTAAATTTCTCGTGAAGCGGTTGAGAAATGCGATTTGTAGAGGAGTAACCCAGGACATACGAAAGCATTATTACCCATGCTGAAGCTGAGACGCCTCGCTCGCTTCACTCGCTTAGTTAATGACAATACACAAATATAGGTACGAACTCATTTTCATGTTCCATATGGTTTGGCTGAGGCACAGCTGAAGCCAGGCGCAGCTATGAAGTTGAAAAAGTCAGTCTTCTAAAACAAATAATACTCATTAATAATACATGATTTCTAGATTGCTATGTATGGAAAAAGTGGCAAAATTAATGCAGTTCTTTTATCTATTGGGATATTTAGGTTAGAGAGGAAAGTTACAGTGAATGTACCCCACCCCCCTCCGGGGTGAGCGTCACCTCCCCGCGGTTTCGAAAGTGTCCTAAAGCGCGGTGTTTTATAGTTTTAAAGAAAAGCACATAGGAAATATTTTAAGAACGAAATTATCCTTGGTAATTTGACTTTAAACCTATTGTACACAGAAAAGCGATAACTTACAAAATATGAACAATTTTAAACCAAGCTTAATTAACAGCCTTCCATCGATTTAAGAAATAAGATAACTCATGTAACTTTTACAGATTATTGAAACAATACTTCGCGTCGATTAATGCATGAAATACTATTTCTTGAACCATCAACCTGTACTTACATAAGAAAACAAAGCTCCGCTATCGAAAACTTGGCACCAGTGGTAGTCAATATAACCGACAACTTATTATTACAACCGAATATTCAAAAATAACGAAACAACTACTTATTTGAATATAGAAATAACGGTTGCCAGTTTTGCGATTTTCATTCCGAACATCGCCACTCGCAAGCAAATTATCTCTTATACCATAGCCATAAGATATCGTTTTGTTATTGCTGACACCATAGCGATTTTTGTTTTCATTAGATTACAAAATTCACTTCTTATTTTATACGAATGCTTATTTTGTAGGAATAGGGAAATGTAAACCTTATTGTGTGAGCTAAGCCTTGTTTTCATTTGAACGCAAAAATCACTGCTTATTTTATAGGAATGCTTTTTTATAGGATTTAAACCTTATTGTCTGTGTGCTAAGCCTCCTTTCTCTATCACATAAAATCAACCGCGATTTTGGAGTAGTCAGTAATTATAGCTTGAACTTGTAAAAACCGGTCAAGTGCGAGTCTAAATCGCGCACGAAGGGTTCCGTACCACCGTTCAATGGAAGCGATGGTGTGGAGTGAATAGTTTGGATTTTACACAGCAAAATATTGTTTACAAAGTTATTGGTGCGGTTACTTTCACACTCCATGTACGTAACCAGGTGCATCCATAAGTTTGTATTTGGTATTGAAAGAATTGTTGTATGGGAGCCCCCTTTAAATATTTCTTTTATCCTGCTTTTTAGTATTTGTTTTTATAGCGGCAACATAAATACATAATCTGTGAAAATTTCAACTCTCTAGCTAGCTAGGTTCTTGAGATACAGCCTGATGACAGACGGACGGACGGACGGACGGACAGCGGAGTCTTTGTAATAGGGTCCCGTTTGGAACCCTTCGGGTACGGAACCCTAAAAATGAACTTTAAGCTTTTCGATTACTGTATGTTTTCATTTGAAAGCACTCTTAAAAAATTATATCGCTTAAATTTGCCATGGTACCTACAATATTAAATGGGGCTATGGTATAGAGCTAGGTTTTGGATTTGCGATATAACAGGTTCAATAATCGTTGTTTCGAGCTTCCGTAGAATCGCAAATAACGCAACAGTTCAAAATAACAGTAGTGTATTTAAAATAACTAACGACAATCGCTTATTCAAAACCAGCCTTTATCCCCACATTTACTAGGCACTAGTTTGCATAGTTTATTAGTAAATATCTACATTACGCAACTCGTTACTTTTAGGATTAGGATTCAACCTCATTTTTGTCTATTTAAAGTGGAAATTTGTCAGAACTGGGACGCGAAGCTGTTTTGGATTCTATCTGGAAAAGCCCGTGCCCGTGATATGAACTGAGTTGATGATGATGATAATGTTCGTAAACAAAAAGAAGCCTAAAAATGCATATGCGAAGCCGCGCCCATAGTATAGTATAAATTATGCGGTGAGATCTTACTGCGGGGGTTCCTCAGGGTGGTATTCTTTCCCCTCTTTTGTTCTCAGCCTTCCCATTTCTGATGTTATCGCATCTTCATATCATCTCTAGATGATCTTCATATCTTTCGTCATTTTCTCATTAGTGATGTGACTTCGGCTATAGATGCGCCAAACGCTGACCTCGAAAACATTTGGACATGGGCATTGTCCTTTGGACTGCTCGTTAACCCCAGTAAGTCCCAGGCTATCATTCTGGGATCTAGATACTTGTTAAATCAATTACAGCCACTGCCCATAGCACTAGTAGTATATCGGTACTATCATCGCTTACTGTGATAAGGCCGAAAACCTAGGGGTAATTTTCGATAGCCACCTTTCCTGGTCAAAGCATATCAGTGAGGTCAGTTTTTGCCACTTTTCACTCACTCAGAAGACTCCAGGACTTCTTGCCACGTCAAATGAAAATTACGCTCGCTCAATCCCTTCTCCTTCCGCTGATTGATTATGCTGATGTTTGTTGGGCTAGCGCTAATGAAGAGCAACTGTATAAACTCGAGCGACTTCAAAATCTCGGGAGTCGGTTCATCTTCGGACTGGGAAAGTTCGATCATGTCGCTTACGAACATTGGTTCCGAATGAGGGCAATATGAGCGCCATCAGGGACAGTCCATCTGTCTTTATCTTCAACAACCGTCCAAAGGAGCATTATCTTTCTCTTTCGTAAACTTAAGGATGTAATATGTAGTATTGTTTATTTATAATATGTATTTGATGTACGGCTTTAATGTTATATGTAGTATAATTTATTAGTTTAGTAAAACACTTATTTATATTATTTACTTGAATTTCTGCAGAAAGGTCTACCTGTCACTGCTATTAAATTTATCCTTTTCATATTCGGTTTGCTGGAAGAAATCTCTTGTTAGAGATAAGCTTCCCTATGTAAATGTCTTTTCTATAAGCTTGTTACGTGAATATTCATGTACAATAAAAATATACCAAAAATTAAGTATGTATTAATATAACAGTTAGATAATATATATATATATATAGTGCGACCCCTTTTCCCACATGAGGTGGCAGAGGCATATGTACTTGGTCAGCACCGGGATTCGCACCTGCATCTCCTGTGTGACAGGTAAGGGTTTAATCACTAGACCATGGAACCTCTTAGATACTATAACGATAGGGTCTTTATGTAGGTAGGTATGAATTTTCACAAAAAAAAAAATGTGATTAAACTACTTTACATGGTATACGGATTTTATCCTTTACTTTTTGCCAAATTTCATGATTCTAGGTCAACGGGAGGTACTACCCTATATAGTATATAAGTTTTGAATCCCTTGCGAGAATCAAGCAACTTCAGCAAAATTATGAGATAAACCGGTATTTTTTCTTTGCCTTGACCTAAGTATATATTTTTTTTTACTACTTCAAGAAACCATAGACCTGAGAAATTACTTCCACGCGTTCCTGAGAAAAGGGCTCTTGACAGACTTATAGGCAGACAGACAGAAATTCATAGTTTTCGGATTTTCCCCTTAACCTGTGGTGTAATTTTGCCAAATTTCATTGCTGAATTGCATGAATTGCCCTATAGGTTTTAATTCCTTGCGAGTATAAAGAAAATTTAGCAAGTTCAGCAAATTTGCGACACAAACGGCCGTATTTTTTGATTGCGTGGGTCTAGAAAATTGAATTTTTCATAGCCCCAAGGGTCCACAGACGTGAGTAATTGATATCAATTTCAATTTGATACCTGCACGCGTTCCTGATTAAAAGGGTCAGACGGACCGACGGACAACAAAGTCATCCTATAAGGGTTTCTTTTTTAAAGCACCACCTTTTGAAACATAGAATTACTCTACCGCAATGACATGTGTATGTAAATATAGGTATGATTTTCGATGAATAAAAAGCTATAGAATGCCAATAAAAATATACCAACTCATATTTTTGTGTCATTTACCATCTCATCGACACACTATTCCATGTTATCTTCAATAGAATAGGCACGAATATGTCCCTATAAAGTCTGTCTGTACCTTCACACAAGTACGCTCCAATCGTAGTGACAAATGATGCCAAATTTGGTGCCAAACAACCTTGGATGCCTTCCTAGACGAAGCTCAACATTCACCTGTCGTCCTAGCTCTTGATGCGTCGTCATACGGTTCAAAATGCAACAACAAGTCTTAAGAACCGACTTAAATTAATTCGAATATGCGGGACCTCCAGTGCGAGTATTTCGCATTCAATTAGTGAATCTATTGTGCGAGATTTCCGCTTGTAATGGGCATTTTTCGATTTCAAGCGAACACGAGTTGGGTGGGTCATTTATCACTTCAATATTGTTTGGTTTTTGTTTTTATTTGACCTATATGTAGTGGAAGCGAGTGATTTGACGAGCTCTGTGGCGCTGCGGCTGTGGCTCGGCCTACCATGCGAGAGGTCCCGGGTTCGATCCCCGGCTGGGGATAAAGCAAAATATATTCTAAGTCTCGGATGTTTATATGTGTGTAATGTCGCTGTTGCTGGTTCCTGCCTGTATGTAAATGTTTATGTTTATTTCTTCCAAGATTGCGCGAACAACCTTCTGGGGAAAAGACGCGAGCATGTATATATGTACAGACGTAAATTTTTACATAGATATAGACATTAACATTAAGGCGTAGGTGCCATTAACTTCTAGCCCCACACTAGGATACCTTTTGTCGTGGGAACTAGAAATAGCGACGTCATACATATTTAAAAATCTAAGACCTATGGTTGTTTTTTCATCACCAGCCGGGATTTGAATCCGGGATCTCTCGCTAGGGAAGCACAGGCTCGACCGCAATGCCACAGATGTCGTTAACGTATATTGACCTACTTTACTTTTTTAGGGTTCCGTGCCTTGAAAGGATAAGGGTTCCCCCGTATAGGATCACTTTGCTGTCCGGCCGTCTGTCTGACAAGACCCTTGTTCTCAGGGACACGTGGAGGTATCAAGTTGGAATTAATATCTAAACTCAAGTCTATGGTTCTGTAAATTGTGGCAAAATTAAACCATAGATCAACGCAGTCAAAAGACCACCACGATTTATGTAAAAAAATTGCTAAAATCGCTTGATATTCGCAAGGGAAATAAAAGATGTAGGGTACTTTCCGTGGGCCTAGACACATGAAATTAGGTAGCAAGCAAGGTATCATAGTATAAGTAAAGGAAACAATCCAAAAACCGTAAAATTCTAGTTCCATCACAAAAATATGTGATTTGTTGGAAACCCTCGGTCCGCGACTCCGAGCCGCACTTGGCCGGATTTATTTTATTAATTTTTAAGGCAAATTCTTTCACACCGTTTTTATATACAACCCAAATGTGACACAGGAAATAATACTAAAGACGTCAACAAAGTTTAAATAATCACAATGCGCGGACCTCCACATATGGCTCGAGCTTTTGCGTTATTAAGTTAATATTTCTTACCCAAACTCTACCTAAGTATCAGTTACAAATGAGGTGGGTAAAATATTGTTCAGTATCGAATTTTTCACCACGAGCCATCTGTCATTATTCATCCCGGGTTCTTCGTGACTGGGGCTCATCAAACCACGCTGATATTGGCAGCAAAAGAGTTGCTAGTTTCTAAAGAAGTCTGGCGAGTTCGGGCCGTGGATATACTACACGCGAGAAATTGGCCTCAAATCAGCTAGAAGGTGTACGAAAATTATCGTGATACACATCACAGATAGCTTCACGTCACATGGTTTCCGATACGGGGTGGCCAAGGCACAGTCGTGTCCGCGTCTAGCCAATTATTTAAAACTCCATCTGCTACATCCAACTAATTATAAAGTCAAAGCAACCCATTATTAACCAGGTGGCTGTTATTACAAAAGCGCGTGAAGTAACTCCCGTTTTTAATGGGAGTTTATGTGACTGTTACATAATGAAAGGCATTTAAATACGAGATAATAACATCACACGAGTGTTTGAAAGCCTAATTATGAATAGTTACACACTCTGCTTTATCTGCACACATATAATTATAATAACGAATCACTGTTAATGCAGATTCTTCTAGTTTTTTAAAAGAGTAATCAAGAGTAAGCAAATCTGTAATTATGTATAAAACTTTGTAACCTGTCGATATAATAAAAAAAAAACTATACAATACGTGTTTTATGGGATACACCAGACTTTATTACCAGAGCGATATTAATATATTTACTAATGTTAATTACATACTACCACATCGTTAAGGAAAAGGGCATTTAGATTTCTGTAAGCCACAGGATATTTAGTTCGTTGGAAAGTGTGAATAATGTTTATAACCCATAATAATTACCGTTAATACGTACTTTACATTTACGAATCACTGTTAATGCAGATTCTTCTAGTTTTTTAAAAGAGTAATCAAGAGTAAGCAAATCTGTAATTATGTATAAAACTTTGTAACCTGTCGATATAATAAAAAAAAACTATACAATACGTGTTTTATGGGATACACCAGACTTTATTACTAGAGCGATATTAATATATTTACTAATGTTAATTACATACTACCACATCGTTAGGGAAAAGGGCATTTAGATTTCTGTAAGCCATAGGATATTTAGTTCGTTGGAAAGTGTGAATAATGTTAATAACCCATAATAATTACCGTTAATAAGTACTTTACATGCTTTGTACACCTATGGAGTATTATTAACTTTTATTTTATTACCCTAAGCTAACTTTCAACGCATTATGAAAGCACGGAAAGGCGTCCAATTTACACGACCGTAACTTAACAGATGTAATATAAATTATTTAAATGAAAACACGTACCAAATTATAATTTCGGGAGCTGCGATAACCTTCCGAAAAGCATGACATAATTACACTTTGTATAAAAAAATAACAAAATTCTTCTTAAAAATTTTGCTGTTGTTTTCGACATAGAGATGTTTTTTTTTTATTTGCTGTCTGGGTTGTTATTTACGCGTCTACGCCTCAGCAATCTAACCTATGTTTTATTAGTTAGTTTAGGTTTGGATGTATATATCTGTAAAGTATCTTTTTACTCTAGTTAGGTATTTACTTATTTAATTGACTAAATAATTAAGTGATTTTCCAAGGTTAGGCCTGCATCTCAGTCACTTCATAGTCGAATAGTTTCAAAGGAAAAAGCGAACTCAAATCTGATGGCTGGCCAAATCCTCTCCATAAATTGTAATTTGACCAGGATCTTGACGGTCGATGTAAAGATTCATGTTTCGAGCCTAATCCAAAGATCAACTATCATAGTGAAAACGTTCAAAATTGAAAATGGCAGAAGGTAAGTTAGCTATGATAGTTTGCAAGGAATCTTAACTTTATTTTTATAAGTTTATAAAGCGATCTTCTGATAAGAGAATGGTGGGTAGGAAATGTTAACCTTTGAAATTATTTGTTTAATTGCACTTTAAAAGGCGTCTTGGTAATAATAAATAATCTTGCGATTTCATATCGGCTAGTATTTAATCGCACATCAAAAATACTGATTTTCACAGCAAAAAAGGATCAACACAAATACTTTTTATGTTTTAAGTATGTTTGTTGTTCTTACATGTTCAACCTAATACAAAGGATAAAGGAGGCTTCGCTTCGCTCCTTTACCCTTACCCTTCACCTAAGCTACCGCAGTATTTTGCCCTGATATTTGCTGTGAAAATCAGTATATTTGCTGTGCAAATCAGTATTATTGATGTGCAGTTTAATATTTCCCTTTTATAACACGATGTTCCTTACTTTAGGTACTTACTTTCTCATTAAAAATATTTAATATTTTATTAGGCGTTCCCAAATAATTTGAGGTGCATAGGATGATGCATTATGAATATACTTGTTATGTTCCGTAGTAAAATTCGTTTTACAGAAAATATTAAAAAAACACGGCCTTCCCTCCAAATATCGCAATTGTGACTAACAAAACATTAGTCAGCCCTTGCATTACAAAAAAATCCAGTTGTCACAACATGAAGAATATTTTACATAAAGTAGAGCCATAAATACCGTAAATGAGGAAGCCTACTCGTACAAGGGAAAGACATTATGCTTTTACGACACCGCGCTGTTTGCCATATCTTAATTAGGGAAATCATAAAAAAGTTTTTATTCCACGAGCCTGTTTTATTTAACAGCGGCAGTGGTTGTGACGCGGAAGCAAAGTGATCAAGGATCGCAACCGCAACCGACCTTGTTCCTGTTTTGTAAATTAGAACTGGTGGACGACCGCTAAAGACCAGGAGTGGTAAAAGGGTAAAATTGTTATTTTTGTCACAAGGGAGCAAAATGATCATTTTACGGCGAGGGCGGTACATTGGATCCAGAGTGAAGGGTTTCGCTCAGGATTCTAAGTTAGAATCCTGAGCGTAACGAAGGATTCAAGCGTTAACGCCCATTACGAAAATAATTTTGCTCCTGAGTGACACATACAACTTTTCACACCGACTATGAGGAAAATTTTAATTGAATGCTCTAAAAAAATTAAATAACTATACTTTGAATTATACTTTCACCGCTTTGACAGTAATCGAACAACGTAAACAAAACTTTTTTTTATAATGGCGGATTGTGAAGGATTAGGGAAAGGTCACCCAGATAAAATATTCCTGTGTACTTTTACCAATGGGTAAAAATAATAGAAGCGAATATTACAATGGTTTCGGATATCAATATTCATTATATCATAATAACAGTCATCGATAGTTCTGATTTCAGTAAAACATATAATTTATTGTGACATTTTTTTTAAATATTATGGAAAAATCATAAATTTTCATATTACGTTGTTAAAGTTAAAACTTGAAACATGATTTTTAATCGACTACGATGAAATTACAATCGATTATTTTATTAAGATCTGTGTTCAATTGGCACATTGCGTAAATGCAACATGCCAATGAATAAATTAAAAAAGTAGCTTGAACAGAACAGTAGCATTCCGTTCCGAATGTTGAGTGTGACAAGGTTATTGCCCAGTTCAAAAACACGCAACAGGCTCAAATAAATAAAAAATCCCACCAAAAACATTTTCATGTAAAATATTGCCAAGACGAGACCATATGGGCTTGTACTATCGAAAAGTTATCAGATCGCATGTAGAGCCAAGCTTCTAACTCTACATGCCCTAACTCCACAAGCCCTAGCTTAACAAACTCTATATCATAGTCAAAATGTGGCTTGGCCGTTTCGCTACCGTCACATGGGCGTAAGGTGAAAAAATTATTCACTGTTAATAATACTTTTCTGTTATACAATCGTTCTCGTTCTTGTCTAGCTTAAATATCAACTTTCAGCTTTCTAGGACTTCAGGAAGTACCTTATGAATTTTTATGATCATCTGGCGGAGCCAGTGCCGAAATCGCGGTTTTTTAGATAACAATCAAATCTAAAGTATAAAACTAAGCTATTGAAACTTTATATATTTTATCTACACACGTATCATAAACCCTCTTTACTGTGTCCAATAACCGCACGCTACGGCCAGCATAATGTAAAACTACTTGGTAAAAACTCATTTCTTATCTTAATATTGATACATTATGACCATAATGTATCAATTTTCGACAATTTATGACATTCAAATTTCGACCGCCGACGCCCGCCTGCGTGCCGCCCCTAGTTTGCCTGTTAAGTTGATACTACAGAACAAGCTTAACAAGTGCTGAGCAATTATCAATGCCACCATGCCGGTCGAAGATGCGGTTCCTGAACACAATAAAGAGAGCTTATGATATGTGTGTAGATAAACTAGTGTATGTAACTGTAAATAATTAAGCATTAAAACTCTCGAGTGATATTATTATGAGCACTCTTAAGTTTTAATGCCCTCCGTATCAGTCACATAAACTACTAAATGAGTCTACTATTGACATCATATTCCGAGAATTTGGTTAATCTGGTGTAATCGAAATCCAAGTTATGAGGGTTTAAACAAACGACGAAGCGCTTCGAGAAAAAGTAGTAGTGCGCTTGCGCTTCGCTTGGCTCGTCTTGTAAACAAAAGATGCTAAAACACTGATTTGTACGTAATAACAAAGTAAACCGTCAGTATTGTAGGGCCATTATGACAAGTCCCATTTGACATATGTCAGACTTATCTATATAGCAAGATGACCAGCTAAAAACATCGGTTAAATTGAATGAATAGATACGGACTTCAAACATTTTGAATTGAATGCAGTTATCATTGTATTTAATTCCTTTCGATTGATCGATCGATCGATTTTTTGGCTAAAAGCCGTTACATTGTATCGGAGTTCAGTTAAAAAAAAAACTTTCGAATGGTTTATTAGTCGAATTTAAACGTAAAATTGCCTTCCTTTGTTATTGTTATCATAAATACTTATTTTTAACTGAAAAAAGTTAAGCAAAAGGGCAGTTGTAATTTTAATTTGTGCACTCCGTTACAAGTTAACGTTGTTGAATTTTGATAAAGTGTCAAATATTACAATGGCCTTAGTATATTTTTTGAAAAATTTATTTGTGAATTATAGTGCAACCTTACAACAATGCCTTTTCCCATTTAGGATGACAGAGTCACAGTTGCGTCCACGTATTTCCAGTAATTCGATACTCCATTTTGCGTGACAGGGGGTTAGTCCATCGCCGCAGCTATGGAGATGATGGAAGCAATACAGAATTTTAATTTTGACAATGCCGTTATCGTACAATGCAACCTTTTAGGTAAAAAAAATCTTAAATGTATGATTGGCGTCATCATTCACATGACAACGTCAATCGAGAACATGTCCAGTTCCAGGACAACATAAAAACATAAACTTTTATAAACAGGCACATACATTGCTTCTGATCCCATACTAGAATATCTTGCGAAGTGGGAACCGAAAATAGCGATATTACACACATATAAAATCCCAGGGTCTTTTTTTCTTTACCCACAGCCGGGAATCAAACCCGGGATCTCTAGCATGGTAGGCAGAGGTACTACCTCGTACCAAACCGCTCATATAGGTTTGTATACTCGTAGCACAGATGCTGGATGTGATGAATTTGAATTGGAAAGCAATTGGCATTCGATCTCTTTGTCTGTGCTAGTTTTAAAGACAAGATTATCTTTGTTTTTATATATCTGATCAAAATGTGATCTCTTCTCACCCTCAATTCTATTCAAAGGTCACTTTCCACACAAAATATTTTTTGATTTTTTTAACTGTTACTTTGCGTTTTTCGCAATTTTATTATTATCCTAACCTTAATAGTGTCTAAGACTGAGGAGAATAAAACGAAATAGGAATTATAGAGGTCGATCGGGCTATTTCAGAGATTTTGTAATCCTAACGTAAGTACTGCGATTAATTTTGGTAAGTATTATATAAGTACAAATGAAAAATACAAGCTATAATGTAAAAAGCTTACGGCAATTGGGAGCTTGCTGGGTAGTTTTATATTGTGTATATCGTTCACAATCACGTTTATGGAAGCCACGTGGTGGTCAGTTTATTTTATTTTATTATTAGAAACACATTTCCATACACCAATGGTGCTCAGAATACGCTGCTGATTTTTTTTTTTTTTTGGTATTTAAATACCAAAAAAAAAAAAACCTTAAGGTTTTGTGGTTAATGTTAAATGATAGCCACATTATTATTCTATAAAATAAATCCAAACCAATATCATATGAGTTACCAACAAGAATAATTTATTCCATTACCTATACTAGTCGTCATTTTGACTTACTAGCAGTTGGATAACTAATTAGAAACAAAATGATAACCTTTGTAAAATACAAAATAATTTTATAAAAACGAGAAATATTTATGAAAGTTTATTATAACAAATAACATTACTATATTAATAAACAAATTAGTATTGAGTTGCATAGCCGTAATTATAAATTACAGCTTTAGAACGACGCGGCATTGACTGAGTTTTTCGCATGGTACCAGAGGGATGTTGCTCCATGCCTCCACAAATCCGTCGTAAACCGCCTGCGTATTTCCAGACTTGGTATCCGACACCTGTTTCTTTACAATGCATCACAAATTTTCTATCGGATTGCAATCTGTACTGTTTGCGGGCCAATCTAATACCGTCAGACATTGTTCCCCGATGAATGCCTTCACGCTGTTAGCAGTGTTTTTCGGATCGTTATCCCGTTGGAATATCCATGTAACGGGGAGATTATCGTCAGCATAAGTAATCATGTTTTTTTTTATATATTGTTGTACTGGTACTGATCAAGTGTCCTTTCAATTTTCCTCACGGGACCACTTCATGAACCAGAAAAGCAACCCCATACTTTGATATTTCCCTACCGTGATAAGCTGTTTTCCTTGTTTACATACAAAGCTGGTTGGTAGGGCGACGAACGTATCGTTTTCCATTCCAGAATTCATTATATCGATCTTCGTTTCGTCCGAAAACAGAACTTTTTTCCATTGATCAGTCCAGGCGGAATACTTTTTGGCAAAAGCCAATCGAGCTTCTCTTTGCCGCTTGGTAAGAAGTGGGACTTTTATGGAAACTCTTCCAAATAGTTTTTTTCCACTAATCGACTGTGGACTTGTTTTGCGGATACATTCCAATGATAATTTTGGGCAATCAATTCCTTTCTTATGTTATTTGACGCTTTAAAAGGTTCAAGTTTAGCCAAACGTAAATTTTCTAGGATTATTCTCTGATGTCTTATGTTGTTTATAATGTCTTATGGCGTTAAATACTTTCTTCACGGAACACTCACAGTGATCAGCGATCTTATTTATATCCAATGGCGATGTAAATGTAAACTAACCATTATTTTTCTGGTAGAGGGGTCGCAGCTCTTTGTTTTACCCATTTTTATCCAGAAACAATACAAGAAAATATAAAAATAAGCACAATACAACTTACTATGCAATCAAATAATATTTATTAATGACGCCAAGATCACGTTTATTTTTTATTATCATTATCATAAATACCTTATACTTTTTTTTTATTTGAAATTTAGAACTCGGAATATGTCATGATCAGCCATGTTTCTAATTAGTTGTCCAGCTACAAGCAAGGCGTAATAATGAATGGTTTATGTGATGTTAGAACAAAAACTATGTTGTAACTGGTATGAGTTATCGTTTGCTTTTATTCGATAGGTACATTATTAGTGTGACTACTTAAATACATTACCTTATTCCTTTCATGTCATACAAAAAAATCTTAAAGCAGTTTATTCTGAAGATCATGGATATATGGTACAGTGTTTCTAATCAGCAGACCCCTACTGTATACGTATATAGAAGAAGGCTGAATTTCCATACAATTTTTTTCGATTTTTATCTGCTTCTTTGCGTTTTTCATAATTTTATTTTTATCTGAATCTCCTCTGGACTGAAGAAAATAAAACCAAATAGGAATTAAACAAACCTATTTTAGAGATTTAATAAGACTTACGTACTGCGATTAAATTGTATAAGTATAGAAGAAAAATAGAAGATGTTGACTCCTCCTCCATCGACTGACTCACGAATTTCGTGCTTATAGCCGATTTACTAAACCTGGAGGGATACCACGACGCTTTAGTTCAGGAACTAAACTGAACCGCAAAATTACCAAGACCGACACAAAACCAGTCTTAATATTGGGTTTATAAAGCCCATTATGGCGTATTGGAATGGAAATGGTTGCCATGGCGATGTTCTTGTTTTGAACCAAATCTAAATGGCTATAAAGGTTGTGGTAAACCCTCTGTTGGTAATAAGACCAATAAATAACCATCCACCCCTACCCATTATCACAGAACCTTCAACGTAATTGCAAATTGAAAAGTGATGCTCCACCAAGTGCTAAAAATAAATTGGCGGCTTCTATGGTAATTCATAGCAAGCAATATACCTCGAATATTACTATTGATATGATTTCTCGTTTGACGGAACAGAACAATTTATTTATTGCAATAAAGTAATTTTATTACTCTTTGAAGAATAGAAAATAGAATGTTATTTCTTCGACACGAACAATGTACCTAACTGATATTGTATTCTATTATCTTAGCTGCCTTGAGTCGTAACAATTTCGTAGTGTCTACAGATTTTTTAGATATTTACTCGTAGTACTGACATATCGTTAATAATAGTAGTAGTAGTATATAATAAAATAATTAATTTTATGTATGCTTAGGATTGATATTAATATGTATGTAAGTACTCGTTTATTTCGTTGAAATTTTGTAGACATAGGTCTACCCGTGCTCAGCAATCAACTTTTCCCATCTTCGCCTGGTTTGCTGGAAGAGATCACTCATTAGAGATAAGTTCTCCTTTGTACACTATTTTAATGTAAAGTAAAGTAAAAAGTAAAAGTAAAAATTCTTTATTTCACAAATTGTTTTACACAATACAATATGGTTCCCTGTCTTCCTAACTAGTAAAATACTGTATCTAGGGAGACAGTTCTTCCCAAAAACTTGTTTCTTAATAACATTTATAATACATTTGGCTAACTTTTTTGTAAAAAAAATAAAATAATAATAATTTAGTTATGGTTATGACAATAAGAAAACATTAGAAGAGGAAAAACAAAACAAAAAAAAAATAAGGTATACAATGCAATATTCATCAGTTCGTGCTGCGATGAGTGTATGTGAAATTATTAAGTGTGAGTGTAAGTGTTGTGCTTGAATGGAAGATTTTTTGTATGAAGTGTATGTTCGTGATTTGGGGTGTAGTGAGTGTTAGTGTGAATATATTATGCACATAATTTAAATGTAAATAGCTTTCTTTGTAATATGTATGTTTGCCTAACTGTGAGAACATTTGTGTCCGTAAACACTTGTGTCGTGGGCTGCCGCCATGGAGAAAACAGTAGAAATTTAAGTACAGAACGCTGTGCGCGCTCAGCCTCTACTAGTATTGATTTGGAAGCACCTCCCCATGTACAGATGCAGTATTCAATAACACAGTGACATAAGGCATTATATGTCTGGAGTACAATGTTTCTGTTTGCGTATAGACGAAGGTTTTTAAAAATGAATATTAGTTTTCTAATCCTCTTTGATGTAGATGTGATGTGTGGTCCCCAATTAAGCTTGTCATCCACGATAACACCTAGGTATTTAATAGTTGTCACCCTTGATAGACTGTCACAGTTGCAGGAAACTCCTTCCACTAACCTGCTATTACATGGATACGTGTGGATAGTCAGGACATTGAGGTTATCATTTGGGCTACCAGCTGCTGTTTTGCTAAAGCACAGATATATAGTTTTCATGGTGTTCAGCGATAGCAAACTATCTTCCAACCAACATGTAACTTTGGCTAACCCGCTCTCAGCTGAATGGCATCTGTCCAGTTCTTTCCGTGAAATAGGATAACTGTATCATCAGCAAACATAATCAAGTCAGCTTAATTAATATCGAGTTTACAAAGTTCGTTGATATAAATGAGAAATAACGTCGGTCCTAGAGTACTTCCTTGTGGAACACCATAAGTACATGTGGCATTCCCGCTCAATTGTTTTCCGATTCGGACGGCTTGTTCCCGATTTGTTAGGTAGTCTGCGAACCAGGCCAGTGCAGAGCCGCGGACCCCCAGGTTTTCCAATCTAGCCAATAGGATGGGGACACATACTGTATCGAAGGCCTTTTGTAGATCGAGGAATACACCCACCCACTTTTCACCTCTGTCTACATATCGTGTCACCATCGACGTCAACTTCACCACCGCATCCTCCGTGCTTCGACGTGTCCTGAATCCGTATTGGTTACCAGACAATAGGTTATTTTTTTCCAGATACCTGACCAGTCTTTTATTCATTATTTTTTCCAGAATTTTAGTAAGTGTGGTTAATAGCGTTATGGGCCTGTAGTTTGATGGAAGTTTTTTATCTCCAGTTTTAAATATAGGGCAAACTATTCCTTTTTTGAAAATAGACGGAAAACTACCACTCTCCAGGCTCAGGTTGCACATATGTGCTAGCGGCGATACCAACAACTGACTACATCTTTTGATTATAGTTGTGGGAATGTTAACCCAGCCAACTGCACTACTGGGCTTAAGCATTTTAATTGTTTGTGATATTTCTGTAGGGTCTGTAGGGTACAGCATCATTGAATTAGAAGGAGCAGTCCTAGAAAATGCGAGGGAAGCTAGGTTGGATTCAGTTGTATATAGCTTTGTTAGGGTTTCGTTTGCTAGTCTGTTGCCTATTGATGTAAAGTAATCATTGACTTCATCCAGTGATTCTCCGCATGTTGTTCTAATTTTAAGTAACTCAGCCGAGCTTACCTTTGTTTTGTTTAATGAACAAATTTCTTTAATAACCCTCCAGGTTTCTTTGGGATTCCCAGTACTTTTGCTAAATTCACGTTCATAGTATTCTTTTTTTAACTGTTTAATAATTCTATTACACATGTTTCGATATTTAGTATATTCTTCTTTAGTATTGTCGTTCTTAGTGTTTGCCTTAACTTTCTTATGTAGTTTGTCTCTTTTTTTTATTGATTTTAATGCTCCCATAGTTATCCAAAGTTTCATGGGCTGCTTTCGTTTGGGTATATTAATTACAGTGGTATTGTTCTCAATGACAGCTTTAAGTGTATTTACAAAGCTTTCAGCTGCCACGTTTGCATCTGTAATTGCAAGAAATTCATCCCATATGTGATCTTGAAGACTGTTAGCTATTTCTTCGGTATAGATATGGATTTTATTATAGCTGATTGTCTTGCTATATTTTGAAGTACTGTTAATTAGCAGCATAATTGGGCTGTGGTCTGTGAGCTCGTTGAACACTATTGTGTGTGCCTTATTTATTGATTTCACCATGAAATGGTCCAAACAAGTTCTCTGATGAGTCGGACGATCAACCCCTTGCGCAAGACCAAAAGCTGCCATTAAATTAACATATTCGGCTGCTTGACCCTTAATTGATTCCGGCATAATATCTATATTTATGTCCCCGGTGAAGACAATGTTTTTGCTGTGGATGTTTTTTAACAAACCGTCCAAGGATTCGATATAGTTAGCTAGATTGCTGAAGCAATATGGTCTATATGAACATATAATAGAGTAGTCGCTATTTACCTGTAGTACTAAACAGTTGCCTTCAATAACAGTATCTGGTTCGCTGACTTCCACGTTAAGGTAGTCTCTAGTGTACGCTATTACTCCGTCATTTTGATTGTAACTACGTACTGTGCTAAAAGAGTTTTAGTTGCTTATTGTAGGAATTACACTATTTTCGGTAATCCAGCATTCTGTCAGCACAATTACGTCTACACAAGTTTCCAAGCTAGACACAAATACCAAAAAAGAATCCAGGTTTGCATTGACACTACGAATGTTTACTGTAAGTATACGTAGGTAATCACCAGGGAATTTATCTTTTGATATTGTGGAATATTCTGTGGGATCATCTAGTTTAAGACAAATGATGTCACCCGTTTGTTCGAGCTCACTAGCAACAATAACAGTTTCGGGATTAAATTTTAGTAGTAGTGTAAGAGGTCGCAAAATAAGTGTTCAAGTGTTTAAAAATGATTTTTGTGTTATAGTACCGGTACTGGTTGAATTTAATGGTTATATTGGTTTTGGTTGTTGTCCGTGTATGTATAACTTCACAGTACCAACATGCTGCGGGCAGTAAGTATGAGTTGGCATAAGTGTGTAGGGAAAGCTTTTTGTGTATGAATGGAGAATATGTGTGTGTGTTGTTTAGTGTGTAGTATATGCATATAGTTTTGTATGTAAATAGTTTGTATATAGTAATTGTAGTGTAGTAGTGAATTGTGCATTCGCAGACATTGGAATTCAGCGCTAAGTAGTTGTAATATAACAGTTTAGTATTTGCAGACAGAGTACACATAGTTAGTCATTGGGGCATTATCTTCTCAGAGATTTTTTTCAGATCAGCGTCGTCGTCGATGCGAGTGCAGGGCTTACCTTCAGCCTGGCGAAGATACACCCTGCCATTTGACATCCAGCAGAACGTAAAATTATTCAGCTTAGCAAAGTCTCGAGCTAGTGAGTAAAGTTTCCTAGCCTTTGTTGTAGCGCACTCCGAAATGTAGATTGGCTCTGCAGGACCCTGTAGTTGTATGTGGCTGGAGTTAAGTTTGTCTTTGTTAGCCTTTTTAAGGTTGAATTTCTTGAGTTGTTTGATCATGTTCTCCTTAACCAATACCGAGGAAAACTCAACCATTATAGGTTTTGTCATCTCAGGTTTTGCATAGCCTCGGTATATGTCTCTTATGTCTGCTTTCTGAACTTGGACTCCAATAGCAGTACCAACTCTAGAAGCTATGTTGATGAGGTCTTCTTTTGTTTCAGACGGTAGTGTACTAGAGATATTCCTAAGCTCAACCTTGGCGGCGCACGAGTATCTCTCCATCGTTTCCACTTTGTTCTCTAAAACTTTGATATAGGACAGGTGGTCCGAACGTTCCTTTTTCAGTCCCTCTAACTCTTTTTGGATCTCATTCTGTTTAGTGAACATAATATACATTGCCGATTGTATATCACTATTCTGTGTTTTGATATCCATAATGGTAGCCTGTAGGTTTGCAAGTTTATTGTTTTGTTGAGTTTCGAAGTTAGTTAGCATGGTGCGCATCTCAGCCTGTATCACTGTGAATTCGTTTTCGCGCTTTCTTTTAAGTCGACTGGTGTTTATGTTGTGTAGATTTTCACCTAAATTCGGCAAACTTGCAACACTTCCATCTGAGACATTGTCGTCTATATCGGAAGCATTGTTATCTGCGGTGCGGGGGGGGATCGCCGCGCGTTTCGGCGAGTGTCCGACCATCATGGTACTCGTAGCTGCAGTAGCGAGGTGTGCGGGCGTAGCGCTGGAGTCAGTGTAAGCCTTGTCTGTGTCGAGTTGCACCAGTTGGGCTACGCAGCGAGTACCAGGACAGCAGCGGCACCGAGGAGCGCGCGCGCGCACCTGATGAATCAACACCAGCCGTGGCCGTGTGTGTGTTAGGGGTGGAGCTTCAGTAGCCGTGTGGCGCAGACGAGTACCAGGGCAGCAGTGGTAACGCAGGGCAAGCAAGCGTAGATGCGCAGCGTAGCGTGTGAGTCAGCGAGCGCCGTGTGTGTGTGCGTGCTTACGGGGTGGGCCTTCACTTACTCGTACTGGGGGTGGGCGTGGCGTAGTATTCGCGCGTACGGCCAGCATGCAGTGATGAATGGTGATGATACTATGCGTGCGGTATGGCGGGGGTACTTGTTATTGACGTCACGAGCTAGCGTTCACCTCCTCACTGGTGCTGCACTCCTATTTTTATTTCTGATTATTCAGCAAACTTTTATTTAATTTAATTAGTAAAAATGATAAAAAGGGGAAGTATAAACGTCTACTCTGTGTGGAGGTCCGGGGGGAAGGGGAAGGGGAAGGAATGTAACTCTTCTTTTTTAGGGTTCCGTACCCAACGGGTAAGAACGGAACCCTTTTACTAAGACTTCGCTGTCCGTCCGTCTGTCACCAGGCTGTATCTCAAGAACCTAGCTAGTTAGAGAGTTGAAATTTTCACAGATTATGTATTTCTGTTGCCGCTATAACAACAAATACTAAAAAACAGGATAAAAGAAATATTTAAGGTGGCTCCCATACAACAATTCTTTCAATACCACATACAAACTTATGGATGCACCTGGTGAATGTAAAAGTGTGAAAGTAACCGCACCAATAACTTTGTAAACAATATTTTGCTGTGTAAAATCCAAACTATTCACTCCACACCATCGCTTCCATTGAACGGTGGTACGGAACCCTTCGTGCGCGATTTAGACTCGCACTTGACCGGTTTTATATGATTTGTGTGCAATAAAGTGAACTTGTGAATTATGGTTTTATTCAATTAAAATGTTTCAGTATCGAAATATATCAATGTTATTTAAATGTAACAATATACTTAAAAGAAGTTAATAGTTATTTGTGTCACAAGGGAGCAAAATGATGTATATACGGCGAGGGCGGTACATTGAATCCAGAGTGAAGGGAAGGATTACGCGAGGGATTCTAAGTTAGAATCCTGAGCGTAACGAAGGATTCAAGCGTTAACGCCCATGCCGAAAATAATTTTGCTCCTGAGTGACACATACAACTTTTCACACCGACTATGAGGAAAATTTAAATTAAATGCTCTAAAAAAAAAAATAACTTTGAATTATACTTTCACCGCTTTTACAGTAATCGAACAACGTAAACAAAACTTTTATTTTTATAATGGCGGATTGTGAAGGATTAGGGAAAGGTCACCACAGATAAAATATTCCTGTGTACTTTTCCCAATGTGTAAAAATAATCGAATCGAATGTTACAATGGTTTCGGATATCAATATTCATTATATCACAATAATAGTCATCGATAGTTTTGATTTCAGTAAAACATATAATTTATTGTGACATTTTTTTAGGGTTCCGTACCCGAAGGGTTCCAAACGGGACCCTATTACTAAGACTCCGCTGTCCGTCCGTCCGTCCGTCCGTCCGTCTGTCACCAGGCTGTATCTCAAGAACCTAGCTAGCTAGAGAGTTGAAATTTTCACAGATTATGTATTTATGTTGCCGCTATAACAACAAATACTAAAAAACAGGATAAAATAAATATTTAAGGGGGCTCCCATACAACAATTCTTTCAATACCACATACAAACTTATGGATGCACCTGGTTACGTACATGGAGTGTGAAAGTAACCGCACCAATACCTTTGTAAACAATATTTTGATGTGTAAAATCCAAACTATTCACTCCACACCATCGCTTCCATTGCACGGTGGTACGGAACCCTTCGTGCGCGATTTAGACTCGCACTTGACCGGTTTTTTAAATACTACGAAATATTCATAAATTTTCATATAACGTTGTTAACGTTAAAACTTGAAACATGTTCGTTTTTAATCGACTACGATGAAAATACAATCGATTATTTTATTAAGATCTATGTTCAATTGGCACATTGCGTAAATGCTACACCCTAAAAAGATCTTTTTCACACCTTTCATTCAGAAAAGTAAGTTTTGCTCCACGACGAGAGGGAGCAAAATGCTACTTTTCTGTTCAAGCTACTTTTTTAATTTATTCATTGCCATGTAGCATTTACGCAATGAGCACAGATTAAAATAATCGAATGTTATTTTGAAATTACATTACAATCGACTACGATGGCGTAGTCAATTAAAAATGAACATGTTTGAAGTTTTAACTTTAACAAAGTTATATGCAAATTTATGAATTTATCGTAATATTTAAAAAAATATGTCACAATAAATTATTTGTTTTACTGAAATCTAAACTATCGATGTCTGTTATTATGATATAATGAATATTGATATCCGAAACCATTGTAATATTCGATTCGATTATTTTTACACATTAGTAAAAGTACACAGGAATATTTTATCTGTGGTGATCCTAATCCTTCACAATCCGCCATTATAAAAAAAGTTTGTTTACGTTGTTCGATTACAGTAAAAGTGGTGAAAGTATAATTCAAAGTATAGTTATTTAATTTTTTTAGAGCATTTAATTTAAATTTTCCTCATAGTCGGTGTGAAAAGTTGTATGTGTCACACAGGAGCAAAATTATTTTCGTCATGGGCGTTAACGCTTAAATCCTTCGTTACGCTCAGGATAACTTAGAATCCCTCGCTACGCTCAGGACTCTATCGTAGAATCCTTCCCTTCACTCTGGATTCAATGTACCACCCACGCCGTAATACATCATTTTGCTCCCTTGTGACACAAATAACTATTAAAGACTCTTTAAAATAAAGATTTTTTTTTATACGAAATGCTGTAAATGGTGTAACGTGGGCAAAACTGTAAGTACTTCTCCACTGCCCTCTAATCAATCCAAGATTTCCACACTGAATTTGATGGAATAAATCTCTTTTTAAAGATAAGACTGCCTTTGTACAAATCTTCTCTTTGACGACCTCTGTGGCGCAGTGGTTGTGACTCTGCTATATGCGAGAGGTCCCGGGTTCGATCCCCGGCTGGGGGTAATGAAAAAAAAAACCATGTCTTGGATGTTTATATGTGTGCGACGTCGCTGTTTCTCGTTCCCACGACACAGGGTATCCTAGTGTGGGGCCAGAAGCAATGCTAGCGCCTGTATGTAAATGTTTTATGTTTATGTTTGTTTGTGACTTGTTCTGTTATTTACGAAATATAGTTAGTAGAAATTAGTATAGTTTAAAGGTCAAAATTACATCTCAAACAAAATAAATACAAAAGAAGAAATCACACAACCGACAGCATCATGCAAAGATCTCAAGTCAAGTCAGTAAATGGTGCAGAAATGATTCAATTCTGATATGCTACTGATAACAACGTACCATGAGGTAAGGGTAACTTACATGATGATCTCACTGCATAGAAGCCCGCCATTGTCCTTTAGATATTCTCGCTGGCAACTATCAAACTACGTTCATCCCAGGGCAAATATAAAAGATATCTTCCGGCATTCCGGCATTGTGCCAGAATATGTCATCTGGTGGGCGGGCGGCAGTCTCGACATTCGGGCCGGGAATCGGTTCCGACTGCTCTGGCTTTGTAGGCATTTATCGTATGCTGCGTATCAATTGTTTGTTATCGCAATGTTTATTTACATGTGCCTATGCTTAGCGTTCGGTTTTCCTATAAGGAGGTTACCGTTAGTTCTTTTAACAACAAAGAAAGACAAAGCTGCGCTTCCCAGCGAGAGATCCCAGCTTCGAACCCCGGCTGGGGACGCAGAAAAAATTGGCTAAAGTTTGGTACGAGGGTTTGAACACAGTTATGTTCACGTGGCAAGAGTGGCAAGATAAAATGATAAATGCCTTCCCATGCGAAACCAATTATGGCCAATGCTTGGAGGATATGCTAAAGCGAAGAACTAGGGTGAATGAACCTATAGAAACATACTAATATGAAAAGTAGGCGCTTATCAATAAATGCGACATTACTGGTAAACGAGCAGTAGATTGCATCATTCATGGTATCTGGGATAAGACCTTGAGCTCTAGCGTTACGTTGCTCTCATCCAGACCAATTTCTGCTTTTTCTAATGAGTCGCAAAGAAGTTTTAAGCATTCCAGACAAACTAGGCTTCAAAAACAAAGTTGTAGGAAAAATAGACAGACATTCAAAATATATGCGAAACGGCTAAAAAACATATGCGAAACGGCTAAAAAAACATAATTAAACTTACCCAAAGATCACAAAATAATTATAGAATCAATACTGCTGAAAATAAATGCAAAGTAACTTGGGATATTATAAAAAAGTCTCAAAACAACTCACCAAAAGAATACATACATGAAATTAATAAAGCCGGTATAACTATAACAGAACCAATGGACATCGCAGAATCATTCAACAATATCTTTATTGACCTTACAAATGACACACCAATTAAATCTAATGATAATTCAAATTTGACATCTAATAATTCTAACAATTTAATTAATAATCATTGTAAATCTATATTTATGAATCCTGTAACCCCTTTTGAAATCTCGCAAACAATATAATCATTAAAAAAAAAAAAATAGCGCAGGGTACGACGAAATAAACACTAAGGTTGTAAAGTACGTGGTAATTGTAATATCGCCTATTCTGTCTCATATAATCAACAAATGTATAGAGCATGGTGAATTTCCAGAAGAATTGAAAATAGGAGTGGTAAAACCTTTATTTAAAAAACAAGACAAACTAGATATGAATAATTATAGACCTGTTGCACTATTACCTGTCATTGGAAAAATATTTGAGAAGATAGTATATCAGCAAAAAGGGTTCAGGTAAAATAAAACAATAAATATGGCCATTTATGATTTTCTTGCTCCTATATTAGCAAATGCAGATAAACGGAATGCAGTGGTGACAATCTTTATGGGCATGAGTAAAGCCTTCGATTTTGTGAACATTGATATTCTTTTGAATAAACTGTATAGATACGGAATACGAGGCAAGGCGATAGATCTGGTAAAATCGTTCCTGGAAAATAGACAACAGATTACTAAAATAAACAAAATGTGCATTAAGTCTAAAACTGAACAGAATTACGTATCCAATTCAAGAGAGTTGAAGAACAGTGTTCCACAAGGTAGCGTTTTGGGGCCGTTATTACATACACTAACATACATTAATAACTTACCTAAAGTGGTGCAACATCCCTTGGTATTATTTGCGGATGATAGTACAGTAATTATTTCCTGCGATGATCCAAATTACTTTGAACTTGACATCAACACTACTCTACATAAAATAATTAAATGGCTTGACAGTGACAATCTCGTAATAAATATTGATTGAAAAATAATGAACTTTAATATTAACAATGACATTAGTTGATAATTTTGACATTAATTATATTGGCAAAAAAGTCGAGCAAACGAAGGTCATAAAATTTTTAGGAATCTATATCGATAACAATCTTAAATGGAAAACACATATCGAGAATACATGTAAAAAGCTTAGTAAATTTTCGTATGCAATTGTATAAACTTTCTAAAACAGTCTGTGAGGATAGTTTTATTAGCATATAATAGACATATAGACACTAATAAACCCAGATGTTTACATGTTTGTGATGTCACTGTGTCTGGTTCCAGTGTGGGGCCAGAAGCAATGTATGTGCCTGTATGCAAATGGTATGTTACGTTATATAATCAGTTAACTTACAACAGAAAAAACACGTACAAAGGCGAGCTTGTCTCTAACAAGAGATTTCTTCCAGAAAACCATGGGTAGGAAAGGTAGAAAGTTGAGCTGTGGTAGACAATAAAACTCTCTAATACGAGTAATATATACTACACTTACTAAAAACGCTAATTGCTAAGATATCTTCTGTTCGGATTGAATTTCGGTGCGGTGCATACTGTGCGGAAAATCAGTTCTGGCTCTTGCGACTCGAATCGAATAAGTCAAAACATAATAAATATATTTTTTACTCTAATGGCTATGTTCTCTTCGCCCAAACAAAAAAAAGTTACGCATGGTTGCGCCATGTCACGTCTTTTTCGCTCATTACCAGGAGCATGCTTCAATCGGAAATCGGAAGGACTTTTCTCTTTATTGGAGAAATGTCTGCCAATATATAAAAAACTTTCGACCTTCATCTGCAAAAATTATTTCCACTTCCAGTACTCATATGGAGGGTATTTTTCTAACATATATTTATTTCCTACTAGCTGACCCGACAAATATCATCAAATATTGGACTGCAGCGATCCCACAACAAACGGATGCTGTTCGTTATGAGGTCCGCTGCCAACGCCACCTTATGAAATATGAAGTGATCAAAAGAAGTTTTGTTTTTCGGCTGTTGCCTAATTGTTTTTTTCAATCCGAAGAACTTTTCCAATCGGTTCAGCAGTTCTCGAGTTTCGCTCTTACCGACACTAGGGATTAATTTTTTATTTTTTATTTTAGTACGGAGGACCCTACTGAGCCTCCGCTGCCTGTCCTTCCGTCAGTCTCTCCGTCAGCGGTTATGTCATGAACCGTACTATTAAAATGTTCACAGAATGTGTTGCTACAGCCACAAATAATGGATTACATGAGATTTTTTAAATTAAAGGGCATTCCCATACAAGACACGTCTTTTGAAATTCCCCATACAAGAGACGTGTTTTAAAACCATCGTTTTCGCGGCATATCTTAACTAGGGATGCAATACACCTTTTTACCGATACGATACCGATACCGATACGCTTATTGAATTAAAAATGAAGGTTTAATAGACAAAATACAACTCAGGTTGATTTTGTATTAGTTAATATAAAAAATATAGACAGGTTGATTCAGTTTTAGTTATTAAAATTAACATTAAACAGATTTTTGTTTCAAAATAGAGCACGGGGTTTCCCCGAGCATAGTTTGTGCCTCGTTTGCAACGAAATATACGAAACAACAAGCGCGTCTACATTGCATTATAACATGCCTCGCTTGCAACGAAATAGACGAGACAACCCGTTTCGTTTACATTACATTTTTAAAGCGAGAATTTTGTAAAATATCGTTGTACCATCATCATTATCAAAAAATCTATTATCGGTCATAAAAATATCGCCAATGCCGATATATTGGCAAACCTGACATATCGCCGGTATCATATCGGTATCGTATCGGTTGCATCCCTAATCTTAACGTCGTCGGTGGCGCAATTGGTTTGACTTCGGATTTGCAATCGGAGGGAGGGCATGTAGCCTCATCAATATATCAACTAGTGCCTCTGTGCGCTGTAGACCTCGCGAGTGACACTTTCTTTTAAAAACTCATACAAACTTATGAATGCACCTAGTTACGTACAAGGCGTATGAAAGAAGCCGCACTAATAACTTTGTAAACTTCATTTTGCTGTCTTAAACCCTACCCCTTGACTTTTCACTAAAATTATATTGCCTGTTACTCTCACGGTCTCTGCAAATCCAACAAAGCCTCATTTGTTAAAATCCGTCAAACTGTTTCGATTGTAGCGGTTTTTTTTTAACTTTAAAACGCCACATCTCCGCCGTTTTGAAAATTTTCCAAAAACAGAATCGGAATAAAAATAGTTTAATTATCAAACCTGCTCCCTAAAATTCACGAGAATCAGTTGAGAAATGCGGCCTGTGAAGAATGACATCCGGAAACATAGCTGGACATACGGAAGCATTTTTGCCCCATCCTGAAAGGAGACGCTTCGTTCGCTTCGCTCGCTCGGTGAACGAGCAGAACAAGCAAAGTCGCAATAAGTCGCTCGTATGAAATAATCGTGCTGTGATTCAACGATTTTTCAAAAGCGATAGATGTTCATAAATGTCAATGGAAATGGAAAACTGGTTCGGACACATTTTTTGTTTTATATTTATTTTTAGTTCCTAAATTATCTTGTAAAATGCTATGGAACCCTTCGTGAGCGAGTCCAACCCGCATTTTAGGGTTAAAGAAAGAAAGACATAAAATTATTGGTATGGCTAATTTCTCAGCCATTTTATTATATGTGTTTATCGGTGAAAACCGGACTCCTACGATCTTATCGGAAAAGATCTTTAATTGGAGTTATGGAGCTTTGTGCTAAGTTATTTGTCGTTATACGATTAATAATTGGACATTCGAATTATAATAAATAATATCAAGTTTTTTATCATATTTGATTCAATTTCTGTCAATAAATTACTCAATTTATATCCACTTCCGGTATCATTGAACAAAGAGTTTCGTTTCCTGAGTTCATAGTTAAATCAATACATACTACATACACAAAACTCTTTTTCAATGTTTCGCTGTGCGGCCTTGAATTTACCTAAAATTTTATATATTTAAACAAAAAATTAAAAAGTATACTCGTACAAGACTGTCGTTTTACGTTTTTCCGTGTACAATGAATGGTACGGCACCCTTCGTAAGCGGGCCCGACGTCCTACTCGCACTTGACCAGTTTTAAATTTTAAATATGGATTGAGAGGTACCCTTTCTACAATACATATGTTTATTTAAAGTGTCAGTCAATAATGAAGGGTATATCATAACTATTATTTTGTGTACAAATTACAGTATCGTAAAGTTACGATGCCATATTATGGGTCGTATACATACGTGTAACCCAAATACAAGCATCTAATCACGCTTCAAATCGGAACAACATCCCATTCTATCCAGACTCTATCGCCTCCTACTCGATTATGTATGACATTGTAAATTTCCTTTATAACGTCCTATAGCAGTTGAACCTTGAACTAAATTCGGTAAGGCTTGGTTTATGGCTCCCCAACTTTATGATAATGCGGAAGAGAATTCAGGCCCGTGGAGTATATAATAGCTACTATTCTTTAAGTATAGCATCGGATAGGTCTCGGAGATCAAACACTCGGTCGCTGCTTGCAACTCCTCAACACAACTCAGTCGCATATGGGCAAGGATTCAGGATCAGTGCTATCAGGCTCTGGAACAAGCTCCCCAGTGCCATCAGGGACAGTCCGTCACTTAACGTTTTTAAGATTCGCTTGAAAGATCATTACCTCTCTCTTCCATAGTATGTATATATAATTTGTATATGTATTTTATGTATGTATATAACTTGTATGTGTATGATATGTATGTATGTATATAATATTATATAAATTAGGTGTAGTAGTAGTATTAGGTATATGTACCTACTTATATTATTATTGTGTATGAATAATTTTGTTGTGCAAATAGGTTTTACTCTCACAATCCACTTTCCTTTCCTATCTGGGTTTGCTGGTAGAAATCTCTTTTATAGAGATAAGCGCGCCTCTTGTACATATATCTTTCTTTGTATATCTCTGTATGTTTGTTTTGTGCAATAAAGTATTCATTCATTCATTCATTCATTCATTCATTCATTCATTCAGAATGCCGGCTTACGTAGGATATTATATCACATACGTACTTACAGATAGTAATACAATTTCGTGAACTATTTTTTTCATTCATATTGGGTAGTTTAACCAACAGCAAAATATGGTAAACGATTCAGAATTCAGATTGTATTATGTTATCAATATTGCGGGTTAGTGGAGGGGTGTCAGAAGTTATCAAGCTGCCCCATTAGGGCGTCACAGCTTTAGGACTACTACGACCGAAAATCGATACATCATAATATGTAAATATTAATTATTCTCGTATCCTAAGTTAAGTCATTTGACTGTTTATGTTCATCCGTAGAATTATTAAAAATATGTTTGTTTGTTACAGGTGTGTCACACAGTGCGCCTTTCTTCTGGATGGTAAGGTTTGACTGGTTGACATAGACATACAGCATAATTCACCAGGTTAAAAACTTAAAAAAACCGGTCAAGTGCGAGTCTAAATCGCGCACGAAGGCTTCCGTACCACCGTTCAATGGAAACGATGGTGTGGAGTGAATAGTTTGGATTTTACACAGCAAAATATTGTTTACAAAGTTATTGGTGCGGTTACTTTCACACTCCATGTACGTAACCAGGTGCATCCATAAGTTTGTATGTGGTATTGAAAGAATTGTTGTATGGGAGCCCCCTTAAATATTTCTTTTATCCTGTTTTTTAGTATTTGTTGTTATAGCGGCAACATAAATACATAATCTGTGAAAATTTCAACTCTCTAGCTAGCTAGGTTCTTGAGATACAGCCTGGTGACAGACGGACGGACGGACGGACGGACGGACGGACGGACAGCGGAGTCTTAGTAATAGGGTCCCGTTTGGAACCCTTCGGGTACGGAACCCTAAAAACAGACTTCAAATTCAAGCCCTAATTGTTCCTGCCAGTTCGGGATGCTAATGTAGTTTGTGTACATGAAAATTCCTCATCAAACCTTTTGCTGCACGGTACCACAAACCAAAACGTTGATTTTTCAAAAAGCGCTTAATCAATTTTGGTAAAATTTGTATGGGACCAACTCTGAAGTATTACCTACCGATCAGTTTAAGAATCATCAAAATCGGTTTATAATTGACGGAGTAATCGCGTTTATAACAAACAGGCAAAACAATAATATAACAGACGAATTGAGAACGACCTCCTTTTTGAAGTCGGTTGGAAAGGAAATAACTTTCATAAACATAAAAATAAACATTTACATGCAGGCCCATACATTGCTGCTGGCCCCACACTAGGATACCCAATGTCGTGGGAACGAGAAACAGCGACGTCAAACACAAAATAACATCCAAGACCTGGTTTTTTTTTTGTATCCCCAGCCGGGGATTGAACCCGGGGCCACTCGCATGGTAGGCAGAGGCACAACCGCAGCGCCACAGAGGACGTTATCGCTCCATTGGAGTTATATCTCCAAGCGCTATACTATAGTAGTTTATGTGACTGATACATAATGGAGGGCATTAAAGCTGTGAGTGGGTTTATTAAACGAGCCAAAGGCAAGTTTTATAATAACTCGAGAGTTTTAATGCCTAATTATGTATAGTAACATAAACGATTTTATCTATATGTCACCGGAAAATAATACGATCCGCAAGTTTATAAATTTCCTAGGAAATTTATAAACTTCCTTCTAGATTATATTAGGCTAGGTTAGGTTAGGTTAGGTTATGTTAGGTTAGGTTAGGTTAGGTTAGTATATTCATAAACTTGCGGAAAAAAAATTAGGAAATTTATAAACTTGCGGATCGTATTATTTTCCGGTGACATATACACACATCGCAAGCTCTCTTTGATGTGTTCGGTAACCGCATGTCCGACCGGCATTGTGGCATTGATCATTGCTCTGCAGTTGTTTAGCTTGTTCAATAGTACTAACTTCGCCGACAAACTAGGGGCGGCACGCAGGCGGGCGTCGGCTTTCCAAGTTTGAATGTCATAATATGTTGATATATTGATGCATTATGGTCATAATGTATCTATATACAGATAAGAAATTAGTTTTTACCAAGTAGTATATCATTATGCTGGTCGCAATGTGCGGTTTTTGGACGCAGTAAAGAGGGTTTATGATACGTGTGTACATAAAATAGTATTACTATGTTCAGATTTATATTACGCTCGTACATATTATGTTCAGTCATGATATTATCCGTGTAACTTGATTCGTGGCGGTATTTCTGCAGTCTAAAGTTATTGCCATATGTCAATTCTGTACTGGGGATTGTCAAATGCGGCATTTTGCGCCCTTCGGAGCGGCCGCGATGCGATCGCGATGCAATCTCCAGTACATAATTTGGTCTCAGGTATAGCGGTCCAGTCCTGTGGCCTATTCATATAATTATGATATTTACACAGCAGTATTATTTTACAGGAGCTGTCTTTTGTTAAGACTTTGCATGCTTACACGGTGTTCTGATTGGTCAATTTTTCAAAATAATAATAATAATAATACCTTGAACACTGTTGACACACATTGATCTAGCCCAAACTAGGATTCCCTGTATCTTGGGTACTAGACAACGATACACATATATAGATAAATATTATACTTAGATAGATAAACAACCATGACTAGGGTACAAACATCCGTTCTCATCAAACAAATATTTGCCCCCACCGGGACTCGAACCCGGGACCCTTAGCTTCGTAGGCAGGGTCACTGCCGACTCGGCCATTCGGGTCGTCAAGCAGCAAAAGCGATTGGTTTTCCCAGATGTCGGAATTACATGAATAAGAATAAGAATAAGAAATTTATTTGCTATGTCAAGGGTATTGTACAGTAATTAGTTTTAGTACATTAATTGAACTCCTTATACAGCTAGTCAATAGCATGCAAATATTTAGTTGACTGGTATTAAAACAATTGTCTAAGAGCCATTTTCGTAGTTTAGATGTAAATAAGTTAACAGGAAGGTTTTTAATATCGTACACCGTTAAACACATTGCGTTACAATTATTTTTGTACAGTGCTGTTCTGGGACAGTGTTTTAAGACAAGCCTATCAGGATTTCTGGTATTGTATCCTAAGTGCGAAAGAGACAAAACTAGCGCTATCACCTACTCGCACGATGCTAGCAATCCTCAAATTCCGAAATAAAAATAAAAATTAACAAATAGTTTTAGCGCGATATCGAACCATTTCGTATTACATTTTTTATGCGCGTTTACGTTTTTTTTTTGTGGACTGTTTGAGCGCATTATGAGTAACAGGGAGAATGAATCATCGTTGCTACCATGTTGTTACTGCTTAAAGAGCGGATAACTTCAAAAAAAATAAAAAATAAACGGATAAATAATTAAGAAAAAAATGAAAAAATACGTATTTTAACATAATCATAACTTTTTACTGAGTGAATATATTTTATTCGCCTAGTAGTGAAAATTGTTCGGTATTTAACGGACTTTAAGCCTGCATAGCTCTCGACAGTGGTGGAAATTTGGACCACTTTTGCCCATTGTCCTTTAGCCACTTCCGTGACATATAGACAGGGAATTGGTAATATTTTCAACTCACGAAACAATGGCTTGCATGATACGTGCTGCGGTAATCCAACTATTGACCGGATGAATTTTTTTAGCGATAAAAACAGCTTGCTTGTCGGTACCGTTTCCCCAGATGATCAAGGCATATCTGAGTATTGATTTTATATATCCGTAGTAGGCCGATATCGCTGTTTGTCGTGATGCAATTTTACTTAGCCTTCTCAAGACAAATACATATCTATTTAATTTGCTGCACACTTTCTTGGTATGTTCCTTCCAATTTAGATTCTTATCAACTATGATACCTAAGAATGTTGCGTGGTCTACATTTTCTAATTGTTGTCCTTGGTGATTAATACTCATTAGTTTCTTATTTATATTATTATTAAAATTAATTACATTAGTTTTTGTTGAATTTACTTTTAAATTGGAATTGATTTAATATTTTACTACGGTTGTCACAGTTTCATTAATGTCCGAGATATGATTACTTAAATTGTTATTTTTTTGTGTCACTATTATTGAAATGTCATCAGCGAATAATATAGATTTATGTTTGATGTGGTCTGGGAGATCATTTATATATACAAGGAATAAGAGAGGACCAAGTACACTGCCTTATGGCACTCCGTATTTATTAAACCTAGCTTGTGATCTATGTGTTTTTAAGACATTATCTTCCAATCTTGTGGTTTCTACATGTTGAGATCGGTCCTCTAAGTACGTTTTTATCCAGGCCAGTGTTGGGCCTCTTATTCCGCATTGCTCAAGTTTTATCAGCAATACTTCATGGTCGACAAAGTCGAATGCCTTTGACATATCAAAAAATAAAAGAGTCGTAAATTGTCTTTGGTCTACCCGATAGCTTATACTCCTGACCAAGTTAAAGGCTGCTAATGTTGTAGACTTTTTTTTGGAATCCATATTTTTGTTTTTGTTTGTTTTTTTATTTGATTTGCAGTGAAAAAGTTGTTTAATCTAATTTGCATGGCTTTCTCAAATGCTTTTGACAGTATTGAGATCAAAGTTATTGGTCTATAGTTACTAACATCATCTCTGCTGCCTTTTTTATGCAGTGGTTTAACTACAGATTGTTTCAGTTTCAGTGGAAAACATCCTGACTCTAGAGGTAGATTGATGCGTTAGCAAAAAACAAAGTTCGTTAGCACATTGTTTTAATACGTTCGTACTTAGGCCGTCGCTTCCTGATGCATTAGTCTTATTAAGAGACATGATGATCCTAAAAGTTTCAACGGGACCTACCGGTTCTAGGAAAATAGTTTTGTCCAGTGAGTGACTCGTCTTTTGGAATTTATCGTCAGAGTGCTTAACATTTGTTGTATTAATGAAGTAATCATTAATTGTATTTGCAATATCTGTCGGGTTTGTGATACTGTTTCCCACGTATAGTATCCTTTCAATGCCATGTATTTGATTTGTGGGTCCCAATTCATTCTGGATGATTTTCCAAGAAGCTTTGCACACATTTTTGCTGTTCTTTAAAAATTTGTTGTTATTATGTCTTTGGGCTGAATGTGTACATTTTTTCAGAACCTGAGCATATCTTTTATAACTTATATATTACCTGTTTTGTGGTTTGTGTTTTGTATTTGTAGAAGTTAAACCTTAGTATTATTTTTAATTTTTAGGCCTTTCGACATCCATTTTTGTGTTTTTGTTCTAGTTATCTTAACCCGTATCAAAGGAAAGCATAAATTGTAGAACAAACACAGCAGTTCATGAAATTAATTGAAAGCTTGGTTCAAGTCAGTTTCAATGTATACGTCAGAAAATTACAGACATTCGATTGTTTAAATATTCCTCACAAAAATCTCTTCGATAGACGAACACTGTTTTTGACATGCTAACCTTCGTTTTTACAGGTATGTTTAGCATCTGGGCAGTTTCATGATCAGATAGGCCAAGCAGGATTATCGATCCCTTTCCCTCTTTTACAGTGCTTATTATATGATCAAGACAGGCTTTGCGCCTCGTAGGCTTGTCAATGTGATTAGTCAGATTATAATTTTTTATGATGTCAAGTAGTCTATTCGAGTATATGTTTTCTTCAATTGTATTAATATTAATGTCACCTGCAACAATTATTATTTTCTTAGGGATTTTTTTTGATACAATATATAACATTTGTTCGAGTTGATCTAAAAAGACATTAGCATTCGTTGGTTTGTTTCGTTCATCAGTTCTATATAGACATATGATTATAAAATTGTGATGCGGAATCTGAGTAGCGCAGCACTCAAATGCACTTTTTTGGCATAGACTTTTGAAGTTATGTATGACTGTGCGGCAGTCCTTCTCATACGAAAATACAGACTCCGCCTCTTTTTTGTACTCTACAGTAAATCGCTGCTAATTCGTACCCATGGATAGAAGCGTTTTGTTCATCACCTGTTTTAAGAAATGTTTCTGAAAAACAAAGGACATCTGGGTATACATTGTTATCATTTAGTTCTGCTATCGTTATCTTTATGAGTTATTTTTTACTTGTTAAACTAGCTATATTTTGGTGTAGCAATATGAAATTAGTTTGTTTAGGTTCGAAAAATGTTATTGTTACGCACTTCTTGTGTGATACCTGTCGTTAGATTTGTATTACTATGTTGTGAAAACACCGGAAAGAAATTATGTATTTTGGTTTGAGTCTTTACTTTTTGGACGACATGATAAGGTTACTGTTAAATCCACACTACGTCATAATACAGTTGGTACTTGGAACTAAGTCAGACCAACTAGATAACGACGTAGCGTGGATCGCTTATAGCTGTATACTTATATCATGGTTATTGCTTTCCAGCGTGGTACACATAAAACCTAAGATTTACCGTAGTTTGCCCTTTTTTACTTACATATATATTCACTATATAATGTTACTTTGTTATGTACACATATATCTCTGGACTTCCCTAGATAGGGGGATAACCTTTGTGACACGAACTCATTTCCGAAAACAAATTGAGATGGGACAAAACCCGAAAGCCCAACGACAAAATGAATGATGCCAATACTCAAACTCATTTTTTTCCTAAGGCAAGTTATTCTTATGTTTGTGTAACCCAATGGCATTCTGGACTATATCTGTAGCCCCGGAGGCGAATAGTAACATCACTCATATTGAAGGGCTGACGACCTTTTCACCCTCACTTAGTGACAATCACTCAAAATCTTGCCCTTTTCATAACAATGAAAAGGGCTCCACACTTTGTCTTCTGGCAACTTTTGATGAATTTTTTGTTTGAAGCTTACAAAAGGCAATCTTTAGATATTAAATCGATTATTTTCAATAGGTACAGGCACATTCGTATTTGTATTAATTAAAAATTTAATTGAACAGGTCAACTTCGGACTGAACCATGAAATATGTATGGATTCCGCCGATCCTCTGCAATAACAAGTTCAGCTGAAGCATACTCGTACGGTAGGTACCGATGTGACGTCTGAAGAACCATTCTTGAAGGGTTGAATAATGTAATACACCACGGAATATAGGCTGTATCGAACATTATCGTTCGCTCGATAAGCTCTAGAAATTAATATTGTATCGAGCTACATACTGAAAAAAACACGTGAGAATGTAAAGTAGCATGTTAGAGTGGAACTGCGAAGTGTGATGATTCACCGTGTTTGAAAGAACAGAATAGATTCTTCAGCTGATTTTGAGCAACATTACGCAATAGTCCTGAAGAGCAATTCTTACATACAACCACATACATTGCTTCTGACACCACCCTAGGAAACCTTGTGTCGTGGGTACCAGAAACAGCGACGTCACACACATATAATCATCCAAAACCTGAGGATTATTTTTCTTTCCCTCCAGGCGGGGATCGAACCCGGGACCTCTCGCACGGTAGGCAGGGCCACTACCTCTGCGCCACAGAGGACGTCATGCAAAGTGCTTGTCTTCATTTATTGTAAAATATTATAATAAATTCACCTAAATATCAATAAACGTTTTTATTTGGTCTTCTAAACCTTTCCACATAAATAGAATGTTTCGTTTATGCATTCTCAGAACTTTGCAGACAAATGTATGACTCTAAAATATTTATGAAGCTTCGACGCAGACAAATCTTATTTACTTAGAACTGAAACTACCCTCATTGGTTTTGTTTTAGCGAGTTAAAGGACTTCGCAAATCGTTTGGAATTCTGACTATAAAAGATGACTAGTCTAGACAAAGGGATTTGAAATTAGGTAAATAACCTATCTTAATGCTATCTATCTATCTATCTATATATAATTATCTAATTCGGGGTCGCCAAGCCTCAAACCGAATTTTGTTAACAGAAGACAAATTCTATAATTTATGAATCCTTACCTATGTAGGCGGTAGTAAAATACCATAAGTATGTACACACACACATACATACATACACACACACACACACATACATAGCGTCATGCCTTTTCCCATACGGGGTGGCAGAGGCACAAGTTTGCCCACGTTTAGCCATATATTCCATACCATATTATTAATAAAAGTAAATACCACATATTAGTTTGATTATCCAAGTTCGATTTAATTGTAATTATTAAAGATTTGCTTTTTAGGGTTCAGTGCCCGAAGGGTGCAAACAGGACCCAATTACTTAGCCACCGATGTCCGTCTGTCAGTCTGTCCGGGCTGCCACCGGGCTCTTTCTGATGGACCGTAATCGGCAGAGAGTTGAAATTTTCACAGAATGTGTATTTCTGTTGCGGTCACACCATCAAATATTTAACTACACGAGATTTTATAGATTTTATCTACACACGTATCATAAACCGTACAAAAACCGTTAAGAATAAGCATAATGTTAAACTACTTGGTAAAAACTCATTTCTTATCTGAAAAATTACACATTACTACTCACATGGCTACTATGCTTAAAGCCCCACAACGCTCCACTGCAACCTTCGAGCACGGGTTTAGAATCCGCGCTATACGGCTGTGGAATGAACTTCCCTGCACCATCAGGGACAGTCCATCACTGAATATCTTTAAGAACCGACTAAAGAAGCACTATCTTTCACTTTCTATTTAGCTATATAATGTATTAGTATTAGTATATTTGTAAGATATTTATTGATATGCTGTATTTATGTAACTGTGTATGTAGTCTATATTTCTTAGCAATAGGGTTTTATGTATGTGTAATATGTATTATATTAGAATATAGTCTTAATTGTACGCGCAATTCTTTCCCTTACCTATCATCTCCGTCTCCTATCCTTTGTAAATGTTTTTTCTATCATAAGTTATCTGTATGTCTGTTTTGTTTAGTACAATAAAGAAATTACAAATTACAAATTACATTATGACCATAATGTGTAATTTTTCTACATATTATGACACTCAAATTTCGAATGCCGACGCCCGCCTGCGTGTCGCCCCTACTTTGAAGAGAGAACTACTACTCTTTGAAGTTGGTACTACTGAACAAGCTAAACAAGTGCTGAGCAATTATCAATGTCACCATGCCGGTCGAAGATGCGGTTCCTCAACACAATAAAGAGAGCTTTGATATGTGTGTAGATAAACTAGTGTATGTAACTGTACTTAATTAGGCATTAAAACTCTCGAGTGATATTATTATGAAACTCGCCTTCGGCTCGTTTCATAAACCCACTCTCGAGTATTAATGCCCTCCATTATGTAGCAGTCACATAAACTACTATTATAGATTTAACGGGGTCTCCATAAACGAGACGTGTTTTAAACCCCCTGCGATATAACAAATCTCAATATCATTCAGACAAATTCGTAGATTTCGCGACTTATCACATGGTGTGGTAGCGCAATTGCTTTGATATCGTTCGCTTAAGGCCCAAGATCACACAACACCACTGAAGAGCGCTTTGGAAAAAATAATAATACAATTATTTCCACTATATTCATGGGTCTCAAAAAATATATGTTATTCACAAAGAGATAATCTAGTTTAAATAGGCAAATTGTTCCAACCGCGTAACGATATAGTTACGCGATTGGAACAATTTGCCTTGATCGTAAAAAATCCTGAACATAGTCTTTATTAAAAAGGAGATACAATAATTGTAATATAAAATAACAGATTTTTGCTATAATTTGTATACCTAAATTTTCCTCTTTAGAGCTCCGTATCAATCCTTAAATTTTATCAATAAGCTTATTTCCGTTTTTCAGTAAAATTCGAAAAAACACTTATTAACGATGCTATTCCGCGCCCCCCGCTACCCCGCCAGTTACGCTACCCCGCCAGAAGACGACGGGCGATTGTGGCGCCCCTCACCTCAACAGCCAGAACTGGGCTTTAATCTTTAGGTGGTGAGATCGAATTAACGTGCGGACATAATAATTATTTTATTTTTGTTTTATTTAATTTAATGCTGAAACTTTCATGTACGATGGTACTGAATCTGAGTACATCGTGTACACAGTTGACTAATTTATTTAAATACGGGTTGAGTGAAAAGAAAAAGATACTGCCTCTATTCCCACACCTGTCGTGGCAACCGGAAATACCTACGTAACACACCTGCCTTGGGATCCAGAAATACCTACGTAACAACAAATTTTCCATATAAAATTTACATTATGACCTTTCGAAATCAATCATACACCACAACTCCTTTGACTGTTTTGAATATTTTCAGAGAATAGCCTTATCTATTAATCAAATCGTGGGGATATCGATCGGTTCCAAAAAGGTTTACATTCAATGGCATGTCAGTTATTTATAATGCTGCATAAATTACCTACCAAATAGGTTAGCATTGCATAACCAAGTTTCTTGGTACTGAATTACGGGATTCCAAACTGCAGCCATCGTGGATGGATAACAACCCGTAGTGAGTGTAATTGGCGGATTCTGTCAATTCGAATCAAAATGGCGGCCCACTGACGAGCGTCAATGTGATATTTTTATCCTGGCTGTAGTAGACATAGTGGTCCGGATATTTTTGTAGCTCTAGTTTCCCTTTAACTTTGCCTTTACTGTAAACACAGCCGGGTATTAGGTATCTTTTGCAGTTTGCAGTTTGCAGAGTGCAGCATCAAATGTTTTCTTTAGCACCTGCAACCTATCGTAATTTTTTGTATGAAAGAAATGAGTGAATCGAACCACTTGTAATTATATAAATTCATAATAATATAATTTCAATATTAAACATCCTCTTGGTACATTTTATAGATTCAACATCTGTCCGGTAGTAAAATCAAATTCTAGCCTCAAAATTTGTCTTTTAATTTATTTATTCAGCAACTAAATTAATAAATCATAGTATGTTTTCATGAAAATTTCAAGATTTACTTAAATTTTCTTTGATTTTAGTTCGAATAGAATAGAAAACAAAGAAGGTTCCGTTCTTTGTTGTTTGCTTCCATCACGAAAACGACGCATCATAGGAACATACATACATACATATGTATATATACTAAAGGTAGGTGTGAAACTAAACTTAAATTTAGCTGTCTAATGTTCAGATTATCTTTGAGCCTCGGCTTATGTTGGAAATTATGAACATAACGATAAATTAATTCAACATTAGCCGGCTTAACTGCAGACCAGCTTCGCGCTGTTGAGACTATAGATGGGTGAGAAAATATGATTGACATTTGTTGTTCAATATACCTAGGCTAATGTTAAAAAAAATACCATCTTCAGCAGTAATAAGCAATGAGCCTACTACACAGCGTCTAGCTTATTGGAAACACCTTACCGGTTCTACAAAATAGCTTACGCTCAGTGTTCCGTGTTGTATACATTTTCGATTGCTTAAGCAATACTCTGGTCAAGCTTTACTGAGTGGAGAGAGAATATCAATATTATTATTATTATTATGCCAAGATACACATAATCCACTAACTATTGCTCCAGTTTGTTCTCGTTTGGTTTGTTTTAACGAGATAAATAATAATAATAATAATAACTTGGACACTATTTACACACATTGATCTAGCCCCAAACTAGGATTCCCTGTATCTTGGGTGTTGCGTGTTGTTTAGTTTTTTTAACTGCCTAATTATTTAATGTGCGATCTAGCCGATTCAAAACGAAATCACTTAGCGCAATCGAAAATTATTTAGGGCATAAACCGAGACTCGAAAAAAATCCTAACATTAGCCGGGTAAACTTAAGTTTAGTTCCATATATATCTTTAGCCGTAACATATACATACAGGTCAAACACATAACCCTCCTTTTTTCCTCCTCCTCGCAGGGTATAAAAACAAAAACATAGCCCTGCTCTGAGGTCCCGCCTTCTCCGTTCATGTAATAAAATAGGATAAAAACAAGCGCCGTTAAACTTTTCAAATTGCTTCACGAAAGCCGCCCGAAATCCTTGGACTGCAATATCAAATACCAGGTTATATTGGTGCAATGTGCATTAATATGTGATGTGATGGAGGCCGCCTGCATGCCAACATACCTTGACCTCTGAGAGACAAGGACGGGCGGCCCCTCGCTACTGTAAAAATAACCTTTCGTAAAAATGTTACGTTCATTTATTCCACTTCTCTGTACAGCGTTCCGAGTTAGCTTCACAAATATACGCAGTGTATACGATTTTAGTTCTTATTAAGTAAACGGTAAACAGTAAATTAAGGGTAACTTAACCTGATTTTGCTGGGATTAATTTAGTGAGAACGCTGTTGTTGATCTTATCAACGTGGTCTAGCCACTTCAAGTCAAAAAAAGTCAAAGTTCTTTATTACTGTAGATATTTACATACACTTAGCAAACGTCATTTTTTGCCTCTTCTCTACATTGGACCATTGTGGGAGAAGGTGACTATTGATTCTCTTGCAGACGTAATGACGTAATGGAAATATGAAAAAATATTAAGTACAAATTAAATGTTACAGTCATCGAAAGTTTTGTAACACTTACTTCCACTTTGATACGAAATTTGCACATATTCTCGCTGATTCTCCAAGCATCATAACATCAGTGGCTCAAGCAGGAATAATACCCAGAGCGAAAAAGTGTTTAAGTTCAGAAAACATGAACCTTATGTCATTGTGCATAAGAGTCACTGACAGTTCGATTCGCATACTTTATCGACGCGTAATTATTCCTGCTTCCTACACAGGCGTCATACCTAAGATAATTTAAACTATTTTTTGATAATTGTATTTCTATACATAACAGTTGGTCTCACTCAACTTACTTAGTTGAAATTTTAGTGTTTATTATCATCCTAATGAAAAAGCTTATGGTCAGCCACAAATTACACTTGCAATCGGCCATGACTCCACGTGACAGGGTAAACCTAGTGGGGTGTCCACAAGCAACCTGGATGTTTGTAACTCAAATAGTTTAAATAAAGAGTTTGTATTTGTATTTCCACATCCTACAACACTTGTATCTACAAACACTTTGTAAAGTACGGTGTACTTCTTACGGTGTACGACCTCAACTTAAATGTTCACCATTAAATGACTACGTCTCAAAAGTAAAATTAAGAGGTAAACATGAAAATGCCAAGCAAGATGTTTCACGTTTTATATGACTCATAAAAGCCACTTTAGACGGCCTCGCTTGTAGCAGGCCATTTCATGACCTCATGTTTGTTAAATTTATGGGGAAATGCAAATCTTTTACGCCCCCCACGCAGCCGTATTTACTTTCCCTAGAGTATTTAGGGTGCTACCGAGAAAGGTCTGATTGATAAGCAATCTTTGTGCCCCGAACTTCCCTCAAAAGTTTCCAACGTTGAAGCCTTTTAAACCTAGTTAATCCGTTGTCAAACAGAACGCGACTCTCCGTAATGTAAATTCATAAATGTTTGGGGACGTAAGTTGTAAGCGGAGAGAGCGCATGTGTTTATTAAGTTAGTTTGACGACACAAGTTATGAAAAATATTGTCATATTTTCAGACTGTAAACTACAGATGGATAATTTCTCATGTTTGTCGATTACACCCCACATGTGTCGCCTCGCTGGGTATAGTATGTAAAGAGGAATTAACCCTGCAGAAGTTATTTTCCAGGTTATGTGTAGTCTCTCTCGAGAACCTTATCTTTAAACCTTAAACACACACTTGACTCTAGACATAATTGATCTCAAAAGAGGTCAGACGCCATTGAATAAAAATCTAAAGAATGTCACACAAAGGGTTCACCAACGTACAAGAACAATGAAAAAAATACACGTTATATTTATTTTTAAACACACACAAACTTCAACTCTCTACCTATTACGGATACAGGCCGTTCACGGACAGATGAACAGACGGAACCCTAAAAAAGAGTAACAACGTTCACGGACTTCGTCCATTCAACAAATCCTCTACCTATCTCACTGACAAGTTGCTGAATTTAATTAGCCTACGTCCCCCGGTGGGCTGTCAGGTATTTAGTTTGCCCCACACTAGGGTACGTGTAAACCGAGCTTATTTCGCCGCAGTCGTAAAGCCAGCCACCCTTACGGCTCACGTGTAAACCAGAACATGCTTTTTCGTTCCCATACAATCTGCTCGTATATGTGAAAAGTACAGTCAGCAACAAAACTGGACGACAAAATATAAGGTTATAAAAGACTTGAGACTAAGTATCCTTAATTAAATCTGACGTGAATAGTAACCATATCACAATATGATTGCGATATCAGATATTATGAAATAAATATGTAGGTATAGTTGAGGACATTTGATTTGTCAGTCTGTTATCTACTTTGCGGTCCTTTGTTCTGCTTAAACACTTAACGGACAATGTGTGGTCGGGCACGCTTTTCTATTGTTAATCACAACGCAGTGACTTGAGTGAATTTACTTAACATGCTATTACACCGCTTATTGCCAAGGGCTTATAGCCTAGAATGGTGTTAAAATGTTAACTTAACACTCACTACGGCACTCGGGTAAATACATTTTTTAGCCCCTTAAGCCCACGCCAATGTGCCGTTATAGGTTTTGAATTTTATTAAAACAGCATGATGTTCAAAATCGCGATGCCTCATAACCATGTCCAGGGCTCGAAAGGTTAACAGCTACTTTTGATGCTTACCGTACACGCAGTGAGAATAAAGACTTCGCCACTACTGGGTTTCCTGTGGGATTCGTTTTATTACGTTTTTATGTAATTTTGATGTTGTAGTTCCTCCTCAGAGTTGGCTTACTGATTTTTGACAGACACCGCTGATAGAAATAAATAATCTCTATTTCTTCGAAAATAAAATATAATTTGTTTCCAAAACCCCAACTTTTTACGATAATTCACGGACGACCTCTGTGGCATGGCGGATTGAGGCACTCCTCCTATGTACACTAAAAACTTAAATTTGTGCCCTATAGACTATTTCTGGAGTACGGAATAATTAGTCGCAGATAAGTTGTAAATGTCGATGAAATTTATGAATTAGTCGTTTTGAATAAAAAGAGCAATAAAATCTAAATGCATCAGCCATTTGCGGGCTGATGAGAGCTTGGTACACAGGTACTCCAAAATTAGTCCAATTTGACAGCAAACAGCAAAATTGGACGCTTTTGTGGTAATGAAGAAATCCAAGTTTGCGCTACGCGGACGTTTCCGAGATTTCTAGTTCTCGTAAATTACCTGTTGTACGAATACGAAAATTGTCATGATTATGAATTTCCAATTAGTCGTAATTAGTCGTGGATAAAAATTTGCGAAAATTCGTACAGCTAAAAAATTAATGATAACAAAACTTTTTAAAAACAAGCTTTTATTAAACGCTCTAAAAAGGAAGAAATAAACTTTAAATTGAAACAAACCTATCAATTAATTACACCACACAATTTATTATGTTATTAAAGCTTGCTGCGAGATTTACTTATGTAGATGTAGTTACCTATCAATTTTATGTACAGCATGTGTTATTGAATTGATAGAAGATTCTCGTGATATTGAATTGACAGAAGATATAAACCTCGCAGCAAGCTTTTATATCATAATAAATTGTGTGATGTAATTAATTAGGTTTGATTCAATTTAAAGTTTATTTTCTTCTTTTTAGAGCGTTTAATTAAAGCTTGTTTTATAATAGTGTTTTACCATTCTTTTATTTTTATTGTTTTAGTTATGATTGGGAATGTTTCAGTTCAGATTTTTATTCACAATAGCACAAAAATTCAGACTTAATAAACGTCATAACATAATCAAGCAAGCATAATAAAACATTAAGTAGATGCCTAATGATTAGTACATAATATATAGGGTGCAATGATCTGGTTTAATTCCAGATGTCGGTGTCTTGAACAGTCATTAATTTTGTAGTAGGCCTTTGTGCACAAAGTGTGCTTTATACATTTTTTGAATCGAGCTTCATCTAGGTTTTGTATTTCTTGCGGAATTTTATTGTAGAAGCGTATACAGTATGCCATAAAAGAACTACTTACTTTTGTGAGTCTGAACATTGGAAAAGAAAGTTTATGTTTATTTCTAGTTTGCACATTGTGGCGGCTATCAATAGTTTTAAAGCTACTGATATTTTTCGTCACATATATTATGTTTTCATGCAACTTGCAACTGATAGGATGTTGGTTTCTTTGGAGAAATCACTCAGAGATTCTCTATTACATAGCTTAGAAATAAATCGGATCGCTCTCTTCTGCAAACTGAAGATGGTCTCAATGTCAGCGGCCCGTCCCCATAGTAGTATGCCATAGGACATAATGCTATGGAAATAACTTAAATATACAAGTCTAGCATTGCAACGGCAAATTCTCTGATTCTTTTAACTGCATATGCTGCGGAGCTAAGTCTATATGCTAATTTTACAATGTGGGGACCCCACTGTAGTTTGGCATCAACAGTGATGCCGAGAAATACAGTTTCATCTGCTAGTTTTAGTTTGTCTTTCTCCAATACAATGTTACTCTCAACTTGCCTTACATTAGGTAAAGTGAAAGTTATTGGCAGTTAACCAGACTAGTACTCGCAAGAGAGCATTATTTGTTTCCTGTAAGTAATTTTCCTGTCTCCTTTTTAAAAAAATTAGTGACGTGTCATCTGCAAATAATACTATCTCTGAAATGTTTTAAACCATGAATGGCAAATCATATACAGACACGAGGAAAAGGAACAGACCCAGAATAGATCCCTGTGGGATTCCCATCTTCACCTGGGAACCCGACGATTTTGTCCTATTGATTTCTAAGTCTGTTCATTTCATTTCATTTCATTTCATTTCATTTTATTCATTTCATGTCATTTGATTTCATTCATTGCATTTAATTTGATTTCATATCGAACTCAGAAACAAATGTCAAAATATAAGCAAAATCTTTTCAGCCACAAATTGTTTTCGTATTAGTTTTCGTGTTCTCCTCAGCAAGTCCTTTCATTTGATGTCCATATCATAGGGGTTGCTGTAAAAATTATAAATCGCCATTTTGTAACGTCCGCCATATTAGATTAAAAATGGCCGCAATTAATGAATCGTGCATTGTCGTTGGAACCAAATTGTGTGCCAAATTTCAGCTAAAGCTTTACTGGAAGTAGGTGAAATATCGATTGCATACATACAAGTGAAGTTAAATAAAAGCAAACATTATAAACATTAAAGTAAAAAGTAATTCTTTTTAAAATATTTTAACATCAATGTTACATCGACATACCAAACTTGAAATACGTATTGAGTTTTGAAATGATAACACCTTTATTGTAACTTACCTACTGATCAATTGTTGTATTCATTATTCTTGTACGATGTTGAACGCTTCGTATGGGAGTGTTTAGAGTTTTTTATTCAATGGCGTCTGACCACTGCCCAGGAAAATTTCTCTGTAACCACAAGAGCGACCACTTTTGTTGTCTACCGACAAAGACTACTTATGACGTGTTTATTAAACAAGTTAATTTAGCCTACGATCGGCCGTTTAGATTGTTTTGCTATATTTCATTAATAACTCCAAAACGACTAATTCTGAATATTCACAGATCTGCGAATAGTTATTATACCCGGTAATCGTCTAGGGCACATATTTTTGCTGCGCGTACGCACTCTACCTCCCCAGCGAGAGGTCCCGGTTTTGAATCCCGGCTGAGACGAAGAAAAAAAAGTGGCGAGTGCGAGTCGGACTCGCCCATGAAGGGATCCCTTGTAGCAAGTAATTATGTGACTGGATGTTTGTGTTGTAACTTTGTTTTTCATAGTGTTTGTATGAATGAAAAAGTTATCTTTGCGGTTTTTAATCAATGTTTTATATCTTTAAAACTGCTTATTTTATTGTGGTCAAACTAATTTTCTTTGAAAGTGTGTATTGAGATACACAGCATTTTTCCACTTTGGAAGGGTCTGTCTCTTTAACGATTTACTTTGATATAGGTTTGATGAAAAAAATATTTTTTGGTTTGAGTTCCATGTACGGGCAGTCCCCTTTAATTATTTTCATTTTTAAATTTTTGTATAAAAATCGTAAAGCGGTTCACATAATACATCTAAATACCAAGTTTTAACTGTGTAGTCCTAATAGTTTCTGCATAAAATTGCTGTGACATACGGTCGGACGGACGGACGGACAGACATACTTGACGAAAGTATAAGGGTTCCATATTTCTCTACGAAACCCTAAATACCCAGGTCTGGATGTTTACATTTGTGTGACCCTGGTGTGGGGTCAGAAGCAATGAATGTACCTGAACATAAATGTCATGTTCATTGCTTACCTTGGTTCGCCAAAATCGATGGTGTCCATAAGATTTCATCGGATTTACAATCTGTATATTTTGTTTCAGGTCATGCGGGAGCCGCTTACAATTCACATTTAAACTTGTAAGTGTTTCCCTTTCTTACCAACGCAACAAACTGATTGCACGCAAGTACACAACACCCCATCAAATAGTCTAACGAAGCTTCATTACCGCGAGTCAAAGGGTTAGTTCATACAGCCTGACTCATTAAGCCAGACGTTAAGGGTCTAAACACACTATGCCGAAGATACGCGACCGAAGTTTGGCATGATTCCGCGGTTGTGTTTACGTTCCGACATATTCGGCTAATATGACACACCATAAGTTGTAAGAAATTCAGTCGCGCAACTTTGTGTGTCTCGTTCAGTAGAGTTCTTGGCAATCGACGCGAACGTCGGTCGCGAATAATGTGTGCGATACAGAATAAGTTGCCACTGAACTTACGCCCACCGAAGTTGCTGTACGATAAAACGCAAAGTAATTTCGGCATGATGTGTCGTCAGTAATTCAAATAGCATTGCAGGCGTAATCATGCCGAACTTCGGTCGCGTATCTTCGGCATAGTGTGTGAGTTTGGAAAATTTAATCGCGAACTCTACCGCTATATTTTAAGGTGGAAAATCCATGAATTGTTCAAAGTAAGTCTAGTAACAAATGGGTTAAGGTAGGTACAGTCACCCGGTACAATAGGGCAGGCTGCACTAGTGGGTGCAGTCAAGAGGCTTTGCTGAGAGCAGGAAGTGGGGGTTGGCTAAACGCAGTGCAACGTTCCGACAGGGACTCAAGGTAGAACATCGCGCTTTCCGGTTGAAATTCTAACTCTGTATTTTACGTCGACATCAATCACGTCACTAGAGGGCTGGCAGGTGTAAAACATGCGAGACAAGCTACGCATTGGGTCGAATAAATATTTAAATGTATACCTACCCTTTTATCTCTAATACATGAAGGAAATTTGTTATTATTGACATGAGCGTATGCATTTCTTTAGTCAATCTGCCTGGTCTGTGCGTCTGAAGGCGTCAATTACCTAACTGAAAACTAACGACTTCAAATCTGACAGCTCTTGTGCGGTTGCTGTAGGTAGTCTATTTTACCCACGACGGAGGCAACGGAATGATGGTGGTATTTATTAATCTGCTTAGAGGTTATTTGTGTGCGTGAGTGTATGTCTGTTTCCATTTGCCTGGTTTCCTACTAGACGGCTATATTTTTAGACCAGGTTTTTCGATATATTTTACGGTTGTGGACCACCAGAGACTGTTGCAGGAGCCAAGATGGTTGACGCGTGAGGACTTCATCAGAAACTATTTTGCCATTTTCGATGCATTTTTTTCCATTTTATCAGCCGTAACGCTTCAATTAAGCGTCGGGAGTGTTTTCAATTTTCAATTTATAGCATTAAAATTTAAACCTCGTGAATTGATTTCAGAGTTTCTAGAATAGAAAACATCTAAAACATCATGCTTTTTAGATAGATATCGTTATTCTTGGTCATGTCAAAATAATAACACTCGATTTATCCTGTTCTAGTCCTATTTTTAGAAGCTTATTACTTATGTATCTATTGTAATATAATGCAAACCTGTAAAGATATTTAGCAAACAAGTCTGCGTAGTAACAGTCCCCTTTTTTGTTTCAGATACACAAAATGAAAACACAATGGAGATATATTAAAATATTCAGTATATTTTAGAAGAGTTTTGTCTGTGATGTCGTTTTTCGGAGATATGTGAGAGGGAGTATTAGTTGCTTAGTGGAGAGGGATCTATGTGGTGGATGGAAGCCGTATGGAGTCGCACGCGCACATGGGTCTGACGTCGCCCAAACATCGGCACGAGTCGACTTACAAGAGCTGCTCCCAGAACCTGCCCCTAGATATTCTGTAAGTATTACATACTTAACTTTAGTATAATGACGACCCGAATGGCCGAGTCGGCTGTGACCCTGCCTACGAAGCCAAGGTTCCCGGGTTCAAGTCCCGGTGGGGGCAAATATTTGTTCGATGAGCACGGGTGTTTGTACCCTAGTCATGGTTGTTTATCTATTTTAGTATAATATTTATCAATATAAGTATGTGTATCGTTATCTAGTACCAAAGATACAGGGAATCCTAGTTTGGGGCTAGATCAATGTGTGTAAATAGCGTCCAAGCTATTATTATTATTATATTATAATTATTAATGTGTACCTTTAATATACCTTTAACATATATTGTATATATTACGGTCAATGTGAATAATTGGTAATAATCATATTCGCCGGTCAATATGAAACATCCCAATTTGTGTGGTCAATGTAAGAAATCATTATTGGCGATTGGCGCCTACAACAAAGTATAGAAAACTAATCGCCGCCATAAGGTCCCATTCAATTTGTAAGACCACATTTTGCTCGTAGTAGACTTCGTACAGCCTGCACGAAAAACAGCTATATAGGCTAATTTAGTACGCAAACTACATCTAGCTCTGCAGCTGAGTCTAAGAGTACCTCAGGGCTATTAATAGTTTTGTACCCTCATCATGTTCGTGCTTACTGACAGACTGTATTCACATCATTAAGAGTTATTTTAATGTCGAATAAATAAGCCACTTGTCATATACGTATAGACTAAAAAAAACTTCAAAAATTTTAAACCAACAAACAAAACTAACATTGCGTCACGCCTATTCTCTTACCGGGTGGCAGAGCACAGTTGTGCCTTCGTTTAATATCCAATACTCCATTTTCGCATGACAGGGGGCATGCCGATCGCATGATTATTTGAACAAATATCACCTGCTCGAATGATATTTAACGTTTAATACCCGTGTATAAACTACCTCCGTCAGACTGTTACAAACAATAGTGTAAATAATTATACATAATTTATGTAGTACATTAATGTTGCTGACCACTTAGGAAATTATACAACCCTTGAATGTAGGAACAATGTTGTATGGTGGTTCCGTTTATCGCTAATCATAGGCTACGGCAAAACTGACGTACACTATGTTGTGATAGTCCTAGGGCCTCTGACTGAGTCGGTTCGATGCAATGCCGTGGAATTATGTGATAAATGTTATTGTTTCAGATAATTTCTTTGATCTTCATTTGAAGCACTTATAATTACGCATCGAAAACCCTTGGCGACTTGAACTTTCAGTGAATCTTAAGGACAGTTATCTAAAGATCATTTTATCTGGTCTCTCATACTTTTTCAAACATAGCGTCACGCCTTTTCCCATACGGGGTGGCAGAGGCACAATCATGCCCACTTTGAGCCAGTTATTCAATACTCCATATTGCGTGACAGGGGGCTAGCCCATCGACGCAGCTATGGAGTAATGAAGGTTTCGTCACGTACATGGTCACGTACCTGCATCTCCTGTGTGAGAAGCAAGCTTGGAACCCATTACACCAGGGAGCTCCCTTTCATTCTAATAATTATGTGCGCTTCCTATGCTGATCTTTTTCTTCGTTATTCTCGTAAATTGTACACAGTTATGCGTTTAATAACTCCTTCAAATTCGACAACACATTTCTGCTATCTGTATAAACGAAATTAAATTACACATCCAGTTAGAGTCGTTCAGATAAGACAAATAAGTTTACATCATACATAATTTTCAGAAGCTTTGGAATTAACAGAACCTTTTCTTTTAGATCGACCATCACCATCCAGATCCTGAAATTAAAATAACTGGATTAAAATGACAGTTGGATTAGCACTTTTTTTAAATGTTGCAAACTTGTTACCTCCAGTGTTGTGGAAATCGATTCAGTGAAATCAGAAAAATACGTCGATCGGTTTATTTGATACTTAAATTATTATATTTTCTTTCTTCTTCGCTTTCATTAAATATTTATATTATTTACGTTATTTTCAAGTCCTAGTTGATCAGACTATAGGTATTATTTATACAGTGTCGTATCAAAAAAGTTACATACATCAACAGTAACCTCATTAAAAATAGATGGGAAAAATAGATAATTAGATGGGAATTATACTAATAATCGTTTTTTCTATTATAAAAAGGCAACCCACGAACTCATTGATCTAGTTATTTTGATATCAGACTTTTTCCTTACATTTTTTTACATTTACATACAAACACATACATTGCTTCTGACCCCACACTAAGATACCCTACCAAATACCAAATACCAAATGTCTTTATTACTGTAGATATTTACATATACTTAGCAATCGTCATTTTTTGCCACTTCTCTACATTGGACCACTGTGGGAGAAGAAGGGCGTAGAAACTCCCACAGATTGATTTTTAGATCTCTTTTTAAAAAATTCTTATGCTTAACTAATACAAAATATAATATTTAGTCATTATCATAATTAATAAGCAGGAATAAATAATTACAAAATTATTAATCAAACATATAGAATTCAGGGTGTTCCACGGCTATGCCACATGGAGGGAAAGTACCTTAAATATTGTAAAAGAGCATTTTACTGAAAGAAAACTTTATTTTGTTTTTTAAAACCATTTGAACTGCATTCGAAGTTTTTTTTAAATAGCCTTTATTAAAGGGGAATCTAACCCGCCAACTGTGGAAAAAAACCTGTATTATCACTATACCGTTGGAAAGGCTTAATCATATATTCAGTTTTGTCGAAGAAACATAGTATCTTAAAAAAACGGTTCGTAATAAAGTGCGCGCCAGACTTGCACACGAAGGCTTCCGTACCATCGTACGAGAAAACGTAACCACTAAATATAATAAAACAAAAACAAAAGTCCGAAAGTGGAATTGAACCCAGAACCTAGGATTGCGAAATCGATATCAAACCAATTGCGCCACCACACCCTTAACTAAGCCGCAAAATCTACCATCATATTTGAATTAAGTTATATATCGCGGATGGTGTTAAAACACGTCTCTTGTATGGGGAACACCCTTAATTTATAAAATGTCGTGCAGTTCATAATTTTTTGCTGTAGCGACAACAGAAATAAACATTTTGTGAAAATTTTAGCTCTCTTCCTATTACGGAAGACCATGAAATTTTCTATTTTCTGGTAATAGTCTTACTTTGAATCAGTCCGTTGTTAGAAACACGACCAAGTCAGTGAAAGACTCGTTTTCCTGAACAAAATCCTAAATTGTATGTTGAATTTCATGGCCTTCCTTTGATTTAACCCTGAAGGTGCTGAGCTGTGCTCGGTGGCTGATTGGTGCAGTTGTTCGCGCCGATATTATTATCAGACTGCACATCACTCATTATAGGCTGTTAGACTGTTAAACTATAGTTATAATAGTGGTTCCGTGAGAACAGTAGGCCTCGCTCCAATTTCAAAAATTGAAATCCGTCCAATTATATCGCTACAGAAAACTACCCCCCTCCCTTTTCCACCCTCCACTCCCCCTTTTAGAATTGCGAAAAAAAAACAAAAGGCGGAGCCTTTTGGATATTTTTCGCAACATCTTGTGTAGAATAACGTCCTAAGTGTGCCTCTTAAATTGGATTGAAATTTGTCGATTAATAACGCTACAGCGAACTTCCCCTCTTTTCCCTCCTATTTTCCCAAACCAAAAATGTTAAATTAAATCAAGGAACTTGTGTGCCGGGAACAGACGTACAAAATCATCAGTGGCCGATTTCGAAACTGGCCTGAAGTGTCCAGTCGCTCGATCAATTATACCTCCATGTAGGCTGAATGATTGAATATGACCAAAAGTAAAAATGGCAAATGCGAGTCGTACCACCGCATAATGGTCTTCAAGTTCCTTGCATGGGGATTAGGTAACTTTAATTTTCTTGAGTTTAAGATAACAAAATGTTGTTTACAAAGTTATTGGTGCTGTTACCTTCATATTAGTTGCATTTATAAGTTTGTATGCGGTATTGAAAGAAATTTTCCCATCACCTATATTCAAACCATACTTTAGTCTATAATATATTTTAGTAGTTTCGGAGATAAAGGGAGTTAATTGGTGAATGGTCGTTTTTGTCTATTTTCTTAAATATTTTTTAATTAAGCATTTCAGGTTAATGTAAAAAAATATATTTGAGATTCTCGCAACAAGCCTTTTTCCATTTGACTTGTCACACACGCGGCACAGTTAACTTTTTGGTTAGGCTTCTCCCTCCGATGACGCACTTTATATTGTCGCGTGATGTTAGGGCGGGAATTTCACGGCAATGATGATGTGTTTTTTGACTGTCATTGGAATTTATTGAAATAAAGTGAAATTACCGATGTCGCGACAACTTGATGACTGAAGATGTTTTTTAATTTGTCATTGGAATTTCGGCTTATGTTTTATAATTACCGATCCCGTGCGGAAAAGATGAAAGCGTAAAAACTCTGAAAAACGCATTTTCCAAGTCATGAGACCTAGCTAGATCAATTTTTTGCCCCAACAATCCCTTAGAAAAAACATCGAATACTTTACAGCCGTTGATGAAAACCCAAAACAAATATTCCTCATTTAATCGCTCCGTGGTCTAATGGGCTTCACACTTGCTTCTCACACAGGAGATGCAGGTTCGATTCCTGACCATGTACCAATGAGATAATTAATTTATCTTAAGTACAATTTACGGACGTTCCAACGGTGTTGGAAAACATCGTGAAGAAACCTTCATTACTCCATAGCTGCGGCGATAGGCTAGCCCCCTGTCACGCAAAATAGTGTATTGAATAACTGGCTCGTAGTGGGCAACAATGGTGCCTCTGCCACCCCGTATGGCAAAAGGCGTGACGCTATGTATGTAATCGTTTATGTGGCGTGTTGCCTTAGGTGGCGCCTATAGTGGATACAAATACCAGCCTAGGATTTACTACAACATGCAACTTGGTCCCGCGTTTACTCAGCAATCAGTTCGGCCAATTGTTTGACTAGCCCTTGGCACTAAGCGGCGAGACAATTAATGAAATGTCCGGTTCTATGAATCGTCTCTGCATATTTTAGTATGGAGTCGGCTAGACTAATGTTGTAAGGAGAAAGAGATTTGTCAATCCTCGCTAGTGATTAAATTGTCTGCAAGGTATCTTTGATAATTAAATGCTATAGCAGTGAGTTGCTGTAAACAACGTCTAGAGTAAGCCTTATTTTGGCAATTTTGGCGTAACTCCAAGCAGTTAAATCTAGAACTAAAAAGGAAACACGATACTCTGACATTATTTATGTCAGAATTGTCGAGTTATCTCATTAGCGCTGGTTTAACAGAATGATATAAATTAAATGAAAAAGATGGTGGTTGGAATGGAAAGGTGATGAGAGAGACGAAGGATCGTATAGCCCACTGGACTGGTATAGGCTTGGATGTATAAATATTATCAGCCTGCATCTTCCGACTGCTGGGAATAGACCTCTCTTAATATAACATCCCTAAAAAGCATTACATAGCCATGAATTGATGATGACGATGATGATGTTGAATACATTACATGTTGACAACTTCCGTGGGGTTGCGGTTCGAGGCTCTGCCTCCCCAGCGAGAGCTCCTGGGTTCGGATTCCCGGATGGGGATAAAGTAAAAAAAAAGGTCTTGGATATTTATATGTGCATGACGTAGCCGATCCTGGTTCCACATGGTATTCTAGTGTAGGGTCAAAAGCAATGTATGTGCCTGAATATAATTTTTAATGATGCGTTCGCGCAGATGGTTGCCGCGGTCGTCGTTCCGGCCGGCGGACGGCGAGCTGGCAGACTGCGTGCTGGTGGTGGGCGTCTCCCGCCCAAAGCTGGCGGCGGCGCTGCTCTCCGTGACGCTGCTGTCACTGTTCCTCACCTTCCATGTGCTGTACGACAGCGCGCTCTATAGCATACAGGTAACAACAGTGACAAGTCATCGTCGGTGATGCGGTGACCAGTCGGTGATCCGTCATGTCCCGGTCCCGGGGGCAAATATTTGTTTGATGAGAACGGATGTTTGTACCCTAGTCATGGTTATTTATCTAAGTATTATAATATTATCTATATAAGTATGTGTATCGTTTTCTAGTACCCAAGATACAGGGAATCCTAGTTTGGGGCTAGATCAATGTGTGTAAATAGTGTCCAAGGTATTATTATTATTATTATTATTAAAATGGATATTTATCGACGGTGGCCGGTTGAAGCAGATGTAAAGTTTGCTTAAGATCTAGCTAGACGATGGCACAGTTAATGATGTCACAGTATTGTTCAGCACCTTCCAAGATTCATTACAGAAAGAGACAGCTGAGACAAGACGTAGAATTACTCCACTGTATTTCTACGTCCTCCGCACCTTTAGTCCCAATTAATAATACAACCCTACCTCATCGCTCCACCAGCACGTGAATTTAGTCAGATAGGGGTAAGCAAAATAAATAACTTCGTGTTGGTTCACCTTGACTAACCCTGGTATTTACGAGCTTGATGTCGACCTCTAATATGATAATAGTGGTACTTCATAGTAGGTTATGTGACTGCTACATAATGAAGGGCATTAATACTCGAGAGTGGGTTTATGAAACAAGCCGAAGGCGAGTTTCATAATAATGTCACTCGAGAGTTTTAATGCCTAATTTTGTACAGTTACATACAGTAGTTTATCTACAGACATATCATAAGCTATCTTTAATGTGTTCAGGAACCGCATGTTCGACCGGCATGGTGGCATTGATAATTCCTTTGCACTTGTTTAGCTTGTTCAGTAGTACCAACTACACAAACAAAGTAGGGGCGGCATGCAGGCGGGCGTCGGCGTTCGAAATTTTAATGTCAAAATATGTAGAAAAATTATACATTATGATCATAATGTGTAATTTTTCAGATAAGAAATGAGTTTTTATCAAGTAGTTTAACATTATGCTGCTCATAACGTTCGGTTTTTATACGCAGTAAAGAGGGTTTATGATACGTGTGTAGATAATAGTAGTTTATGTGACTGATACATAATGGAGGGCATTAAAACTCCAGAGTGGCTTTATCATAATAACATCACTCGAGAGTTTTAATGCCTAATAATGTACAGTTACATAAACTACTATTAAATACACATGAGTACATTGACCCCGGTAAGAAAATGAGCGATTCAAACTGAATCGGCATAAGACGTTGTGGTAACCAAATGAACCGATAGGCTTCGTTCTGTCAACAACAAAAATAAATCGGCTGTTCCCTTAGCGTTTTTCAATATATTCTCTCCGTGAAAAAAGGAATAGTTTGAAAAAACCTTCATGCAAGTCCAAAACGCTTATCAACACATTTAGGGTTTTTTTTTATAAAAAGCGTGTAAATTACATACGGTCTGCGATTTGTCATGTCAGTTGTTTCTTTATTTACCAAGGGTATATATGTAACACCTACAATGTGTTACATTACGTGCTCAATTATACATTATAATGTAAGTATGTTTAAAAACTTTTAACAATTTTCGATCAGAATCCTAGTAAGTACGTTCTATATGCTCGATACTATAAGTAGTTGATATATACGCCCGTATGTAATTTACACGCTGCAAGTAAAAGAGAGATAGATAGATAATTGGAGTGCATGACGTCATTACCACGTGACCCCAAAAATATATATAGTTTTGCAGGTCTAGGTCGATAGTCCTTTATTTAAATACGTCTAATAAACGACTAACATAAAGTACCTCATAATGATAGGAAGATAGAAAATAAATTACTTTCTTTCATTTAATAAATGACACACTCCATATCAGATTTGTTTAGTGGTTTTGACTAATTAATGGGGATGTACGATTAGGCCGTTATACACAAAAAAATAAAACTTTGGTATATTAAACCAGATTGAACAATATGGTGCTTTGCAAGAGATTGATGGAGACATCATTCATCATTAGGGAAAATGCAAATATTCAACTTTGTGCGCCTCGTATTGACTCTCGGCGTGTGTGTCTCGTTTCAACACTTACAAGAATCCCAATTGTAGAAGCCTCTAAACCATGCTCCACTAACGAGGATACTTTCCACATGCCATGACAGACGTACAAAGTTAATATCTTTTTCGATTTAGGCTAGATATTTCTAGCGTAAGCTTGCTGTCAGCCAATGCTGAGTTTCTGTGAGAATACCAGTTTTTTACATATTATTTTATTTTATTCCTCTGTATGTTTCTTGCGAGTTCATCTTCATTTTTACTATGCCTCTTATTGCATTTCTTTTTTATGCAGATTGACATGAAAAAATGTGAATGTTGTGCGCATCCTTTTTGTTAAACTTTTTCTTTAATGTTAAAAAAGCATTCAGAGTTTAACCTGTAAACATGGGTAAAGCTTAAAACGGAACTTTTATGACAGACGCCATCTAGAGTACTGAAGATTCTATTGTGGGCATTTGTGGGGAAACAACATAAAATTTGCCTTAATTGTTATGTTATTATTAGCTATACTCAGTATACAATAAATATCCGAAGACGACGACGAGGCCGTGCTTCCCAAGCGAAAGGCCCGAGGAAGAAAAAAAATATGTTTGTAATGTCGCTGTTTCTGTATCCCTTGATACTGGGTATCCTAATGTGGGGCCAGAAGCAATATAAGTGTCTATATGTAAAAAATAATGTTAAAAACTGCTAGAAAAAAGTGTCATCTAAATGTGAATAGTGAGGCAGTTTCACGGGATAATATTGGACAAAAGTACATTTTTTTATATTAGTTAGGTATCTACATAGCTGTAAGTTTTTGTTAGGAAACAACTCCTCCGTCGACCATCTTGAATTTTATGGCTGCCATTTTGAATTATAGTATAATTTTAATATCTAGAGTTCTAATAGCCGTTTTCACCAACAATCCCTATCTTTTAGGGGACACTTATCTCTTTTTAGGGGCTACCTAGCGGTTGTTTCGCTTTCACCAATGTTTAAGTGTCACTTATTATAAATTTAGGAATCCGAATTTCGAGCACCTAGCTCTAAGTGACATTTTCTTAGCTGACAAAAAGATCGCAACTTGTTTATTTCCTCGTAAAATGGAATAAAAAATAGATTTCATTGATGACTTTGAAGCTCTTGAAGACATCAATTTCCTAAAAACATCAAATCTTACTAGTCGGCCTCGAATTTTTCGACAGAAGCCACATTTTGCGCAAAATTTTCTCCTCGTTTTCGTCTTTTCTGCCATTATTATTTAGTTTTCGCCCAACAAGAAAATATAACACTGAATAGAGAACACAGCAGACTTGAGAGGTTCAGAAAACATCATGCATTCGCGATAAAAAAGTAAAACGCTAGATAGTGTGTTTGAGTTTTCTTTCACTGTAATGGCAATGATCAATCATATACAGCGATCGGTTTTCATGTATTTTTTACATAATTACTACATATTGCCTGCTGAATCATAATAGAATGTGTAATAAAGCATGAGATGTAACTAAATTGTCCATTTAAATTTCAAAAAACACAAAAAAAAACAGTGGTTAATTTCCCCGAATCACAACACTAGACCAAAGACAAACCTGAAAAAATGTAAGTAGCCACTTGTTAGGTGTTTCTTTATACGGTGAAAACGAATTTAAGTTATGGGATGGAATAGGGGACGACTTGAGCTGAGCGTTCCCTAGATCGGTGGACTTTAGGGTATGCTTGGTGAAAACGGGCATAAATCACTTAGAATCACAAACTTGGTGTCTAAATAAAATCTAGATGTTTTAGGGTCTAGTTCCATAAGGATACCCAACGGAACCCCGTTACTACGCCTCCGCTATCCGTCCTTCTGTCTGCATTTCAGTAATAGCTAGATTGCTTAATTTTTATAGAGTTTGTAATTATATTTCTGCTTTAAAAAATATATGTATAGGTATATGTTACCGACAATCTGTATAATCCGTTATTATATAATCGGTATTATATAATCCGGTAATCCCTAGGCAATATATCTAATGCCTTAAACGTGCAGGTGATGTATGAAATATTATTTATTTTATACTTTGCCTAGGTATTATATATAATACCCAATGCGTTAAAACTAAGTACTTTTTGTTGTTCTTACATGTTCAACCTCACACAAGGTAAGCTACCGCAGTGTTTTGCCCTGATATTCTACCAAAATCGATTTATTTTACACATTTCTGGTGACCAAGCAGGCATTCTATATAATCCCTGGGCATTGTATATGTATATGTATACAATTCCCAGGGATTATATAGAATGTAGTAATGGACAGTAATATTAATAATATTTTACATTGCCTGAACGCCTCAGGTATTATGTATATTATTTTGGCAACAAATATAATGATCACCAAAATATTTTTTTCCTACCCAAAATGGATCAATGAACACCAAAAGTTGCAAAAAACATCAGGGCAAAATACTGCGGTAGCTTAGGTGAAGGGTAAAGGGGGTGAGCGAAAGGAAGCCCCCTTTATCCTTCGTGTTAGGTTGAACATGTAAGAACAACAAAAAATACTTAAAACATAAACTTAAGTACACAAAACATAAAAAGAAGTTTGGTGATGATTTATCCAAACACAATTTGGTGGACATTTATCCATTCTGGCAGTCATTACGAATTTATTGGTAGTAAAATTTGGTAATCGTTTAAACACAAGCCTATTATTTTGACGACCTCTGTGGTGCAGCGGTTGTGGCTTTGCCTACCATGCGGGAGGTCCCGGGTTCAATCCCCGGCTAAAGAAAAAAAAACATGTCTTGGATGTTTACATGGGTGTGACGTCGCTGTTTCTGGTTCCCACGACACAGGGTATCCTAGAGTGGGCCAGAAGCAATGTATGTGCCTGTATGTATATGTTTATTTGTTTATATATATGTGTATTGTCTAGGTATTATATAGAATACCTGCATTATACAGAATCTTCCCCCAACACATGACGCACTACTCCAATACTCCAAGCGGGCTGCATATCAGGAAGGAGTAGGTACGGTGTATCAATGAGCATGGCAAACGGTGCTTCATGGGTTTCTGAAGCAATAGATATGATGAAGAATGAGTTAGATGTGATTGCAAAACTGCTCGTTGGAATCGGATTGTACTTTACAAATGTAAATGTATGAAAAGACGAAGAATCTATAAGTATTAATTATATATTGAAACAGTTATGTATCTTGATAAAATGTGTTATGTATCTTATTGTATTCGTTGACCTCAATATAAAAATATTTAGACACCAATTTTGTGTTTGAAGCCATTTAAAAAGGGAAATATTAGTTACATAGTTATATTTTAAAATTACTGCCATAAATCAGAGATGGTGTTGGTCCCTATCAGAGATTGAAAGCTGCAATTTAAACTAGCGCCTAGAGAAAAATGGTGCTTTTGTCCGGTGTGTCCACATTTACGAAAATTTGTTCCAGCAATCCGCATATTTTTACGTTTTCAAAACCAATAGCTCCGCCATTTGAAAAAGTCCAAAACCTGAATCGACAAAATAATTCCTTATAATTATAAAACCTGCGGGGCTAGTCCGCTTAGTTTTATATCCGACATAAAGCACTCGTCCCTCTCTGTAAAATAAGCGAGTGAGAGAGGGACAAATGCTTTATGTCGGATATAAAAGCTAGCAACCTACGGGTGTAGCTCACGAAATTTCACGAGAATCGATAGAGAAATGCGACCTGTAGAGAAAAACATGCGGACAAACATATAAAAGCATTTTTGCCCCATACACATTTTATGAATCGAAGACCTTCGCTTTGCTCGGTCAAAAAATATGTATGTACTTGTTATCCTCATCCTTCAATATAGTATCCTATAGATTAGGATTAGATTAAGACACCAATTTCGTGTTGAACGGCCTTACTTATAAAAATGTTAATTCACTGTTTAGTTAATTCAGTGTTTTGTCTTGCTTTGACATTTGACATTTAGTCGACGTGTGAAAAGGACAAAACACTGCTTAAAAGCTAAAGAGTGAATTAACTTTTTTATGAGTAAGGCCATAAGTGATTTAGAAGCAGAAATATTGATATCTCAGATATTTTTTTCAATTTCAAAATGGCCGCCATAATATCCACGATTGCCGACGGAGTTGTTGGATCCTATCAAAAATTTAAAGCTCAGTACTTAGCACCTGGAAATAAATTGCTGGTTTTGTCCGGCTTGTCCATATTCACGACAATTTGTTCCAGAAATCTTCCCCACTACTAATACTTAACGTTACGATATAGGGAAACCAAGGCATAATGGACGTCAGCCATTTCCCCTAAAGTAAGTGGCCCGTCGTGTAAAGTCGACACGTAGAGACATAAATTGTTATGTTACAGGAGTTGTGGCGTCATGGTGGCCGTAAAAAGGCATTTCGCCAACATTACATACGAAGAACGTAAACATAATAGACCAAACAGCAATATATGTATGCATCAAAGTTACGTATTTGTTATCATTAGTGGTCTGACTGAATACCTTGGGACGCAATGTTATCAAAAGGATAGACATGCCTTTTTAGCGGAAATAATTTTCCGGAACATAAATAAATATCGAAACTCTATTTTCACTCTTCACTTCACTTCTTCACTTTCACTTTCAAATAAAAAGATAAATAAATCGCTTTGGCCACTCAAAGCCATCTTTCTCAGATTCATTGTAATTTATCCAGATAACACACACCTACATTCTACATACAATTTGGTATGACAGAAATACAAAAAAGTGATCTGAATACAAGTGACTCTGTATTAGGATTAGGCCAAACCAGAACTTTTTTAAAAGACGTTCTAAAACCGTAAAGAATTAGACATAACATTAAAAAGGTATGGGTATAAGTCAAGATTTGGGCGCAGTACATATGTAAAGTAAACATATAGATAAAGGTATTGAAATTAATGACCCAGATATAATTAAATTTAAATTCGCGACACCACCTCCACTGATTCGGAGTGCTCATTCTCGAGCTACAAATTGATTTGTAGATGTAAAGCGAAATTCATTAAAAGATGAAAGTATTGAAAAATAATGATCATTTATTTTATATATTTAAAGCGCGCGCAGGTTCTCCTAGTGCGCGCTTCGCAAGCAAGCCGCTGGACAACTACCCTCACTAATATTCTTGTTACTGTATGATATTAAAACTCTCTGTATTGTCCAAACTTTATGCTAAATAAATAATTTTGTATTTTTTGTATTTTGTACCTCCAAAGAAAAGATATGAGAAGCGACTTCGGATTAAGAATTAGTTTCTGCTGGAGTATTTTTTAAGAACAACGTAGACTATCTATTATTCTAACGCCAACAAAGTCAAAGTCAACATCCAAGTCAAATTTATTTATGACTGTAGATATTTACATATACTTAGCAAACAACAACAAACAAAAACAAGCAAAAGAAGGAATGATATAGTTGATTCCTGTAGTGTTAAAACAACATTTGCTATGCACCAATATAAAAAACAATCCGTTTATATATACAACAAAGTAAACAAAGTACTTAACATTTACCCGCTGCTGTTAAAAGAAATGAAGAAGAAAGCCACTGAGTGGTTATTGACCTTAAACTATGAAGAAGTGGAGGAGCTGTTCAAAGTTATTGAATGAATTTTATAAACTATTATTTTGTAGGCATTTGAATATTGATCTATTTATTTACTAATATATATATATATATATATATATATATAAATGTATGTGTTATATATGTATTTTACTATGTATATATATCTATATATTATATTGTATATATCTATCTCCATTTATTTATTTATCTATCTATTTATTTATATACCTAATCTACGTCTTATAGCTAGCTAGTAAAGTTTAATTTAGTATAATTTAAAAATGTTACTTAGAGAATATAATTTAAAAATGTTAGGTTTTAAAACAAAGTTCCTAGATTACCTGTAACGAATCTGTTATTAATTTAAGAAATTTTCTTAGTCTAAATGTATAACCTACATAGTCTAAAATTAATATAATAACCTACCTAGTCTAAGGCGAACTTGCGACATTCAGGGTTGATTAGTTAACCCAGAGTTAAAGATAATTTTTACACATTCGTCATACTAGAAATGTCATATTTCTCGAGTTAGTGATTAACTCGAAGTTAAATAAGCTAGCCCTGGATGACGCAAGTGGGCCTAAAATTGTCGCAAACTATTTTAAATGTATTATATGGAAGAGCGGGGTATCCTGGCACAGGTACTTTATACTTAAAAGGATGCCCCATCAACTACTGTAATTAGTATGTAAGCTTTGCGAAATAAATTATTTGTATTTGTATTTGTATTTGTACTTAGCAAAAAAAAATAACCACTGTGGGAGAAGAAGATAAATCTTCAGATCTCTTTTAAAAATTGCTTGTTGTTAACAAAAATATTACAAATTTTATTGTTATAATTAATAAGCAGGAATAAATAACTATAAAATTATTAACAGCAAGGACTGTGTTGAGCTGATTAATCCCATACAGTCCCATCATTAAAGTAATCTTGAACAATGTAATATCCCTTTTTGACAAAGTCGCTTTAACATTTTTTTTAAATTGCTCAAATGGCAATTGCAAACTCTCCAGAGATATTTTATTGTAGTAGTAAATGTACTGACCCTTGAAAGAATTGCTTACTTTCGCGCGTCTAAACCGAAGCAACTAGTCTGTGATTATTTCTAAGGTAAACATTACAGCTATCGCTAAGTTAGGAAAATGTTGTAAGGTTCTTGTACGCAAGAACCGTATAACATTTTACAAACTTATACATTATATTTTCGAAAATAAATTGACTAGCTACAGTTAGTATGTCAATTAATTTAGAAAGCTCTGATCGTTTTAAATTATAAATTTCTCGAATAGCTCTTATCTGTAAAATAACAATAGTTTGAATATCCGCTGCTTTCCCCCACAACAAGATAGCATAGGACATGACATTATGAGAGTAACTAAAATATACTAACCTAGATGTAGCTACATCCGTGTTTTATCTGATGTTTCTAACAGCGTAAGCCACAGAACTTAATTTAACAGCTAAGTTAGCTATGTGGGGTCCCCACTGAAATTTGCTGTCAACGGTTATTCCAAGAAACTTTGTATCATTTACTAATTCTAACGTGTTGCTGTCGAGAATTTGATACCCTTGGTTTTAACAGCGTTTAACAATAAATGAATACATAACTGTGAACCAATTCAAGGTTAAAGACAACACACCATCAACATCATCAAATCTTTCTCTTTGTCTTTCAATTTTGAAGACCAGTGAAGTGTCATCAGCAAACAGAACCATGTCTGTCAATTTCTCCACCATGAAAGGCAGATCGTTAATATATACCAGGAATAAGAAAGGCCCAATATGGAACCTTGTGGAACGCCAATTTTTACACCAGATCCATCACATTTAACGCCGTTGACTTCTGCCTTTTGAATTGTATTGCTTAAGTATGATCTTACTAGAGCCAACGCTGTATTTCGAACTCCGTAATGATTTAGTTTCATTAATAGCGTATCACGATCAACCCAAACAAATGCCTTCGACATAACGTAAATCAATTTAGAAAACACTTACCTTTCCTAATTGTTCATTGAAAATTCCCACGATAACCTATATTGAAACTGAAGGAATAAGCCATTTCGGAGTTAACTGACCTATGCAAATTAGCTAATTTATCTGTGTTCATTACAAGAGTATTATTTACCACCACATCAGATGCTAATAGATTTTTATTGTTTTTAAAATTTTATGAAGATGTAGAAGATATTTTCTGTTTTGATATTATATTTTGACCTTGTTAATTTGCCAATAACAATACAATACCTACAATGGCGTTTTATTTATAAGTAAGATAATCTTAGCAGTTACAAAAATGTGATGTATTAAAACAGTAAACGTCCGATATTTAATGGGCCATGCTCAAAAAATACGTTATACTTTTTATTTTAATCTATTAAATCATAACCTATTTTAAGTAACTTATTTTATACTTCGATTAATAGATGACTAGTTATTTGTTTGATCAATTTTTAAATAAAATTTCTCGTGATGTCACTAGTTTTAGAAGTTGTACTTGTGGCTGGTTTTTCCGATTATAAAACAAAAATCTTTAATATCAATATTTTTTCCGTTCCAACTGACATCTGCGTTATTGACGGACAGGAAAACAGTTGATATTTGACAGTTTTACAGAACAGCCAATTAACAGCGATAGGTATCTAAACAAACTACGCTGTAGAGGACAAATTAAGAACATTATGTTTTTTACGGATATTTCAGTAATCCTATAATATTATTTGAGGGGAATAACAGTATTCAGTTATGAACACAATTATCTCGAAATGTTTTCTCAGTCTGGTACCTTTGTTTTTGAAGTAAAACTTCTTAACGCACGCTTGCCTTGGGGAGTAAGCTGGGGAATGCATGTCGAGAGCGTTACGAAAAGTGTGATCGGGGGAGGCGGACGGAAGTTGAGAGGGAGTCATAAGTTAGTGAAGATAGAAAGAGAGCGTGTTACGTTTCGTATATTACTGTAGGGGCAAGAGAGAAAAGTGCGAGCACATATTTTCCTTCTCTCTTTCTTTAAAAAAGACAGATGACAGTTGTCAGAACATGTTGTTTTGTTGAATGTGTCGTGTAGCGACAAGAACCTACCAGAACCTAACAGAAAACAACCAGGATAAAATTTAGTAATGACAGTTTATTAGGGGTATATACAATGACTTTAGAAAAATGATAGGAAGATGAGGGTGGATGAAATGAGACAGGTTTTATAAAAAATACAGGTATCAGATTTAAAAAAAAAAGGAAGCGGAGGACACGGAGAGTAGGAGCAGAATAATAATAATAATAATAATAATAATACCTTGGACACCTTTTACACACATTGATCTAGCCCCAAACTAGGATTCCCTGTATCTTGGGTACTAGACAACGATATATATATACTTATATAGAGAAATATTATACTTAGATAGATAAACAACCATGACTAGGGTACAAACATTCGTTCTCAACAAACAAACATTTGCCCCCACCGGGACTCGAACCCGGGACCCTTGGTTTCGTAGGCAGCGTCACTACCGACTCGGCCATTCGGGTCGTCAAAAGGAGGAGCAGTGGACACGGTCTGGCGAACCGGTCAGTGGAAGCACTGGTGGGCGACGTAGCACTTGCAGATGGAGAGCGTGGCTGGCGGCCAATCAGTCATCAGACCCCGACGGGCAGCAGGAGTAGGGGCCCTGGTAGTGATGCGCCGGCCAGGGTAGAGGCCCGCAACGTGTCGGCCTGAAGTCACCGACGGGCAGGTGTAGCAGAGAACGGCAGGTGAAGTGGAGACCCAACGAAGCGCCGGCCAGGGTAGAGGCTCGCCAAGTCAGGAGGCGTAGTAGTAGAGGCTCGCAGGATCCCGGGGCAGTGCGACCCCGGGATAAGGCCTTTAGGTGATGCTTCTTGCTTGAGAGCTGAAGTGAGACTCCAGAATTTCAGAAATGTTCCGCTCTTTTACCCTTTTTGGAGAGTTCTAAAAATTATTTAAATTAAAAGCAATTTTTGTGAGTGGCCAAGAGAGAAAAAGTATTTTTGTAAAAGTATTGAAGCAAACATATCAGACCGCTAACGAGTTTGAATGGACATTGCCATGACAACCAGATAAACAACAACAAAGTAAATGTCAGATTTTGGTTTCAGGCTCGTAATAGAAAAATCAACAAGTTCACATAGCCAAAATTACATAACAGCGATAGATAAAAGGGTAGCGCGCACCAGCGCGCACGAAGCCCGAGATTGCAGAGTTTTGGAGAAAGCCAAATACAAGGTCACCAAAGGTAAACCCCTTCGCTATCGATTTAGAAGTGCTGATAGTGTGAAAATACGAAGTGAAAATGATTTGTTATTGTTTTCTTATGGTTTAAAACGTTACAGGGTCCTATGAAAATAAAGGTGATACCAAATATCAAGCTGTACAGCTCAGCAAGTATCCAGCTGAACAGACTGGAAAATAGCATGTAAGTAACATAACACTACAACTGTCGCAAACGCAATTTTTCTTGAAGATACAAAATCTAGTAAAATATTGTTATATGTGTATTGTCTGAATTGGAAGAATTTATTGGGTTCGTTGCTTACGCTGATAGGCATAGAGTATCGGGCAAGAAGATATTTGCGAGATTACGCGAATCCATTCAGAAAATACTCGGTTACTGAATTTCACTCCCGCTTTAGATTTACGCCTCGAAATGTGAAAGAGAGAATATGTTGTTGGAACCAGACCCCAGGAAGCCCTCGAGAAGAGGTTTGCCATTTGCGCCTGAAATAACATTCCTACTGACTATACGATTCTTCGCAAATGGTAGTTTTCAATGTTCAATATAACAATATTTCTACAAAAGAACTACTACGAGATAGATTCATACTTACTTATTATAATATGATTGACCCATAAGAAGCTTTGCAGAAGCTTGATGGAGACGTCATGCACATTTGCGAGCAGTCATTGTGTCCAAACTGATAGCAAGGAAAATGAAGGATTTGTGAGATATCCTTCTACTAACGATGCCATCCAGAGAGTGAAGCCATTTGTTTTTATTATGGCTGGATTTCCCGGAGTGGTTGGATGTATCGATTGTACTCGTATGAAAATAACAAGCCCATGGGGGAACATTTCTGAAGTTTATAGGAACAGAAAAGTATGGTTCTCTATAAATTCACAGGCAACTGTTGGCCCTGACTCGCAATTTTGGGACCTGGTAGCCAGGTGGCCTGGAAGCAGTCATGACAATTTTATTTATGGAATGAATTGAATGGCATACTCCTAGGTGATAGTGGGTACGCAGCATGTGCTTCTCACACTATTTTTGTAACCTTCTTCAACTAGCGATGAATGTTATAATAAAAGCGACATAAAAACTAGAAACAACCTAGAAAGGGCTTTTGGTGTATGGAAAAGGAGGTTTCCTTGTCGGCAAGTGGTAATGGGTGTTAAATTGGAGACCACTGCAGCAGTAATGTGTGCTTGTGCAGCCCTTCATAATATTTCCCTTATGTTTGACGATACCTTCAATTTCTCAGATGACGACATATTTGAACTAGAAAAAATAAATAAACCTTCAAGAGAAAATACCATTGTCAGTGGTTTTTTAACCAGACTGGCTGGTACAAAGATTTTTCACAATTATGTAGGTAAATATTTTATTGTGTTATTATTTTTTCTTGTAACCTATGTTTGTCATTCTTAAGTGAAATAAAGTATAAAATGAGTAAATATAGACTCTGTTTATTAGTTTTGTTTATATTTAAGTAATACACGCATATTTTATGAATATATACCCTATAATCTAGTTAAGTCAATGCTTTCCCAGTCTCATATTTATTTCTTTTACTACAATCTTGCTTTTTCTTCATTATATATTGCAGTCCTTTTTTCATTTCTTGAACTTCCAATTGAAAGAAAAATATTATATAACTATGCCTATAAAAATGAGTAGAACACAAACACTTTTGAATTTATTGTGAAATTACTACCTACCTTTGCTTTTAAAATTTGCATTTCTATATTTTTCTTAAAACAAAATGTTTTATGTGCATGACTGACTCTCGTTTCACATAATCAATTGATTTCTTTGATTCTTGGCTTTGAGCAGCTGGGCTATCCGTTTCTTGAATTGCTAAGAGTAGGGTAAGATTACGGCTGCTTGATTACTTCGCTCCGCTTGCAATCCAGCGCGCCCCAATGTTACTGAGGCACTGAACGGACTCCAGTTTGCCGCCTGCTCATTTTAGTCTACTTGAGCCAATGAAGTTCAACTATTGTCATTAGCTAAATTGCTTATCACAGTCATTGTGATTGGTATTTAATTAACAGTAGTTAGTTTGCTCGTTAATTAAATACCAATCACAATGACTGTGAGGCAGCCTGTAGCATCATGAATATTTATATTTATATATTTCGATCATATTTCGAATCCAGCGCGCTCTCATCTTACTGAGGCACTGGACGGACTCCAGTTTGCCGCCTGCTCTTTGAACTGCATTGGAGCATTGCACCAATGCAGTAATAGCTGATCACAAGATACTAAATAATTATTACTATGTAAATGTAAAATAAAAAATTACTTTAGAAATAAATAAAAGGTTTTATTCTGTGTATTGTGAATACAGGATTTCTGCTTTCAGTAGTATTCTATATCCTGAGCGTAACATAGCATTATTCGAAACATTGTAGGGAGGGAATCTTGACATTTTCAAACCAAACCTTCCGCCCCCTTATCTACACTCTGACCGAATCACTACTGAAACCAGACATCCTGAATTCACAACACACATAATACTCCAAAGTGAGAAAATAATCCGATTCGAGCACAGGGCAAGCAAGCTTGTGAAATATTCACAATGGCGCCCTTACAAAGGTTTTTCACTGAGCCGTATTCACTTAAATTTGTCTGTAGTATTGCATAGTAATCATTGGTGTTGGTTGCTTTAGTTTTGGTTCTATCAGTTCGTCATTAAAAGTGTAATTGATTTTATTGTATTACGGAACTAGTTATTTTGTGTTTTAATATGCCCTACGGGTTTTTATTGTTTATATATATATATATATATTTAAATATATATATATATATACATACAGATGGAGCCAAAGAAGTTTTACTTCAGTCGTGTGGTCTAAAGCACACTCGTTTTTTTTTTACAAGGACCATTATGTTCCGAAAATTGAGTTCCGCTAAAAACTCATGTCCATACTTTTGATTACGTTGCGCGCTAAGGTATTCCGACCACTGTTTATCTATATATTCCACATACACAAATAAGGATTGGTCCCATATATGGTTGAATGCCACTCAGCTAAATTAATTCTGCTTTTGAGAATGAGCATATGTTTCTCATATACTTTTTGTAAGGATATTCTTCTGCTTGAGTAACAGTTCTTTCAAACGGAACCTTACCGTCTGTATATTCATATTCGTAAGTGACTGGAACAATTTCGTATGATCAAACAAAAAATATAACGCTATACGCTACCCGACGGGCCTTAAGTGGCTCTACATCCCATTATAGTTCATCGACACTTATGCCCCAATCGTGATATTGAGCTATAAAATTGCTATAGGCAATCAACTTTATGGAAGAATGGCTAATCTTGTTATAATAAACAAGTATTAGGTAATTATAGCGGTTTGACCGAGGTGTGAGATTACATATTCCATAGTTTGAGTGAGTAAGTTCGTTAAAAGTAACTTACACTATTACTTATTCAAGAGTGATTTCAATTATTTAAAGCGTGATCGCCAGCCAATGTCGGGATCGTGAACCATTTCAATGTAGGTGTTGCAAATGGATCTTACATGTTACATGTTCCTCGGAGTAGATCTGCTCGGATCGCGTGATTTAGAATCACCGTATTTCCAAGAATCTTGCTATATCAGAAAGACCTTTAGCTATTTCTATTCTCCTGTGAACTAAGTATCTACTTTTCATACAGCAGTGCATAGTACTTAACTTTGTTTTACTATTATGGTCTAAAAGAGAAACGGCATTCCACATGACATGAGGCTTCTCTTAGTCTGTCTCAAGCACTCACATATGTTTAGTGCTCCTCACAAGACAGACATGAAACAAACAACAATGTCACTCAACTGTCCACCCTTTTAAGCCCCGAAACCCTTTTCCTTACACCGCGTGCACGCTGGCCCTACTTCCGGTGGCAATGCGTGCGTTCACTAGGCGTGGCCAGGCCAAGCCCACACTAGGCTTCGGCTATTGCCCAACCGGGTCGTTCCGTAATCGTAATTAATGTAGCTGAACCTTCTCCGAAGATAACAGAATAGCGTAGCGCCCCTGCTTTATGGCAATAGAAAGTTTATGGTTTAGATTGAGAGATAGATCAGTGCTAAGGTGTGGGACGGGTATAGTAATATGAGTGATCATGTTTATGATGCATGTAACAACTTGCAGTGATAAACATAACGGCCAGATATTTGTTTGGTGCCTATCAGTCTACGTCGAAAGTTCAAGTTTCATATACTATACTACATGTAGGTCTAAATCTCTCAATTCTAAATCCCGATTAGACTTCATTGTCATGATACTGCATCCCCGCCATTCATCCATCAAATTAAAATTAATACGTTACGTTAATAACGTTAATACGGATTCTCCACAATCGTCTCAAAATTAATACTTTGGGACGATTGTGGAGAATCGCGTAGTTATTTATTTTGAGGTAAATATTAAATAAACATATTGCACCATGTTTTATAAAAATATTATTATTTAAGTTAACCTTATCCATCGCAATGACTTTCTAAGTCACGAAATGCGATAACAACTTTTATCGAATCAAAGCTTCGCAAAAGTTAAATAAGCCAAAGATTGTTATTTCGTGCCGAGCTAAGCCACGACTGCGACTTTCTGAAATATTTTTAAATCCACTTTTGTATCAAGACTGGAAAATCGAAGATTTTGCTGTAATATAGGTTTTTATTTCCAAACATTTATTATCTCTCGCAAGAGATAATGTGTCTTTGGTACACTATTTTCATACATATTAAAGTTTTATTGTGTGTTTTAGTGAGTGCATTATAAAATAAAAACCGGCCTAATACGAGTAGGACTGGCTTTATGGCTTTTGGATTTTTTCCTATTTATTTGTGAAGATCTTTTTTTGCCAAATTCCTTGATTCTACCGAAAGTACGCTATAGATTTTAATTCTCTTGAGAGTAACAAGTAAATTCAGCATAATTGTGACATAAACTGCGGTATCTTTTGATTGCGTTGACTTATTAGTCTGTTTTTTTCACTATTTGATACACGCGTTCGTGCCTCCTGCCTCGACGAGAAAAAAGGTCTTGACAGATGGACAGACAAACTGATAAACAGACGAGCAGACAGAGTGAAATGTACATTTTTCGGATTTTAACCTCACCTAACGATATGAATTTTATGATTCTAGGTCAACATGAACTACAAGCAATTTTTGACTCTTGATTGAATTAACCTATAAATTTGATTTTTTCACAACTTCAAGACACCGCAGACTTGAGATTAATTTCAACTTGATAACTCCATGCGATCCTGAGAAAAAGGGTCTTGACAGACGGACAGATAGACGGAAAATGAAGTGATCCTGAAGGGTTCATTTTTTTCCTTTTTTGGAACAAACCCTAAAAATACGACTACTTGAGAAAATCATATGCCGCAAAAATCAGAGAAGTCTAAGCTTTTTGGTGGGTACTTGCATTTAATTAGGGATGGAGACATACATTTTGTTTTTCTCCTTAGTTATGATAATTAGGAAGGATTCTTTTTTGACAAATACCAACTCGTAAGGTAATTGAAGGACGAACTGAAGAACGGCGTGAAATTACAAAACAGAGAGAGTAAACATTAGATACAAGTACTTTCTTTGTCGCATGGAAAGTACTAGAATTTGCTGTAAATTGTTGACTAATGATGAAATTTTCTCTTGTTGTGAGTTATAATATGAGACACTCGAAGGATAATAAAGCACAATGTTTGAGTGTATGCGTATAATGAATATTCTTCTTGAGTGCCTAATTGACGTACTCATCTACATTACTTCATACATGATTACAGTACGTTTATTTATTTCAACTTTACCCCTCGACACTTCTCGGCTTTTTGATTAATTTTTAATCAAAATCAATTAAATGTGTTATTGGTTTTCTTCATGATACACCTCTTTGCCAAATGTCATGTATCAAGGACATCTTGAGCACTTTTCAGTGACCAAAACCGGAAAGATTTTTGTCACTGAAAAGTGATCAAGACGTTGTTACGATAGTGTTGTGTAGTGCGTGTCAAGTTAAAGTAATCGTAACATGTGGGATAAGCCGGAGAATAATTTATCAAAGTCTAGTTATAGTCCAGACATAAAGTAGATAAAGCTACACTTGCCCAAACTATACTCATTACTTTGATGATACTTCTGTTCTGTGGTTCTGCTAATAGCCAAGTCAACATCAACCGCTCGGACCCTGTTCCGATGTGGGCTAAAGGTACAGTTATGCCCATATTTATCCAGTACCTACACAATCAAAGGCTTATGTTTAAACGATCACCAAAAACGCACCTATTTTACTTCCAAAAAATTCGAAACGACCGCCAGAATTAGTAACCTACCACCAAATTGTGTTTGAATAAATGACATCACCAAACTTCTTTTTATGTTTTGTGTACTAAGTTTATGTTTTAAGTATTATTTTTTTGTTCTTACATGTTCAACCTAACATGAAGGATAAAGGGGGCTTCGCTTCGCTTATCCCCTTTACCCTTCACCTGAGCTACCGCAGTATTTGCCCTAATATTTTCTTAACTTTTTAAAAATATTTTGGTGATCATTATAATTAAATATCCATATCTTCACAAAAAAACAAATTATGAAGAAACCACTTATCGCCAGGCGGCGAGCATGGCCTCGGCTGCGAGTGAAGGACGCAAGATCCTGCAGGAGCAGGACAGCAACAGTCGCAGCATCAACCACCCGATGGCGCTACGCAAGCGCAGCCGGCAGGTGCGGCCGCCGCGCCCCCCGCGCCCCGCCAAGAGACTCCCTCAGGTAACTAAGCAATAATCTGATATAGTTCGCGCCAAGTTTCTTTGGCTACGACCGTGGTGTCACCTCTCTCTCTCTCTTACCCTACATTACCCTATGCGAGAAAGAGAAGTCACAGCTAAAGAAATCTGGCGGTTGCGTACCCGAAGGCCTTAAAATTTGGTGATTATGTTATTATTACGTATATTTTATTTTACTAAATAATACCAATTTATGTATTTGATAAACCAGCAAGCGACTAAAGGAGATAATTTAAAACAGGATATTAAAAGTTTTCTTTAGTACCTGCAACCTAGCATATTTTTTGTATGTAAACAATTTTAATGGAACAGTTTATATTACACAAATTCATCATCTTTAGTACCGCAACAGAATATTAAACATCCAGCGCCAATTCACAAACAGCAATTAATATAACTCAGCGCTACCGATAAATATTTTAGCATTAAAAATTATAACTCAGCGTTAAATTTCGTAAGTGATTTTGGAAATTCAACATCTGCCCGGTAATTATAAATAAGTAATTGAATTTATTTATTCTACAACTAATTTAAAATATCATATTCGTTTTTCATGAAAATTTGCAAGTTTTCTTTGATAGATAGATGAATAGAAAATCCAAATAAGAACACCCCACTTCCTAGGCAATCTAGTGACTAGAATCGAGAGTGTTTTATATGAGCAGTAGCTAGGGCAATTTCGAAAATATAATCATAATAAATTTCTTATCAGTCATCAATCACTTATGCTAACTTATAAAATTAGATGTGGCTGTATGAAATAAGAGCTCGTTGAAGTTATTTTATAGATGCAGTTGATAGACTTATTAGAAGCTGGTAATGTATTTTTTACAAATTTAGTTGTTATATAATTATCACGATGTTGAGTTATATTAACGGTAGCTTGTATAACAATATAATAGTTGCTTGAAAATCATTTACTAAGCGTTAAAAGTTTAGAAGACCATGCTGGTATTTTTTAAAGTTGCATTAAATAACGCTCATTTGAAACATACAAATTAGTTTGCATAACATCCAGACGGTTTATAGCTCTGTAAAAAGTGAATCATAATTACATTTATACAGATTTGAACTACAAATATAAACGTCAGTATTCCAGGGGGATACTCCAATTCATAATTATCATAAAAAATAGTGTCTTTAACAAGCGTCATTAACTTGACATGTCGACGTCTTGGCTGAAAAGATACGGGGTATTAAAGCCTATACAAGAGTTAAATCACTTTGCAGGTCAATTACATTAGCGAGAAAATAACGTAGCGTAACATTTTTCCCGTGCGTTGTGGCAGAAGAACACTGAACATTTCTGTGAATTTGATATTATTGGCTATTTTAAAACTGGTTAAACATGTTTAGCCCATTACCGTAAATAAGAGATGAAAAGGCATTGGTGTAACGGTCCAAGTGAACAATTATAATTAATTGCGAGCTACATTCGGCCTCCACAGTCGACTCTTCTTGCAAAGGCCCTCTTTACGGTTCCGTACCCGAAGGTTGCCAAATGGGACACTGTTACTAAGCCTCTGCTGACCGTATGCTTTTCCGGCACCGAGCTCTTAACTGATGGACCGTCATAGGTAGGGAGCTTTTGCTGCTACAGCAACAAATGATGTACTATTTTATAAATTTTATCTACACTCGTATCATAAACCATCTTTACTGCGTTCAAACACCGCACGTTACGATCAGCATTATGTTAAACTACTTGGTAAAAACTCGTTTCGTATCTGGGAAACTACACATAATGGTCATTATGCGTAGTTTTTCTACAAATAATGACATTCAAATTTCGAACGCCGACGCCCACCCGCGTGCCGTCCCTAGTTTGTCTGTGAAGTTGGTACTGACATTCAAATTTCGAACGCCGACGCCCGCCTGCGTGAAGTTGGTACTAAAGAACAAGCTAAACAATTGCAGAACCACAATGCCGGTCAAACATGCGGTTCCTCAACACATCAAAGAGAGCTTATGATATGTGTGTAGATAAACTAGTGTATGTAACTGCACATACCTAATTAGGCATTAAAACTCTCGAGTGATATTATTATGAAACTCGCCTTCGGCTCGTTTCATAAACCCACTCTCGAGTTTTAATGCCCTCCATTATGCAGCAGTCACATAAACTACTATTATAAACAAAATTTTATAAATTAATGAAGGCCCCCACACAAGTGCGTGTTAAAATTTTCCTGCCTCTGCGAATTATCAAATATAATCGATAATTACACATCTATAAATCGTTTCGATAGCGCATTTGGTTTGACTTTGGATCCGCTATCCCTACAGGGTAGGGCAAGGGAATCCAATTCCGCATCAAAATCGCGATCCAGCAATACTCCCGCAGGTTAGCGGACCCCGCGGGATTTGCAAGATGGAGTATGTACCTTTAGATAGGTACCTCGTTATTAAAAAAAACATCCGCAGTAACGTTCTTTGGAAATTAACCATGCGAAGGTATATCAGCCCGTTCACCCTCCACTGGATAAAAATGTTAATTTGATTTTTAATTGATAATTTGAATTTAATTTGACATTTTATAATTTGACATTTTGTTTTTATTTAGTTTTATTTATTTTGTAGATATTGTAATAATGGACTATTTATTAATTGTTAATGTAATATTTATTTATTTATTATAATTTTGTTGCTGTACAACTAATTTAATTTGATTTTTAATTGATAATTTGAATTTAATTTGACATTTTATAATTTGACATTTTGTTTTGATTTAGTTTTATTTATTTTGTACATATTGTAATAATGGACTATTTATTCATGGTTAATGTAATATTTATTTATTTACTATAATTTTGTTGCTGTACAACTATGGATCTCTTGTGTCTGATATGAAATAAATAATAATAATAATAATAATAATATCATCTAGCCGTGGGGTAATCCCTAGTCATTGAATACTTAACTGACATTGATAATGTTTCGTTCCAAAACATTTGTGTTGTGTGAATAACAACACAAATATAAATTAAAAACTTGTTCAGCGGTAGGTAAGTTGAAAATCCGAAAGCAAAATTATCTTTACTTACTATAGAAACTTAAACTAAAAATAATTGTATCGCATCGCATATTCACATCACAAGTAAGCCACAAATGACGCAATAACCTTCTATGACAATTAACCGCGCGCGAAGGTAAGTCCCCTGCTGTGGGGGAATCCCTAGTCATAGAGTCAAGTACTCTATGACTAGGGATTAGGGCTTACATTGATCACGTTCCATTACATTACAGGATTCACATAACATAAAATAGAAATTTAATGAATTATGCAGTAAGTGAAACACCTGAAACAAAAATAAGTCGTGAGTTGAGAGAGAAAGAACGAGTTATGTATAAGATATGAAATTAGCACTTTAAATTCGCCAAACACAGCAATGTAAAAAAGAGTCACAAAACACCTTGAAAAACTAACGTTTTTAATTAGTTTCCATACATCTTCTATACAAAAGTCACGAGTTCCACGGGAAAGTTGTAAAATTACTTACTTAATGAGGCTGTGCTGGGTCTAATAATGTATTAATTATTTAAGTAATTAATCATCAGAACAGCGTCTGAGCTCAATTTTTCTTAAAACATTTTTTTTTCCAATTTCGGAAACATACGGAATCCCGCATCATATCTGATTCCCTAGCAGTGGTGGTGGCTAGGTTCAAAACCTAGCTCGTCTATAAACTTTTTTGTTTTATTGTTTTTTTGTCTTAACCTGATGAAAACCAGTTATAGGTTTTGCATTTTATTACCATAGCATAAGGTGCAATATCGCGATGCCTCATTTAAAATATCGCGGTAGAACGGTTAAGTTCTCTTAAGTTAAGAACAGAAGCGTGGCGAGATCGAACCTCACTTGATCGATTTTTATTTGTCACACAGGAACTACACTTGCAAGTAAGGAACAGAACTATGTATCTCTTTCCTCTTTTTTTCCTTTTCTGAGCAAAACAAGGGGAAGAAAATCGAGGTATTGCACTGTTAACTACTTTAACTACATGAAAATAGAGGTCTGTTGATTTATTCTACATTGTATTACGGTGAAAATTGTAACGGAATTCTCATGTGGTTAGGAGCAATTAAATTATGTCATAGTCAGATTCAATTGGCTTTCACAGGCGCTGATAATCGGCGTCAGGAAGTGCGGCACGAGGGCTCTCCTAGAGATGCTGTACCTCCACCCGATGGTGCAGAAGGCGAACGGGGAGGTGCACTTCTTCGATCGGGATGAGAACTACGCACTAGGTCTCAGCTGGTACAGGAGCAAGATGCCGCTGTCCTTTAAAGGGCAGATCACGATAGAGAAGAGCCCGAGCTATTTCGTGACTCCTGAGGTAGGTTTCTAATTTTTATGAGAATTTGAATAAATTCATTAACGTTTTTCAGGCATTATTAATCCCGTGACAAGATAAACGATTACTATAGGATCTAGAAGATCTAGATCATTCAGTACCGTTTTCAACAAGCTTTTTTTATCATGGCCGTTATCGTTTTGATTGCTTGTATACGAAAGTAGGTAGTATTATTTGCTTGCTACTTGGCCCCACTAAACTGCAGTTTTGGATCTTAAGCAAAAGTGAAAAAAGTATCATTACCTTATATTCAGACGAAGTACGTTTAGTTGATCCCATTAGAGATATTTTTTACCTCAATGTTCATTATCGGCATCGTATGCTCAGCTGAAAAGCCTAAGCTTTGATGAAAAAAGATAGTTTATTTTTCCCTTAGTGGGATCCAAGTTGCGCTGCATTAAAAACCAAGACGGAAAATCACTTTCCTCATTGGCCTCGCTTTATTCCTATATCCCCAAGGGCATCAGCGCCCTTTTTTTCTTCTATCTGTCGGATTGTTTCATCTCGGCAACATTCAAGATATCTTATTTCAGAAATCTTGTTGGAACTGTTTGTTGTGCAGACCCCTTTTCTAATAGTCACATTGCGCTTGTAATCTAAACTCAGATTTTTGTCGTAAGTATTCATCATCATTATTATTTATACAATCAATTTAATAAATATTACACAGTTTTTTGTCATAGTGTCCTATTCAGATCGCAACACAAAATGTTACACTCGGGGCTGAAGCATAAAACGAAGTGTCCCCTGAATTATGAATATAGTAAAACCTCGTATTTCCGCATTATGGCATACATATTTGCAGCTGCCAGAAGCTTTCACTAAAATTACCCACTGGTTCTATGTGTGCATAAAGTGTCTTAGTCTAGCCATAAAATTGGTTATGGCGTAATCACAAAACTACAGCTGGCGGCACTCGAGGGGTGTGTGGGATCGCTGTGCAAAATAAACCCTCTGCTGCTGCTGACCTCTTTGTATATTTTGGTATAATCTTGTCTTGGTGTTTGTTCACATTTTCGAAGTGGATAAGTCACCGTGAGATTGTCAAAACCGTTAGTTTATAAACATAGACAAATAGTAAACCAGACCGACAGGGTTTAGAATTTACGTTTCTTTTGATCTTAAATGTAAACACGAAGACTATTCATCTTCACCTAAGCTACCGTGGTGTTTGCCCTGGTATTTCGTTTGCATTTCTAGTTTAAACCAGTTCACAATTTAACGGTTTTATCATAAACTAACGCGTCATATCGTAAGCACTACGGTACAGGTAACAATTTATCGATAGTTTGTAAACTAAAGAGAGAAAAAACGTTAGATGATAAACTAACGGTTTTGACAATCTTACGGTGACAAAGACAAAGTATTACAATGCGTGTTGTTGGAACAAGGCTAAGATTTTAAGTCGAAAATATGCTATATTGCTTACCCCGCTACGTCAAAAGTATTTCATGAAATTTACCTTACATCACCTCACTTTTGACGAATCGTAGTATACAATACAGCTTATTATCAGCTTATCTTAAGCCAACTTGTACGACATCATCTTAATCAGTTTAGCGTGCTAAATTGAAATAACTATGACATATTCATACATTTTGACAGGTGCTTAATCGATTTAAGACTCTAACGTGTTTAGTCAATGTCATAAAGTTGACCTTAGCCTAAATAAAAACTGGTGATGAACTCCACAAATACCTTCGTCATCGTTATCATTCTTATACCTTGGCAATAAATGATAGAAATTAATGATGGCAACATTGTTGCAACTGAGTGTTTTTTTAATGAAATGTTTTGTTTGTCTATTAGAACACGTAGTATTCCGCTAATATGTTGCGTATTTTGCCGTCATTTGTTTTTTATAATTTCTTGTCAACATTTTTCGGCACAGCTTGTTGATTGATTATTCGTCACAAATACATCTGGGAGCGCAGCAATGTAAGTCGCCCATGTCGGGAACTACTTAAATTTTCCCGCTATTTATTTAATTAATTATATATCTACTAATTGTATCACCACAACCAGGTACCAGAACGAGTACGCGCTATGAACTCGTCAGTCCGCCTGCTCCTGATAGTCCGGGAGCCGGTCACGCGCGCCATCTCGGACTACACGCAGCTGCGCAGTCGCGCGACGCCATCTGCGCCCGCGCCGACCGGACATCCGGGGCCGGACGCCGCCAAGCCGTTTGAGCATCTCGCGATTAGTGCTGATGGCTCGATTAATGTGGCTTATAGGTAAGACTTCTTATAGGTATCATAAACATGATCTCTGTGGCGTAGTGGTATATCAAGTTTATACAAAGATTTTTAACCCATTGGTTACGTCATTGGAAAGGGTGAACAAGTCTGCTGGGTCACTATCATATTTTATTTGGGGGCAGACCCTAATAATATGATTCATGTCTTGAGACAGAGCCCCGCAGTCACAAGCCGATGAACTCCTCCATCCACATCGGCTCATGAACTCTCCAGTGCGGCCATGTCCAGTCCGGAGTCTATTATGTTGGCGCCAAAGTTTTCTTGGGATATCGAAACCCTTTGGCTTTTGTCTTGGATCAATTTTCATTGGGAAGTTTGGGAGAGTGTTAGCCCTCCACTCTTGCTTCCATGCATCCAAGACATGAGAGTTACATTACAGCAAATCAGGGCTTGGGCTGTACCTAAGCTACGGTGGGCAGCGAGATTTCAGACGTTGGCCTGGAGGGCAGAAAAAATTTTCGAACATTCTACCATAGATCTGGGTTCTGGCAGGGACTGTTGTCTTCTAAGATGTGCCAGGTAACAGTTAGCCATTTTCGAGGAGTTGACAGTAGTGAACCCGAGACACATCTCATCGCCCGGTTCAGTTCCACATCCACGGAGTTTGTGTGAGCACTGTTGATCCACACTGGAGCGCAATATTCCCTGGTAGAATAGACAAGGCTCAGTCCGTGCGCAGCATATCTGCGTTAGCTCGCCACTGTGTAGATGTTAGTTCGTGGAGAATGTTATTTCGCGTTTGGAGTATCTTCCTCAACCTGAAGAGGCGCAGCCCGAACGTCAGCGATCTATCCAGTGTAACTCTTAGGGATTTCGGAGTAGGATTATGCAGAAGTTCCGAGCCTTGCATTATTGAACGGCCTAGTTGATAAATACGGAGAGAATCTCTCTGCTAGGGCTGATCTTATAACAATTTTTCGACACACCATGTAATCTTTGCTAGTGTTAGCTCTGATATGATCTTTTTTGTTCTCAAAAGCGGAATTTTGTCGCAGTAGTAGGTTTAATACGAGTAGTTGTCGAACTGTCAAAATCTGGGTATAGTTGTAAAGTTTTTCTGTAGGATACAGTTGTGGTTTCTCGAAACTTATTTTTAAAATTAATCTTTGTGCTCTCTCTAGCTGAATCATTTGTATCTAAGATGCTCCTCCCCACGATGGTATGCAGTAAGAGAGTTAAGATTGGCAAAGGGCAGTAAAAAAATTTTTAAGCAGCTTTTTGTCTGCAACGTGGCGTAATATCTAAGATTTTTTTTTTATTTATTTATTTAATACCGATATAAAAACAATGCTTGCTCACAGTATACATCAAAATACTGGTAATTAGAGGGTGTACCCTTTGTTAATGTATTCACAACTGTTACATAAATATTGATAGGCAACAAATATAATGACCACCAAAATATTTTTTTCCTACCCAAAATGGCTAAATGACCACCAAAAGTTGCAGAAAATATCAGGGCAAAATACTGCGGCAGCTTAGGTGAAGGGTAAAGGGGGTGAGCGAAGCGAAGCCCCTTTTATCCTTCGTGTTAAGTTGAACATGTAAGAACAACAACAAATACTTGAAACATAAACTTAAGTACACAAAACATAAAAGGAAGTTTGGTGATCATTTATCCAAACACAATTTGGTGGACATCCATCCAATTTGACAGTCATTTCGAATTTATTGGTAGTAAATTTTCGAATTTTTTGGTAATCGTTTAAACACAAGCCATTTAGATATAGATATAAAGACATTACAAACTTACTAATATAACATGTAAAAATATCAGTATCGTGGACATTGTGATGGAAGCCATAAAAGTGCTAGAGCACGAGACGTGGGCGCGTTAGCTACATAACAAGACCGTAAAATGTAGGTAAACTTTCTCACTTTTAGAGTCAGGTACTTTATTTGTTCAACAAAGTTAAGATTTTTATCAATTATGACATATTTAATACAATACAATATTTAATACTGTAAGTTGGAGCTAAAGAGGCACAAGATCAGTTTTTAGAGAAACATGAGTAAAACAGAAACATAAATATCCTAAAGCAATTTTTTTGTTCGTTATTTAATGTTAGTGAATTATCTGCTTACCAGTGACAATCTTTGTCGAATCCTTTTTGTGCTTATTTATGGACCTCCTGCAGAGTCATTTATGTAACAGAGGAAGAGGGATGGACCAAGCACACTGCCCTGTGGCTTGGTATAAACTTCTTATATCTCTCAGTAGTTTTGAGCCAAATGGATCTCATATCTTCAATTATTAAGCTACCTATAGATATTCCTTTGATTCGTTTGTCATCGCAGAAAATTCATTACAATTAAATGAAATGCAAACAGTTGCTACGAAAACATGATGAGAAGCAATTTGTTCCATCAATCAATCAGTATCCTCGAGCGTAACTGACGATTCATTCTCGACGAAAATATCCCATTTTCCCAGCCTCTCGATGCCGGGTAGAGATCGTCACTGATCGATGCGATCTATTTGTGTAGTTTTATTTAATGATTGAATTGAATGTATAGGCATATATGATGATAACATGTAATTGGTGGTCAATTTAATATACAATCAGAGAAATAAAATAAATAAATATACATGGTTAAAAGGTAGTTTTGACATGGTGACGTGTTACTTATTTTTATGTTAGGGCCGAAAGATAGAATATCATATCAAACTCGACTTTACTTCGACTTATAAATTCGAAATTTAAAAAATTCTAAATTTCTTTATATTTTGCAAATATTAACATATGTTTAGACGGAGTCAGTTTTTATCTCTTCTCTACATTGGACCACTGCGGGAGAAACTGGGTATAGAAAATACCACAATTTGATTTTTAGATCAAATATTACATATTGATTAATAAATCGAGTTAAAGAGTTCGAATTCCTTTATTACTGTAGATATTTACATATATATGTATAAGGCAAACTTAATTTTTGCCTCTTCTCTACATATTTTGCAGATGCCACACCACCCTCAGTTCTAATGCGATATAGGTACTTTGGTACCTATGTCCTACCTGTCTCGAGGTGTAATTACTTTAACTATGGTTTCTAGTTGTTTCTGAATGTTTATAAGTATTTTTGTTTTGTGCGATGTTATTTTTGTTAAGTGGTACCTATGTTATTTTTTGTTAAGTATCTGCAATGTTGTGTGTGTGGGTGTGCGCTTATGCAAATAAATAAATAAATACATTGGACCACTGCTGTAGAAGAATGGCGTAGAATCTCTCACGAAAAGATAGAAAAATTGGTTGTGTTTGACTAATAGAAATATTACGGTATTAATTATTAAAATAAATACGCAAGAATAAATAATTACAAAATTATTAACAGCAAGGTCTGTGTTGAGTTAGATTAACCCCATACAGTCCCGTCACTTAAGTAATCTTGAACATTGTGATATCCCATTTTCAACAAAGTCGCTTTATCATGCTTTTTAAATTGCTTAAACGGCAATTTAAAAAAAAACAGAGCTATTTTTTGTATTAGAGAATGCACTGACCCTTGAAAGAATTGCCAATCTGCGCGAGTCTCTACCGGGGAGTAAATAGTCTGTGATAATTTCTTAGGTAAACATTACAGCTAACGCTAAGTTTGGAAAATGTTGTAAGGTTCTTGCGTACATTCTTGCTACAGTTAGTAAGTTTGTCCATTGCTTTAAAAAGCTCTCTTAAGAAGTCTGTGCGTTTCAAATTATAAATAGCTCGAATAGCTCTTTACTCTAAAATAAAAAAGTTTTAATATCCGCTGCTTTCCCCCACTAAATGCACTAAACTCAACTTGCCAGACAATTTGGAATTGAGAATTTGATACACTTGGTTTTACCAGCGTTTAAAATATATGTTTACTGTGAACCAATTTAATTCAAATTCAATCATAAACAGGAAGAAATAATTACAAAATGACGGCGAATCTTTGTTGAGTTAGATTAACACCATACTGTCATTGATGCATCTTGTAATATCCCTTTTAAGATAGAGTGGTTTCATGCCTTTGTAAAGAACATCATCGTTGACCCGAAATCAGCTTGACCCGCCGTTTATATTTCAGGCTTTAGAAGTTTCCCAGAAGTTTCTAGGAAAGCTAGTATTTTTTAATACCATTTCACTCCACCAGACCGATCGCGATTTCCCTCTACCACTCGTATCTGCACCGCTGGCTGGAGGTGTTCCCCCGCGAACAGATCCTCGTGGTGAACGGCGACCTGCTGATTGAAGACCCAGTGCCGCAGCTCAGAAGGATCGAAAACTTCCTCGGGATCGAGCATAAGATAGGTATGTGGAAAATGTCTTATTACACACGTTTGTGCTAAAGGCTCCTGCGGTAACGGTGCGGGATGTGTTTCCGTGACATATATGTGGCGCGAGCTTCAGTGGGGGGTCAGCATAGTGTGTGATGTAATCCCTCCTGCACCGCTACTACCGCGGAAACTAACTAAGTTTAGCTTTGGATGTAGTCATATAACGAGTACATACAATCAGCTGATATAATAACCTCTATCTATATATAGGTTCTTGAAAATTCTAAAGTTAGCGCTCACAAAGATATAGCTAATTGATGATATGCTATAGAATAATTTTAGTGTATTGTGAATCCTTATTAGTTTCAAGGGTAATTTAGATAACACCAGGTTAAACGGAAAAGTAAGTCAAGGGTCATTTGGCTTTTTTTACGTGGTAATGGAAGGAATATATGTCTCTCTCGCAGGTCGAAAAAACTTCTACTTCAACGAAACGAAAGGCTTTTACTGCCTTCGGAACGACACCACAGACAAATGTCTCCGGGAGACCAAGGGTCGGAAGCATCCGCGAGTGGACCCAGCAGTTGTCACGAAACTCAGGAAGTTCTTCATTCAGCATAATCAGAGGTTCTACGAGTTAGTGGGAGAGGACCTTGGATGGCCTGAGGACTAATTCGTAAACCGCAGATATAGCCTCTTTGTAAACAAAGTTGTAATTTGACAACTCGCTTGTCTACGTGGACGAAGTGACTAGAGACAGGTGATCTTGTCATTGTTGTTTGGGCATTCGTGCCATAACGTTGTGATCAAACCATATCACTTTAGGTAATGTAACGTATACATATCAAAATGAAACGTAAAACATATCACTAGATTAAAAAGATTTTTAAAACTCGTTTATATAATACATTTAGGTATTAAGCTTAGGGTATTCTAGGTAATATAATAAAGAGTTTTGATATATTTTTGATTAGGATAAGACGTTATATTCGCGATGTTTGATTAATTTGTCAGATAATGTTTTGTTTTTAAATATTTATTTGTAGTGCAATACGTTACGTATGTAGCATTGTACTCAAAGTACTGGGTAATTATTGGATTATTCCCCAAAGCACTAAGCTTTTTAGACTTTGATTATATCACCCTTATCCAATTACATCAATCACAAGAAGACACCATTTTATACACGGAGCATCCGTGCAACAAGCATTGTTTGCACATTTCGACATGAATAAAAAAAACCGCACTGATAAAACAGATCGACCCACTGAAAACTGAGCAATATTTTAGATAGAATTTAGATAACTAATCCTAGATGTTACGTACAATTATGAATTATTATAATTTAACTGAGTTGTTATTATATTAGATTATTGTTATTGGATACATACTTGTAGTTTAAAAATTATTCCATTAATGAGTGTCACATTTTAGCTTTCTCTACTTAGATGTTGTGATTTTTAATCGTAAAGTGCATGTCTAAGTGTTTAATTGTGTTGTTGAATTGTAACAAAAATATTTCCAATCGTAGAGAATGTTCACGTTTCCGCATATTGTGTTAATTTTACTTCAATATTTCCAATCGTAGAGACTTTTCAGGTTTCCGCAGATTGTGTTAATTGTACCTCAAATCTAAAGTACACGTAAAGAGAAACGCGTTTATGCGTTCTTTATGCGTGTGGTGTATATATAGACTTTAATGATAATCAACAATCACCTAATGGCTAGCCTATTTCCGGATAAATGGGGACTTGGAACTATTTTACGGATATTTTATGGAAAGTAAACAGCCACCTTTAGATTGATGGGTACAAACGCGACGGCGGGCGCCGCAAGAGATTTACAAGCTGTAGATTTTATCGACATATTAGAACACATTCCTTTGACTATTAATGAAAACAGGTGGAATAAAAATAATGAAAAAAAAACTCTACTGTTTCTAAACAAAAATGTGATTTCATTAACAAGTCTTGCAAGTCACAAGTGCACTTGAGTTTTGTTTATTATTTATCAATCAACTATATTTATAAAATAATTTTTCATGAAGTATGTCCGATGACACCAGTAGGTTCAAACTCGTATGTGATTCGACGCGGGTTATAGGAATTTATATTGAATAAGCGAAACGTTCAAGACTGAGGTGTTAGTTTAAAATAAATCTAGATAAATATTAGAGTAAAATGTCCATAAATAAATATACGAGAACCGAAAAATACCGAGTAAGTCTGGAAATGGACCTTAATACCGCTGCAATGAACCGCTAAGAGAAAAGATAAGAAAAGTTTGGAAAATCCTTTTAAGTAGTAAATTTGCTTCCAAGTTAAATCAATATTCAAATCAACGAATATTTATATTTATGCATGTTTGTATAGTTCCCATGTGTGACCTTTACGTCTACAATGAATAAATACATAAGATATCCAAAATTACAAAGTTTTTTACCAGACCTTTCGTGTACCTTGTATGAAAGTGATTTTTCGAATTCCATCATTTCATTGGAGTAGTCGGTTTGAAACTTAACTCAGTAATTATTTTAAAAACATATGTTCATTTTGTATACAGAAATTAATTTAGAAACTTGCACATGCAAAAGACATTCGTAATTTATTAAATGCTTACACAATATGTTTCAACAGCAGTATCCGGAGCATGAACAGGCTAACTTCAATTACTTGAATGGAACAAGAATATCAAGCATATCAACTTGAAAATATATCTGCAATATTTATTTATTGATTAAAAAGATGTAGATTTATTTATAAATTAAGAATTTTATTATTTATAGATATTTTTTGGATAGGCTATAGATAATTTTTACTCACTGTTAAATGTTGTGCACTTATATATTTAAGTATTAGAGCTAAGTTTCTTTACATAATTAGGATATATACATTTTAAATTAGCATAGAAAGCAAGATTTTTAAATCTTTGATATCGGTAACAGCCATAGAAAAGTAAGCGTGACAACTATCGATTTGATTTAAACTTCTGAAATGGAGCGATTTTTAACTTAACCTCTTTCAAAATTGTTGTGGTCCGGATCAACCCATTAAACCAGCCGGAATCTCATACCTGCATACTGAGTGGTCTGATAGTAGCACAAACAATGTACTAACAGTTCTAATATCAAAATTCGGAATGTAACTTCGCTCATGTCGCTACTGGGTGGTTTAGTAACGGAGCAAGAATTGAGGGGAAATCCGGCCGGACTCATACGCGCCGACGGGTGGGCTTAGTAACGGTATAATCATAATGTCATAACTGCAACGAGCATGTGCTGTGCAGGTACATAACTGCACCGAGCATGTGCTGTGCAGGTACATAACTGCAACGAGCATGTGCTGTGCAGGTACATAACTGCAACGAGCATGTGCTGTGCAGGTACATCAAAACATGTACTTTTCCACCTCAACTCTTGAAACTACAGAGAAAGGACAGAATGTTCCTGTCCATAAACCTTGATCTCATGACTGAGTTCGACCAAGCGTTTTGATGATTGATACTAAATGCAACACAACAAAAGAATTTTAAAAGTATTGCTATTTACTGTCGCATCTCGTTGTAAATATCCTCTTTATTCCTTTCAATAATTGTACATCTTCAATAAAATATGAGGAAAACACCATTACGTTTCATTTCCCTGCGGCTTCCGTTCAGTTGCTTCGAAACTTCGAATACAAGGTAAAGGGGAAATTAATTAGGCCATTAGAGGTAATGTTTCTTTTATTTATTAGAGGATTCACTTTGTCATGTTTAACTTATTTTTCCTTCCCCTATTCAATAAGTAAGAATAACAGAAGTCTAACATTTTTCTAGTAACGCGGTTAAGGTTACGAAATATTAAAAAATAGTTGGTAAAATATTGCAATAGTAGGCCTTGATTTAGCGCGCCAATTACACAGTTCTTAGACAGTTTACGCCGTTTCTTAGTTACGCCGAGCCTCAGGCGGCGGTAACTAACCTGACCCTAAGAGAGGAAGCAGCTACAGTGGCCGTGAGGACTAAATACCCTTAAAAAGAACTGACTTACCAACCCGTCTTGCTAGCGTGGTGAGATAAAAGCAAAAGTTCCCCCATGGAAAGTCTAAATAAGCCCCGGCCCCTAATCCCCAGCAGCTCCACTATTGCAGGCTCCGACAGCGGTCATGGTAACGGTGGAGCAAGGGGTGTTAAAAATCACTGGAAGAGATCCTGCTGTCAAACCAACATATTCTTGGCAACGTATAATACACGGACACTGAGAATGCAAGCGCACTTGGAAGAACTAGAGAAGGAAATAACTAACATAAAGTGGGATATCCTCGGTTTAAGCGAAGTGAGAAGACGTGGAGAAGATACCCTAAAACTGAACTCAGTACATGTGTTATTCTGCCTAGGTGAGGAAGATGAATCGATAGGTGGCGTGGGCTTCTTGATTCATCAGAGGCTTACAAACATCATCACTGTCAACGGCATCTCTTCACGAGTAGCCGATGTCATCATAAAAGTAAGTAAATGATACACCTTAAGAATCATCCAAGGGTATGCACCTACAACAGACCATCCAGATGAGGAAGTTGAAACCTTCTATGGTGATATCACAAAGGCTCTAAACAATGTAAAGAAAGCTCAGTTCAATATCATTAGGGGGGGCTTCAATGCCAAGATAGGCATGAAAACGGACGAAGAAGCATGTGTTGGAACACATGGATATGGGACAAGAAATTACCGAGGTCAGACTCTGGTTAACTACTTAAAGGCTAATGAGTTCTTTGCCATGAATACTTTCTTCAAAAAGAAACCGCATCGGAAGTGGACATGGATTAGTCCAGACGGCAAAACGAAGAACGAAATTGACTTTATCTGTGTTGACAAAACCCAAATGATCACAGATGTCACAGTCCTCAACAATTTAAGAGGTAGTGATCACAGACTGGTACGCGCCAACCTCAGGATAAATACTAGATTCGAAAGAATAAAACTTTTCAGGAAACCATTGGCACAACAAATTTTTTTTTTTTCAAAGAGGGTAGTCAGGCCAAACACAACTAAATTTTACGAGTCTCCAATTTAAATTCATTTTATATTATAATCATCAATTATATGTCAAACATTTTAAGTAAAATTTAAGCCTGAACCGGACCCATTCTCCACACGGGACAATTATTTTACTTACCACAATTTAACATACCACACAATTAACATCATCATGGACCTGTACAACAAACTGAGCGCCAACATGGACAAGATTGAGGAAACATTTAAAACCCGGATGGCGCATTATGAGATGGAACTGCGGGAGGCCTCCACCTTGTCGCTGTCCAGCACCCCTCCAGACCTCACCACCATCAGCAGTGAGTTCATCGAATTTAAAGCATTCATGTGGAACTGCCTAAACATGTTGCGGTCACAGTTAGAGCTGCTGCTGGTGGGTCAGGACCGGCTGGAGATGGGTACCAGACTAAAGCTGCTTCTGCTGCATGGAGTACCGGAGGAGGCAGAGGAACAGGCTGATGTGGTGACTCGGGTGTTATTAGGCAACCAGATGAAGATGTCCCCGCACTGTGTGTCGGACATTAGTGAAGTGCACATACTTGGCCCGAAGAACCAAAGCACGCCCCTTGCTTGTTCGGTTCTCATCCTTCGCAGCGCGGACCAAGGCGTGGAAGGGCAAGAACGCCTTAAAAGGGACCGGGATAACTGTGACGGAGTTCCTCACTAAGTCCAGACATTCAGTGTTCATGGCTGGTAGGAAGCACTTCGGTGTTCAAAACTGTTAAACGACTGAGGGAAGGATCGTCCTATTACTCCCAGACAAGACCAGGCGGAAAGTGGAGTGTATGTCGGAGCTGCTGGAGTACACCAACAAGTTCCCTCTTTCCGCCAATCAGTCTGAGGGAGAGAAGACTGCTAAGAAGTCATCCGCTGCTGTTCCTGCGCCCACGGTTGCTGCAGCGTCGGGCCCGGGTAAACGTCCTTCTAGCATCAGGCGCAAAGGTGCGCCGCCGGCGCCGGAAGCCAAGAAGTAGGTTGCAACTTCACTTATCGCCGACAAACTCCGACCCGAAGTGTCTCCTTATTTGTGCGGGTTATACATGTTTTCTTCTGGCAGGTAGATTCAATATTTGTCTGTTTTAGTTTAAAGTAGCGGTCATTATTTCAATTCAATTCAATTTTTTGGTTTGATGGCTTCTACTGTGGATCCCTACAGTAATTCCGCCAATATCACGTATTGAAGATGACACGAAGGGGATCACGTTGTACAGTTATCGGTGAATCTTCCTTTGAGTTGAGATCTCTCTATAACAAAAGGACCGGACAAACAACAATTAGGACAGCACAAATTAACATATAATTTAAATGTTAAGCGATTACATATTAAGGGTGTTAGACATAAAAAGAAGACATACATAAATAAAATAATAATTCTACATCTAACTACAGTTTAATCTTGTTAGAGGTTATAAATTTAGAAAGGATGTGAATAAAGGAAGGGTCCGAAAGAGTCAATAAGAATATAAGATAGACGGGACGGGGGATCTTACCGGGGAGGATGTCATACAATGAGGTTAGAAGTTTAGTGCGTTCAAAAAACAAATGATCGGGAGTACCGTCAGCCAGGCCGCATTCACAAAGAGAGCTATCCCTTATCCTAATTTTAGCGAGATGTACTGGAGTGCAGGAGTGTCCCAGTCGAAGCCGACAGATAGTTGATGTAACAGTCTTACGCATTTCCCTGTACTTGAAAAACCAAGGTTTTTTAGGTATTGACGGTTGAATTTGGCCATAATGCCTACCCTTTAAAGTTCTAGATGACTGCCATGAAGATTCCCATGATTTTTTCAGACGAGTCTTAGCCGAAGATACTAAGTCTTGGGTATGAATTTTGAAGTGTGATAAGTCACCAGATTCCACAGCTTCCTTTGCACAAGAGTCAACTATTTCATTACCCGAAATACCACTGTGAGCTGGAATCCAAGCCGGTATAATGTTAATACCCCGAGAGAGGCATCTGAACAGAGCATGGCGAATCTTTAGTACAAGAGGGGACTTAAGTTTTGATTTAAATGGGTTAGCAGAAATTGCGTAAAGAGAGCTTAAGGAGTCCGAGAAAATTAAAGTGTTATCCAACGAATGGGATTCCGCATACAAGATGGCTTCAAGGATTGCCGTCGCCTCCCCGGAAAAAATGTAGGAACCCGGAGGTAGTTTGAAGTTTAAGATAATTCGGAATTTAGGGATCCACACGGCTGCTCCAACATTCCCGCTAGAGGAAAGCTTGGATGCATCCGTGAATATGGGCAGCCACTCTGACCACTTTTCTGTAATTATTCTATTAAATTGCCTATTGGGTTGACGTGAATCTTTTTGAATGCCAAAATCTAATAAGATTTGAGGTTTAAAAATAAGACAATGATATGGGAACGAAAAGAGGGGAAAAGTTTCATAATGGAATATGGGGTGACGGATACGGAGAAAGTTGATGAAACTTCGAAGTAAACAAGGAAGATCCCTCGGGGATCTGTAACCTTGAGCCGTAGTGATCTGGAAGAGTCTTTGGAGTTTAGAGAGTAAGGAGTGAGAAGAAACCTGAACAAGCTTAAAGAAAAATCGATCACATAAATACTGATTGCGGAGATGAAGTGGAGGATCGACACATTCAACCGGGAGAGCATTAGTTGGGGATGATTTCATTGTTCCTGAAATTATTCTCAGACACTTAGCTTGAATTCTGGAAATTTTGACGGTAGCAGCTTTATTACAAGGGTCCAAAAGGAAACCGCCATAATCAAAGTGGCTACGGATAATGGCGTTGTAGATTAATTTTTGAGAATAGGGGTGGACCCCCCACCATACTCCTGATAAGGAGCGAAGAACGTTAATACCCTTCTCACATTTTTGGGCAACATAGGACAGGTGTGGGATCCCAGTCAGTCTGGAGTCGAGGATCACTACTAGAAACTTGACTTTATTGTCGGTAGGGATAGGATCGTCTTCAATGAGAAGTTCCAAATCCGGAATGGTTCGTTTTTTGTGAAAATAACTGAGGAACTCTTGGAGGCCGAAAGAGATAATCCGTGAGCATCGAGCCAATCATTTAGATACATCAGCGCCGAGTTTAGGCGAGATTCTGCAACTGAACATGAATCTACAGCCAAATAAAGGGCTAAGTCATCAGCATATTGTAAAATATTGCAGAAGGGGGTAACGCATCTTTCAAGATCGTACGTGTATAAATTGTATATGAGAAGATTGCATATAAATCGAGTCAACTTCTCAGGAATACTCAGATTTTGCATAGTTTGCCTGAGAACTGAGAGCTGGACGTTATCATATGCAGAAGTTACGTCAAGGAATGCTGCCACCAAGTACTGTTTCTTCTTAAATGCCAGGTGGATATCAGTGACAATGATGCTTAGACTATCCATAGTGCTCATACCCTTACGAAAACCAAACTGGGATTTAGCTAGGATGTTATTATGCTCAAGGAACCACTCAAGTCTGGTTTTCAATAGATGTTCCATAATTTTACATAGGACGGATGAAAGGGCAATAGGTCTACGGGACTTAGGGTCAGAGGGATTCTTTCCGGGTTTGAGGATTGGGATTATAATTTGTTTGCTCCATGTAGTTGGGGAGGAACCAAAGTCAAAGAAGAAATTTATTAATTCCAAATATTTAAATTTACATTTTGAGTTGAATTTAGTTAAGAAGGAGTAAGGAATCCCATCGACTCCAGGGGAAGAGTCGACAAGGCCTTCCAGTGCGCATTCTAATTCGCGGATAGAGAAAGGGGCGTCCATATTCCCACATGCAGAAATAAAGGACGGGGGAGAGGGGAGATCATAAGAATTAGGAGAGAATGGAGGAGAAAGTCTGTCAGCAAAAGCGTCCAGCCAAACTGCCGGATCATTAGAGGTCACATTCTCTATGTTCATAGAGCATCTAAATCTACGAATGTTTCTCCAGACTTCTGAAGGACGCGTGCGAGGAGAGAGACCTTCACAAAAAAGTTCCAACCTGCTCTTTTTTTCCGATAGATTGTTCTTTTCGCTCGAGCAGCGGCGTGCTTATATTAAATGAAGTTATCCATCGACATGTCAGAAATGTATAGTGTTTCAGCATCGTTTCTCTCCCCGATCACCAACGTACATTCGGAATCCCACCAAGGAGGTGAGACTCTATGATTCCTTGGCTTCTTAATAGGAATGTGTGAATTGGCAGATGACAAGATGGCATCAACAAAGTAATCATATATTGATAGGAAGTTATTAGAAGTGCATTGAGGAATTGAATCCATTTTAACATCTAGTGAGGAAGAGAAGTCATCCCAGTTAGCTTTAGACAACCTGTATCTAACAAGGGGGCAAGGATCAATGGCGATATAAGACTGAGAATGAAGAGAAATAAGGATAGGGAAGTGGTCACTCCCAAAAGTACTAGAAAGCCTTTTCCAGAGACATGAAGGAGAAAGAGAGGGGGAAGTAATAGTAAGATCGACAGCAGACTTAGGGTTCTGATGGGGAAAGACTCTACGAGTAGGGGAACCATCATTAATTATACAGAGATTTAAGTCTCATCCAGAAGATCAAGAAGAAGATGAGAGAAGGGGTCACACTTATAGGAACCCCAAGAGATATGATGGGAGTTGAAGTCTCCCATGACTATAACAGGGGGAGTAAGTGAGGAAATTATAGATTGTAGAGAGGGAATAAGTGAGGCTGTTGGGTTAGCTATGTACAAGGACAGAAAAGACACACCAAGAGCTCTAAGAGCTATGGCATTGATCTCCTGACCATGGGGAGGGAGGGGAATTTGGATAAAAGTAAGGGAACGTTTTACTAGTAAAGCAGTCCCTGCATACCCGTCGTCTCTGTCCTCCCGAAGGCATGAGTAACCAGGAACCCGAAAACGGGAGCCAGGGACCAACCACGTCTCCGAGACGGCAGCGACGGCAGGTTTATATTGATCAATCAGATTAAGAAGTTCTGGTTTTTTAATCTTAATGCTTTGACTGTTCCACTGAAGTATTTGGGGGAACATTGTTAAGGATATTAGAAATTTGTATTAATTGTTGTGCAACGTTGGGCGGTACTGAATCACTAAATTTAGATATTATATTTACAATGAGGGACAAAAGGGTTTCAATGAGGTTGTCGTTTGGGGATATTGATTGAGATGATTGAGATAGGCAGAACCCATTAGGAACTGAGGATGTTGGATCTGCAATAATCATATTATGGGTTGATCTGTCATAACCTTTAAGTGGAGGAGGTCTGGACCTTTGGGAATAAACTGTTTTTTTATAAGATGTTGAGGTAGTAGGGGCTGGAGTTGAGACCAATGGTGCTTTGAGCATGTCTGCATAGGATCTTCCAGATAAAGGGATCTTGATAGAGGCTTCTCCATATGAGATGTTCTCTTGGGTCATCATGAGCTTTATTGATTTTTGTCTGCCCTGTTCAGGGCAGTTTTTGTCTGTGGCAACATGGTTGCCTGAACAGAAAATGCATGTTGGGTCGGTAGTCAATTCTGTACAATCTTCACCTAGGTGGGGCTGACAGTATCGGAAGCAACGGGGTTTAGAGCGGCATTGAGCTTTGACATGGCCAAAGCGAAGGCATTGATGACATTGAATTGTGGGCAATTGGTATGATTCAACTAGCAGGGACGTGTGGTAGGAGAAAATTCTTTCAGGTAAGACTTGGCCTCTAAAAGTTAACACGACAGACTGTGTAGGAACCCAAGAAGCAACATGATCCAGCCACTGCTTGCGATTCAATCTGCGTGCTTTCAGGATCTCGCCACATCCTGTTGGAAGATCCACTGACTCCACAAACTCATCCATCGGCATGTCCACGGGGACACCCCTTACAAAGCCCATTCGGGATACTGCATATGTAGGGATATAGGCCTTGTATTTTTTTTTAAGTAACGGGTTTATTAGGAATTTATTTGCCTCACAATAGTTTGAGAATATCACAGACATTTTATTTCTACCGGTTTTTTTAATTCCATCCTTTTTAGGGTTCCGTACCCAACGGGTAAGAACGGAACCCTATTACTAAGACTTCGCTGTCCGTCCGTCTGTCACCAGGCTGTATCTCAAGAACTAATACATTATTAGACCCAGCACAGCCTCATTAAGTAAGTAATTTTACAACTTTCCCGTGGAACTCGTGACTTTTGTATAGAAGATGTATGGAAACTAATTAAAAACGTTTGTGTTTCAAGGTGTTTTGTGACTCTTTTTAGGGTTCCGTACCCGAAGGGTTCCAAACGGGACCCTATTACTAAGACTCCGCTGTCCGTCCGTCCGTCCATCCGTCTGTCACCAGGCTGTATGCCGCTATAACAACAAATACTAAAAAACAGGATAAAATAAATATTTAAGGGGGCTCCCATACAACAATTCTTTCAATACCACATACAAACTTATGGATACACCTGGTTACGTACATGGAGTGTGAAAGTAACCGCACCAATAACTTTGTAAACAATATTTTGCTGTGTAAAATCCAAACTATTCACTCCACACCATCACTTCCATTGAACGGTGGTACGGAACCCTTCGTGCGCGATTTAGACTCGCACTTGACCGGTTTTTTTATGTTTTTTATGTTTAGATTGAATAGAAGTTGACCGAATTTCAGTGGATTGAATGAAGTTGCAGAGTTATCAGCCTCTCTTTCCACTAATACTACATATGGGCCAATGTCCCCCTCACTATATGACCTAACGAGATTCCCCGTCAGGCTGGGATGAGTATAGGTGGTGATCACGGATGCCGGTTGCAATCCCGGAGCCGTCACAGTTTTTTTAGCTGAAGAATCATTTTCTTTATCGACCCCTGGATAGGACTTTTTACCGTTCTGATTTAGGATAGGTCCGAAGACATGGAGGGATCTAGACACACAAAAACTACTTACCTCGTTAAACAAAACAACCACCACCAGATAAACACAATCTCCACTCAAGGGGAGCCAATGATTAGGCAAAAGTTTGGAATAAATCCCTCTGACACGTGTGATGAACAACAGACGCGAAAGCGGAATCGGTCATTATTTCATCTCACTTCAATCAATCAAAACAAAAAACTTGATTGTTGTCAATGTCAACTGTCATCTGTCACTTTATTCTTGTAATAAGCCTACAGCGTAACGCACGGTGTGTTCTATTTTTAACAATAGCTTAATTTATTTTGTCCTTCCCGTGTCCGTTCCGTTCCACTTTTCTAATGATTATGTATTCTTATCTTTCCGTCACTTTCACCTTTATTTTCCTGCCTGTATACAATTTTACATGTTAAAATGGAAACGAGACGAACTCGTTCCATTTACAAATACTTAGGTGTTAATATTTCTACATTATTGTTCCTTCTCTATGTTATGTATTAAAGATGTTGTGTATATTTCGGTTACTTTCCCGGCATGCCCAGTGTGACTGGGTTTAGGCTTTTATTATTGATTATTATTATACATTATAGGCTAGTATATAATGGTCAGTTTTAATTAATTTATACATATATATTATATTATATATTTATTTTAAAGTTATTGTAGTATATTTATTTTATTTTATGGATATCATATATAAATTTACAGATAGTATTTTCTCATGTTCTTCTACCGGTGACTCTGACAGTGCGGGAAGCGGGTGGGCGGGCGCTTCACTATCCGGCAGCCTGAAACGCGTGTTCATGCAGTCGGAGTTCAACTTCAATGTCGTGCATATCAACGCCCAAAGCATTCCTGCTAGCTATGCTGATCTCCTATCTGAAGCTTTCAGCGATCAGAGAATACATGGAGTTCTTGTCTCAGAATCCTTTCTCAAACCATCTCTTCCTTCCTCCATGTATTCTCTGCCAGGGTTCAGGCTCTATCGTAACGATAGGACGGGTAAAGCTGATGGCGGCATGGCTATCTATTTACGTTCTAACATTCCTTGCAAAGTCATCAGCCATTCGCCAAGCCTGTAGTCTGGTTCGGCAGAGCATCTCTTCCTTGAGATCAGCTTGCATCACCAAAATATTTTTCTGGGTGTATATTATAGCCCCTCACTTCGCATTCATTACTTTGAATCTTTTGAAAAGCTACTAAATGACTTGACTCCTCTCTATAGTGACTCTCTCATACTCGGTGATTTTAACACCTGTCTTCTAAAAAATAATGCCCGCTCCGCCAAACTTGAATTTATTCTACATTCCTTTGACTTGCATATTCTACCCCTTGGCGCTACTCACTTTCAACCACACTGTACTCCCTCTCTTCTTGATCTCATGATCGTCTCCAACACAGCCAAGGTGGCTTCCCATGGCCAGCTTACTGCCCCCTTCTCCTATCACGACCTGGTTTATCTTTCATACAAAGTCAGGCCCCCTAAGCGCAAAGCCAAATTTCTTGATATGCGGAGCTTCAAAGGCGTGAACCTCGATTCCCTTAAATTCGACGCCTCATCTATTGACTGGACCCCTGTCATCACTAGCGAGACCGTTGATGACAAAATCCTGAAGTTTAACTCGATTGTCCTGGGACTGTTCGACAAGCACGCACCAATGAAAAAGGTCAGGGTCAAACATCTCCCTGCCCCATGGTTGACCGACTCCATCAAGTGTTTAATGGCAAAAAGAAACCGTGCGAAAGGGCGATATAAGCGAGATTCACCAACGAAAATCTTCTAACTTTCAAACGCCTCCGTAACATGTGCAACCGCATGTGCCGCGATGCCAAGCGACGACACATCCATGACCCCAGCTCAGGTCTGGAAGTTCCTTAAAACCATTGGTGTTGGCAAGTCCCAGGAATCCTCTTCAGGTAATGTCGATCTCAACGGTCTCAACCAGTTCTTCTCTTCTCCCCCCGTCGTGATGGACCCGCTAAGGAGGCAACCCTTCGTCGTCTACGGCTAAAGGCTGTAGTCTGCACCTCACCGTTCAACTTCAGCTTCGTTGGAATTGGCGCAGTTAGAAAGGCAGTGCTAGCTATCACATCCAAATCTGCTGGTGGCGACAACGTCAGCTATCAAATGATCCACAGCGTCCTTGAAGAGTTCCTTCCTCCAATTACCCACATTATCAACTTCTTTCTATCTGATAGCTCCTTTCCTAGTCTGTGGAAGAAAGCACTCGTCATCCCACTGCCCAAAAATTCCAATCCTTCCTCCTTCAAAGATTATAGGCCCATATCTATCTTACCCATTCTCTCTAAGGTCCTTGAATCCATAGTTCACTCCCAACTCTCCTCCTACCTTTCATCAAACAAACATCTCAATCCGTACCAATCTGGGTTCAGACCAGGGCATAGTACTACCACAGCACTTTTAAAAGTCAGTGATGACATACAGCTAGCGATGGAACAGAAGTTGCCCACTATGCTAGCCTTGCTTGACTCCAGCAATGCGTTCAACTGCGTCGATTTTGACATCCTTGTCGCAATATTGAGCTCACTTAATGTGTCCTTCCACGCTGCTAACTGGTTCGACTCATACCTGAGAGGTCGTCAGCAACGAATTAAGTCTGAAGAGACTGAAACTCAATGGTGTGATCTTTCCTCAGGAGTGCCTCAAGGTGGAATTCTCTCTCCTCTTCTATTTTCAGTCATCATAAGCTCCATCTCCGACGTCCTCTCTTCTTCGTATCATCTGTACGCAGATGATCTCCAAATTTATCGCCACTTTTCGCCCTGCGATGTAGCTTCATCTGTAGAGCACTGAATGCTGACCTCCACAAGACTGGGCCTCATCATACGGGCTGTTGGTGAAGCCGACCAAATCACAAGCCATGATTTTAGGAACCAGGCACACTCTTTCCATATTACAAAAGCCCATTGTTCCTGTATCGTACAATGGCATCACAATAGAGTTTACTGACAAAGCGAAAAACCTCGGGGTTATTTTTGACAGCCAGCTGTCTTGGTCTCCACATGTCAGCGAGGTCAGCAGACGGGTCTTTGCGTCCTTCCACTCCCTCAGCTGTGGAAGAGCGGCAGACCAAAATCACTCTTGCACAGTCCCTTCTCCTGCCGCTAATCGACTACGCCGATGTCAGTTGCGCAAGCGCGAACGAAGATCTACTGAACAAACTCGAACGACTTCATAATCTCGGGATTCGGTTTATCTTCGGGTTGCGCAAATTCGACCACGTTTCTCAATATCGCAAAGAGTTGGGGTGGCTAACGATTCGTCGTCGCCGAGACTTTCATATTCTTTTATATCTTTTTAATATATTGAAAAATCCGCGCTACCCCAGCTACCTTCGACAGCGCTTTAAGTATCTCTTTTCTGGAGATCGGCACCGGCGATCTCACACGGTCTCACTCTTAGCCACACCAAGGCACAACACCTCGGCGTATGAGCACACCTTCAGGTTGCAGGCGGTCCGACTGTGGAACGCACTTCCTTGCAAGATAAGAGACAGTCCCACTCTTTTCTCTTTCAAAAACCGGGTAAAAGAGCACTTCCTCTCTCTTTCATGATAGTAGTTATAGTATGTATATTATTACTATATGTACAGGTTTATGTATCTATTGGCACTTATTTAGTAGTTTGGTATATAGATATTTTATTTTACATATTTTATAGATATTCAATTTATTTATTTATTATTTATTATAGATAGATAATTTTTCCTATCATGCCTTGGTTTGCTGGAAGAAATCTCTTTTTAGAGATAAGCTCGCCATGCAAGCGTACATATGTTTTCAACAAATGTAACTTTTTATTTATCTTTGTCCAATAAAGAATTATGATTATGATTATGATATCTCCGGCCACGTCCATGAAGAATTCAAAAAAGTGCTTTTGACAGCGCTTAAGCGATCTGATTCTCAATACGTCGAACAAGACATGGATGACAAATACAATCAATTCATCGAAACAATCACAAAAGCTGCAAAGGTAAAGTTTGGAAGGGAAGCCCAATCGAAGGATATATTGTCCCAGTATATTGTTACCAGCCAACCAGTTCAACTCACAAAGTCATCGCGAGCTAAACAAGAAGATATCCAAAGCAATACGCCGCGACATTTGAAAGAGGAACACAGACAAAATTGAGCGTCTCATAGAAAAACACAGAGGTCCTAAGGTTTTCAGCAGGGTGACAACTAATAGCAGCAGCCAATTAACCAAACTGGAAATCGGAAATCTACAGATATATCCGAAGTACTCACTAATATCTCAAGATTTTATGAAAACTCTACACATCATACACACCACAACCAATAACAGAGTATACTAGTGACAAGCGCGCACCAATTGGAAGGCACTATTCGGAAGACATGCCCGAAATCAGCTCCTATGAGATCAAAATGCCACTAAAACAATTGAAAAAGTACAAAGCCCCAGGAGATGACGGGATCACGACCGAGCTACTCAAGGCGGGAGGTAGTAGGCGGAGGAGTACTTAAAAAACTACAATGGCTTTTTAACGAAGCTCTCTTCACTGGAGAAATACCAACCAAGTCGCGTAATAGTATCGTCGTCCTCATCCACAAAAAGGGCGCCAAAACCAACCTGAAAAACTACCGTCCTATTGCACTGCTCAGTCATGTGTACAAAATATTCTCTCGAAACTTGACGGCAAGAATCACCTTACGACTTGATGAGTACCAACCAAGGGAACAAGCGGGGTTCAGGGGAGGCTTTGGCACCATCGACCACATATTTACGATAAGGCAAGTGATACAGAAGAACCAGGAATACAACAAACCACTTTACCTTGCCTTCATCTTCTATGAAAAAGCGTTAGACACCGTGGAACACTGGGCTGTTTTAGAGTCTCTACAGTGATGTCAGATCGACCAAAGATACCTCCAGATATTGTAGAGTATTTACTACTTTGCCACAATGACTGTGCAAGTCCAAGGCTCCACGACGACTGTTCCAGTCAAAAGAGGCGTACGCCAAGGAGATGACATATCACCAACGCACTGGAACATATCTTCAAAACCCTTGACTGGGATGGTTTGGGCATAAATGTGGATGGAGAACACCTCAACCACCTCCGCTTTGCAGATGACATCGTTATGCTCGCCGAAAAACCAGGAGAACTGCGAAAGATGCTTAATGATCTATGCCACGCGTCAATCCGGGTAGGCCTTAAAAGGAATTCGGATAAGACCAAGGTTATGGGCACGACCGATATGTCTCAATCTCCGATCACAGTTGACGGCCGAGCGATAGAGTAAGTGGAGGAGTATAAGTACCTACGGCAGATCATCAAACTTAGACGAGACCCACTGGCCCGAGAGATCGACCGAAGAATACGACTTGCGTGGGCAGCCTTCGGAAAGCTCAAAGATGTCTTCCACTCTTAGATCCCTCAAACACTCAAGACTAGAGTCTACAATCAGTGTGTTCACCCGGTGATGACTTACGCTTGCGAAACATGGACTCTCACTGTAGGGATGATGCATAATCTGAAAGTCACACAAAGAGCAATGGAAAGTTCAATGCTCGGAGTATCCCGTCGCGACATGATACGGAATGAACTCATTCGCCAACGCACCAAAGTCACCGATGTAGGGAAACGTTAGCGCGACTTAAATAGCAATGGGCAGGACACATCTGTCGCAGAAACGACGGAAGATGGGGATCTAAAGTTCTATCCTGGAGGCCCCGTACAGGAAAGAGAAGTGTTGGAAGACCTGCGGCACGATCGTCCGATGACATCAGGGGTACAGCCGGCCCGGCATAGACGAGAATGGCCGCAGAGCGTTCAAATTGGCGGTCAATTGGGGAGGCATACGTCCAGCAGTGGACAAGAACATGCTGAAGAAGAAGAAGAAGGAGAAGGGGAAATTTTACTTTTAAATACGTATTTCTGGATACGCAACATTCAAATCTATGGGGACTAGATATTTTTGAGTGATTTTCTGAAACGAAATACATCGTAGTGGTGCACAGAAAGCTTTCGTATCGGCTTTCAGCTTTTGTCAGATGCAGCTGTGCATCGACTCACATTATTCAATGTAAAGATTAAATAACTTTCAAGTCTTCCTTTATACGAATACTAGGAATATCTACCAAGGAGTTTTAACTTTACTATACTAGTTTTAACTCTACATGTCATTCCCCTTACAAAGCCGGAATCTTGCTATGATTTATATATCCTGATATACCTCTACATACATTTGAAAAACATTTACGATGGAATAGACTATCAAAATATTATTATTCTCCTTCAAAGTTTAATTTATAAGCTTTAAGTTAGCACACGCTAAGCACACAATTCTCTAGAATGATCGTCACGTAAATCTGTGGTATAGATGTGGTACAGTAAAGAAATACTTGTTTTAGTTAAACTTTACTAGGAAATTGCTTCTGCTACCCAGAGAAATGTAAGGTGCAAAGCAGATAAGGTATAAACTTATGTTCAGGGTTGATAAAAATCGCGATTTGTTTTTGAAAACGGATTCATTTATTTCAATCGTACTTATTTGATTCAAATCGTTTTTTTTTTGTTTTTAATATTCTGATCTATTTCAATTTGGAAATCAGCTATTTATTTAAAAAACCAACATAATTGTTGTTAATTTTATTATCATTTAAATTAACACATAATTATAATATATTATGAAATTAAAAATAAAAAAAAATCTTCTAAAAACCGTCAATTTTGTCATAATGTAAAACAAATTAGGCTTAAAATTAATAAATGAACATAAAACATTTGGGTTTTACCGCAGTAGCAGATTCACAGATTTTAAATGTTTTATTGACCTTATAGTTTGTGCGAGTTAAGTAGTTTCAGAAGGAAGACTAACTTGGCTGCCTACTCAGTGCCTAGGCTATTTCTTCTTTTGCTGTGCATCAAATTGAATGCCAAAAATACTCTTTCGACCCCAGCTGAAGAAGCAACTGTTCATAGCAGTTGCTTGACTATATCCAATTCATCTTCAGTTATACATTTTTTGCCGTAGTTTATCTCGGGGGAGTGCCTTGACATTTTTGGCTGATTGGGTCGCAGTAAAACGTATTGATTTAAAATCAGTCAATCAACCTTTAGTCTGTCGCAGTTTAGATCTGCGTCGAGTATTTTCAACCTTATGTTTTGGCAACAGAGTCCAAAACCAATCAATGTGTTTTTTTTTGGTTATTCGTATGTCAGCGAATAATCACAAATCGCAAAGTGCCGCTGCAACGCCATGCTGAAGCTGTCATTTCCAGAACGAGATACAGTGACAGAAAACATTTTGAGTTGTCGGCCTTTTCCTCCAAAAGCGGTGACGACATTTAGCGGACGTCGAAAGGTGACCGACGACACGTGGCATGTTCGAGTCTGACGGCCGCTTTTTCACGGAGAGCGACATAGACCATAAAATACGTGTCAACGGTGGAAAATGGTCGTTAGCATTCATGTTACAATAAATTTGACACCCACTATTGAAAAAAACCTTCGAATAACATCAGCACCGTCATGATAGCCGTCATGCAAATAGCGGCACCGCTTTTTGACGTTACGGTGTCAAACACCGCTCTCTAAAAAACTGTGCCAAATGGTTTATATCACAGACTAAGTAAGTATACAGGGTTACAGGAAAAGTCGTGCTAGATCCGTTAAGGGCATGGAGTACCCATAATTTCTGACTTATTTAACTATGAAACACCCTACCCTAAACTTAACCCTTTTCGAGATATTCAACTTTTAATTTTTTTTATTTAAAATTGCCGATTTTTAGGCTACTAAATTTAATTTTGTTTATTTTGTGTGTCTTATTATTATTATTATTGCATTTTCATATGTGTAATAAGATGCTTTAGAACGTCAATCATTAAAATAGTGCATAAGTTAATTGAATAGGCCGAGTAGACAAGTGAAAGTTAAGAAATAAAAAATATATATTAGAAAGTTTATTTTTCTCTAAGGGATATCTAAAAAAAATATTATGGCAGTTGTTCGGCAGATGTGTTTTAAAATATCTAAGTTTCATCAGCTATCTAACGAGGTATAATAATCTAGGGTTTTATTTAAATTAATTGAAAAAAACTTAGTTTCATTGGCGAAAGTGGAGAAGAAAATTAATACTTAACCCTAAAAAGTAAAATAAAACAATAGGTAAGCATGTTGTCATTTATTAAATCAGGTTTTCACACAACTTTTTCTTACGCTACAGTTCATGTTCAACATGGCCGCCTCTGTTTCTAATACATTGTCGCATCCTTCTACGGAGACCAGTCTTCGCTACTCCAGTGGTCAACGTTGTCCTCATTTGATTTGCTGCATCCACAATCCTTTCTCTTAATTCTTCCAAAGACGAAACTGGATTTGGCTCGCTGTAGACAAGACTTTTCATGCGCCCCCACACATGAAAATCCATGGGGGTTAGGTCCGGACATCTTGCTGGCCATGGCAACGGCCCACCTCGTCCTATCCATTTGTTTGGATAATTTGTGTCCAGCCAGTCCCTGACACTTCTCCTGAAATGGGCAGGGCAGCCATCATGTTGGAACCATATGTCCCTGATCAAGTTGAGTGGCAGATCATCCAGCAAATCACTCAAGTCTCCTCTCAAGAAGTTTTCGTAGCTTTCCCCATCTAGATTGTCCGGGAGAAAGTAAGGTCCAATCAAATGATTGGAGATAATGCCCATCCACACATTCACGCTGAATCTTCGTTGGGACCCCTTCACTCTTTTCTTATTGGGATTCCTTAGTTGTTTTGGGGCCCAGTAATGGCCATTGTGATAGTTAGTTATGCCATCTTTATCAAATTTGGATTCATCTGTCCACAAGATATTTCTTAGAAAATCTGGGTCTTCTACGTCAGCATGTACCATAAATCTGCAGAAGTCCAACCTTCTTGCGGGGTCTCCTTCTTCAATAACGTGTACCGGCGTGTAATGGTACGGGTATAGGCCAGCAGTATGCACTGTAAACCACACTCTCCATTGCGAAAGTCCCAGATCACGGGCAACAATATTAGTGGAAGTAGTCGGATCCGCTCAAAAGCGTTGCAGTATCTCATTGTCCTGTTCTTCGTCGTCAACAATTCGTGGTCTTCCGATGTCTGTATTTCGTCTCAAAACAGAGCCAGTTTCTCGAAGTCTTTGATAAACTCTGTCAAAAACGGCTACATCCGGCACTCGACGACCGGGGTAGCGAGTTATGTATTCGTTGCGAGCTTGCGCAGACACACAATCGCAGTATCCGTAACAAATGAGCATATCAGCATATTCCTCAGGTGTGTAGGACGTCATCTTCAACACTTCCGTATCACAAGTACTAATCAGAGTCCGATTAACAAGCACGTAGTCACAAATCAGAAGAAATAGTCCAGAATCACAGCCAAGTCGAGAAAAAGAGCAAAACGATATCACATCTACTGTACGAAGCACAAAAGCAGACTGACAACCAAAACAATATCCCGTGTTGTATTCCAGCCCTAACCGGTCTCTACACATTTTTTCTTTCATTCACACCTACATAAATCGTCACTTGTCTCGCTCGCACGGTGCGTCTTAACTTGAAGGACGATAAGCGGACAATAATTTTCTTCTCCACTGTCGCCTATGAAACTAAGTTTTTTTCAATGAATTTAAATAAAACCCTAGATTGTTATACCTCGTTAGATAGCTGATGAATCGTAGATATTTTAAAACACATCTGCCGAACAACTGCCATAATATTTTTTTTAGATATCCCTTAGAGAAAAATAAACTTTCTAATATTGTTTTTAATTTCTTAACTTTCACTTGTCTACTCGGCCTATTCAATTAACTTATGCACTATTTTAATGATTGACGTCCTAAATCATCTTATTACACATATGAAAATGCAATAATAATAATGATAAGACACACGAAATAAACAAAATTAAATTTAGTAGCCTAAAAATCGGCAATTTTAAATAAAAAAATTAAAAGTCGAATATCTTGAAAAGGGTTAAGTTTAGGGTAGGGTGTTTCAGAGTGAAATAAGTCAGAAATAATGGGTACTCCACGCCCTTAACGGATCTAGCACGACTTTTCCTGTAACCCTGTATAGAGGGAAGGCTATTTTCCATGAATAAAATCAATAAACCGACACTATTTACTACTTACTGTTTTACTTTTTATGACTGAAACCAATTTAGTTTCGACAAGACGAGTAGGATTATTTTAGCGTACAATTTTAGTGACGGCCAGCGATGGGGTAAGTATCGATGTACGTACGGCTATCGACAAAAATGATAAGATAGTATACCTACTTTGTTTATCGATATTATCGGTATGGTATTTACCGGTATTAACCTAAGAGCTAATTGATTACTGTTGAAATAATGTCGATAAGCAAATTAAATAGAAGTGTTATTTTATTTAAATACTACAAAAGAAATAAACACATGTCTTTAATTAAAATTATGTATATGGTAATACACTCTATAACTAATTTCAAACACCATGGTCATATGGACTGTAGTGCTTCGGACATGTTTGTTGAGGCACTTATTTCACGATATCAGACGTAAGAGAATGGCCGACTTACTGAGCAGGACGCGTGGCAGCACCAATCCTTAAACACTAAATATATATAATATAATAATAATACCTTGGACACTTTTACACACATTGATCTAGCCCCAAACTAGGATTCCCTGTATCTTGGGTATTAGACAACGATGCACATACGTATATAGATAAATATTATACTTAGATAGATAAACAACCATGACTAGGGTACAAACTCCGTTCTCATCAAACAAATATTTGCCCCCATATAGGTGAGTGTTGTGAATTGGTCACACAGTGTATGGAAAACTGAGCCGTGAATAAGTTTAATATAAATAAACTAACATAGATTAAGTAGTTTCTCTATGACTTACAAAATATGGATCCTTTTGTGCTCCGAAATAAAAATATTATTATAATTACCATAATTGAAAAATATACCATCGATTAAAAACACATTAATACAGCATTAAATCGATAATCACATAGCAATAAACACATGACTTTATAAATTAATCAATAAATTGACAACACCATTAATTAATAGAGATCGCTAATCACGATTCAATGATAGAATACCCTTGACGTACCGTGACGAAGTGCTGCAACAAACTACGTACCTTTGAAAAATATCATCATCTACGTGTATGCTGTCTATTGGGATATTTGACGTATCATGAATGTCAGATCCCCTGTGAATGAAATAAATATAAACATAAACATTCAAATATAGGCACATATATTGCTTCTGGCCTCACACTAGGATACTCTGTGTCGTGGGAATCAGAATCAGCGACATCACACACATCAAACATCCAAGACCTGGGGTTCTTTTATCTTTACCCCCAGCTGGAGATCGAACCCGGGACCTCTTGCATGCTAGGTAGAGCCACAACCGCTGCGCCACAGAGGTCGGACTTAGAAAAATCTAAACTGGAACGTCACGGAGCGAAACGTTTGTAAATGAAAACCACATTTTATGATAAGAATACGGGATATTATAAGTGCCGCATCAAAAGTTTTCTTTAGCACCTGAAACCTAGCGTCTTTTTTGTATGTATGCAATGAGTCAATGGGTAAGCTTCTTTATATGAATTCATCATGTTTGTTACATTGAAAGAATATTAAAAATCCAGCGCCAATTCACATGCAATAATTGATATAACTCAGCGCTACCGATAAATATTTTGAAATCAAAATTGATAACTAAGCGGTGAATTTTGTAGGTGGGCCTCTTTATATATTTTAGAAATACATCTTCTGTCCGGCAATAAAATCAAATTCTTGCCTCAAAATTAGTCATATAATTTATTTATTCATCACCTAAATTAATAAATCATGTTCATTTGTCATAAAACTATTTTCCTGGAATTTTGACGATTTTAGGTCGAATTACAGACCATACATAATAGTGGATGCCGTAAGCACCATAATATGTATGCGAGCCAGCTGTGTCAATTCTTTCATATAACAAAAGTCTATTAGTCACAGCAAGTACACTCTTATCTAAGAGTCATAAGAGCGACTGAGAGACTGAAGAGCGAGCGGTGGTGCAATGCACCAACGTATGACACGCGAAGTAAGTAGGTGCATTTGCGGCGTCTACTAGAGTAATGGTCTGTGAGTCGAATAGAATAGAACATCTGTATCAGGGACCCCACTTCCTAGGCAGTCTTGTAGGTAGACTTTAGATTAGAAATAAATAAATATTTTGTTTTTTATGAGCGATTCCGAAATGATAATGCGAATCTAGTAATTTCATTCAGTCATCATTACTTATGCTAACGTAAAAAAGCATTTATTGCTGACCTATTAATTCAGTGGACAATTAATCAATTTTGAAGATGAAACTGGTGTTTTATTAAAGCTGCAAGAAATAACACCCTCAGAGTATTAGCTAAAAAAAATAAAAAATGAGGATATAATCTGCGAAAATGCAGAGAAGATTAAGGTCGATGACCTCGAGGTCTAGTTAAAGAACTTTTCAAAAATAATTGTAGGTCAACATTGAGCATTTTCTGCGAAAAATGCGCAAAAGGTTAAGGTCAAGGTTGACGACCTCGAGGTTAATTTAAAGAACTATCCCAAAATCATTGCAGGATAAACAATAAGAATTTTCTGCAAAAAAATGCACAAACAGTTAAGGTCCTTGAGGTCAATTAACTTCAAATTACATCAAACATGAAAGGAACGGCAAAATCCGACGTTTCTCCACCCTACTCCTACATCCCCAAGGTCCGAATGCTTGAGATGGTGATTTTTTTATAAAAATTTCCGACCGTTCGCATATATCTTCCCTTATCCTAATATATCCAATAAAATGTAGAAAATAAAAGAAAATCTATGAATAACATTAACTAAAATTTACCTGTGGTTGCTGATGAATTCGCATGAGTTTTTATGATTTCTCGGGTAAATTATACACATTATATGGTAAATGAGTTTCTTATGAATTTTATAATTGTTCTCACTGATAGATCATTTAAATTAAGTTTCTCAAAAGTTTCGATACAAATCTTCATTCTTCGTTTATTGTTATGACTACGACAGATGTGCCGCTCGATGCAATTGAAGAGATCGTTGTATTCTGACAAACTATACATGGCGAGTGTTACCTAATTCTGTAGAGCAAACATTGTAACCAAGAAGACCAGACCAATGAAGAAATTGTACGCAAATACATCTATTTAAGCAAAGAGTTCCGTTTTCATCTGAGGTTTATGTAGACAACGTTCTAGTGAAGTTATTCACCGCTGTATTAAGTCCGCTAAATATCGTTGCCGCTTTTGGAGGAAAGCTTTATTTATCGTGAGAATATTCCATTCGTTAAACCCATTCAATGGACCCATGGTTTTGCGATTATCCTAGATTGGGCGTGAGGCCTGCCCCTCGTCTGTTTATGAATCTGATTACGGACGAGTTCTGTCTCCGGGGGTTTCCGCATTGTTATGTGTATCGCCAATTTTGATCTCACCACACGACGCGTAGAGGGAGGGTTAGTTAAAATACTGTTTGTTTTTAATTAAAGGAGTTCTGCACAAAGTGGTATCTAAAATAGCACCGTCAGCGGGATACTGGTAATTATACTTAATAAAAATAAAATAATAAATGCACAGGCCTTTGCCCGGATACGAGTAAGATTAAGCCATTCTCCACCACGCTGGCTCAGTGCGGGTTGATGGAGGGATTTCACAACCACTATGTGATCATAGCGATAGTAGCCGAAGCCTACTTAATTATCTTATAAGTACACGGTCAGGATTCGAACCTGCATCTCTGGTGTGAGAAGCAAGCGTGAACGCCATTAGACCACGGATTGTCCTTAATTATACTAATAACTTTCAAAATACAGGGTGACTTTAACGAGTCCGAGTAGAATGATTGGAGCCATTATTACGAAAAACTTTCCATATTGAACAAATGTTCCATCGTCATTACTTCCACAGAAACACGAGAGAAATTATTGTAATTTATACACTGATGAGCAATGAAAAAGTTCCAGTGACATAGCACCAAATTACTCCTAAACGGGAAAGGCTAGCTTAATGACGCCGTCTGCAATATTGAAGTACATTTAACAGCGCATCAGAATATTATTATTAAAAAAAAAGTGAAGCTCTATTCTATGTCTAAGGAAATATTAAGGTGTTTGTCGGCATTTTGTGGGTGGAACTTTTTCATTGCTCGTCAGTGTATATATATATATTATGTCGTAATAAAAAAAAAACGTCAAGCAGCCACTGGGAATCAAAACATCTTTGAAATAATGCACGTTAATTTATATTATTAGCAATAAGGGAACATTGTCCAAAGTATGGACCGTCTCCAATATAGACTAATCTTTTCTTTTGGGCCTAATATGGACTACTTGTTTATTGTTTCCTGTAGCTAATTCAACAGATATCGCATCATTAAATACATCTCATCAAGGGTAATACATCTTCGATTTGTGATATTAAAGTATAATTTCACAAATCGAAGATGTATTACCCCACAGATCAGGGATTACTATCCCATTTACTGAACTAATCTTGTATGAACGCCCACTCTTACCGGTCTATGAATCGTCTACAAATGCCGCCTACGCGCTACGAAACGCCTACGCCGTAGCAGACTACGGCTACGGTGATAGCGCTACGGGCTACGATGACGCCCAACAATTCACTCACCAAGCAAAATTAAGTTGCTATTCAAAGGGCATAGGGTTCCTATTCATCTGTTAATAGTTACCAGATAAATCGCTTGGTAGGTTTTGAATTACGTGATGCGTTTATCAATAGCACGATTTACAGAATGCGGTCGGTGTGTAATGTAAAACAAATAAAATATGATAAATGAACAAGAATTTAAATGTAAGCCCGTTTGTAACTAGTGTTACTGTAATTAAAGGGTTCATAAGCTTTAAAATGTAACATAAATTCTGTAATTCCTGTAACATCTGTGTCATAAAACATTGGGATTGTTTTGTCCTAAGGGTTGATTTCTTTACCACCCATGATACGCAATGCAGAATCAATTTAACCATAGAATATATTAGTATTAAACTCAGTTGTATGTACAGTTAAGGTATGTAATTTGAAATAGACACGGCACTTGACTTCCAGGCTACCTAGGTTGTCTAACACGCCTAACATGACAGTTAACAGGACAAGCCACAGCTTTATTTAGACACCGAAAATAAACAACAAAGATCATGTGTATTGTGTCAACAGGCTGACGTACACCAGACAGATATTAAATAGAACACGGATATGTTAACTGGTAGCCTGACTGACAGGCAATAACGTTGCCGTGCTTGACTCCGTAACTTGACAGTGTTTTACTTAAGTAATAAATAGTAAATAAATAAATATTAGAGGCCCATCTTACACATATCGAACTAGGCACATAGTTAGCCCAATAAGGTTTGTATTATGGGTACTAGACGACGATATATTTAATGAAGATAACTTCTGTAAATACATAGAAAACATCCAAGACTAAGAAACAAATATTCATGCTCATCTCACAAATATTTGCCGTTACCGGGATTCGAATTCTAGACCGCCTGTTTCGTAGGCACTACCCGCTAGGCAAAACCGTCAAAATCGTCAAGCAAATCAAAGTTGTGTTTAAACTAAATTTAGCGGATGTCAAAAGTCTGATGGAAGTCGCGCTTAGTTTCATGTTATATGTTATACACAGTCAGGTCATAAGTTCTGTCACACAATAAAAACTTTTGAATTTAGAACGCTGGCCACAAAAAAGTTTATTGAATTCGAATTTCGAATTTTTCATGAAAATAAAAATGTGTACTTTTTAGAATTTTCCTCATTTTTAAATATGGAGTGGACACTTAAAGAAGACCGTGTCGCAGTCATTGCGTTGCATCGTTGCGGTTACGCGCCAATTCAGATTTTCGACTTACTGAAAAATTTGAATATAACCAAAATATTCGTTTATCGTACCATAACACGATACAATGAAGACTTTAGTGTAGATGACAGGTCCAGAAGTGGTCGCCCTCGCTCTGTTAGGACTCCAGCAGTGATAAAAGCTGTGACGGCGCGAATTCAAAGAAATCCCATACGTAAGCAGAAACTGTTGGCCCTTCAGATGGGGTTAAGCAGGACCACGGTGAAAAGGGTGTTAAATGAAGACTTAGGGCTTAGGGCTTATCGAAGAAAAACAGGACATCGTTTGGACGCTCGTTTAATGGACCTGAGACTGAAGAGATGCCGCGCTTTGTTGAAGCGGTACGCGGGAAAAAAGCATCGCGAAATTCTTTTTTCGGATGAAAAAATTTTCACCGTGGAAGAGAGCTACAACAAACAAAATGATAAGGTGTACGCACACAGCAGTGAAAAAGCGAGCAACCGTATTCCGCGTGTCCAACGAGGTAATTTTCCATCCTCGCTCATGGTTTGGTTGGGAGTCTCTTATTGGGGCTTAACTGAGGTACATTTTTGTGAGAAAGGCGTAAAAACCAATGCAGTTGTGTATCAAAATACAGTCCTCAAGAACCTTGTGGAACCTGTTTCTCATACCATGTTTAATAACAGGCACTGGGTATTCCAACAAGATTCTGCGCCAGCTCATAGAGCGAAAAGCACACAAGACTGGCTGGCGGCGCGTGAAATCGACTTCATCCGGCACGAAGACTGGCCCTCCTCCAGTCCAGATTTGAGTCCGTTAGATTACAAGATATGGCAACACTTGGAGGAAAAGGCCTGCTAAAAGCCTCATCCTGATTTGGAGTCACTCAAGGCATCCTTGATTAAGGCAGCCCCCGATATTGACATGGACCTCGTTCGTGCTACGATAGACGACTGGCCGCGCAGAATAAAGGCCTGTATTCAAAATCGCGGGGGTCATTTTGAATAAACTTTATTACCATAAGAATCTATGTTTTATTAAGTTCATTTTGCTATATAAATGTTTACATAAATAATAAACATGTCTAAATTATTTCATATTGCACATGTGACAGAACTTATGACCTGACTATGTAGAGTCTGGAAATGCCGCGAATTCGTCTGCGTATTTACACGTTTTTGTCACATCACATTCTCTTCATCATGTTTGTTGCTAAGCGATGTACTTACAAATCAAATCAAATCAAAAATCATTTATTTCCATAGGATGTTGTTACATCACTTAGATCCGTCATTACATTTTTTTGGGTGAGTTCACTAACACAATGGCGGAATCTGTGGAGAAGAGCTCACCGAAGAAACTCCACAGTCGTCGCATCTTTTGCGTTTCCTTTTTTAAATAAAATATTGTCAAATTACAAAATGAATGCTAATTATATATCGAAACAGCTTGTTACTCAAACAATCTATTCCCATGGACATCTGTCCTCTAAGTAATCAGATATCCTATAGTAACCTTTTTTATACAATTTCTGTTTTATTATTATTTTAAACTTGTCTAAAGGTAAGTTTTTAATATCAGTAGGGACCTTATTGTAATAGCGTATACAATTGCCTTTAAAAGAATTACTAATTTTATGTAGTCGGCTTACATAAGCAACCAACTTGTCTTTATTTCTAGTATTAAAATTGTGTATATCACTGTACTTCTGAAAATTAGTTATATTTCTTTTTACATACACAAGATTGTCATAGATATATTGAGACACAAATGTCAGAATATTGATTTCTTTAAACTTTACGATGCTAGAAAGAAGCAATTTGGTAGCAATTATTGGCAATACGCAGATTAGAACATTCTCGTGCGACGTGCCGTATACAGATTTTATATTTCGTGACCGGCCAGTCTGAGACTTCAGCGGCGGGTCAGATTTTTTTGTGATTCCCTGGAATCTATCACAGATAGATAATTTTTAAAGATCGGTAGCAAATAGTAGCAATTGCTCAAAAAGCTCTTTAGACGAAAGCTTCAGACGACCGGCCATTCTGACGCACACGTTTAGCGGTCTTTATAACATTGTTAGCGGGATTAATTAGTGAAAGTAGGTGATTCTTTCTCCTGTGGTTGAGAAGGTGATGGATGATGGACAACGCTGAGAAAAACACTTTGCATAATCTATGCATTTTTTCAATCCCGCTAACAATGTTATAGTTAGAAATTAAATTAAAAATATATAAAATAATATTTATTATATCCGTTATGACAGGACTGCCCAAAAAAGGGTGCACCGTGGTAATGTTTTCAGGGTTCATGTAGTACATAATGTATCTGAGTGTGTTTCTTTAGCTCCAGATTTTGACTAAACGTTGAACAGATTCAGACATGTGAGGTTCGTTAGAATCCTTACGTTTCCCCAAGTGTCATAAGATAAGTAACGTCATAGTGAAACAACATGGAGGAGGGTTCTGTACTTGCCATAATGTGCGGCCTGAAGAAAAAAATATCTTTGCTTAGGTTTCAAATTAAGGATTTTGAAAGCTGATCATCATAAATACCTATATAATATGCAACTTTTGTATTGCAATTATATTCTGGACGACAGCCGAGTTTTTGATGTTATAACAATATTTATTTAATTATATTCATCTGTATGTACCTGTAGGTATGTAAATGTTTATGTTTATGTTTAATTGTATATGTATAAAAGCGTAGGTATGACTGTATACGTATAGTAATAGATAAAAGGTGAAATATAACAGCGGAGATTGCGAAAAATCAGAGAAACAAAAACTCAAATTACTAAACAAAGCAACTAATCAAGAAGTACCTACAAATCTGCGAACTGAGAATGTACCAAGCATTAAAATAACCGTTCAACAGAGAATTTATGTATTTACTAACTGTTATTCACAAACGACTCTGCCGCTATTTGATTAGATTATTATTTTATGTTCATTACCGTCAAAGGAAGAAAGGAAGGAAGGAATAGACCAAATTAGAAAATAAATTAAAAAGACCTTCGTGCGCCAGGGCGACTCGCACTCGACCGTTTATGGAGCTACGATACCATAGAAAAAAATATACCTCTTGCATTGGATGTTAAAAATTATTGGAAATCGTGAGTGACATATTATTTACTGAGCACATTTAATAATACTCACATTAACATTTAGGCACCTACATAATAATAATAATAATACCTTGGACACTATTTACACACATTGATTTAGCCCCAAACTAGGAATCCCTGTATCTTGGGTACTAGACAACGATACACATACTTATATAGATAAATATTATACTTAGATAGATAAACAACTATGACTAGGGTTCAAACATCCGTTCTCGTCAAACAAATATTTGCCCCCACCGGGACTCGAACCCGGGACCCTTGGCTTCGTAGGCAGGGTCACTGCCGACTCGGCCATTCGGTCGCCACATCACATCACACATCAAAGTACTTCTTTATAAACTACTTTTTTGTACTTTTACTTTACTTGTATTTTGAGAAGCTAGAATCACCAAACTGTTAGGACAACTTACTCCAGAGCACGCTGCATACAACTGACCATATGAAAAACAACTCTCCCCTAAGTTGATCCCTACTGATATGAGACTCTGTTTGTCTGAAGGTATGAGGGGTATTTTTGGAATAAAAACAGATTCTCCTTTTGCAAAACCGGTCATAACTAACGTTCGATAACATTTATGTGGACAGATTTGACGTGATAAGGTCTTATAAATCGATGAATGCCGGCTGCACGCACGAAAAAATGACTCATTGTCACGATCTGCCTGAGCCGAGCGTGCAAGCGAGAGCGCGGAACTAGCAATAAAGAGGCCTAATCGGCCTAAGCGTTCACCTTATGAATTTATCACGTAAAATACATAATCCGTAAACCGACTTTACACACAACCAATATTTTTTGAAGCAGTATTAAGTTGTTTTCTTCTTTTTAAATCATTCTACCTTGTACGTCTTTTTAGGGTTCCGTACCCGAAGGGTTCCAAACGGGACCCTATTACTAAGACTCCGCTGTCCGTCCGTCCGTCCGTCCGTCCGTCTGTCACCAGGCTGTATCTCAAGAACCTAGCTAGCTAGAGAGTTGAAATTTTCACAGATTATGTATTTATGTTGCCGCTATAACAACAAATACTAAAAAACAGGATAAAAGAAATATTTAAGGGGGCTCCCATACAACAATTCTTTCAATACCACATACAAACTTATGGATGCACCTGGTTACGTACATGGAGTGTGAAAGTAACCGCACCAATAACTTTGTAAACAATATTTTGCTGTGTAAAATCCAAACTATTCACTCCACACCATCGCTTCCATTGAACGGTGGTACGGAACCCTTCGTGCGCGATTTAGACTCGCACTTGACCGGTTTTTTTTTTCTTTTGGGAGGAAGTATTGGGAGCGGACACCGTTGTCTGGGTGTAACGTGATAATGAATGGTCTAACGTTGGCGGAGTGGATTTTTGGGTGAAAGTAGGTGATTAGCTCTCCTCAGAGGAAGATAATGATGTGCAAAGCTGGGAAATCAATGGTGTTGAGGTAAAACGACGGATAGGTACTACTTTCCTTTCAGAAGATATATTGCGGACGGGTATGCGGACTGTGTACACGTATAAGTTGACAATGAGTCTTCTAACGATGGCGAGGTTATTTTTTGGGTGAAAGTGGGTGATTCGTTCTCCTCAGAAGAAGATTATGATAGACAAACCTGGGAAAACGATGCTGCAGGGGTATTACAACGACGCTTAAGTACTACTTTTTTTTTCAGAAGATGTATTCCGGATGGAGTCTACAGACTGGGATAACGATGAGCGGTTATCTGTTGGCGGGTTCTTACTCTGGGTATATGACTGTTCAGTGGATGTTTGGTTGTTTGAATGCTTGGTAGAAATTGCTAATGTGATACGACAGTTTGTTATTTTGCAAAAGAAACTACGAAAGATCCAATACTTGTTCTTATTTCAGTTGGAGTAAACGTCGGTGAAGGAGGGAAGAGAGCGGAGGCAGTGGCCGGGGAGAGAGAAGTAAATGTAGGTGATATTACTACCTGCAATTGAGATTTATGTAGGTCTACGAATTTGGAAGAATCTTGACCTTGTGCACTAGACAGAGTTTCTCGACAATCATACACATCAAAGTGACCATTTGACAAATCATTAGAGAGTCTACCGAATGGATTGGTTTCGATACCAAAACTTTCATATAGTTCTCCATTTTGGTACACTTCGAACAGGCGTGCCTACATTTGACTGACAGATACTAGTTCACATAACCCACAGTATGTATATCCAAGACATTTCATCAAAATATGCAGCAGCGCTATTGGCCCCAGCAGCAACATCGGCCATGATACAACATTGGTCCCAGTTTGCTGTGACGTGATCCACTGCTTGCTTTCTTATCTCTTTCTCTTTCATATCCATCGCATATTGAACGCGCGTGAACGCAGGTCACATGTGGCAGTCCTATTTTGCGATCTGTCAAAGGCGTTTGATGTGGCAGACCACGCAGTAATTGCGGCCAAGCTGGTCCACTATGGAATTGTCGGCCCACCGCATTCCCTTCTCACCAGCTTCATGCGAGACAGATCGCAGATTGTGGTGGGCGACCGAGGCACCGTCAGATCCGATCCTCTTACCACGTCGATAGGTGTCGCGCAGGGCTCTTCCCTGTCCAACATCATGTTCTCTCTGCTTCTCAACGATCTCCCACAAAACAAAGATACTGCCGACGTATTAATGTACGCTGATGATGTTGCTGGAATAGTATATGCACCAGACCTGGTCATGCTGGAACAGAAACTTAATATCACTGTCGCTAAACTCTCTGAATGGTTCTCTCGAAATGGCCTTATCCTAAACATTAAGAAAACCCAATTCATGCACTTTCAGCTGGGAGGCAACCCCCACGAAGAATGTTGGTTCAGGTTAACGGGTTTCCTATAGAACAAATAGATGTAGCGGGATTTCTCGGGTTTCAATTGGACAGGGGATTGACCTGGGAGGCGCACATTGACAGGTTGAGTCGAAAGTTGGCAAGTGCGTGTTTCGCACTTCATCGCCTTTCGTGGACTGTCCCAATGGAGGTTGTTCGGTCTTGCTACTTCGCGACCGTACACTCTCTGCTCCAATATGGCGCAACGCTTTGGGGGCGCGCCACTGATTGGGAGTGTGCATTCAAGATGCAGAAGAGAGCAGTAAGAGCCATCGCGCGAGTGCCCCTGGACACACCCGCGAGGCCGCTTTTCAAATCGCTCCATATCTTGACTTTACCGGCTGTGGTAATATTCCAGGTGGCTGTGTATGCTCACCAAAACATAGACGCCTATCGCGCCCATAAAGATGTCCATAGGTACGCAACACGCAACGCCAATAATTTGGTCACTATCTCCCACCGTCTGACGAAAACATGTAAATCGACATATGCGATGGGTCCGTCGATTTACAACAAATTGCCGGAGCACATCACATCCGCTCCAAGTACCGGGGCATTTAAAGCCAGACTAAAGCGGTGGCTTATTGAGCTGACGCCCTACAGCCACGAGGAGGTCGTAACGCACTCACGATCTAGGTAAATTTTATTTATAATTAGGTACAGCCCCCTCTACAGGTTGTAGCCTTACTTGGCATTTGAACTACATATTTTTTATATTTTTACTTAAGACTTATTTTTGCTATTTTTGTATTGATATTAATACCAAATGACATGTAATACTAACCTATTACGAATAAAAGTCTTATGTCTTATGTCTTATGTCTCTCTGGCCCTATCTTGTGTCGAATTCAATAAATATGATAGTGCTCGAAATAAGCAAGAGCCACTCACTACCTATGATGGGGATAGTCTTATGTGGAACTGTTCCACGTCCACGAATATTTATCATTTCACTAGTTTTTGGTACTTACTTATCGAAAGAAAGAATCCAAAATTAAACAAGGACTACGAAATCTCTAAGTATCTACCGAAATTTACTACTAACTTACTGATATTTTAACTTTTTGAATGAAAATGGCACAATACCACGTATTTACTCAAAGAGAGGTTTCACTCATATTATTATGAATAACTATACCGAATTAGAAAATAAATAAAACAAATAGAAATCTATAAGATTTATTTTCTAGGTTATTTACTTTTTATTACGTATGTAAACTTAGCTGAATGATATACGCGAAAGGGCACTGGTGGAAAATGGAATAGGTATATGAACGGAAATTGCGAAATATTAGAGAATCAACAAAATTAAAAAACAAACCTGAATTAGGAAGTAATAAATCTGCAAACTCAGAATAACTACGAAATATTTACGTACCTAATGCATTACAGAGATTGGAAATCGGATTCGTTTTCTGTCGCTCTTGAAATAGATTGTCTGTTATGTACTTAGCCCTCAAAGGGGTTCAATCGAGGGAAAAGGGCACAACACCACAAACCTACTCCAAAAGTGGATTGACTAATATGAATAGACCCAATTATAAAATAAACAAAAGAAAAAAAAACTACGTTATTTACGTAGCAGGGGTATGAATCGGTAGGATTCGCGGAAAAGCGAACTGAAGAAAAGTGAAATATCAGCGGAAATGCGAAGTATCAGAGAAACTTACGACCAATTGCAAAACAAAGAAATCAAATCCAAATTGAGAATTAACGAACTTGCAAACTGAAAATATGCACCAAACAAAACCAAATTTCTAGGATCTCAAAAAATCAGCTCGTATCCGAAAAGTTATAAAGCGAGTGGCGGCAAATGAAAAAATGCAAAGGTCTTTTAAAACTCGGCAAAAAAATATGTACTGGCCAGTTACACTGACAATAAATACGCAAAACATGACTCGCATTCATCCTCAGATGAACGAAACTCTTTGCTTATACTCTGATAATCCATCCCTCAGAGAAGAAATTTTTATTCACGAGCGAGCGAAGCGAGCGAGTTTATATGTCGGCACGGGTCGGTAATCATGTAACGCTTATGTATCATATAATATTTTACTATGCATTGTGTGAGGAAATAAAAAACAACTAAATAATAAATTATTAAAATGGCAGGCCTAATTTAAATAAATGCGCGCTCAATATATCTATTGGCCGGTCGACCACTGACTCATGTCCTGCGATAGAAAGTACCTGACCTCACTTGAGTGGTGGTTGGCGGGGACCCTACAACCGCGCATGTGTAAATAGCTGCCACGTCATATCGCAAAACAATGCTAATAAAATATACGTTCAGCGAACAATATGTATATTTCGACTTAATTTATTGACCAAAATCTAAAGAAATAAATAACGCGTTTAATTGAGCGAGCGCGCGAAGCGAGCGAAGGGCTCCATTTCGACAAGATAGGAGGCCGATTTTGCTTTCGTCTGTCTTTATGTGTGTCTGTCAGTTCCGGTCTAGGGACCACAGTTTTCTAGCGATCGTCACCAAACTTGGCACACGTGTTCCTTGAATTATTATTTATTTATTTTCGAATTAGACGTCGAGTTAGAGAATTTTGTATGTATTTTTTTTTTCTGAAACCGTGTGGAATATCAAATTAAAGGGCTTCATGAGCCGGTTCTAAAAATGTATCCCACTATTCTCTTTCGACCCTTTGTTTTCTAAAAATCCAAGAAATATTTTCAAAACTTAACAAACAAGTTTGGACTCCTCGAAGTAGGAGACGGATAAGTAAAGAGGATCTATACAGACAATGAGAGTGAGTGAAATAGACTATAACTATTTTCGTGAAAATTCAATAGGTTGTATTTTAAATCGCAAAATGTAGTTTACAAAGTTATTGGTGCGGCTACTTTACTACTTGATTTTGATTGAATCTAAAATACTTACCTATAAATTGGTTTACAGTCCCCCGTCTTAGCGAGTTCTACTGCCCACAGGGCTACTAGTTAAGTATAAGTTTTATTAAACTTTTTATATGACTTTATTCAATAAATAAAAAATCTTTGCGTGGGGCTGACGCCCAGGTTAAAATTTTAACTGAAAAGTACTGGTACGAAAAAGATGCACTTCCGCACGATTTTGCTGCTTGGAAAACGAACTTTCCGAGCAAATGGATTCCAAAATTCAAAAAATTCCAAAATTCCAAATGTCTTTATTATTTTGCCACTTCTCTACATTGGACCACTGTGGGAGAAGAAGGGCGTAGAAACTCCCACAGATTGATTTTTAGATCTCTTTTTTAGGGTTCCGTACCCGAAGGGTTCCAAACGGGACCCTATTACTAAGACTTCGCTGTCCGTCCGTCCGTCCGTCCGTCCGTCTGTCACCAGGCTGTATCTCAAGAACCTAGCTAGCTAGAGAGTTGAAATTTTCACAGATTATCTATTTCTGTTGCCGCTATAACAACAAATACTAAAAAATAGGATAAAAGAAATATTTAAGGGGGCTCCCATACAACAATACCACATACAAACTTATGGATGCACCTGGTTACCTACATGGAGTGTGAAAGTAACCGCACCAATAACTTTGTAATCAATATTTTGCTGTGTAAAATCCAAACTATTCACTCCACACCATCGCTTCCATTGAACGGTGGTACGGAACCCTTCGTGCGCGATTTAGACTCGCACTTGACCGGTTTTTTTAAATTGCTTATGCTTAAATAATACAAAATATAATATTTAGTCATTATCATAATTAACAAGCAGGAATAAATAATTACAAAATTATTAACAGCAAGGTCTGTGTTGAGCCAGATTAACCCCATACAGTCCCATCATTTAAGTTATCTTGAACATTGTAATATCCCGTTTTCGACAAGTTGATTGTAATACTAGATTGTACAATTACTGCATAAAAGAACCCATTTTGCCCCGAGACAATAATTAAGTCGAGGGGTAAAATGGCTCGTTTATGCCCGATTTATACACTTCTTCTTTTCACTTCGATTGCGATAAATTGAAACGTCATCACTTGAATATTCCTTTGTTTTTGCTATCAGTCTTCACTGTTTACTTCAATCAAGTTATAAAATATTGCTCAATTGAAGAAGAGAATAGCTAATTCCCGCCACGAAGTTTTAAATAATTTTTTTTCAACATGTGTCATTCCACACTTTGTGTGTACTTAATACTGCTAAGTAAGTATACAAAACGTTTCTTCGCGTTTTGAAATAAAAAATTACAACTATTTTGCCTGTGGTTATTAAATTAACGATAAAAAACACGGAAGTGAAATTAACGACTTTATTCTGCGACGTATTTTATTGAGCGTGTGGCTGTTGGGCCTGTTTATGATGATGGCTTCTTTTGTGCACTTATTGTACAATTTACTAATTGACACTATAAACCGATTGACGATCTCTGTGGCTTAGCTGTCGGGGTTCAACCTCACAAGCAGGATGTGTCAGGTTCGAAGACGTACAAGCAAGAAGGGTCTCCTCATCCCACAATGTGCCAGCGTGGAGTAAGGCTCAATCGTAGTTGAGCTGTAAAGGGATACATATTTCCGTCTGTTACACCCAAACCTAACTATATCACAGACTAGTTACAATCGATGACCATAGGATAAATAGAAATGGATGCGCCAGCTACTAATGCAAGCAAATATTGATGTTTCTGATACACCAAAACTTGCTCTATTGACTTAGTTGCCTTACTGGAAACTGGCTCGGTGAGATTACTCACTCTCGGATTATTAACTCCAGGAATCGAGTTTGCATTTTGTGAAAACTATATTATTAACAGTGACAGTATTCCTTGCAGTCATACTTACATACATACGGTCCAGATGCACAACTCAAACTTTGACTTGAGAGACATTCAAAGTTCTTTAACTGCTTCACTGTCTTACCGGTATGACGCTTAGGTGCTTCAGTGACATGCAGGGTTTATCACGCACGCGGGATGAAGGGGTCTTTCCCATAGTAAATCCTGCGTGTGTGATAAAACCCGCATCACACTAAAAAGGCCGTCAGTGTCTTGCGTATTTGTCATGCGGGACGCGGGGCACCATACTGACAGCAACCGCGTGCGGGGTCAATCCCAGGGGCCTGGGGCCTCCTTCAGTGTCATGCGGGTTTCATCATGCGAGCGTGTCTTACTTACTAACTTTGATGTCACATGTAAACACCTATAGCGGAAAGTAAAAAATATATCTTATTTGAAATATATCTCGGAACTTGGCTTGACAGACTGCCGTGTGTCTAGATAGATTACAAACGTTCTGCTTATTCTGCCGTTGTGTATATTTATCAGAGCATTATTTTTATGCCGTAAAATTCCTCACGCACAGCACAGTTTCAGTTTCATCACACTAACATAAACCACGGAGCTAACTAATTAACGCCATCCATCTTGGAAAATGTTTGTAAACTTCAACGGCTAGGTATAGTCAAGTTCTAGGTGAGTTAGTTTACTTGGCACATGGCTGTGTGCACCAAGATTGGTAGACTTGTCTGGTCTGACTGATCTGTATAGTAGACTTTGGCCAGTAAGTCGTGAAATTTTTAGTCATTGATTACGAGTATAGTAATAAATATTATATGAATAAAATCACAGAGTAATTTTCGGACTATTTGAATTGTATTATTAGTGAACGCTGATGTTTGTTTTCGGTTGGTTATGATAAATGCCTTTTTGATGACCTACCTAATAAATTATGTTGGTTCCTAAAATAGTAGCTCTATCACCTAAATTGTATCACTAAATAATATTAAACTGTTCATCTAAAATTGATTATAAAAATACCGAATATTAGTCATCAAATTATTTACGTGTATTTGGCGAAATACGTTAAAAATTACAAATTGGCTACCCGATTGGCATTATCGGTAAGGGAAGCCTTCAAATGATACTTTTACAATTATTTACATATTTTCAATTATTCGGTAATCGATATTTAATTCGTTTTGATTAATTTGATGTCAGATATAAGTCTTAGGAACATATTACATTGATATTAGTGACAAATTAAAATTGAGGTGACAGAAAATATTCTTACCTTATCTTTTACGATCATGAATATTTCCTAGTAAATTTATTCATCGATAATAAATTTTGTTAAATAACCTATCCCAAGAACTAGTTAAAATAAATTCGTATTTGTGTTCAAATATTTCACAAAAAATATACACATGAATACAAAAATCATTATTAGCCAATTTACAGGTATTGTATTGTAATTTAAATGAAGTAACAAATAATGCTAGAGCTGTCGCTAGGAAGGTATGTATTTGTTAAACTAACGATTTGAAATTCCGATTCCCCACGGGATTTCAAAATCCTCAACTCTTTGGTTCCACTGCTGGTGCAGGCTGTGGGACATAAATAAACCTGCAGCTATCAGTTGCAGCTTGACGGATGGCCCAGCTGTCGGCACCCGCTTCAATTATTCACGGGCTCTTTTTCAGCAGTTTTAATTTCTAAACAAAGGAGGTTGGCATCATTTACCTTCGCCGTATTGAGACTGAGCGTCCAAGCGTAAGAACCTATCTATATATTTTTTGTAACCCACTATGAAGAGCTGGACCTCCTGGCACAGGCGGAGCCACAGCACCGGATTTCAAATGCGTCAATCTCTGTGGTTCTACAAGTAGTGGTGCAAGCTATAACATCAATAAATTAATGATAAAAGAACTTACCTCGTGAAGTTTTATGTAAGTATAGGAAGAGCTTCGGCGGAAGAGATGCTTTATTATTTATCTCAAAAACCCGAGGGTAGTTGGGACGGGTCGCGATTTTGAAAATTATGCCATGGTAATAAAATTTAAAACCTTTGACGGAAAAGTGGCGTTATATAACGCCGGTGGTATTTAAGAGGTTAATTCTTAACTTTGAACAAAGTCATGGTCAGTATGGGGTTCTGTAATGCGTACAGTCACGGTAAAACACACTTTACCGTATAGCTATTCTTAATATCAGACTTCGTAGAAACAATATTCATATTGGAAATAATAATCTTTCATCGATCTTAAATGAAGTTTTTCTGATACAAATGAGATTATTAGATACTTACACATACTTCGTTTCTTTAAGATATTTCGTTTACAATTTGCATAAGATAACGTATAGCGTGAGTGGTTAAATAACGTAAGGGGTTATCTCTTTAAACAAACGTAGTATACATAAGAGTATACTCCTAACACCTGCGCTTCATCACCTAATGCTCGAAACTCGCACGCACTAACTAAACCCACAAACTGGATATTCGTGTAGCAATTTTGATAGCAACGTTCCATTTTATCAACGAATCCCGAGCTTGAGTTGATGACGCGCGATGCTCTTGACGGATGGTACCGCGTTACTTAATGCGCAGCCCACAGTTTGTTACCAATAGAGTGATTACAATGACAAAGCACTTTCAACCCGACATTACCTGAACGGGTGGGCGGGGGACCCGGCCCGGGAGAGCAAATGATTAAATTGTGAAATTGGAACTGAAGAACTCATAAAGCTTCGTAAATTAATTTGAACGCTCTCGTCAGGAGTTTTTTTGTTTTTTTTTTATGGGAGTCTTGGGCAGTTGGCGGCGGTCCGAGGCACGTAGACGGTACCTTGGGGACGCTGAGGGTGCTTCAGCTAAACTAGTAACTCTGTAGATAACAACTAAAGTTGTCTTAACAGCTCTCCTCTTAAGAGTCTGGCGTCTTGCTGCGATGGCCCTTGACATTCGACTTCTTTGCATCCATTTCGGGGAACGAAATTGTATTCTATACAGACGAATCCTTACTTCTGAATATAATAACGGTTCTATAAATTGGATTCTAGCCCAACAAGGCCGTAGATTAGACTACATTGGAACAAAATATTGTTGAATGCAAAGTAATACATTTATCTTCGTTGTGAAACAATTACACATTCGACAAATGTCTCGAATGTGTATTAGTACCTCTTTCTTATATTATTATAGAATATTCATTGTCTATATGTTGTCTGACGGACATACATGAATATAATATTGAATGCTCTCATACATAACTTCATGCTTTGTATAATCGTAAATATATACCTACGTACATATATATGCGTTCCGGCCAGTTTAAGATCTGCAGACTTTTCGGCGCAACAGCTTATTAATAAATTTAGAGGACCAATTAGAGAAAATGTAGATGATGGCTCAATTTTAGCCCCCAAACTGGGAACAGGCAGAAGTGTTTACAGTTGTTTTATGAAATTAAGGCGATGAGAGCGATGCAGATAAAATGATTACGGGGTTATTTGGCTCGAGAATACTGTAGTCTAAATATGCTGGACTGTTTTTAGCTGCGTCTGTTTTTGAAGGAGGCTGTTATTAGCATAGTTTAAAAGCATCTGGCTATATTCTTAGAATGGTAGATAAAGGCCATTTAAATTATATTTTACTCTCCATGTCGTTATATTCACTTCTCCATAATCGGTCGGCCGCTCGACTTGATTGGACCGGTTTCATAGTAAAAGTTGTTCAGAATGATTTTCCTAACAACCAATTAAAATCTGACAACACCTTTCCTATGTCGTATATTGTATTTTGTAACCTAATGAAGCCTGTCTTGGCGTTGTGACTCATTGTCATAATAATAAATCATATTTGAACTTCAAGTCCGAATTTAAAATCTAACACTACTGGCAAATATCTAAGCTTCTTTGACTATCGACATAAAGTCGTGCTAGATATCTTGAAGTCCCAACCTGCGCAGCTGACGACGTTCTGCGCCGAAATTTAATATTTAAACATTTTGTCGCGAGTCCCGGCGGATCCTAAGGTAAATTGGTTAACGTGAACAGTACGAAATTAATTTTGACAAATATTATAGCTTTTGAGTGGGATTTCGTTACGACCAAATCGAATTGTGAGCAGGAAAAGCGGGTCCTTTGTGTCCCGAATCTGTGTCGCCTTTGATGGCGATGTATGACAAAGTAAATATAAACTATTTTGCGGGACTGCAGGAAGGCATTTTTATTCATAGTGTACTTTTATTCATTCATAGTGTGTATTTTTAATCCAGTTATCGTAGAAAAGCAATCGTACCGTCATGCTCACGTCAAAAGTAACCAAGTTTCTCTATCATGCAACACCAAACGAGCCTTTTAAAGCCATTTAGGCTTGAATTCAAACCTAAGCTTTCAACGTTGACCTATCGCAAGCTTTGAACCCGAGGATTACTTTGTACGGAAAGTGGCAGGTGCTGAATTATTTGAGGTACGTGATGTTGCATCCTAATATATATTGGACCTACCAGTGACACTAATGACATAAAGTTAGCTAAAATGGCGACAACTACCTACTTTATCTTGCAGTCATAATTCAGCCGGTAAATTACTTACGGGCATATACATACTTCGTCCACGCAAAGTTCGTGATCGTACGAGTCATATAATAAATAAATTGTCATAAAAACTTTATTAATTGAAGTGTTATTGTTTTAAAGTTGTCAATTGTTGATTTATTTCTTAGGGCTTTCTGATAGGTAATTAATACCACAGACCTTGGTAATACCTACTAAGTATGTGTTACATTTACAGATGGGTAATGGATTATTCCCCATTATTCCCTAGTGAAAATAAACCGGGTCATTACGTTATTTACCGGTTATTCCCCATAATTGCCCTTTTTGAGGGGATTTATCTGAAATAGCACAAATCAAGGGACGGGCGGAACTACAGCTGCCTCGAGCGGCATCCCCAAGGAACGCCGGTGAGTGACCCGGGGACAGCGTATCTCGTCCCAAAGCAGCGACCTCCCGTTCTGCCAGGGAATGAGTCTCATTCCGTCTGGCCTCTTGCCATCGTTACGCGCCAGGCCACTCGGTTCTAGACCGGCCGGTACACCACAGCTGGCAAGGGGTCGCGTCGGAGGACTTCATTGAGGCTGGCATGGCGGGACCAACGGCTTGCGCTGCACTGACAGGAGAGACCGTGGTGCCCGAGTTAGTTCACCCTGGCTCGTGATCTATACAGGACCAAGTGATTGGTGTACAATAGATTATCAATTGGTTTACGATTCTACCAAAGAGGTCACGTGTGCTGTGAGCTGAGGCCAGGAAAGTCGGGAGCGTGGTGGAGAATTTCCGGATCCCCACCGTGAACCGTGTCTGATGGAAAGGGAGGCTTGGGTCTAGCTTCGGTTGTCGAAATGGCAATTAAGAATTTTGGTGAACGTATTTTTGGTCATATCGTCTAAAAGGTTGAGTAGAACATAGTATTTCCAAAGAGAAATTTTAGAAGAGTCTGCCCGATATCCCCGAAGGCTCCACAGATGAGTTTTTTGTATTGATGTGGAGACATGTCGTCAAACCCGGGTATGTTCAGTAGGGTTGGGGAAATCAGGGAGGTGCAGTGTTGGTAAAAGTGCTGGGTGCATTGACCCCAGCGCTCGTAGGGTGATTAATGAATCGGGAGCTACAGCGTCGCTCCAGAACAGATGTTACGCAGTTCCCTCTATGACCCCATCACTAATTTTATTTACTGTTTTATTGCTACTACTATTGATTTGGGTCTAGAATATTGAGTGGTTACTTTTTACAATTATTTTTATGCATTGTGTCTAGGGAGCTGTTCTTGCACCTGTCCTTATCCACATGCAGTATCCGGTATGCGAACGTCGGGCCGTCATTGTTTAAGACAACCTGTCGTATCGAGTGGAACAGAGAGGGCGCCACGCATGTATTTGCACCACAAGGGATTATTTTAATTAACGGGCAAATTTGTTTTAGGAATCTCAAAGTCACCCAGAATGGCTATAATCTGCTGCATTTGCGATGCTCATTGGGCGCACCTTGAGCGCAATATGTTTGTATTCATAGCAGCAGTTTCATATATGTTCGAAATACTACCTACCTCCGAAATAAATTAGCAACATCTTATGTATTTTTTAATTCTTTGTCCATCTGGACAGGACGTAGTCTTCCGACCATACAGTCCATTCATAATTATCATAGTTCTGTTCCTCTTAATGTCCTCCAACGCGACTGTTTATGGTCTACACACTAGCTTAGCATTCTGGATCTAGCATAATATTCCTAGTATCAGTAAGGAACTAGAACCAGTCGTCCTTGTTCTAGGTCTTCACCAAGTCTCTGTTGTTCTCAGCCCGACGTAGGCATCACATACTCTCGTCGCACATCGATACCTACGCTCAATCGGTGGCACGTTGCTTACAAATACTAACGTATTAGTTTGTCCCGGGCTTAACGGTGAATAATGGGGAATAATGGTGAATTATAGGGTAGTAACCCGGGGTATTAGCTATCTGTATTTTACATTGCGAGCTCAATTAGTTTGTATGAATATAATAATTTTATAATTTTGGAATCAGGATATCATGCATTAGAATATCCGTACTAGTAAATACGTTTCTATGTAGTTAAAATATATGCCCATTTGGAATTGATACGCTGTATTTTGATATTGAAAAGCTAACATAACAACACCAGGATAGTTTAGAACTTTAATACTGTGTCAATAAAAATATATTTTAATAGAATGAGTTATGAGTAGTCATGACTTACTTGGCTCCAATGATTTTAGCACTTACTTATAACTCTAGATATCGGCCATTATTGGCAAATCGCCATGAATGTAGTATTTTGTGATTATAGATACCCCGTTTCTCACTGTACGTAAGTGCTCTAAATTGGTCCGATTCAGGCAATTTTCGAAGCATGACCCATCTTCAAATCAATTTCCTTTGACGTAGACAAGTTGCTACTGACATGTAGGTTATATCCGCTCTACCGATGAAAACTGCAATTACGTGGAAAATACGCCAACCAGTACCAGGAATATTACATATTCAGAACTTTCTTAGTAAACTTTAACTTCCGAAGGGCGGCGGTAGTTTATTCGCAGAGATTTGATTTCAGATTCTTGCTAGTCCAGAAACAGGCATAAAACATTCCATATCTTCCACCGGAACTCAATAGCGCAAAATGTAACTGTATTACGGCTGGGTTCAGCTGAGTACATCTTTTAGAGCTCGGCCATGCTTCGTAACTTTAGTGAAAATCGGTAGCGAGGTTGACGAATTATTAAAGGAAAATGTATTTCTGCTTGAGCTTTCATTCCTAACGATATTATGCTTATTTTAAAATAAATTAAATTATATTTTTATAGGTCATTTCCGGATACTGAAACGGCCAAGTGCGAGTTGGACAAAAATTCCACACAAATCACTTTTTTTTTGAGAAAACACAGACAGGCAGAAATAAAAAAATCGTATATTTCCCTTTATTTGTATTATAAGACCTTGTTCGAATATCAAGCGATTCCACCAAAATTATGCCTTGGCGGGTATCTTTATAAGTAATATGTTTACAACTTCAAGAAACCACAGATATCAGAAAAGAGTAATCGATATCAATTTCAACTTAATCAAGTATCCCTCCACCCTCTCCTGAGAAAATGGGAAGATACAGACAGACAGACGGAAGGACGGACAATAAGTGATATTCCTATCCTATCCGGAAAATCCGACAAAGTTTCCGTTTTCCTTTTAAGGTACGGAACCCTAAAAAACTATTCTCTCGACTGATCAGAGGCGTTGATAGTCGAAATTGATAACTTCTTTGCCCATCATAGTGGTCAAGGCCCTGTCCCGCAATTAGGATCCCGGCTAGTACAGAACTATACTAATTACTTAACCACGTATCTTGCATATTAATTATTGTGGACTCAATATTTTCGGCCCCACGACACATTATCCTAGTGTGGGGCTAGCGTAAGGTACGTTTGATCATTGCCGCGTACGCAAACAAAACGCGGCGAAGATCAAACGTAACCTTGCACCTTATGCCTTACGCCGTCTTCTGTCTGCGTAGCACCGAAGGTATGCGTCTTTACGTAAAAGTTTATTTTCATGTGTAGTTATGATTTATTGACAGGCGTACTAGGATACAAAAACATGGGCCTGAATCACAATTAACCGTCACCTGGCCTACCCCAAAACCATGTTCCTTCACACAACCCAAAATAAAAACAGCGTACCTTACGTAAAAATAATAATTAAAATGTTTAATTACACAGAGCATTTTATAGCGCCCAGCGAAGTGTGCTCGTGGGGGCCGCCGAGTGTCGCCGTGCCGCCTCCGCCCCGAGCCAGTAAATATTTAGGTCGGCAGACAACACCTTGAGCATGAGTTAACTAAGGTGAGGGGTTGGGTTCCGTGACAGGTGAAAAAAATCTACTCAATGCCCCATATCTTCCTCCCCGGTCGGTATTTGAATGTCTTCTAAATACACGAAAACGAAACAATTCCGACAATCAAGGCCATACATGGTACACGAATATACGATACTTCTCAAAGCTACTAAGCAAAGCTAAGGAGGTCTACTCTTCAAAAAAAAATAAAAAACAAATCGTTTCATAAATAATAGCAGATTCGAGGAAAATAATTAAGTTAATTAATTGAAAAGTTAGCGAATTGGCTGCATACTAAATGAAAATGGCATGTATTGAATCTCACATCAAAAATACTGATTTACACAGCAAAAAAGGATCAGCAGAAACACTTTTTATATTTTAAATGCTTTATGTGTACGTTCATGTTGTAAGTATTTTTTGTTGTTCTTGCATGTTCAACCTAACACGAAGGATAAAGGGGGCTTCGTTTCGCTCACCCCTTTTACCCTTCACCTAAGCGACCGCAGGATTTTTCCCATTCGTTGTGCAAGTCAGTATTTTTGATGTGCAGTTTAATATTTCCCAATAAAAATTAGTATGTATGCCGACCCAGGTAATTTCGTTTTATGAAAAGAAATTACAGTATGCTGTACATGTTCAATAACACAGTTCAATTCACTTACTTATTCGATGCGTAATTACTCGTGATAGACTCCGGATACCGGGGCTCCGGTAAACTTGTGCTGGGCAATCTAAAGTGTTGACTTATAGCGTTAAGATTTTTCCCCTTTATGGCTTTTCCACGTTATTTTTCCCGCCCTTTACATGAAAAATGTCTGCGATGCTTTTTGCGCCTTGTAAGTTTTTAACGTCTTTGTCTTAGAGTAGTAATGTAAATTATGTTTTGGTGTCAGAATAAGTAGCAGAATCAGCATGGCAAGTTAATTTAGACAAAAAATGTTGGCAAAATTCGTAGATTTTTGCGTTTTTTTAATAAAATATTTTACTTTACAACACGCAGTAGTCCGCTAATATGTCACTCGACATTTTGTTTCTACAATAAATTACCAAGCTCTTTAGTGCATTTCCTTTTAAATCTATGGTCTGTCTTTGATTATTGCCGGAATCATATGAATTATTACTACTGCACTGTACAAACTTTTACCACCTAGCTTAAAAAAGTTATGTCAAAGTCTAAAATGAATTTAAAATAACCTTTACCTTATTGCATAATATCATTTTCTGATTGTTAAGGTGCCATTCTTAAGGCTTTTATGCCCTTTATTTATTTATTTAACCTTTATATACATTATGGAGTATGGCGTGATCATACTCGTTTCTGGGTTAAGGCCTGTGCTCCTCGATGAGGACATTGATGGGCTACTTTTATTACTTATTTTATACATTCATCAGTTTTTTTTAATAAAAACTAGTTCACATATAAACTATATTTGTGTGGACCACTCACGGGTAAAAAGCCTCCATCAAGGATATCCACCTCTCTCTATCGTTGGTCGTATCCGATCATCTTCGACCTGCCACTGCCACAATATCATCTGACCATCTGGTAGATGGCCTGCACCTTGCTCTTTTACCGCTTGGTACAAGTCAGTCCATGGGTCCATCGATCGTCTGTGTATCGAACTATGTGGTCTGCCCATTTTAATTTTCTTTATAGAGAGAAGATTAGTTCTTTTAATGCTTTATAGTGCTTCATAGTGAGAAGATTAGTCGGTCACTTTTGTTTTGTCGTGGATGTTTACTTACTTCATCTTGTCTTTCAGTTTTATACACAGGTGGCATCTTTCCATTCTTATTTAAGTGATTTGAATTTTGTTTCTGGTTTTAAGATCGAACATCCAAGCTTGGCATCCGTATGTCAGGCATGGGAGAACTTTAGAATCAATAACAATTGTCTTAGAAGTCAGCGGGAGTTTTTATTTAAATATTTCATATAGGCCCAATACTTCTTCCAGGTAATCGCCACTGTCCGGTCAACTTCTTCTGTAAATACTTCTTCCAGGTAATCGCCACTGTCCGGTCAACTTCTTCTGTAAATAATGTTGCACCTACTCTTTCAAGCTTGACTCTACTTGTACTGTTGGTATAAATACTACGGTCAACATAATGATTCGGTTATTATGCAAACTAACCGGCTTACTAACCAGTATCGATGGTTAAAGTAATGAATACAGCAAGATTTATCACATTAACCGATTAGTATATATAATCACCACACGTCCCTGGTGAATATGATTAACACTGATTTGCAAAGCATTCAGCATCTAAAAAATAATAAGATGAGGGGTTAAATGAGAAGGCCAAGGTAAATATAACATTATTATTATTATTAATTAAAGGGAAATATTAAACTGCACATCAATAATACTGATTTGCTTTTGATTTGATACTGATACATGATGAACGTCGCTATATTGTACTTTAGATAAATTAATAATCTCATTGGTACATGGTCAGGAATCGAACCTGCATCTCCTGTGTGAGAAGCAAGCGTGAAGCCCATTAGACCACGGAGCACTTTTTCTTACATCTGCACCTAATTAGCTCCATGCATGCGCACCCCAATCTTGGGGACTGGGTAGATTTTGAAGTGCAGTCATTTGACCCCAAAAGTGCACATCTTGATATGTTGCATATGTTGGTTCAGGGCATCTTCTGTTGGTGGGATGTTATAAAGCTGTCGATCTATCTTGGTGAACAAGTATTTCTGCACTCGTTCACTTTAGTGCAGTGCTTTGTTCCGAAATGAGTTTATCATTGTTTATGTTAAAAAATATGCCTGTCCCGACGATTGATTACTATGAGATGAGATTATAGGGCTGACATACAAGAGGAGAAAATAGGTGTATTTCGTTGTCTTTCCTGTTATTGGTGAGGTATGTTCTAAGTTTCTGAAAAACAGAGGATGTGCTTTTATTCGGTTCCTACAGCAGCCCATCTAGGTACGACGAAAACTTATAAAAGGCTGAAACTCCGCTACTTCTTGCCAGCCATATACCAAGATGTTATTCCGTGTGTCGCTAATTGTACTGTGTGTGCAGCGTATAAGCACAATCAACACCCGACCCCCGGTTTCATCGGAAGCGTAAAGCTTTGCTGTCGTCCGTTTCAGTGCCTAAGTCTGCACTTAGTTGGACCCTTACTACCTTCACGACAATCAAATACGTACCTGTTGGTGTTCTTTTGTTGGCTTACCAAGTACTGTATGCTGTTTCCATTGTGAAAAGTGATTTCTCAGAGGTTGGAAAACCATTTATTGTCCACGGCATTCCGCATACTATCATTGCGGACAATGCATCCTATTTTACTGGCGGTGACGTTCAGAAGTTATTTGCCAACTACAACATTCCTTAATTACACTACTCCCTAGTTTATTATCCCCAAGTTAAATATGAAAAGTGCCGCGTGTTACGGAAGGTGTCCCGCCTGGTATACTAACTGGAAGATGAAAATGGGAAGCGATTGGGAAAATGGCACATAAAAGACTGCAAGCCAGTTTCTGCCAACGCTACCTAATATTACACTTTAACTTAATCAACACAAAAACCCCGGACCGTTAGGTAAATTTGTAGGTCTAGTAACTTCTAACTGCTAGTTCTAGTTACCGTAGGCCTCGACGCAGTCACAGTCAAAGTTCTTTATTACTGTAGATATTTACATATACTTAGCAAATTTTTTGCATCTTCTATTCACTGGAACACTGTGGGAGAAGAAGGGCATAGAAACTCCCACAGATTGAGTTTTAGATATCTTTTTAAAATTGGTTGTGCTTAACTAATACAAATATTATAATATTAGTTATTATAATTTTGAAGACCATTGAAGTATCATTAGCAAACAACACTATGTCAGTCAATTTCTGCACCATGAAAGACAGATCGTTAGTATCGCAGGAATAAGAAAGGGCCTAATATGGAACCTCGTCGAACGCCATTTTGTGCACCTGATCCATCAGATTTAACGCCGTTGACTTTTGAATTCTATTGCTTAGGTAGGATCTTAGTAGGTCCAACGCTTTATTTCTAACTCCGTAATGATTTAATCTCATTAATAGCGTATTATGATCAACACAATCAAATGCCTTCGACAGATCGCAAAAAACTCCGATAGCATCCTGTGCTGCCTCCCATGCGGAATAAATATGAGATATAAGGTTAATACCTGCATCTGCAGTCTATTTACCCTTGGTGAAACCGTATTGTTTGTTGTTGTTTTGTACGGTTGAAGTGTGAGAGCATTTGTTTTGATTGAGTATAATCTTTTCAAATATTTTACTTAGTGCTGGAAGAACATATATTGGTCTGAAATTTGAAGGATCATGTTTGTCTCCCGACTTGAACAGAGGTAACAATTTACTGGTTTCATGAGGTCTGGGATCATCGTCAACACATTTATTGAATATATATGCTAAGTGTGGGCTTATAACTAGAATTACTGAACCAATGACTTTGACTGATATACCCCTCAGGTCTTCAGTATTTTTTAAGTTAGTAATCTAAACGTTTTGGCAATGTCCTGGGGATATACGTGATGAAATTTTGAATTATACATTTCTGACGCAAGTTTTGGTTTTTAATAAAATATCTGCTTCATATGGAGATGAATTAAGACGATCTTTTGTGAGTACGGCTTCATTGGTGAAGAATGTTTCGAAAGCTCGAGCAACATCAGCGTTGGATTTAACAACATCATCATCTATCTGTAGGCAGAAATCATTGTCCCGTGGTATAACTTTGCCAGTTTCACGTTTTATTATTTGCCAAACTGTTTTCATTCTAATTTGAATTTTGTATTTTTCTATTAATGTGTAAAGTTTTTGCAGTTCTACAAACGAACATGAAAGTTTTGGAGTATTTTTAACATAGTCATGAAATTTACTAACAAAGTTATAGGTTTTTTGTTCATAAAGGTCATACTAGATAACTCTACTTTTACGAATCCCCAACGTTGCCCAGTCATTAAATTTAGATTTACCGTTGTAGTCACTGACTTTCTTTAATTTAAAAACTTTATTGAATTTAGTTTGAATAATGTTGAAGAAGTTTGAGTACATTTTGTTTGGGTTCTGTTTATTAAAATCCGGTACTATCAAATTTATATCTAAGTTTTTCGTATACGTCTCTAGTCTATGGGATGTAATAAGCCTATCAAATGATGGATCAGTCTTATTCTTACTAGCTATTGGGAATGAAACTGTTTGACCGCTGTGATCAGAGGGTAAGCAGTTAATAACATTTTTACTTGTGAATCACAATCACAAAAAAACGTTATCTAAGCAAGTTTGGCTGCTACCAGTAATTCTAGTCGTTTTCTGAGATGCATGACATAAATTAAATAATTGGAATAAAGTTATTAATCGTAGTTTCATTGTTGTTCCTACAAGCAAATCTACATTAAGATCGCCGAATCATCACAAAGTCACATCTTTTTCCATATAGAGTGGCAGAGGAATAAGATAGCGAGTCTTACATTTTACACGACCAAGTTAGGAACCAGATTTAAGTTAAACAAACTTTATTTTCCTTAAAAAAAGATACGCATTAAGGAAGCTGACTTATCCCTGAAGGCAATTTGTATCAAATGCGTAACACAAATAAAAACGTGAGCTTAGATCTGCAATGACAAATCGGTCGGTAAGTAAACGCTGGGTCCCTACAGTGTCAGGATTCTGACAAAATAACGACTCAGTGCGACTAATTCGAACGCGAGTTAAAGGTGTCGACACTCGACAGCACTCTAGTCCCCGTACAAGGAACATTATTTGTGGTACGTTTAAAGATTCTTGGAAGCAATGCTGTGGCAGCATTGCAGCGGCAGTATTGCAGTGGCAGCATTGCAGCGGCAGCATTGCAGCGGCAGCATTGCTTCGGAGCATAGACATAAACATTTACATAAAGACAAATACATTGCTTCTGGCCCCACACTAGGATACCCTATGTCGTGGGCATCAGAAACAGCGACACACATAAAGTCGCTGTCGCCGCGCCCTATTCTGTTATGGAAAACATATAGCGAAAGCACATCCTTTGCTCCCAAGGGCGCAAAATGCCGTATTTGGCTTGTCGGTGGTACCTTTTTTGTTTGGAGACTGACTGCCAAATACGGCATTAGCGTGCTGCCAAAGTTTGTTTTTTTTTTTACTGTAGATATTTACATATACTTAGCAAACGTCATTTTTGCCTCTTCTCTACATTGGACCACTGTGGGAGAAGAAGGGCGTAGAAACTCCCACAGATAGATTTTTAGATCTCTTTTAAAAATAGGTTGTGCTTAACTAATACAAATATGAAAAATTTAATTGTTATGATTAAAAAGCAGGAATAAATAATTACAAAACTATTAACAGCAAGGTCTGTGTTGAGCCAGATTAACCCCATACAGTCCTGTCATTTAAGTAATCTTGAACATTGTAATATCCCTTTTTCGACAAAGTCGCTTTAACATGCTTTTTAAATTGCTCAAATGGCAATTTCAAAATCTCCAGAGGTATCTTGTTGTAGTAGAGAATGCACTGACCCTTGAAAGAATTGCTAACCTTCGCGAGTCTAAAACGGGGCGCACATAGTCTGTGATTATTTCTTAGGTTAACATTACAGCTGTCGCTAAGTTTGGAAAATGTTGTAAGGTTCTTGCGTAAATACATTATATTTTCGAAAATAAATTGACTAGATACTGTTAGTATGTCAATTTCTTTAAAAAGCTTTCTTAAGGAGTCTGTTCGTTTTAAATTATAAATTGCTCGAATAGCTCTTTTCTGTAAAATAAAAATAGTTTGAATATCCGCTGCTTTCCCCCACAACAAGATACCATAGGACAACACACTATGAAAGTAACTAAAATATACTAGCCTAGATGTAGCCACATCCGTGCTTTGTCTGATGTTCCTAACAGCGTAAGCCGCAAAACTTAATTTACCAGCCAATTTATCTATTTGGGGTCCCCACTGCAATTTGCTATCAATGGTTATTCCAAGAAACTTCGTATCATTTACCAATTCTAACGTGCTGTTGTCTAACACTAAACTGGTCTCAACTTGGAATCATACTGTAGCACTAAACTCGTGTAAATTTTAACATCACCATACTCATTTATTTGGAGTTGTCAAAGGTAACTCTAGTTTAGGCTTAAATCACCCTCTAGCAAGTCGACCTCAATGATAGCGACGCGTCAATGTTTGTGACATTGTAGGTATGTTTTTATAATCCTTTTGATGAATAACTGATTTATGTGACTGCAAAATTACCTTGCATTCTAGGATTGATTGCATTCTCAAAAATAATTTATACCTAAACTGAAGCATCATCACCGCGTCATTGTCACTGAGCCGTCGTAGTGTTAGCGGAATTGGGTCCCAGGTCGAAGTTTATGCTCTGAGGGCTTAGCTGTCTGGCGGGTTGTATCAAAGGATGGATACTTTGAAGGTAAACTTTGTACAGAGAGTATTGGGGACGTGGGTTTGTCATTGAGGGGTGGATGTAAGTCTTTATTGTGTGTTGACGTAAGTTTTGCTAAAGATATGAGCCTGTATAGTTCAATTTCATTATGATATTCGAGGAGGGTGTTACAGGAAGGTGTTTTAAAAGGGTTGTTGGAGCCACAACATGATCAGAGTAACTTATTCATGCACGCATGAAATGTTTTTCACATCTTAAATCTCCTACCAAATGATGACGTGGAAATCAGAAACAGTGAAGTCACACACATATAAACATCCAAGACCTGGGTTTTTTTTTCTTTACCCAGCCGGGGATCGAACCTGGGACCTCTCGTATGGTAGGCAGAGCCACAACCGCTGCACCACAGAGGTCGTTACGCTCAGCATTCTAACTTAGAATCCTTCGCTTCACTCTGGATTCAATGTACCGCCCTCGCCGTAAATACATCTTTTTGAGACACAAATAACTATTTCATCCCCTTTATTCGAAAAGTATCGTTTTGTTCCTCGATTACCGGGAGCGAAGTCTTTTCTCCACTAGAGTTTTTAGCGGGCGGACTTCAACTTTTTTGAATTTGGAATATGAATCGTTCATAGAAATCGAACGTAAGTTGTATGAATTCTTGGTTTTACGTGCCGTTAGCAGTACGGCACGGCGCGCCAACATAATAATAATAAAAAAGGGCGCGAATTACGTTCAGTTCATCTGTAAACATTATTGATCACATTTACAAATGTTTACAAAAAATGTGTTGGTGATTGAAAATTAGTGAAAGCAGGTATTATTTAGTGCAGAAACCATTAAAATAGAAGTGAATGTTGTCATACCTGTTTACGCCCGGAAAATATAAATAAATCGACAACAATATCGGTCCCAAATAAAACGGTGACTATTAATTTTCAAAATTGCGCTAGTGTATCAAATATAAATATAAGTTTGTAATTGGAGTAGGTATCATACATTTTTGCGTTCATATATATTTTTTTATGAATTAAACTTATTAATTTATTACTTTAAATCGTCTCTTACTTATTTTCTCATCAAAGGAGATGAAAAGTTGAGTGTATCACTCGGGAGCAAAATATTTATTTCCTCGGGCGAAGTATTTTAAATTGAATTGAATTCTTACCTTATTCACGATTCTATTAAAGAACCCCTCGCCGATCGCTCGGGGTTCTACTATAGAATCGCTCGTTTCGCTCTGATTTGAGCGCCCTCGCCGTAAAAATATCATTTTGCTCCCGTGTTATGAAATATACTATTTTAGAAAGATTATACTCTCTATTTTGAGATACACTTCATTTGCGTCGGTCCTGAGATTTTTTGAGCATTCTCTTTTAAGGTTCAAACGTAGAGAAACTGATTTCCTTTCCATTCTTACGCCTTTGCAATAAATTAGAAGAAAATCTGCTTCCGTGATCTAGTAACATTTCCTCGGGATTACGTTTGAGAAATTTGAATCGGTATTAGACTAATGCATGTATATTCTAGTAGCTGCGGAAGGCACAGGACCGGAGTAGATGCTGTGGTAAAGAGGAGGCCTATACCAAACTGTGGGTGAATGTAGGCTGATTTGATTGATTGATACATCTACTTACTACCTATTCTATCATGATATGAAACATAAAATAAATTAAGAGTTCAACAAAAATTATGATCAGGTAGAGATGTGTAGTTGTCAACAAATGAATAACGCATAAATACCAAGAATAGAATCGCGTTTGCGATCGTCAATCGTCTAAGCTGAACAGTTATCAACCACGTAATGGCACGTATGTATATATTTTTGTAGACTTGAATCTCGCCAAATTACACCTTCTAGTCTTTGTATACGTCGCGCCACACGATATGAGCGGTAGCCTTGAATGCGCAGTAGTCACTTTTCAATACCTGTACATATGCGCAGTAATTCCCGCCAACGTCGCCCTGCGCCCTTAATTCATGGCGCGAGGTTTACCGTACGACGTATGTCATAAAGTGTACGATCATACACTGCAGAAGGCGAGAACTGAGAAATGCGCTAGTGTGAGTGACACGTGTGAATGATGCGTAAGTGAGACCACCCCGGCTAGAAGCCCGGAGCTCTGTCTCACACGAATTGTTCACGTATTTCATAGGCAAACTCGAACCAAACGTGGATGTACCAAATTTTCCGTAACCTCTCTCCCTTGGCCTCTACATAATTATCTTCAAAGACCAAAAATACGTCGAGAACCCCCGAAATGTTTGCGTTAGCTAAACGAGTTTTCTAATCGGGTGAATTTGAATCAGCATTCACCCTACGCCTCTTGATCACGATGTATAAACGAGAGTTACCAACGAGCATCTCCTAACATGCTTACTTATACTCACAGTATAGATATGTAGCAACACAGAGGAGCCCTATTCGCCGAGACGATATTATTATTAGGAGACCCATTTGCATCAAGCGAACCCGAAAATTTTGACATATTTGTCAAATTTTTACGGCCACTCACATGTGTTGTTACTGGCTTTAAATTAGGAAATGACAGATTTTTAAAATCCTGTCATTTCCTAAGTGAGTTTCTAAGTCATTTCCATTTCGATTTATTTGGTTCTTAGCCATATTTTATTAAAATTGGTTAAGTGGTTCGAAAACTATCAGGCCAACAAGGAAACAAGTGAACAACATTTTAGACGAAATTGTAGGTTTTGTTGGGGGTGTTTTAAATATCTTCCACTTGTTTCAGTGTCTCTCCACTACTGGCAGTCAGCTCTGAATATCCCTCTCGGTCTTTCGCCAAGTTGATATAATCATTTATCATTCGACGACCCGAATGGCCGAGTCGGCAGTGACACCGCCTACGAAGCCAAGGGTCCCGGGTTCGAGTCCCGGTGGGGGCAAATATTTGTTTGATGAGAACGGATGTTTGTACCCTAGTCATGGTTGTTTATCTATCTTAGTATAATATTTATCTATATAAGTATGTGTATCGTTGTCTATTACCCAAGATACAGGGAATCCTAGTTTAGGGCTAGATCAATGTGTGAAAATAGTGTCCAATGTATTGTTATATTATTTATAAACATAGAAATATAAATCTTTATATGTCAGGATTTTTGAGATATCACGTTGTGTCTGGTTTAACGTATTGGTGCAAGTGGGCTGCATTTACGTCAGGCCACAAAAAGCCAATGATTACAAAAATTACATTACTAGCCGACGATCGATTTTCTACTAATATAATATTCTATTCACACTCCATATCTTGTTGTTGATTAGTGGAATAGGGTCCCAGGTATAAGTGGCTTCAATGAGGTAGCCAGGGGAACGCCGTTTGGACTCGATTCGTCAGATTATAGCTGACAAGCCCCTAGTGAATGTGATCTGGAAACCGACAAATATCTATTGGCGCAGCGGTTGTGGGTCCGCCTACCATGCGAGAGGTCCCGGGTTAATCCCCAGCTCGGGGTAAAGAAAAAAAAAAACAGTGCGAGTCGAACTAGAGCATGAAAGGTTCCGTACCACCGTACAATGGTAGGGATGGTGTGGAGTGAATAGTTTGGATTTTACATAGCAGAATGTTGTTTACAAAGTTATTGGTGCGGCTACATTCACACCCCATGCTCGTAACCAGGTGCATTCAGAAGTTTGTATGTGGTATTAAAAGAATTGTTGTAGGGGAGCGCCCTTATATATTTATTTTATTCTATTTTTTAGTATTTGTTGTTATAACGGCAACAGAAATACATCATCTGTGAATTACTACCACGGTTCATGAGATACTCCAGGTCTTGGATGTTTATATGTGTGTGAAGTCGCTGTTTCTGGTACCCACGACACAGGGAATCTTAGTGTGGCGCCAGAAGCAATGTATGTGCCTGTATGTAAATATGTACGTTAGGTATGTTATGTTTGTCGATGATGCCACTGTGGCGACGGAGGTGTGCTATTATTTAATCGCATTGGCGAATGGAGACATTAACGTAGTGCGTCCTACACTACGTTAATGTCTCCATTCGCCAATGCGATTAAACGACAGCACACTTCCGTCCAGATGGACAAATGACCTGAAAAATGATCACCAGACAGGAATGTGGTAATGGCCGACGGAGGTTTGCAAACAGTGGCGCGCTTTAAAGAGGACTATCCAACGAATAGGCCACTTGCCAATATATCCATGAACATCTATATTTGCTAATAACTACCTGAAGTCGATAGATAGATGTATGAAACTTAGTGTGTTAGGTTTTAGAGGTCCACGCCACATATGTATATGTCACCATAAGATTGTCAAAACTGTCACTTGATAACCTTATGTTATTTTCTCGTTAGTTGGTCAACTATCGACAGATAATAAACTGTGGCGTACTGCTTACTATATGTCGTGTTAGTTGATAAACTTACGATTAAAACCGTTAAATAGTAAACTGGATTAAACTTGAAATGCAAACGAAATACCAGGGCAAACACTGCGGTAGCTTAGGTGAAGACTAGAGGGGCGAGCGCAGCGATACCCCCGAATAGTCTTCGAGCTAGGTTGACATGTAAGAACAAAATAAACGTAAATTCTAAACCCTGTCGGTCTGCTTTACTATCTGTCGATACTTGATCAACTAACGCGTTTGTTTATCAACTAACGGTTTTGTCTATCTTACGATGACATATATGCGACATTTACATAAACTGCATATACCTACAACATCCTAGATTATGTTGTTTATAGTACACGTTGTTGGTGAAAGCTCCGGTAAGCTTTCTGCACTGTCACTGCTAAGGAGTTTATAGGCTTTGAGAGCATCTATATCACAAAATTGCCATTTTCTATGTATGGTGTAGATATCATCCTTCCAAAAGCAGATACAGGTATGGCATATTAGATGAGGCTTTACGTTCTAAGAATTAATGAGTTGAAATACTATACCTATAAGAACTAGATAAATATTGAACTTCATGTCTCTGAGCAAATTTAGACACCATACGAATATCTCTTTAGGTATCAAATTATTTTCAAAGCAATCTTACCTTCCAATTAGTTCCGGATGGCTGCTAACGCAGAGTTTGAATGTCACCCAAATTATTTCTGGTGTTACCTCTGGTATGGTTAACACAGCGCACGTATGACATTTTGGCATTTTGTTTGAGCAAATGAGTGTGTATTCCAAACTTGACGTGTTAGTCAGAAAGCCCACTCATAAATACACCAACAGCATAGATTACCAAACATCGGACTCTGGCATCACTAATGTATACAAACAGAACCTAACCACAGATTATGGAAAGTTAATTTTTCCGGGAAATAGCCCCCAGATCCTAAGGCCAGTGCAACCATCAATCTTAGCAGATTTACGCACCGCCCACGCTACGGGTTTATCTTGCGACCCGGCCCCACGGATTACCCGCTTGACGGGTTGACGGACGTACGTTACGAATGCACATTCATGTTAAGCTTCACCTGTACAACACGACTTTAACACTTATGACTATACAAAATAACGATGCTGGTGTCGGTAAAAGGGTACCAAAACATGACCACGCCTATGGCTACAGCGGCTGCAGTACCTCAGTGTAATTGGGCTGTTTTTTTAGAAACAAAAATGTTGTTAGTGGCTTTTGTAGTCTGTATTTGGGGCGCATCGACAGTTCGCTCTTGTTACATTCCATTTTGCAGATACGGCCTCGGTTCAAATTAAACATCGAATAAAGTAACCTAACATAGATTAAATTTAGACGACCGTTTTACTAACTGAGCAACAATCTCTTGAGCAAGTAGTGGGTCTGACAGTATTTTAGTGACCCGATTAGTAGATTAATTTGAAAGGTTTATAATTTTCCCCACACATTTAAATAGCTCACCAAATTTTGGGAAATTATAGCACCCATTATTATAATAATAATAATACTTTGGACACTATTCACACACATTGATCTAGCCCCAAACTGGGATTCCCTGTATCTTGGGTCCTAGACAATGATATACATACTTATATAGATAAATATTATACTTAGATAGATAAACAACCATGGCTAGGGTACAAACATCCGTTCTCATCAAACAAATATTTGCCCCCATCGGGACTCGAACCCGGGACCCTTGGCTTCATAGGCAGGGTCACTGCGGACTCGGCCATTTAGGTCGTCATGATGAACATTTTCCCATAAAAGCTCGAAAATATTTTTTTGGTCTCCCTTAGTAACCTTCAATCCAGCTGATCGGGTTAATGTATTAAGCATTTTTTCATTTGCGCTCGTATGTGCTTTGGGAAGATTGTTCATAATGATGGCTAGGTACTATCATTTCCCAAACTATGGTTATCTAAATATAAGTCACCCTGTAATTCCTTCTCCGAAGATATATCTTTACAAAAATTGGACCAGAGCGGTTAAGATGTGATACTGACAACGTAACGATGAACAAAGATACATAATGAAAAGATCTTCGTCCAAACAGATTATTACATATTATTTATTATTACATATAATACCTGAAATCTAATTATTTCATTCACGACGACGATTGACGACCTTTGTGGCGCAGCGGTTGTGGCTCTGCCTACCATGCGAGAGGTCCCGGGTTCGATCCCCGGCTGAGGGTAAAGAAAAAAAATCCCCAGGTCTTGGATGTTCATATGTGTGTGACGTCGCGGTTTCTGGTTCCCACGACACAGGATATCCCAGTGTGGGGCCAGAAGCAATGTATGTGCATGTAAGTAAATGTTTATATTAAAATATTTATGTAAATGTTTCTACACATTGTTAGGAGAAAGTGTATATTTCCCTGGCAGCATTTTATTTCTACCTGCTGTCGATCCCGCTCTGTCTTCTCATTTAGTTTAGAGTATAACACCACATCAGTATTTGACATTTCCCAACATTCGGGGAAACCCGAGTGGGTGGGTGGTGTAATGGTACACGAGAGTCAGTACATTTGATACTTCATTTTGCGTGACAGAGGGCTAGCCCATCGCCGCGCTGTTTTGAATACGAGAATCGGTTCATATAACGTTTGGGGTTTTGCGTAGCTCAGGGTAAGTTAGCAAAAAACAATGAGCCGAGCGCGTGGGTTGGTTCCAGGAACAGAGTTCAGTTCAGGTTTTTTGTCGCATTCCTGCGGAATGTGTAGGGATCAGAGCCGATTTGGCTGCGCGCTGAATAAAATATGAATAACTAAATAATGGAAGGTTATTATGGAACGATACGGAGAAAGCTATTATGTTGATTGCAAATATACAATTGCGTTTGTTTGGTATGAGATGGCGAGTTTGACATGACTAGTTTGAATAGCATTCTAGTGATCTTTGTCTAGCGCGCTAGCGGTCGGGGAGGCTTAATTAATCGCGACAAGCTTTTATGGTCAGCGATCAATAGATTCTGTGTATCGGCAGTACCGAATGACTTGAGTGATAACCTACGTTTGATCATAGTGAATATGCGTACACACAATTTGTAGAACGGCGGATCTGCATGGCATGGTTGAAATTAGACCCTGTGTAGTTAGTGATAAGAAGCTTCGCTTGGGCAGAGCGTGTTCGCAAAGGACGCCATTTTTTTTTCAGACATGTGGGGTCTATAAATACGATTGCGGGGGAAGGGACAGCATTCAGTCTCAGCGTCTAGCTACTGTGACAGTCGTCTTTCACGATTCTAAACAGTTTTGGTCTGCCGTCTTACGCGTCTGAACTATACGAATTGTGATTGCGAAGTTACAGTGGATTTTCGTGAGTGTCTGAAGCGCCGAGATATACCTCGGTTCCTATCCTTTATATCAACCTACCCCAAATTCAAAACTGTCCTTGGGTCGTTAGATAAGAACTTGTAGGTAACTGATCTGAGTCTGGGCTTGGAGCGACCCTAAATTCCTTTTTCCTTCACCATAGGGTTCCTGGATTGGCTCTTAGGATATTCGCGGGCTAATCCTCTCCTCATTCCTTTCGAGTAGCGAGTTTTGAAATTCCCACACACACAGTCATTAAACATACAAGCACATTCAAATCAAACTCAACCATTTTCGAGTGGTGTCGATAATGGACGTGGTATAACACTAGGATTTTAGACTAGGCTAGACAGGAGTTTAGTTGCGGCTAAACCTAGGTTGGCAGGGCATGGGGAGACTGTTTCATCGATGAGGTTCCGCGGATGGAAATAACAAATTCAGAACAAAGTTAAACCGGTGTCCACACAGATAACCTATCCTGTTGATATTTTGACATTTGAGTGTTGTCGGGGACGCGCGAAGAGATCAAATTGCAGTCTAAAGATCATTGTTTAGGACCGGGTAGGTTGTTTTGCTTTGCCTTGGGTCAGGTTGGATTCAAGTTGCATCTTTAAATTAAGTGTAAATTTCGCTGGAGGTCTAATGTGTAGGCTGAGTCAATATATATGATTAGGCTCAGTCGAGGACGTGCTGAGGCTAGTGGAATTCATAGATCGGAATTTACCGAAGTATGCATTTCGCTATGGTGTGGGTTAGATCTCCTAAAGCGCTAATGACTACGTTTCGATAACATCCAGCTCAAATTGCGCAGAGTTGAAGGTTTCAAAACGTTACGGACCTTTTGAGGTAACCGCTAGTTCAAACCCATTTCGGAAAATTAAATCGCAATTGTGTAAACCGGTCTTTTCGGATCGTTATTGCCGTGAACTAATTATATAATTGGAACCACCACAAGCCGCTACTAGCGAGCACATGAAATATCATTGAGTACTCACGTCGTAAAACTACGACGGATATCTATACGATATCCCAAACAAATATTACAAATCGTGGTCGACCACTAAAAGAAGTTCCAAGCGCCCATATATACAAAAAAATAAATGGTACCATCACACATAAATACAACAACGATCGATCTGGCGCAATACACCGCTGACTGATGCGAATTACCGGCTTGCGGACATATATGCTTTCTCTGTCTAACTTGAAACTGTAACTTCCTGAATCAATCTCCACGTTCGACTATTGTACGCCTAACGAGCTTCTCAAAGAACAAGAAATTCGGACTTATCATTCTTAACTTGCAAATTTTACAGCTGAATCGGGACATCTCTTTTTGGGGTAGGTAGAATAGACGATCATAGCTACTGATAGCGGTGGCTCGACCTTAGCCGTTATGCCGTTACAGATTTTCGGGTGCCGAGACCGAAACGATTTTAAACAGTTCAGTTTTGTAAATAAGAAATAAGCAAAAAAGGGGCATTGTTTTCACAATTCTTCGGACGAGCCACGGCGGTTTAGTGTTCAGGAATAATGGCCGGCCGGCTTAGAAAAAACGTTAGTCGGGTACTACAAGACGATTCACTTTCGCAGACAAGTGAAATGGCGTCAGGACAGGTGACGCAATTGTTATCTGAAATAGTGAATAGATTAGACAGTTTGGAAAGGGGTTCTAGTGCGAGCAATGCTAGTAGGACTTCGAACAGACAGACTGACAGACAGGAACTAGAGACGTTTGAACAATCGGTAGAAAAACGTCAATCATGCATAGTGAAAATGACACAGAAGTTGCCGACATTCGATGGGCGGAGTTCGGAAAATCCGATGATTTTCTTAAGAGATTTAAAGGCTTATATTAAAGTCTCGGGAGATAGTTCTAGGGCTTTGATATGGGCAACGGATAGTTTGGTAGGAATTGCAAAAGTTCGAATGAGCATATACAGAGACTCATGGCGAACCTATTCGGATTTTGAAAAAGATTTCAGAGAGGTATTCTGGGGTGATAATGAACAGGAATTAATTAAACAAAGATTCCTAACTGCGAAGTATGATTCCAAGAAAGGTCAAAGTATGGAATAATTATTTGCCTCTCAATTGAATAGCATATATGAGCTTACGATACCGTTTACTGATACGGAGAAAATCAACACGATTTTCAGACAGTTGCCGCGTGATATTCAGGTAGCGTTTTTTGCTAGAAAGGAACCGATGACTATACGAGATGCGGTCGAGTTCCTTCGGCATTTAGAACGGAATGTCGATGGGGAATTAAGTGCGTTGCAGAGTTCGGAGACTGTTTAATATTTATGCTTCGGAACGCACCGGTTTTTTGTTGCGCGGATCGACCGCGAGTAATCGGGACATCACTAGCGGAAACGGAACCGCAGCTGTCACTCGTACCAACGAGATGAAAAATTAGAGGTTATCTTTTCTTGTCGGGAGAAAAAACATGTCTGCTCAGGCGTCGGGCCATTGATTGTATTTCGGTGTAACAATTGTCTAACACAGGCGTCGGGCCTGGTCGGAGTGTCAACCATAATAATCGTCGGGAAATAAGTAGATTCACGTCAGCGGAGTGAGTGATCCGTGTTGTGATTGGACATCATCGTATCGGACGGCGACTCCTCGTGTCAGCAGGCAGCACGCCGGCGACAGCGTCGGGCAGCGAATAGTGAGATTCAGTCCCTATCCTACCCAAACTTGTGCTCCTATCCCGCATTCCTGCCTCGAATCGAGCTTTCGATTTCCGGTCTACGACGGCCAGGTAAAGTAACAATCAAGATTTTCTCTCCCGTGCTGGCAAAAACCCAGCCCCTCAAGATTCCACGCCGTTCGGTTGAGGCGTGGAATTAATCATTTTGGTAGCAGGCGCGGTTTCCTAGTGGGAAATCACCGATTCACGGACGGTTGTAGGGTTGTTTTTTTTTGCCACATTGTAGTTGGGAGAAAAGAATATCTCAGATTGGCCGGCAAGTCAGCAATGAGTCTGTGGTCGGTATACCACAATTAAAGTTCATTTTCGGTTAGTGAAAGTATAAGTGTCAATTTAGTTAACAATTATTATAAATTTGTAGTCGGAAACTACTGTTTGTGCGCATAAAAGATTGAACAGTCATTCTGCGAAGTAACTAGATTGTATTACTTGCGGTAGAACGTCGGGTTCTATAGTACTGCAGTGTTATTTCGGTTTACAGAGCAGGGTCAGGCTATTTAAGGGGTATTAAGCTGATTTTGCTGACCTCAGTAGAAGTGTGGGTCATATCGGAGGGGCCACTTCTAGAAGGTCACAGCTACCTTCATTATATTAAAAATAGCTTGGATTTCGGAATCCAGTGTGGTTTAGGGTGCTATATTGTTTAGGTTTATAGTCTCGGAGCCCACCACTTATTATTTTGTATTGTTTTCATAATCAAGTTTTGTGGGTTATTTTTGTATTGTGTTTTATGGTGGCATTCTCTAATTGATTTAGAGTGTATATTTATAAGGTGTATGTCCACAGGGCGACCATATTAAATATTGTTTAGGATTTAATTGTTTTAGTGGTTGCCTTGGTTTTTACAACTTAGTTTTAATTTCTGTGCCCAGCGCTGACGGGCAAGTGCTGGTCTCTGGCTGTGCTTAGTTCGGTAGTGAAGCATAGGACCAGAAACAATTGAATCGGTAACCATGGCACCTTCGCCCTTGACGGTACTGCGGTATGGTGTCCGTGAGGAGATGAGATGGCTCGCCCATACTCACAAGTATGTGGAGCGACCTGACATGAACGATGTCCTGCTCAAGCGTGTGGAGGACGCAATGACACGCGTCGGGAAGGTGTGTCGGCTGGCTGCGGAGGCTGAAGCCCTCGGGCTTACGGATGAGGCTTCGGTGGCTGCAGTGAAGCAGCTCTGCGCGGATGCTGACCAAGCGATGGAGTGCTTAGGCGACATCGAGCGTCGCGCGGAGAAAATTAAGCGGTCGCGACGGAATGACCGCGGGGAGGGTAGCGGAGACCCGCCACCTAAGGGTGTTGTTGGACGGCTGTCACACCTGGAGATTCCGGCCTTCGATGGGGCAATTGATGAGTGGCCGGCATTCATCAATTTGTTCGATAGTTTGGTCCACGGTCGGGACGACCTGGACAACGCCTACAAGTTGGCCCAACTATTGATGGCACTGCGGGGTGAACCGAAGGAGTTGGTTGGTCACCTAACGGTCACGGCAGGCAATTACGAGATAGCCCGGTCCATATTGTTTGACCGCTACCAGCACAAACGGCGGTTGGTTGATGCGCAGCTGGGGAAGCTGTTTAGCATCCCAAGAGTAACCCGGGATGTTGACATCCGGGTACAGGTGCTCAACCCTGTGCTGGTGGCCACTAAGGCCCTTCAGAACCTTGGTCTGCCGGTAGACCAATGGTCATATATCGTGTTGTATATGGTTTTGTCACGGTTGCCTGCAGCTGTTCAAAGTCGGTTTGAACAGCTGCATGGGGGCAGTAGCTCGGAACTGCCCACGCTCGTCCAATTAACGGATTTTTTGGAGGGTGAATGCAGGCGATGTGACACACTGGATACGGAGGCCAGTGTGCAGCGCCAACCCGCGCGGATGCGGGAGGGGCCGCGCCCCCCGCCCCCACGGGGGGGTGGGCGGTCGAAACAATTTGGCGTTTTGAATGCCGCGCCGTCGGGTGACGGCTGTGTGCACTGCGACAGTGCCGGTCATGAGGTGACCAGTTGCGCCAACTTTAAGGCGCTCGGGGTAGCTGCCCGCAGGAAGGTAGTATTCCGCCACCGATTGTGTTTCGGTTGTTTGGGGCCGCACCCACTGAGCGAGTGCTCACGCGCGTTCCCCTGTGAGTGCTGCGGTGGCAAGCACCACATCGTGTTGTGCCTGAACCGGTCAGGCCCTTCGGACGGTCACCAGGACCGGACTCAGGTTGGTCGGTCACAGGGCCCAACCAGGGCCGGACCCAGTCCCCCTCCGGGCAACGGGAGTCACCAACGGGGTGACTGGGGTACCCGCGGACGGGACCCCCCCCCGAGGGGAAGGGGGCAGCGCGGGGGGTAACAGGCGGGATAGCCGGGGTTCGGTCGCCGCTGTCCAGGGTCAGCGAGGACTTCGGCCCGCTGGCTCACCGCGTGTTACGGGCGGGTGTCAGATGGCACCTATGAGTGGCGCGAAGGCTGGGAGCCCACCACCTTCTGCGCCACCCTGCCCGTCGCTCTGGGAGGCGAACAGGGAGGCGAACAGTCGGATGTCGCCCCCATTCCTAGAGCGCCCCAGGTTGGATCCGCTCTCCCCCCTCCATCCACGGTGGCCACCGGGCACACCGTTCACAGTCCGGTATGGTCGGGTACCGGGACAGCGAGGGCTCTATTATGCGGGTTGGGACCCCCTGATGTACATGACGGGGGTCCCAGCGGGTTCGGATCCCGCGGAGGTTCCCGCTAGGGACACGCCGCCCACTTACAGGGTGCCGCCACTCCACAGACGGTCATGCTCCCCATCGCCTCGGTGATAGCGTGGAGTTCGGACGGCAAATCTTGTGTGGCACGAGCACTATTGGACTCGGGGGCCCAGGGGTGCTTAGTCTCGTGCAACCTTGTAAGACGGTTGGGCATTTCGGTAAGGGAGTATCCACATTCCATTCGGGGAATTGGGAACACGGAAGTCGGTTCCGTTAAGGGAGTATGTCGGATTACTCTCTCGTCACGGGTGGATTCATCGGTGAATCTGACGGTCACGGCATTAGTCATGCCTAATGTGATGGGCTCACACCCTCACGTACGGTTGTCGCCCTCGGTGCGACAGTTGGTCGCTGGGTTGTCACTGGCTGACCCGGAGTTCGATATTCCGGGCCCAGTAGACATTTTATTGGGTGTCGATGCCTTGGGATACCTGTTAGTGCCAGGTGTCCACGTATTGCAGGCGACTGGTCTGGTTTCGGTCAACACCAGACTGGGCCATGCGGTAATGGGTCCGGTCATGCCGGCTGCCCCACGCCTAGCGACTCGTAGTCCCTTATTCGGTTCTGTACTCTCGGAGGTAATACAGAAGTTTTGGGAGGTGGAGGAACCACCTTCGGTCCGCCGGTTGGACCCGGTTGAAGAAGAGTGTGAACAGTTTTATCGGAACAATACTGGTCGCCTTCGGTCAGGTCGATTTCTCACACGTCTTCCATTCCGGAGTGATCGCCCACCGCTGGGCAGTTCACACCATGCAGCCGAGACGCGGCTTCTGTCGATGGAACGAGGCATGAAGCGTGACGGGATTTTCCGGCAGAAGTACGTCGACTTCATGCGGGACTACGAGTCGCTCGGCCACATGTCGGTTTCGGGTATCGACTGGAACCGTGAAGACCACTGCTTCCTGCCCCATCACGCGGTCTTGAGGACCCCGGAGGGCAAAATACGGGTAGTGTTCGATGGATCGGCATCAACATCTAACGGCATGAACCTGAACCAGTGTTTGCATTCAGGGCCGAAGTTGAACCATGACATCGCGGATGTTATCACACGGTTCCGTCGACACAATGTTGTGTTTGTAGCTGACATCCGGATGATGTTTAGACAGACGGTCATTCACCCTGACGATAGACGGTATCAGCTGATACTGTACGACCCGAATAGCCGAGACGGCAGTGATCCTGCCTGCGAAGCCAAGGGTCCCGGTTTCGATTCCTGGTGGGGGCAAATATTTGTTTCATGAGAACGGATGTTTGTACCCTAGTCATGGTTGTTTATCTATCTAAGTATAATATTTATCTATATAAGTATGTGTATCGTTGTCTAGTACCCAAGATACAGGGAATCCTAGTTTGGGGCTAGATCAATGTGTGTAAATAGTGTCCAAGGTATTATTATTATTATTATTATTATTATTATTATTATTACTGTGGCGAGAGAGCCCAGATCAGCCCATCAGGGTGTACGAGCTGAACACCAACACGTACGGGCTACGGTCTAGTCCTTATTTGGCGATTCGCACTCTGCGGGAGTTAGCGGATCGAGAACGGTTAAACTTCCCTAGAGGAGCAGCGATCCTGGAGCAGGATCTCTACGTGGACGATATCTGTACCGGTGCAGATTCCGTAGAGGAGGCGCTCGCTCGACGGGACGAGCTAGTTGAGCTCTTACGGGGTGGAGGTTACGAGCTCCGGAAATGGATGTCGAACTCTCCAGAGTTACTGACTGGTCTTCCGGATGACTACCAGCAGGATCCCCACATTTTTGAAAATTTGGAAAATCCAAATATGTTGTCGGTATTAGGCGTCCAGTACCAGCCGGTGTCAGACATGTTTTCGTATCGGGTCGAGTTGGACTCCCCGAAGGTCTGGACGAAACGGAACGTCCATTCAACGGTGGCTAGGACATTTGATCCAAACGGGTGGATCACCCCGGTAACATTTCAGCTCAAGTGTTTTATGCAGCAATTGTGGTCTGCTGAGCTGAAATGGGACGACCCGATCGGCGGGTCATTGAGCTCAGAGTGGGACTCGTTCTTTTCGACCCTCCCTGGCATCAATCGGAATTCACTGCCACGGAGGTTCGTCCCCACCAAACGATACACCGCCACCCTGCATGGGTTTTGCGATGCCTCGGAGAAGGGCTACGGAGCTGCGGTATATCTGCGTACGGTCGACTCCTCGGGGGAGGTTGATGTGCGGTTGGTCATGGCCAAGAGCAAGGTTGCGCCGTTGCGCACTCGCCTGACCATTCCCAAATTAGAGCTTTCGGGAGCGGCTCTCCTGACTCGTCTGCTCAACCACACGATGACGGTTCTTCGTGGGTCAATAGCGTTAGAAGATACGGTCTACGCTTAAACGGACAGCCAGATCGTGTTATGCTGGCTGAAGGCTTCAGTTCACAAGCTGGAGATTTTTGTGGCGAATCGGGTTTCGCAGATTTTGAATTCGGAGGTTCCCTTAATCTGGAGAAATGTTCCAGGGGAAATGAACCCAGCAGACTGTGCGTCTCGTGGGTGTCACGCTCCGGAGTTGGTTGGACATCCCTTGTGGTGGGGTCCAAAATGGTTGACTCAAGCCGAATCGGATTGGCCAATGAGTCCACGCGTTACCTCGGCGAACGGCGCCTTGACAGTCGGTGTCTGTACGACGCAACCAGAGCCGGAAGAGGAGTTCAGCCTGCTGGAACGGTACAGCTCGCTCGACAAGCTGGTCAATGTGACCGCCTGGATCTGCCGATTTGCGCGGAATTGTCGGAATTCTGAGGCGCAACGAGTGCGGACACAGGTCATGACACCACGGGAACGGAACCATGCGTTGTTCGCATTGGTACGGAACGTGCAGACGGTGCACTTTAAGTCCGAACTGGACATTCTGAGACGCGGACGCGTCCAACTGAAGGGAGCTGTGGCTCGGCTCAACCCGTTTATTGACCCTCAAGGATTGCTGAGGGTAGGAGGTCGGCTGCGGAATGCCAACCTGCCTTATGCGGCTCGCCACCCGTTGTTACTCCCTAGGAAAGGGAAGTTGGTCGAACTGTTGATACAGGATCGACACATTCGGAATGGGCATATCGGATGCCACGCCTTGATGGCGTTTCTCCAGCGCGAGTTCTGGATTCTATCGGGAAGGCGCTTAGTGCGTAGCGTCGTATTTCGGTGCCTGCCTTGTTAACCCCCTCAAGTCGGTGATTTGGTGCTGATTAAAGATGCGAACCTGCCATCATTGAGATGGAGACGAGGACGGATCGTCAATTTGTACACGGGTCGGGATGGCACGCCTCGATCAGCAGAAGTCAAGGTGGGGGACTCGGTCCTCAAGAGAGCGGTCGCAACACTTTCTCGCCTTCCTATTGATTAGGGACAGGTTCGGGCCTGTCCGGGCGGGTGACTGTTTAATATTTATGCTTCGAAACGCACCGGTTTTTTGTTGCGCGGATCGACCGCGAGTAATCGGGACATCACTAGCGGAAACGGAACCGCAGCTGTCACTCGTACCAACGAGATGAAAAATTAGAGGTTATCTTTTCTTGTCGGGAGAAAAAACATGTCTGCTCAGGCGTCGGGCCATTGATTGTATTTCGGTGTAACAATTGTCTAACACAGGCGTCGGGCCTGGTCGGAGTGTCAACCATAATAATCGTCGGGAAATAAGTAGATTCACGTCAGCGGAGTGAGTGATCCGTGTTGTGATTGGACATCGTCGTATCGGACGGCGACTCCTCGTGTCGGCAGGCAGCACGCCGGCGACAGCGTCGGGCAGCGAATAGTGAGATTCAGTCCCTATCCTACCCAAACTTGTGCTCCTATCCCGTATTCCTGCCTCGAATCGAGCTTTCGATTTCCGGTCTACGACGGCCAGGTAAAGTAACAATCAAGATTTTCTCTCCCGTGCTGGCAAAAACCCAGCCCCTCAAGATTCCACGCCGTTCGGTTGAGGCGTGGAATTAATCAGAGACAATGAATACGAATAACGTAATGCGGAATAGCTACATGCGTGGGCATTATCGTGCTATGCGGGTAAATAACGGTTATAACGCGGTGAGTCGTAGGAATAATTATAACGTGGGAACGAAGGCGCGAAACGAATTTGGGACGCGCGCTCGCGGTTATTTTCGCGGTAGAGGTAGACAGCCTCAGGCTAGTTTCAAGGCAATAGGGTTCCAAAGGGGCAATGATGTTTCAGATAATACAGAGGCAGGGCAAGGTTCAAGTGACAGGAATAATGCGATAAGTTCGAATTCAAAAAACTAGTGGACTCGCGCGGGTCGTTCGCGCTCAGATATTTATTACGCTTCGGGTGGACAGCCGATCAAATTGAAAAAAAGCATAGACTGTATGAATTGTGTAATTTGGATTCGAACGTGGGTTTGAATGAATTTATTCAATTACTAGCGCATAAAGCGCACGGATATGCCGTGTGTTTAGATGAAAAATTGAGATTGAATTGTATAGGCCGCGATGACAGGCGTTTACATACGATATTCAGAGACGACGATTCGACTGAGTGTGGGCGCGATTTATGTAGTACATTGACATTACTTGAGATAGATGTGCGTATTGGGAATATTGTTGTAAGGAGTTTGATTGATTCGGGCAGCGAAATCAGTGTAATTAGTCGGAGAGTGTACGATGAAGTGTGCAGGCAATTGGGAAAACCGACGGAAATACCGATTCCAAGTTTGAGAATCACAGGTGCATTTGGGGTCAGTAAGGAAAAGGTTGATAAGTTAATTACGTTACCATTAACAATAGGTGAATGCGTTATTGATACTCCAACAACATTGATATTAACAAGGGTGCCTAAAGATTTAATTTTAGAGCCAGTTTAATGTGTGAGGGTAATAAGAGGCTAATTATACGAAGCGCCGGGCGGATGTGTGAAATACCATTAGGTACTGGTCCTAATCAGGATTCTTGCTGTTGTACAATGGGAGTACAGAACCAAGATACCAGTAGAAATATGATAGAGGAATATGTGAGTAATTCATCAATACCTGTTGAACACAAAACAAAGTTATTGCCGGTGTTAAATAAACATGCAGAGTTGTTTAGCGATAGGGTAGGTCGGACAAATAAATATATACATGAGATAAAAATGAGAAATGAAACGCCTTTCGTAAAACGAAGCTATCCCATACCGTTCGCTTATCGCGATAAAGTAACAAAACGTTTGGAAGAAATGGAACAGATAGCCATCCGTAGCAGGCAATCTACGGATTTCAGCAGTCCATTGACTTGTGCACTAAAGAAGTCAGGGAGGTCCGTATATTGCTAGATGCACGACAATTAAACACGGGAATGGTTGGGGAAGTTGAAACTACACCTTTAATGAGTGAGATATTGCAATCGGGGCGCCGAATAAACTACATAGGGGTTATTGATATCAAAGATGCGTATTTTTCTATACCATTATCAGACGAATCTAAACGATACACGGGTTTTGTATATCAAGGCAGAAGTTATGTTTACAAAGTTTTACCTCAGGGGTTGAAAACCAGTGTGGGTTCATTTTCGAGGGCGATGGACTTAATTTTAGGGCCAGAGGTTAGGTCATATTGTTTAAATTTTGTTGACGATTTGGCGATTTTAACTGAGGGTGATTTCGATCAGCATTTGTCTCAAGTGGACACGGTTCTGAGTAAATTGAAAGACGCTTCACATGCAAACTAAAAAAATGCGAGTTCGCACAAAAAAAGGTCAAGTTATTGGGGAATATTTTGTCTACACAAGGTTTGCAAATGGACCCGGACAAAATTGAAACACTTAAATTATATCCGTCACCCAGAACTGTCAGGCAATTGAGGGCGTTTTTGGGGTTCATAAATTACTTTCGGAGGTTTATAAAAAATTTTGGAACGTTAACACAGCCCTTGTACAATTTATTACGGTCTGGAGTCAAGTTCGTCTGGAGTGCGCAGGTGCAGAGTGCTTTTGACGAGATAAAAAAACAATTCTCAGGAAGTATAATATTGAGTCAGCCATTGGCGGGAAAAACATATTATGTTCAATGTGACGCCAGCGCTATAGGAATTGGGGGCTATGTTTATCAATTAGATGATTTGGGCCAGGAACGAATTATAGGGTTTTGTTCGCAGGCATTTAAGGGATCTCAAACTAGATGGTCTGTCAGCGAACAGGAAATGTATGCAGTTATATACACTTTAAAGCGATTTGAGATATATTTGCGGGGAGAAAAAGTTATTATTAGAACTGATCATAAAAGTTTGACGTTCATTAAGTCGTGGACTTTGTTGGGGGCACGCGTAACTAGGTGGGTAATGTTTTTAGAGCAATTCGATTACGACATAGAATTTGTGCGAGGGACTGATAATCAAATTGCCGACACGCTAAGCAGGCAAATAGCAGGACCTGGAGGCATGAATGACAGTATGAATATTCAGCCGGGAATATTCTGGTTTCAGGCATCGAATACCGCAAGTGTTATTTCGAGTTTACGGGACATTGCGAGATTACAAAGCGAAGATGAGCGGTTAAATCAAATTAGCGGTTGTATCAGACGGAGGGTGGTAGATACGGAGACGAGAGGGTTTGATAATTACAAGCTAGTAGGTGATACGTTATATTTTCACGTGCCGAAGTGGAACGTACAGTTGTTAGTAATTCCGAAATCACTACAGGAGGAACTAATTTTACACATACATGAAGAAATAGGTCACTACGGCAGATATAAAATATTAGCACTGATGAAGGACAGATATTATTTTCTTCACATGAGTAGGGTGATTAGCACGTTGATAAGAAGTTGTGACATATGTCAAAAGGTCAAACCAAGTACTAACAATACCGTTGGTCCTTGTACACCGGTGTTGGCGGAAAGGTTGGGTGAGAAAGTTTTCTCGGACCTTTATGGGCCATTGCCCGTAGGTAAATTCGGATATCAATATATATATGTGATTCAAGACGTGTACAGTAAAGTAATAAAATTATATCCAATGCGAAAAGCGACAGGTAGGAGCGTGCTCGCTTGTACAAAGAGATTTCATAGGGAAATACCTATCGAAACTATAATTACGGACTCAGGACCACAGTTCATATCGAAAGTTTGGGAATTTGGTCTCAAACAGCTAGGGATTCGGGTCACTCATACGTCGGTGTATTGTTCAAATTCTAATAGCGTCGAAAGAGTGAATCGCGAGCTAGGTCAACTAATTAGAACTTATTGCGGCGGAAGTAATCGTAGTTGGGTCGATGTGTTACCGGACATTCAAAATTGCTACAATAATATCGAACACACAAGCACAGGCTTTGCGCCTAATGAGTTAGAGTTTGGTAGGCGGGAACCGTTAACTATTGACAAGGAATTAGGCGATGAATGGTCATAGTGTGCGAGATACGGAGCAGGTGCGAAAAATAGAAAACTCTAAAAGTTCTAGTGAACGACGTAAGCGACAGGCAGACAAACGGCGTAAGTTAGAAGTCTATCGTATAGGTGATTATGTGAAACTTAAGACCTTTGTGCGTTCAAATAAAGAACATAAAATCATGCGGAAATTTTCATTGTTGTATAAAGGGCCTTATGTTATTTCGGCAGTGGTATAACCGAACTGTTATACTTTAGTAGATCCGGGTTCGAATGAGATATTGGGTAACTTCAATACTATAAATATAGTCAGGTATTATGTGAGGACGAATAAGGGCGTAGATAAATAAGGTAGTGTATAAAAGTTATATAATTAAGCTGTAAGCTGTAAATTTGAGTAACTACTTTGTAGATTTAAGGATCTTGCATGGTTTAGAAAGGAACAAAAACAAAAAAAAAAAAAAAAAAAAATTGTATATATATAGTAATACGAATTAGGATAAGTTGCGGGTAAGCGAGGTTGTATAGTTAGATAGATAAATAAGATAAGACAGGAGAGAGCTCAATCGAGTTGTGTAAATATTATATACATAATTGACAGATTCATCGGTCTGTGTACATGATTTGAGATGTCCGTACATATAGAGTAGATATGGACAAAGCATGGGTAGCATAGTGGTAATGAGATCCTTGCGCCATGTTTAACTGAGATAAACAGTGTCTCAAGGTCTGGGAGGGGGCTTTAATGGTACACAAGAGTCAGTACATTTGATACTTCATTTTGCGTGACAGAGGGCTAGCCCATCGCCGCGCTGTTTTGAATACGAGAATCGGTTCATATAAAGTTTGGGGTTTTGCGTAGCTCAGGGTAAGTTAGCAAAAAACAATGAGCCGAGCGCATGGGTTGGTTCCAGGAACAGAGTTCAGTTCAGGTTTTTTTGTCGCATTCCTGCGGAATGTGTAGGGATCAGAGCCGATTTGGCTGCGCGCTGAATAAAATATGAATAACTAAATAATGGAAGGCTATTATGGAACGATACGGAGAAAGCTATTATGTTGATTGCAAATATACAATTGCGTTTGTTTGGTATGAGATGGCGAGTTTGACATGACTAGTTTGAATAGCATTCTAGTGATCTTTGGCTAGCGCGCTAGCGGTCGGGAAGGCTTAATTAATCGCAACAAGCTTTTATGGTCAGTGATCAACAGATTCTGTGTATCGGCAGTACCGAATGACTTGAGTGATAACCTACGGTTGATCATAGTGAATATGCGTACACACAATTTGTAGAACGGCGGATCTGCATGGCATGGTTGAAATTAGACCCTGTGTAGTTAGTGATAAGAAGCTTCGCTTGGGCAGAGCGTGTTCGCAAAGGACGCCATTTTTTTTTTCAGACATGTGGGGACTATAAATACGATTGCGGGGGAAGGGAGAGCATTCAGTCTCAGCGTCTAGCTACTGTGACAGTCGTCTTTCACGAATCTAAACAGTTTTGGTCTGCCGTCTTACGCGTCTGAACTATACGAATTGTGATTGCGAAGTTACAGTGGATTTTCGTGAGTGTCTGAAGCGCCGAGATATACCTCCGTTCCTATCCTTTATATCAACCTACTCCAAATTCCAAAACTGTCCTTGGGTCGTTAGATAAGAACTTGTAGGTAACTGATCTGAGTCTGAGTCTGGGCTTGGAGCGACCCTAAATTCCTTTTTCCTTCACCATAGGGTTCCTGGATTGGCTCTTAGGATATTCGCGGGCTAATCCTCTCCTCATTCCTTTCGAGTAGCGAGTTTTGAAATTCCCACACACACAGTCATTAAACATACAAGCACATTCAAATCAAACTCAACCATTTTCGAGTGGTGTCGATAATGGACGTGGTATAACACTAGGATTTTAGACTAGGCTAGACAGGAGTTTAGTTGCGGCTAAACCTAGGTTGGCAGGGCATGGGGAGACTGTTTGATCGATGAGGTTCCGCGGATGGAAATAACAAATTCAGAACAAAGTTAAACCGGTGTCCACACAGATAACCTATCCTGTTGATATTTTGACATTTGAGTGTTGTCGGGGACGCGCGAAGAGATCAAATTGCAGTCTAAAGTTCATTGTTTAGGACCGGGTAGGTTGTTTTGCTTTGCCTTGGGTCAGATTGGATTCAAGTTGCATCTTTAAATTAAGTGTAAATTTCGCTGGAGGTCTAATGTGTAGGCTGAGTCAATATATATGATTAGGCTCAGTCGAGGACGTGCTGAGGCTAGTGGAATTCATAGATCGGAATTTACCGAAGTATGCATTTCGCTATGGTGTGGGTTATATCTCCTAAAGCGCTAATGACTACGTTTCGATAACATCCTGCTCAAATTGCGCAGAGTTGAAGGTTTCAAAACGTTACGGACCTTTTGAGGTAACCGCTAGTTCAAACCCATTTCGGAAAATCAAATCGCAATTGTGTAAACCGGTCTTTTCGGATCGTTATTGCCGTGAACTAATTATATAATTGGAACCACCACAAGCCGCTACTAGCGAGCACATGAAATATCATTGAGTACTCACGTCGTAAAACTACGACGGATATCTATACGATATCCCAAACAAATATTACAAATCGTGGTCGACCACTAAAAGAAGTTTCAAGCGCCCATATATACAAAAAAATAAATGGTACCATCACACATAAATACAACAACGATCGATCTGGCGCAATACACCGCTGACTGATGCGAATTACCGGCTTGCGGACATATATGCTTTCTCTGTCTAACTTGAAACTGTAACTTCCTGAATCAATCTCCACGTTCGACTATTGTACGCCTAACGAGCTTCTCAAAGAACAATAAATTCGGACTTATCATTCTTAACTTGCAAATTTTACAGCTGAATCGGGACATCTCTTTTTGGGGTAGGTAGAATAGACGATCATAGCTACTGATAGCGGTGGCTCGACCTTAGCCGTTATGCCGTTACAGTGGGTGTGTGGGTGGTACATGTTAGAACTTCACGTACAGGGAAATTCGTTTAATTGTTAATGATACTCGTGCTTCGTCTTCGGATTGGTACCTGAAATCTAAGAAACATTGTAGAACTTGAAAGTCAAAGTTGAGGAAATGTCAAATGAATAATAATACATTATTACATTAATATTTGTAAAAAAAATACTGAGGAGATCATTCTTAGAAGCTCAGGTCTCAGAAACTGGAGTTGGCGTGCCGCGCTCAGAGAGTGAACAGTGCCCCGTGTCTGTTCTGTTACTAAATTGCTAAAATTGCAATAAATTAGCTCGATTTCCTTCGAAAGTTATTCTAAAATTAACACTACATGTCTGTGCGTCTGAGTGGAAATTATAAATAAAGTGTGCAGTGCCTAATTCGGTGTAAAACACGTGTTTCATGTGCAAATCGAAGATTACGTAACTGACCGGGTCGTCGACCGCGACAGCTGTTAACGTTGGATTTGCTACTGTGATTCGTCATTTGCTTGTGTGTGTGTGTCTGTTCATACGGCGCCTGCCGCGCGCGCCCCACCCGCCTCGCCTGCACGCTAGCTCGGTGAAACTGGTCCTTACACACATACGGACACACTTCCTCACAACGCTGCGCTTTGCACCTAGCACCACAGATCACCGTTTCTTCACTTCACACTGGAGCGGGGCGCATCGCACAAAATGAATTGCAAGGCATGTAAATCCTCTGTAATGCTGGGAGAGCAGCTTCGCTGTGTAGCCTGTAGGGATTACTACCACTTCGGCTGCCTAAATATGACATCCGCTCGATTTATGGCCAATAAACTAAAGTTTGAGAAATCTTGGCTTTGTTCCGTTTGCTCGAACGTTACGGCGCGGAAGGTATACAAAGATGACACACCTGTGCGAGCCGCTGCTGCGCCGCCTCCGCCCCGAGATGTGCAGTCACAGGCTGATATGTCTGTCTGTGACGTATCTCTGCACAAACCCGATGACGTCGCGCACCATATTGGACTTGAAGAGTTAATTTACAAACTGGAGTCCCGTCTTGTAGCCAAAGTTGATGACGTCCTCAAGGAAATTCACGCAGTGAAGGCTGAGTTTACGCGGACCACTGACTTTCTCAGCGAGCAGATAGTCGATCTGACGAAGACTGTCCAGGCGGTCACCGGCCGAGTGGCCCACCTCGAGCAGGAGAACGAGCGCCTAAAAAATGAGCTCAAAGCCGTTTCTCGGGTACAGCGGGAAACAAATACATCTGGGCTCCAGGAGGTGATTGAGCAGCTGCGCTCTGACCTAAATGATCGAGAGCAAGTCACCCTCCTCAACGATGTGGAGATATCAGGAATACCCGAGTACGAAGCCGAGTCTTGCGTCCACATCGTCTCCGCGGTGGCCTCTAAGTTGGGGATCTCTCTGGATCAGCGGGAAGTAGTAAATGCGGCTCGCGTCGGGCCGCGCCGCTCAACTGCGCTGCCGGGCGAATCAATACCCCGTCCGCGACCCATCATCGTATCCCTGGCCAGACGAGCGCTGAGAGACGACTTCATTCGGAGCTCCAGGGTGCGCAGAGGCACGGTCACCACGGCAGATATCGGCCTTCCGCAGCATGACATACGCCGTATATATGTAAACGAGAGAATGATTAAAACAAATAGAAAACTATTCAGCCTGGCGCGCGAGGCATCTCGCGTCAATCACTGGCGGTTTGTTTGGTCGAGAGAGGGGCGTATTCAAGCCAAGCGCGATGAGTCATCTGCGGTGCACCGGATCCGTAACGAAAAGGACCTACGGGTTTTTGAAAATATTACTGTTAGTGCTTAATTTTACTTCTTGCTTTATGCTTTGCTTGAACTTGCTACTAACCAGGCTCTCAACCGGATTTTGTATGCTTTCGGACTATTATATTTCGCATTTCTATTTTTGTTCCCCGCTGCTGTATTTATTTTTACTTGTTTGTTTGTTTTTGGCAATTCCTGCCGCATTATTATTGTGCGAACTCGCGAGGTTGGTGTGGGTATCTGTAATTGAGGTATGGCGTTATAAAATCGTAAATCTACATGAACAATCTTATAGAGAAATAATTATACTAGCCGCTATAATTCACATTTTAATTTATCAATGTGACTGCTCATTTGACATTAGATATATGTTACTAATTATTTAAATCACAATCAATTATATATCTTTTGACAACTGTATATATTTATTTCTAAATAATACATATTATTCCTGGACTGCATCATGCTTGCTTAATTTAGTTTACCCGTACCCGGAATGCCACGTTGTACAAGCAATTTCTCCATTATCAATTTTGCGCAATGACTACCAACCAAGTCTAAGCACTTCAAGTTGGGTCTTTTCAATGCCGGCTCGCTGGGCACAAAGCACGACGAGCTCGAGGTCGCAGTCACGCGCAAATCGCCTGATATCCTTGCGATAAATGAAACATGGCTGCGCGCAGGCGAGGAAGCGCACGCGCCTACTATTCCGGGATACAGGTTACGTCATGTCCCACGTAATCGTAAAGTCCGCTCGGGAGGGGGAGGAGTAGGTTTTTATGTCAAAATGGGGATTTCTGCACGAGTATGTACTCATCCTCCTGCTCCAGATTCCATTGAACAGTTTTGGCTTAGAATGACTTTAAATACGCGTAAACTTATTGTAGGAACAGCATATCGGCCTCAATGGGTTAATACAGATGTTTTTCTTGATGCGATTACCGAATCCATCTCGTCTTTTACAAATTATGACTACATTATTTTGATGGGGGACTTTAACATAAATCTGCTTTGTAACAACAATACTACGAGCAAAGTTAACCAATTTCTCGACTCTTTAAATCTTAAAAACTGTGTTACAGAGCCAACACACTACACCTCTCACAGCCAAACTTTGATTGATCTGATTTGTACGGATGCGCCCGTAGGCAATGTCTCAGTGCTAAGTATCCCAGAGCTTGGTGGTCACGCATTGATAACGTGCAGCCTTAAGATAAGGAGGGAAAGGATACCGCCCAAAACAGTTACTTTTAGAGCTTTAAAAAATATAGACGTAGCCCAATTTAACGAGGACATTTCGAAATTACCCTGTCTAGATGTCAAAGCGGATTCTAATATCGATGTAAATGCCGCTGTATCGTTTATTACCTCTTCTTTGATAGCCTTGTTTGATCGTCATGCGCCTGAAAAAACAAAAACAATTAGGGTGGAAAATAAGCCGTGGCTCACATCTAACATTGTCCACATGATGTACCTACGTGATAAAGCGCATGTCAATTGGTCCAAAACAAAATCAGATGCACATAAACTATACTACATAAATCTTAAACATCTGGTCAACTCCAGCATGTTTTTTGAGAAAAAGGCCTATTATGAACAGCACATAAATCGCAATGTGACTAATGGTAAGGCGCTTTGGAAAAATCTAAAAAAATCTGTGTTACCGGATCAGAAATATGCACCGCTTCCAGAACATCTCCAACATCCTGACATTATAAACAATCATTTTTTGAATATTCCCAATAATTATAATTTTAACTTAACTTATTTGACATATCTTGAATCTAATAGACATCGCGATAATATTTATCTCAAATTAAATACCATTGATGAATCAGAAATCTTGAAAATAATTTTGGATTTATCATCAAATGCCATGGGCTGCGACAAAATAAATAGAGACATGATCATTTTGTCTCTTTCATTCACCCTGAGTCATATTACTACTGAGGTAAATGGGTCCATTCTATCGTGTAGTTTTCCCGATCAATGGAAGATAGGGACAATCAACCCACTTCCCAAAAATAACAACCCCTCAGATTATACCGACCTTAGGCCAATAAGCATATTACCTTATTTTTCGAAGATTTTGGAAACGGTTGTATATAAGCAAGTGATCGCCTACTGTGAGGAAAACTCTATCTCTAAGTTAGTTTATTATGGGTTCAATAATGAAACGATCAGGTGGTTCCAAAGCTATTTATCCAATAGAGTGCAGCAAGTGGTCATTGGCAAGGCAGATGGATCTTTAGTTAAGTCGGATTTGCAACAAGTAAGAAGGGGAATTCCTCAAGGGTCAATCTTGGGTCCGCTCCTTTTCAGCATTTACACAGCTGACATAGTTACATGCATAAAATCCTGTAGTTACCATCTCTATGCAGATGACCTACAAATATTTGTCTCTGCAAACACTAGTAACATCGATGATGCAGTACACGCTTTGAATGAGGACTTAGATCGTATCTACAGATGATGTGTACAAAATGGCTTATTACTAAATAAAAGCAAGTCTAAAGCAATGATTTTGGGTACAAAAACACAAACCGATAAAATAATGGCACTACATCCCGCGATTATGATTGGGAGGGAGCCGCTGAGCTTTGTAAGCGAAGCGCGTAATTTGGGTGTGGTTATGGACTGTCACTTAAGATTCGAAAAGCATGTGGTAGAGGTAGCAAGAAACTGTTTCTTCCGGCTTAGAGTCTTGTACAAGCTCCGAAGATATCTCAATGTAAACACACGAATACTTCTCTGTGATTCTTTGGTGATGTCCAAAATTAACTACGCCTTTACTGCTTATGGCCCTTGCTTAAATGCTAAATCCCATAAACTGCTTCAACGCGTTCAGAATGCCTGTGCCCGATTTTGTTTTAATATTCCTGCTCGCACTCACGTTACTCCTTTCATAAATAATGCAAACTTGCTAAAAATGAAAAACCGACTTAAGCTATTTATGGCAACACTTATGTTTGGAGTCATGAAACATCATAAGCCAGAGTATTTATATAAGAAACTTGTTTGGCGCTGGACATTAAAGGGAGATCGCAACTGTATCAGACTATGCACAAAGCCACTTAGTCAATAGTCAATAGTCAATAGTCAAAGTACTTTATTACTGTAGATATTTACATATACTTAGCAAACGTCATTTTTTGCCTCTTCTCTACATTGGACCACTGTGGGAGAAGAAGGGCGTAGAAACTCCCACAGATTTATTTTTAGATCTCTTTTAAAAATAGGTTGTGCTTAACTAATACAAATATGAAAAATTTAATTGTTATGATTAATAAGCAGGAATAAATAATTACAAAATTATTAACAGCAAGGTCTGTGTTGAGCCAGATTAACCCCATACAGTCCTGTCATTTAAGTAATCTTGAACATTGTAATATCCCTTTTTCGACAAAGTCGCTTTAACATGCTTTTTAAATTGCTCAAATGGCAATTTCAAAATCTCCAGAGGTATCCTATTGTAGTAGAGAATGCACTGACCCTTGAAAGAATTGCTAACCTTCGCGAGTCTAAAACGGGGCGCACATAGTCTGTGATTATTTCTTAGGTTAACATTACAGCTGTCGCTAAGTTTGGAAAATGTTGTAAGGTTCTTGCGTACATACATTATATTTTCGAAAATAAATTGACTAGCTACTGTTAGTATGTCAATTTCTTTAAAAAGCTCTCTTAAGGAGTCTGTTCGTTTTAAATTATAAATTGCTCGCATAGCTCTTTTCTGTAAAATAAAAATAGTTTGAATATCCGCTGCTTTCCCCCACAACAAGATACCATAGGACATCACACTATGAAAGTAACTAAAATATACATAGTATGCCGCGGCACCGGACTTCTGCGTTTCGTGGTAGCTTCCGGTTCCAGGCTACTAAGTGCTGGAACGACCTACCTCCGCCACTTAGACAGCTTGAAAGTAAAGTAGCCTTTAAGAATTCATTAAAAAAAACTCTTTTGGGCGCACAAAAGATGCTCCCCTAGTCCCGCCTGCATTATTAATACATAAATAAATTGTAATCAACTAATTATAAAATAAATTCAGCTATACTCTATTATTATTATTATATTCTATATTCTTTATTATCTACATAACAGTATTCTATATCGTATTCAATTAACCAATACTAACTAATCCTACTAATATTATCAATTTGTATAGTATAAACTTATACCTTTTAAACTAAAAGAATACACTAACAAATAAGTCAGGTACCTTCTGTTAATGCTTTCAGTTGAGCACGCCGTCTCCCTTGTTCCGGTACTGACGGAAGATCAGCGCCTGAGGAGTCTACTTCTTAGGCACATGCTGAGTCAGAACCTTTTTGCAGATGCCACACCACCCTCAGTTCTAATGCGATATAGGTACTTTGGTACCTATGTCCTACCTGTCTCAAGGTGTAATTACTTTAACTATAGTTTCTAGTTGTTTCTGAATGTTTATAATTATTTTTGTTTTCTGCGATGTTATTTTTGTTAAGTGGTACCAATGTTATTTTTTGTTAAGTATCTGCAATGTTTTGTGTGTGGGTGTGCGCTTATGCAAATAAATAAATAAATAAATAAACCTCAAATAGCGTAAATAAGTATGATCTATTAGGTCCTTACATATGAAATTGGCGTTTTGCATGGGAGGAACATACAGTCGTTTTTTTTTTAATTTAATATATTTATTTAATCAAAGTATGTACCAATGATATCTATACACATTTGCCATCTCATTGGTAGTTCTTCGTTCCCTTTACTAAAAAAAACATTCGGACGGGAATCAATAAAATCTTTGAAGGCGGTTTGGACTGCCTCATCGGAGTTGAATTTTTTCCCTTTCAAGAAGTTATCCTTCTATCTATTAGGTCCTTACATATGAAATTGGCGTTTTGCATGGGAGGAACATACAGTCGTTTTTTTTTTAATTTAATATATTTATTTAATCAAAGTATGTACCAATGATATCTATACACATTTGCCATCTCATTGGTAGTTCTTCGTTCCCTTTACTAAAAAAAACATTCGGACGGGAATCAATAAAATCTTTGAAGGCGGTTTGGACTGCCTCATCGGAGTTGAATTTTTTCCCTTTCAAGAAGTTATCCAAATTTCGAAAAAAATGGTAATCTGTTGGAGCAAGGTCCGGAGAGTACGGTGGATGTCTAAGACATTCCAAATGAAGCTCCTCTAATATGGTAGCCGTCTGGTCTAGCGTTATCATGAAGCAGAAGTGGCCTAGAGCGATTGACCAGCCTCGGTTGTTTAGCAGCTAGCTTTTCCATCATGATTTGCAGTTGCTGACAATAGACATCTGCCGTAATCGTCTGGCCAGATTTAAGAAAGCTGTAGTAAACGACACCAGCACTAGTCCACCAAACGCTCACAAGTAACTTTTTTGGAGTCAATTTTCGCTTGGGGCATGGTTTGGCTGGTTTGGCAGGGTTCAGCCATTGCGATCAGCGCTTCCGATTATCGTACAGGATCCACTTTTCATCACAGGTAATGATTCGATTTAAAATCCTTTCAATATTGTGCCGGGTGAGTAAAGCAACGCAGCAGTCAACGCGCGTTTGTTGATTTGCTTCACTCGTTCGTGAGGTACCCACCTTTCAAGCTTTTTCATCTTCCCAATTTGCTTCAAGTGGATTAAAACAGTTTTGTCACTAACACCGCAGCCTGCAGCTAACTCGGACGTGGTTTGCGATGGATCTGCTTCCACAATAGCCTTCAATTCTTCATTATCAACTTTGGTCTGCAGGTCGAAATTTCCAGAACGAAAATATTGGAACCAAAAACGCACTGTGTTTTCTATTGCGGCACCGTCGCCATACACATCATTAATCCTTCGAGCCGTTTCTGCAGCACTGGTGCCACGGTAGAACTCATACTCGTAACGCGATATTTCAAGTTTTCCATTTTATAAGCTGAGTGACGCAAGAAAAAAAACAATTGAGGAAAAAACAAATGAATTATAATTTTAGAAACACAAATACATGAGTAAATAGCTGTATAAATTTGAATTTAGAATTCCTAACCATAGAGGAGATATTTGAGATCAAAGTGGCCAGTACGGCAAAACGCCAATTTCATATGTAAGAACCATTATTCTTAAAATTATCTTTAAATTAACTTAAGAATCAACATTTTTACTATTAATCTACGGGAAATATTAAACTGCACATCAAAAATACTGATTTGCACAGCAAATATCAGGGCAAAATGCTGCGGTAGTTTAGGCACAGAAGAGAAAATGCTTCGGTGAAGGGTAATATTTATCCTTCGTGTTAGGTTGAACATGCAAGAACAACAAAAAATACTTAAACATAAACTTGAGTACACATAAAATATTTATAACATAAAAAGTGTTTTACTGATCCTTTTTTGCTTTGCAAATCAGTATTTTTGATGTGCGATTAAATAATAGCTTTAATCTACTAGTAACAGCAATATTTCGATAATAGAATCTGTTAAACGTGTTGGAGCTGTCGTTCCAGCCCACTATATAACGTTAAAGAAATGTCGGATCGGTAACATTTCGGATATTTCTTTACGAAAAGCAGGACTAATATCGTTTATTAAAGATATGGCTACAAATTTAATAATTAATTCAATTTGAAGGCAATAAGTCAAAGCATTATGAATTTTTAGTTAAAAGGTGTTTAGATTTACTGGGAGTTTCTTGACCTACATTTGTGATTTAGTATTAAGCGTGTATATCAGCAGAGTGTATAACCTTTGAAGTATGTACCTTGAAATTTATACCTCAGCTATTATTCATATATTACCTTTAAATATCATTGGTATGGAAACAAGAACCATGGAAATCACAACAGTCCGAATTATTGACCAAGCAATTCAGCAACCAACTTGTTGAATCATTCTCTAGTTTGTGAGAGTTCTTTGAGTGTTATAACGCTACCCTGAATAGACATAAATATGATCTCTTTTTAGAGTTAAACTCGGCTTTGCGTATATGTTTTCATGGTACATTTTACCTACTATTCACTGTGCAGTAAAGTATAAAGTAAACTAAGTAAAGAGGACGGCGCTGTGTTACTTCGTTATAGATCCGCAACATCATAGGATGAACCAGGGTTTCAGTTCATCGCATGCTTCGATTGTTTGCTGCTTGATTGCGAAGCGTTTATTGTAAAATTACTAATGGGGTCCTTGGTTCCCTCTCGATATCAGCACCGCAACTCAACTCCTCGGTCACAACATTGTGACCGAGATACACCGACACATGTCCGAGATATTTGAATGCCGATACTCTTTTCAGTGGCGTATGACTGGAGGGATGTGTGTAGGACATTTATTACCCGCCTTGAAAACCATCATCTCACTCATAGTTTCATTAAATTTATGATCGTGTTTGATTCAAATTTCTCTAACAACATCCTGAGTGCGTTGATCGAAGGAGCCAACAAAGCCATAATCGTCAGCGTAGTTTATTTTTGTAACACATACAGCTACTGAGCCCTTCAATCAACTCATTAACATAAAAATTGAAAAACTCTATGTGATACAGATTGGATCGTGCCTCAGCCCATTTTACTGTGTTTTAAAGATTTTAAAGATTTAATGATTTTAAAGATTTATTGATATTTACGGGTCGGGTCACATGTACAGTCTAAGGACCAAAACATGTGAGCTGTGTTAACACTTAACAGTGACATGTTACAGATAAAATATAGTAGAGATTACTGAAAATATGAACAAGTAGATAAAAATAAAAAATTCAAATAAAAACAGACAGACACCATACCTTATAAATTATTACATAACGCACACACGACTATTTGAAAACAAGTAAACAGTTTTAAAAAACATCCATAGCGACATACTAAACACATCTAGTTCTGAGTGCTGAGCAACACAGGCATTGAGTAGAGTCAGTGCCTGAAACTTGGGCGCGTGACGAGCGAACTGTGTACGAACATCACCCGTGGCGAAGAGCGGTCGCGATCGTAACATCGCGTACCGAGCCGGCGCGTTAAGGGCAACACTTTGCAGTGCCACCGGTTTATCTACCTTGTTGTTGAAGAGCAGATAGAAGCGAACCAACAGATACAACTTCCGCCTCAGCTCCAGGGTGTCTATCCCACCATCCCTGCCACAAAAAGAGACGGGAATAAGTAGGGATAATACCCATATTTGATTTTGTATAGAAGCCTAGCAAATTTTCCTTGGACTTTTTCCAGCATGAGAGTATATTTAGCCTCATGTGGGTCAGATGATTGCGTTGTACTCTAAATTGCGTTGTACAAAGAGTTTAACGTAGATTGTCCTCGAACCAACTCGTCTGTCGTATTACGAATCCAATAGCTCTGAAGGCTCTCATACAAATATCCCGGATGTGGTAATTAAAGGTAAGCTCAGAGTCAAGTAATAGTCCTATGTCGCGTATTTAGGTACAAACCCAGCCCCAGCGATAGTGTAGTCATGATGAAGCGGCGACCGAGATCGAGTAAAGGTCATGGTTTTACATTTGGCGCTATTACGCGTTGTTATGGTTGCGTAAATGGTTGCGTTCATTCCACTCCACCACTCTATCGACATCGCTTTGCAGGCTCCCAATATCGTCCTCATAGCCTATGCGTAAGAACAGCTTCAAGTCATCCGCGAACATCAGACACTCAGCCATCCCAACGATATCGGGAAGGTCGTTAATCATAATCAGAAACTTAGTGAGGTCCAGAGTACTACCCTGACTGACGCCAGAGCAGGTCTCATAGGGCTCAGAAATATTATCATTCAACGACACGTTCTGAACTCTATTTGAAAAGTAGTTCGCAAATAGCCGAACTAAGTTCGGTGTAAATCCTATGGATGCAAACTTCTCCAACAGGACGTCATTGTAAACTCTATCGAATGCTTTCTTAAAGTTGAAAAACGTTGCATCAACCTGTTTGGATTTATCCAGAGCTGACGTCACATAGTTTACAAAGTTCATGTGGTTTGTTAATGTTGAACGATGGGCGGAAACCATGTTGGCAGTCGGACAGTAGTCCACGTATTTGCTCAGTTATGTGATGGTTGACGATCGATTCAAATACCTTCCCGAATACCAAGAGGACGGCTATAGGTCTGTAATTTTCTACTGCCGACTTGGAGTCGTCCTTGAGCACAGGCGTGACTCACGACGTTTTCCAGCGCCTTGGGTAGACTGCAGATTTTAGGGCTAAATTGTAAAGGTACCCAAGTGGTAGTTCAAGTGCAGATAGACAATCTTTGACTAGGAAATGCGAAATGCCGTCGGGCCCTGTAAAGGAGCGAGGTTTAAGTCTTCGCCCTGCACGTCGTATGTCAGTCACAGTGATGCAGTCAATCGCTACACGCGACGATCTTTTGCCTGGTCCTGCTCTCCGCTTGGCGGCGTCAGCGTCAAGTGTCGGTCTGTCTGGCAAGAACACATCCATTTCCTTATTAAACTCCTTGCCCTCAGCTCTATACCGTTTTAGATTAAAGTATTTGTTCGTAATGTTGCGTATGATGACGGACGTGAACCACTTCGGGTATATATCACGCCTTTATACTGTTGGAACGCAATCATGATAGAAATCAATCATCTATACATGAATACATCTTGTCGTACAGGAAATCAGTACATCAAATTAATCTTGATTGACATCATCGGACGCATATAGATCGCTCTGATCAAGAGAGGCAAGGGAAGAATATAACTTAGTAAAGACTGCTTTGCGGAAGTTCCACTGTGGTCTGTCGGGTGGGTCGGGTGACTCCCACGTCGGCGGCGACGGCGGCGCGCGCGGCTCGGGACGCGGGACAAGCACGCTCAGCTCCAGCGGCGGGTGGTACCCATCCACAGGTCGCGTCAACGGTTCTACCTCTGCAGACACATCGACGCGATCAATGCCCATATTACTCAGCACCAGATCTAGTACTCCATCATTACTATTTTTAACTGTATTGAGTTGCTTTATATTGCCAATTTGCAGTAAATATTCAAATTGAAAAAGAGGGTTCAATCCACAAGAGTCCAGGTTAAAATCACCAATAACAATTTTGTCTAGGTCCTTATATTTAACTACAACACTCTCTATTATTTCGAACACCTTGGTATAGTGCGAATCTGGGGATGCTGGTCTAATGTATACGCACAAAATTTTAATATAATTGTTAGACATGATCGCAAATATCATCTCCACATCGTCATCATACCCCTCCACGTCGTGTAGCTGCCGCACGTTGTAGCAGTCACGCACGGCCAGCAGGACCCCCCCCCCCTCCCAAGCCGGCGTCGCGCGCGCGCTCGCGTCGCAGCTTCCTGAACCCGGGCGGGATGAGCTCGGCGTCCCCTATTCCGCTGAGCAGAAACGTCTCCGTGACGGCGTACATGTCGGCCTCTAGTTGCAACATACTTAGCTATTGGTCCAGTTTGGTCCTCAGGCCTCTGACATTTTGGTATAGGTGGTGCATGTTTTGTGCCTAGGCTTAGATCGGGTTGGGTTTCTCTTGTGGCTTATGACACCCAGACTGCCACGATTTTATATGTATATCCTCGGCCCAGTACTTGACAGTGTTGAGCTGATTTGAATACTAGTATCTAAAACATTTAACAACCTCTATAGGTAACTTTGTTCTTCTTAACTTTATTCAAAGCCATCCTATTGAACAAAATCAGCGTTTTACTATGAGCATAATGCCCAACAGTATGCTTGAGACTCAGAATAGCGGATTCCGTGGACAGTTGAGGCCGAAACCCGAACTGCGCATCGTGTAGCTAGCGTGTGCATTTGTGTAGTTGTGTGTTGAGCAATCTGTCGACTACTTTTGCTATGATTGTGGTTACCAATATTGGCCTATAGTTAGATCTACTAACAAGGTCACCGGTTTCATTTTTAACTGTAGGAACGACCATTATTTTTATTAGATCGGTAGGCAGGTAAGCGTGGCGTAAGCACAATGAACATCGCCAGCACTCTGGGCAGATGTGGGTCGGCAAACTGAAGATGCTCAACAGGAAATGACGTATTGCTATTCTGACATCTTTTGCCACAAGATACAGACTAGGATCGCCTCCTGGGTTCCTTAGTGCTGAGCATTAAGCTTGACGGGCCCAGTGGAGATTGAACAGCAAATGATCCATAAAAAGATTATCTATTTTTTTAGTCTCAGTCATCGACGCCCACAGGTTGACCTGGCGGTATATTTAATTTACTTAGTTTATAGCAAAAGTAAAGGAAAAATTTTAAAACCGTGAATTTGTAGTACCTTCGTTAAAAAGATGCGATTTGTGCGGAACCCTCGTTGAGCGGGTCCAACTCTCATTTGAGTGGGTTTTTTAAATTGAAGAGAGAAGGCAGAGGAAATATTTGTGGTCTTATTTTATTTTTAGCGTATTCTGCATTAGAATTCGTAATTATATTTTAAAATGACTTCGCAAAAGCAGAAGGTTCTATTCCAAAACTTGAGCTCTTGGTTGGCGCGCCCGCCTTCCTTCTTGTCTTCATTGAATAAAATAATTCTTGTCCCCCTCCTATTTATAATTGAAAAGAACATATTGTAGTTTTGTTTTTTTGATGTAGTACCTATATTGCTGTGCTGATCAAGTATGTATCATTCAAAGAAAATAAATCAATACAATATATCTATCTACCTTAAAGAAGAAGAGGTATCCACCTATAAACAACGAATATCGATATTCACCGTCAATGGATGTTTATTTTTGTTTTTACGGTACATTGCACCACAAATCCGTAAGCCACGAGAAAATATACATCCGTCCGTGTGAATAAATACCTAAACGGGCAGGTAATAGGGTGGGCGAGTCGCTGGGATATTCAAATGTCATACTAACTTTATCTTGCTGAGCATGGGATATAGAAATAACGAGTACTTATTTAAAAAATGTAACTAGTTACACATGCAAGTAAAGATAAGATCGATGAAGAAGAGCATGCTCTTGAAATTGATCGTTGCGAACTCGTGAAAACTTCATATCATAACATAGTGTCACGCCTTTTCCCATACGGGGTTGCCGAGGCACAATTGTGCCCACTTTTAACCAGTTATTCAATACTTCATTTTGCGTGTCAGTGGGCTAGCGCATCGCCGCGAAAACTACTCAACGGATTGTATCGAACACTTCACAGTGTTACTGCAACAGCTTACATCAATTGGCATAAAATAATAACGACCTCTGTGGCGCAGTGGTTATGGCTCTGCCTACCATGCGAGACGTCCCGGGTTAGATCCCCGGCTGGGAAAAAAAAACCGGGTTTAGATGTTTATATGTGTGTGACGTCGCTGTTTCTGGTTCCCAGGACACAGGGTATCCTAGTGTGGGGCCAGAAGCAATATATGTGCCTGAATGTAAATGTTTATAAAAATAATAATAAGATAACAACTAAAATACTAACTATTGTCGAGAACACGTGCAGCCTTAACTGGTAAAAGGTACATAAGCGTTTTTTCTTCGCTACAAAATACAAGAGAGTAAAACCAGCGCTGTATAATTTGTGTTGGCTTATATGACTGAAAGAAGTTATAACTTCCTCACGCCTCGCTCACAACACTTTTACCGAAATATTTTATACGACACAGCATATTTTCCCTCAGTGCTTCAAAATCATTTTGTGCTCGTGTATATTCATAGAACATGCGTTTTTGAGGCAAAAGAGTTAAGTAACTTGACTTTTGCCAACACAACAGAGTCTTAGAAGATCAATAACACACACAATATCAAGATCACAAAACTCAGATGATAAGTATGAATTTTATTTATTTTAAGTTAGATTTTTAAGGCCCTAGATATAAAACGAGATAGCGATATTTTCAAATCAACGTTCCACAGAAATATGCATAATTATAACGTTTTAGGTGACCCGAGATTAGTGCTTGCCTCGTCTTTTACGTATATATCAGAGGATGTCTTATCAAACATCATAACCATCACCATGGCTCACAGTTATATCCATCCATGGCTCACAGTTATCACGATGCATGGCTCACAGTTATATCGATCCATGGCTCACAGTTATATCGATCCATGGCTCACAGTTATATCGATCCATGGCTCACAGTTATATCGATCCATGACTCACAGTCATATCGATCCATGGCTCACAGTTAATTGGATTTTATCGATAACTGTCATATAATACAACAAAGGGGTTGTATTGTATGACACTATACTACACGAGCTGATGCCCGCTCATCCCGGACATAGCAGGGAGGTCTGATTCCTGGGAATGGGTTATTCCCAGGAGTCAGACCTATTATATTAAGAAATCTAAATCTAAATCTAAATTCCATTTTTTCCCCTCCAACAAACAAAACAAACATCATAAAATGATGTCAAGTGTAATCTTCAAGGAGAAAAAATAACATTTCTAAAATATCAACAAGTTAGTTTTGATGCAATAGCAAACATGCCATTAATTAACTTAACTATGTCACGGCGTTCTAGCTATATTTCTGCCCAGACTTAACAGCCTACGCTGAAATGTAGGGATCAAAGTTGAAAAGGCGGTGCACTGGCCTCTAAGAAAATACAGCTACATACATAACGTATGTTACGTAAAGCACACACTAGTATATTTATTAGATTCTGATATACAGTGACGTGATTTACGGAGAGAACCGCCACGATTCCTGAATGTCAATAGACACGAACTCAATACAAATATCGGTTGAATCCGACAATATTGTACTTTAGCACGATATTCTTTCCTTGTTCACTTTGCGCCGAAGTACGTACGGGTATAGCATTTATAAACTTCGAACTCTTAGCACAGATTTAGTATCCAAAAGGCGCTAACAGAACTTTAATCTTTGTTTCTCGTTGAGACAGAGGGTTGTATCCTTTGAACTGTACAGATAAACTACGATAACATGTCGCACAAATAACGATAGAAATGACTCTCATGAGGACTGGCACAAGGTTCATTTCCTATTGCATGCGCGTGCCATGTTATCGTAACATCTAATAGGAAGCTGCTGGAAAATTTCACGTGTTTAAGTATCATCTACTAGAAAAAAATCGTCTTTTTGATTAATGTATTTCTGTGCATAAAATAGATGCGTAATATACTGTATTTTATAGCCTACTAACTGATGCCCGCAACTTCATCTGCGTGGAATTATCATTTACCGAGATAACATGACCCTCCTTCTGGTGCAGTCGGATAAAAAGTATTATATATCTTTATCTAGCTCATAAACTATCTCTGTGCTAGATTACATTCAAATCCATTCACCCGTTTTAGAGTCATTGAGGCACAAACACACAAACATCCAAACATCTAAACACCGGTACTTTCACATTTATATATTAGTTGGATATCTCGTATCTACATACATACACTCAAAGTAATGAAAAGAGTAGATACATGCTTGTTAGGTTTAGTTAATTAATTTCGGAGTACCAAACTTTACTCTTTCTACGAATTTCTCCTCCCTGCAACATCGCGGATAACATTCAAGCAAATCAAACTTAACACTTCACTATACTGGCACTGATACACATAATAGTTCCTTTACACAAAGTCACAAACTACTGCACATGACACAAAGTTTCGAATTAACATGTTGCTGCCTACTTCCATGCAACTAGGTAAATATTAAGTTATCCACCGTAAACCTATACAGTCTTCCGAAAGTAACCTTTTGTTTATTTCAGTTGCCTACACAAAGTTACTTATCGAACGACTTCGTGACGTGACTTCTCAAGGAAAATGTCAAATCGCATACATTTTGTGTTGTCGTCGAGCGCATTCGATTGTGATTAGCGATAAGTAAATTTGCTGCTGACTTTGTTTATAAGAACCAATGTGTGATAACAACCTGCGGTCGGTAGTACTAGCTAAATGTGATAACGTCAGAAAGTTGAGTCAGGATGTTTCTGTGGGCCTAGAGACAGAGGAAGTAAGGTACAGTTTAATCACTTCTTCATTGTACGTAATCCTTCATACATCCATAGTCGGTTAAGAGGGTCTATGTCTCACACCATTGCTCATTAGCCAGCTTGAGTTTGAGTGAAAACTCTGCTTAAATCTTAGTGTAGTGTCCATGAAGTGTGCCTATTAACATCCTATCTCGCTCTACAGTGACACACGGTCCGGGAAGCTCGTTTTAAATTTAAAACCTGCGGCGCGTACAAGCGCGATATCTACGTGACGTGGGCGGGCGAGGGGAAACCGAGGGATAGGAGGGAGGGGCGGAAGTTCGTCATTTCCTCCCGACCGACGCAAATAGAGGATTGTTATAATTTTGCAGCCTCTGAATATGTCTGAATATACACGTAGGTGTCTGTAGCATCGTAACTCCCAAACGGATGGTTCAATTTTTATTTAGTATTTTTTTGTTTGAAAGTGAATTTCGTCGGGTGTTCTTAGCTATAGTCTATGAAAATCCGTTCAGTTGTTTGAAGATCCAGCTCTTTTCTAGTTGATGAAGGAATGTGACTGAACATAAATGGTGATTTGTAAGGTTACACATGACAAACCTAATTATTTTGTAGATGCATAGCCAGTCGAGATAATTTTAGTACAATTAACCTGGTTTTGAAACAGAATATTGGAAATAATAATACTAGTCATTATTAGTGGATTATTATTAGGATTATCTATAAAATAGGGATGATATTAAAATCCAAAACAAACAAACTTAGCTTCAAGCCACATCTTTTGCGATACGGGGTACTGGCAGAGGGACACACAGATAAAAAAAATGCTTTTGTGTTATTTTGTTCAGTTTTATGTTGATCGGGAACAAAGGATATGCAGCAGCAAGGAAATGAACGATAATCCACCGGCCAGACTACATGTAACGACGAACTTCGTTATTGGATCCGGTGGCCCTCCGGTAAGTAAAGCCATTGTTTGGTGCACACTGATTGTATGGTTGTCAAAGGATTGCAGCTTGGACAGACACTTGTTAAGAAAAAGTAAAACAAACTCGATCTTACTGAATATATAAGATGGTTTCCTATGACTCAAAACAGATACTCGGGAGTTGTCTGAAAACTGCGAACATTAGAGTCATAAAATATTGAGGTCAAAAATGTTGGTGTTAATTTAATAAAATTTTTGTTATCAATTTACATAAATTATAAAACTCTCGTACTACCGTAACGTTTACGAGTATTTTTGTACGTAACGCCTTTATTTATAAGAAGTTTGTACATTTGTCTGTCAACGCAGAAAACTATAGTATTTCGAGTTGAGGATATAATGGCTCTGCGCGCGATTGCGCTACTTTAACTTATTTATTGTGTTTGCTATGCAGCCAACATTTAACAGGCTTGTATAAAACACCTGAGCCACTTGAAGCGGGGAAGCAGCTTCTCATCGTCGACGACGACCCAAAATTTACACAACATAATTTGTGCGGTGAAGTTTTAAAATATGCAATGCGGAACATCAAATTTCGCCGCGCGCTTCATATTATGATATCAAAGCTTCCTCTTACAGCTGCTGTAGTAAACCTCTACTATAAATAATTGAAGCCTTCCGGCGATGCTCTAGTTTTGAAAAGCTCTTTTTAAAAACGTATCTCTCTCTACCTTTTGTGAAGTGCCCACTCATAGGCGACCCCTGGCCGCCCTTTATACTCCCGACAGGGCGAAAGCTGCGGGCGTTCGGTGGAAATTTCAAGAAGGTGCGAGGGCTCCACTGCAACTGGTCACTGGTGTGAGGTGCGAGATTATACTGGACGTGAACCAGAAGAAGTTCGGACACCCGATAGAAGTTGCTCTGATACTTTGATAGTGGTTCGCGAGCTCGCAACAAAGGCGAATTAAAGTGTAAGCTCCTAATGTTGTGATTTTATTAGCATGTCGGTGTAAGTAAGCACGGCACGTCTATTAGAGGGAGTAGATAAACAGGAAATGAACTCGAGATGAGCGCGCTCGGGGGCGCTTTGAAACAGAACACCTGTATTGTTATTGTAATTTTCTTACGAGTGGTTGTGGGGGGCGGCAGCGGAGTCCCGGGCTCCAAGCGAGTTCGAGACAGAGGCGCTGCCTTGCGCCGCCGCCGCCACAACGCCGGCTCAGAGTTAAGCAATTTAACTTTTTACTGAGCAGCGGCAACTTCGTCTTTGTCCCCGCTTAATTCGATTACGTGTTGAAATCATGCTGTTCGCAATTTGCCAAAGCCTACGGGCGGAAACTTTTTTAATTAGTCTGCGACATAAAAATTCGAAATGAAGCGTGGACTCGTTTTATTGTTTTCGATGTGATGTAGCGCTTTTAAGAAACATGCAATGCAACACTTTTTAGTCCAGATATTCGTTAATTAACAGAAGTTATTACTCGACTGCAATATTTATTATTGATGCAGTGAATCAACTTAATAAAATGATTTTAAATCCGACGATGTCCGCAGGGAGTTCGACGTGTCCAATCAGGTGTATTTGATTAAACTTTTGTGCAATTTCACCACAAATCCGCAATTATAACATCTGCTCTAATATCATCGAATTCGGCTGAAGTTATCCTTTATTTTACATTAAATTTGCTTCAACAACTATTATACGAGTATGTATGTATGTTTTATATAGAACTATAAAGAAATAACTAATTACGAGTATTGCTACTTTATTAGATGCTATAGCTCATCGCAGGTTTTTGTTGAAGAAATTTTATTTCGTGACTTTAAAGTATACATAACATCAAACATAGCGTCTTGCCTTTTCCGTGGGGTGGCAGACTCACCCGCCCAAGAGTAAACTTTAACATTTATTTTATTTTATTTTATTTTTATTTTAGGCAAATATAAAGGCAAAATACCTTGCTTCTGACCCCACACTAGGATACCAGAAAAAGCGACATCACTCACATACAAACAACCAAGACCTGGCGATATTTTGCCACTTTAGCCAGTGATTAAATATATGTATATGTCACCGTAAGATGACAAAAACTTTAGTTTAAAAACTAACGCGTTAGTCGCTCGCCCCCTGTACTCTTCAACTAAGCTACCGCGGCGTTTGCCCTGGTATTACCTTTGCAATTCAAGTTTAAACCAGTTCACAATTTAACGTTTTTATTATAGACTAATGCGTCATATCGTAAGCAGTACGGTACAGTTTACAGTTTATCAATAGTTTGTAAACTAACAAGAAAAAAAACGTTAGATTATATACTAACGGTTTTGACAATCTTACGGAGACATATATATATTATATATATATATATATATATATAGTCAGGTCATAAGTTCTGTCACATGTGCAATATGAAATAATTTAGACATGTTTATTATTTATGTAAACATTTATATAGCAAAATTAACTTAATAAAACATAAATTCTTATGGTGATAAAGTTTATTCAAAATGACCCCCGCGATTTTGAATATAGGCCTTTATTCTGCGCGGCCAGTCGTCTATCGCAGCACGAACGAGGTCCATGTCAATATCGGCGGCTGCCTTAATCAAGGATGCCTTGAGTGACTCCAAATCAGGATGAGGCTTTGAGCAGGCCTTTTCCTCCAAGTGTTGCCATATCTTGTAATCTAACGGACTCAAACCTGGACTGGAGGAGGGCCAGTCTTCGTGCCGGATGAAGTCGATTTCACGCGCCGCCAGCCAGTCTTGTGTGCTTTTCGCTCTATGAGCTGGCGCAGAATCTTGTTGGAATACCCAGTGCCTGTTATTAAACATGGTATGAGAAACAGGTTCCACAAGGTTCTTGAGGACTGTATTTTGATACACAACTGCATTCGTTTTTACGCCTTTCTCACAAAAATGTACCTCAGTTAAGCCCCAATAAGAGACTCCCAACCAAACCATGAGCGAGGATGGAAAATGACCTCGTTGAACACGCGGAATACGGTTGCTCGCTTCTTCACTGCTGTGTGCGTACACCTTATCATTTTGTTTGTTGTAGCTCTCTTCCACGGTGAAAATTTTTTCATCCGAAAAAAGAATTTCCCGATCCTTTTTTCCCGCGTACCGCTTTAACAAAGCGCGGCATCTCTTCAGTCTCAGGTCCATTAAACGAGCGTCCAAACGATGTCCTGTTTTTCTTCGATATGCCCTAAGCCCTAAGTCTTCATTTAACACCCTTTTCACCGTGGTCCTGCTTAACCCCATCTGAAGGGCCAACAGTTTCTGCTTACGTATGGGATTTCTTTGAATTCGCGCCTTCACAGCTTTTATCACTGCTGGAGTCCTAACAGAGCGAGGGCGACCACTTCTTGACCTGTCATCTACACTAGAGTCTTCATTGTATCGTTTTATGGTACGATAAACGAATCTTTTGGTTATATTCAAATTTTTCAGTAAGTCGAAAATCTGAATTGGCGCGTAACCGCAACGATGCAACGCAATAACTGCGACACGGTCTTCTTTAAGTGTTCACTCCATGTTTAAAAATGAGGAAAATTCTAAAAAGTACACATTTTTATTTTCATGAAAAATTCGAAATTCGAATTCAATAAACTTTTTTGTGGCCAGCGTTCTAAATTCAAAAGTTTTTATTGTGTGACAGAACTTATGACCTGACTGTGTATATATATATATATATTATATATATATATATATCTTATATCTTATATTATATATTATTACATTATATCTTTGTGACGAACACAATGGTAATAGTTTTAAAACGCAATTGGAGAACTTTGGCACTAATTTAATTCATCTTATGGCGAACAACATATTGTTTAAACGTTCTCTAGACGAGGGTGTAATGCCAGACCGTTGGAAATCAGCATTCATTTCACCTATTCACAAAAAAGGCTCTCGTGAGTGTGTCGAACTTTACAGACCGATCTCCAAATTATGCCTACTTGCTAAGGTTCTCGAACGTATTGTCTATACACAACTTTACGGTGCTCTGAAAGTTAGTTTTAGCCCCTTTCAGCATGGGTTTCTAAAGGTCTTCCCTTTACTACAGTTTCAAACCTAGCGATTTTTAACGAACGTCACAAAACAAATGGATAATGATAATCAGGTTGACGTCATATATACCGACTACAGGAAGGCCTTTGATTGTACAGACCATGATGTTCTACTCAGGATCTAAGCTTCCTGAGTAGAACATCATGGTCTGTACAATCAAAGGCCTTCCTGTAGTCGGTATATATGACGTCAACCTGATTATCATTATCCATTTGGTATAAGGTATAAGAGGCAGTTTGCTGCAATGGATGAATTCGTACGTTACAAACCGTAATCAGGCTGTTGTTCTAAATGGCTTCAAAAGTTCTTGGATGAATACACCATCTGGTGTCCCCCAGGGATCCCTACTAGGCCCACTATTATTTATTATATTTGTTCAAGATATTGACTCATGTTTTTCTAATTCGCTTGTATTGTTGTTCGCTGACGATATGAAAATTTTTAGAGTGGTTAACGAGGCTTCCGTTTGTTTGTTATTGCAGCAAGATTTACTTAGGCTTGATATATACTGTGGAACCAACAAATTAGACCTAAACGTCTTCAAGTGCTTTGTTATTAATTTTACGCGTAAACTCAATCCCTTCGTATCAAACTATCAAATAAAAAACCTGCCTCTAACTAGGATGTCTGAGAGTAGGGATCTTGGGGTTTTCCACGACTGCAGATTAGTATTGAAATGATAAGAAATTTATTAAGCAAAAGATTCATGAAAATAAGTACAGAGAATATAAATAAGATATTCATTCTAGTTCAAGCCAGTACGTGTGGGACTGCCGCTCCATCCTCATATAGGCCTGTGCGACTCCACCTATGGCGGGTGCCGCGGATGCACATGCTGCTAGCCCTGATGATGGCGGTTTGAATTCTTGCTCGTAGCCAGCCCATTATTGTGGCAGGGGTCCGGTTCCAGCGGTCCGCCAGTGTTTCGGCGAGGTGTTTAGTGAATGATATCATTTGTGGAGCAAAAACTCCGTCGACAGAGGTTACTAAAGGGGTGAAGGTGGTGTGGCGCGTCTCGCATG